>CAWUFW010002062.1:1792045-2424090 GCA_963921515.1 Calotriton arnoldi
AATTTCTAAATCCTGGGTGTGTTTTGTGCCAAAATAAAGAGAAATTTGGGGGTGCATTTGTCTCAAATGTGATCTTTTGGGTGTCTTCTGGGGGTTCAGAAATGAATTCCAGGGTTCACGGTTGGGTCTGTAGTGCAAAGGTTATTCTTGGGTCGCACTCATTGTAGTGGGAACAGTGATCGTCATGTCTCAGCTATGCAACACCTACTCTACTGTTGCAATGTGCCTAGTATTAGTATGTATTAGAATGGAATGCGATGTCATGGCATGCATCGCAACTACTTATGTGCCTTTGGCACACGAGTGGTACGCCCGCTGTGCCTGGGCGCACAGCGGCCACCATTGAGAAGTGCGGAGGGGGTGTCTGGTCAGTTGTGAGGTGGTAAACCCCGTAATGAACACTGGATGGTGCGTGGCCACGGGGATGTGTGTGTGAGCGTTTGTAGTTAAGAATTTATTGAGGGAAGTCTCACCTCTAAGACGTGTCCCGTGTCTACGTAGCTCCTGCTCTCCTGCGTCTGCTTCCAGGAAAAGGAAGTAGGCAGCCAGGCTCCCTCGCATGAGTCATTCACAACGCTGCGATGCGGCGGTGGTATTGTAATTTGGCAACAGGACAAGTCATGCAGCCAGGGGCCGGAGGGGTGAGCATGTTCTCCATGCAGGCTGCAATGCAGCCTGCATTGCGAACAGAGAAGTGCGCATGTCTGCATTGGGCGGCCTGAGTGGGCCGACCAAACAGTCATTGGGCACTTGAGTGTGCATGCCAATCCGCACATTCCCTGCTCCGTGTTTGGAGCAGTCCTACCCACCCACCCAACCCCTGAGGATACATAGCATGATTACATCCGTTATTTATCCCTTGTTTGTCCCTTTTTTAACTGTTTAATTGGCTTCTCTGAGCCCGCACTACACGCTTCCTGCCGCTTCTGCCCCTGCGGCCCCGCTCCCCTGTCCTCGCACATTCCCGCCTCCCAGCTGATCGTTCCTCCACCCTCCCCTACTTAATGGCGGACGCTGCACAATTGTGCAGCGGACAGGCGCTGCTGGCGCGCAGAAGGCGCACCTAAGACAAGCCTGTCTGCGCACGTCTGCAACCCAACCTCGACCAGCGCCAGTAAGCCTGGATCACGGGCCACCCACTGCTACGGCACAGCCACCCTCCACGCACTCAAACCTGGGAAAGTCAGAGACTGACAACAGGCCTTGGCAAACATGGCCCACGGCCAGTTCTCCTGCCTCCACTGACGCCGGAGCTTAACCACCACCCCGGACTCAACTTCCAGGACGGAATACAGGATGTCGCAGTCTGGATGACCAACAGCTGCCTGGAGCTCAACACCGGGAAGACAGGAGTCCTTGTCCTTGGAACCACACCTTCAGCATGGGACAACACCTGTTGGCCTTCGCCCTCGGAAGCCCACCTACCCCCTCGGACCATGCCAGAAACCTTGACATCGTACTCAACCCATCCCTCACCATGAACAGACAGGTCTACGCCATCACCTCCAGCTGCTTCAACACCCTCTGCAACCTCTTCAAGACCTTCAAATGGATACCCCCAGAGTCAAGGAAGACAGTCACCCATGCACTCATCACCAGCAGACTGGACATTGGAAACGCACTCTACGCTGCCATTTACAAGTCCATACTCCGCAAACTACCGACATTACAGTACAAGGCCGCCAGACTCATCCTCGGCATCCCCCGGCACTAACACATCAGCCGACACCTACGTAGACTCCAGTGTCTCCCCGTGGTGATAAGAGTCACCTTCAAAATCATCACTCACGTCTCCGAATGCCTACACAAAAACGTAACCAAATACCTCAACAACAGAATCAACTTCCATGTACACAAATGAGACATCCGATCTTCCAACCTCGCACTGTCCGAAACGCAGCGCATCCACAGAGCCAGAGCAGGCGGGAGATCCTTCTCCCACATTGCATCCAATACCTGAAACGAGCTACCGGCAGACATCAAAGGTGCCCCCCTCCCTGAACACCTTCAGGAAGACCCTCAAGACCTGGCTCTTCGGCTTACAGATCTGCGGACCCCACCCCTCAGTGCCTTGCGACCCTCACGGGTGTGTGGCGCGCTTACAATTCCCCTGAGTGATTGATTGAATGAGTTATCATCATGTGATGATTGTTCCTCTTCTGCACTGCTTGAGGTGGTGGGGCAATGCTCTTCCAACATAACGGTAGACCCGCCACTGGGGGATGCGTCATCTACGTGTGATAGGTATGAGCGACTCCCCCCCGGCCCTCCTGCGCTACGCGTCCCACCTTCTCCTTACCTGGACATTGACCCCATGGCGCAATCCACTGCACTCTCTCCACATCTGTGACTCAGCCAGCAGGAGCCTGAGACAGGTGTGCTTTCACTGGGCTGGGTACAGCAGTCACCGCGTAGTCGGCTGGTGGACCGCCTGATGCAGTTGATGCAGCAGGGCTCCCTTAGGCGTGTAGTTGCAGCGCTCAGTCCACACAAGTTCGGTGTCACACAGGGGTCTCACCCTCCAGGGCGTCCGGCCAGCCCAACATCATCCGTCCTGTGATGCAGGGAGACGGCACCCACCGTTGATAATCCCCTCCGTGCACCCCAGTGTAGTGGTGGATCATAGTATGCAAAGCGGACATCACTACCTTGGTGCGCAGGATCACCTCTACCATTGACTGCACCAAGGTGCGCAAGGCGGGCTTCTCACACAAGTCAGCAACGTGTCTCCATACGACCTGCCAGACTTCACCACCAGTTACGGGTGATCATCACACATCAATGTCTCTCGCCAAGGCTCATCGACTCCACATCTACTCCACATCCCACTCCAGGCCACAGACGCAGGTCCAGCGAGGGATCCAGGAACCAGACGCAGGTCCAGCGAGGAATCCAGGAACCAGACGCAGGTCCAGTGAGGGATCCAGGAACCAGACGCAGGTCCAGCAAGGGATGCAGGAACCAGACGCAGGTCCAGCGAGGGATCCAGGAACCAGACGCAGCTCCAGCGAGGAATCAAGGAACCAGACGCAGGTCCAGCGAGGGATCCAGGAACCAGACGCAGCTCCAGCGAGGGATCCAGGAACCAGGCGCAGGTCCAGCGAGGGATCCAGGAACCAGACGCAGGTCCTGCGTGGGGACCAGGATCTCATCCTGGTCAACCGGGATGTTGGTTGGCTTGAGGGGGTTGTTGGTGTGTGCTGCACTATGCCCTGGCTGCTCAAATCTACATTCATCCTTTTTTTTGGTGCATCTTTTATGTTGGAGGTGGCCAGATAGGCTAAGTCAGAAATTGCGGTTTAGCGTGCCTTTTTCTATCGCTAGGGGCTTATCGCTGGAGTCCACCCGCTATCGCCGGTTCCATTAACGTCGCTGCGTTAATGTTAGCGACGGTTTTCGCCGCAGATCCCTGCAGCTATCGCCTGTTAGCAAAACGTTGCTAATACGTCGCTAACAGGGCGATAACTTGCAGGGATCGACGGCGATAGAAAAACTAGCGCTAACCTAGGTTAGCGATAGTTATCGCCATTTCTTGCTAAAATGCCCCTAAGTTTTTCCATGCCATTATACAGGGCTAATGCAATTCATACCGTCTTTATTAAGTCACTTGTGATTTGAAATGCGCTTTACACTATTATGAACCACCTCTAACAGTTCTTAACATGCTACATGTTTTTTTCTGCTGTTTCACACCAAGATCGTACACAATTTTAAACACAGATCGCTGATGTTTTCCCTTTAAGAAGTCAAAAAAATGTAGAGTTCGTTAATATGCAATATATTAGTCGACGTGTAGTTTTGCATATTAATATAAACATGAAAGGCATTTTGATGCTATGAACGGAGTAAAACAAAAGTCAAATGCGCAATTTTAATGCCAATGTGAGGCTTTTGCTGGCTAGGTGTGTAAGAGGAAATGTCGGCCTCAACTAGTACTCGATGACATTAGTTGTAATGGTTATTGTTTGTGCACAAAAAGGCAACAATAAGACACTATTACAAACCGGATATTATTATTTTAAACACATTTGGTTTTTTTAAAATATGAGGTACAATTAAACAATATTATTACATCTTTATTGCATCCTTTTTTTTATTACACTGATAGCAGATGGTTTAAGAGCACGAACATTCGTTCATACTTGTTGCCGTGTAGTTTTCAAACTGACCACTGAACAGTTAGCAAAGATCGCCCTCATGTGGTCTGAAATATGTTTTCTTAAATATGATGTTTTGCACTCCACTGATGATCTGTGTTAATTGTGCAAGGGTCACTTGAAGCCATTATGATTAACAATACTGATGTAAGTGGCTTTACTTAAGTAATTCATTGCAAATTAGGGCTGCATTTTAAAGCAATGCACATAATGTATGCTAATAATTTGGGTTAGTCAACCTTCTTTTGCTATTAATCGCTAGTGGAGTGTTTCGATTTCTTATTTTTTATTCTGTTCACAAAATGTTGCCGCTCATAAAAAAGGCAATACTTTAAGCTCTAGTCCTTAGGGAAGAAGTGGCGAGGAGAACTGCGTGACAGTGATTTTTTTCCTTTTGTAGTACTTACTTGCAATTTGCTCTACTCGAAGAACAGAAAAAAAAGCGTGGCATTTTAAAGTAACTGCACAAACGGCCGTATTAGCATTCTCTAGAAGTCATTAATTTCTACTTTGCTTTGACCTCTCGACAACGACGTGCTCAATTTTCTGCACCGAGGCAGTCCACTGTAAACATCAGAAATGTCACAAACTAAAGAGCACGAAGTAGAAAAGCAAGCTAATGTAGTTACCAATTATCTATGGCGACGTCAGCAGCCTCGATAAGCTAAACAGAATTCGATGGATTTATTTTAAGGAATATTGCGGCAAATTAGCAATGCCTGGCGATAATTATCGCAAAACGCAATTAGCGCTTGGATAATTATCGCCAGGCATCGCCGGTTTCTATCGCGGAGTTAGCGCGCAATCAGCAATGCTAATCTCCAAAGCGATAGAAACCTTGGAGAACAGTGTGAATATCGCCTGAAAACAGGCGATATTCACACTGTTCCCCAGTTCTGCGTGCTGATAGTGCGAGGGGGACTTAGCCATGTAATCCACCTCTCATTGGATTACATGGCTAAGTCAGGGTGGGACCAGGTGTTAGCAAACCAGCGCTAAACGTGTTTAGCGCTGGTTCGCTAATCACCGCCCCTGCCTCGCTGATAGGCGTTAGCGACCTCAGCAACTGTTTCCAGTCGCTGTTAGGTGGGGAACGCCTACTTTGCATGCCATTAGCGATAAATATCGCTGGCATGCAAAGCGGCACCCAACCCGGTCGCTATCGCCTACAAGCTGTCGCTAACAGCAGTTAGCGACAGCTTGTTGATAAGGCGATAATATTATCGCCGCTTTAGTGGGAAAAAGTCCCGCTAAAGTGGCGATAATCGCCTTGCTAATATGCCCCTTTAATTTATCAAGCTGAACACTCCACAAAAACCTGATTATATATGGTCTTTCAATGTAAGTCGCTTTGTTGATGGAGGTAGGGTACAATTACATTGTGACAATCTCTGTTTTAGTCAAGGTGAGATCTCAGCAACCTCCCTGTCCATCCTGCACTGATTATGCGTTGGCCTTCCAAAGCTGTGCTCGTATTCCCCTCAATACAACCCAGAATTATGTGGTTGATCCACATTCAGATACATTGTATATCAATTTCTTTTATATATCTCGCAAAAATGTGCACGGTGCATCTGTTAGAATTAGCTTACATGACGAGCTGTGTTAACTATTCCTTATGTTCTTTATCATTGATGAGGTAAATATATTGTTATTCTTCGGTATCTTTTTTCCTTAAAAAGCAAATTAAAAGAAAGGAGAGATGCAAAAAACATTAGCACGGTTCACCCCTTGTAACCGGGTTGGCCACTCCGGTTTTAAACAATATCCTCACAGTTCAAATCATGGATGTAACTCTCTGTCATTCATTTTATTTTGTTTTAAGTTATCGAGGCCAATTCACAAAGTCATTTCCATGCATGCAGAATAGCACGCTATACACAAGACTGCAGACTACATGTAATGGCATTTCATAAAGGTCCATTCGAAAATTATGCTCCATCAGAAAAGCATAAGAAG
Source organism: Calotriton arnoldi (assembly GCA_963921515.1). Taxonomy (NCBI): domain Eukaryota; kingdom Metazoa; phylum Chordata; class Amphibia; order Caudata; family Salamandridae; genus Calotriton; species Calotriton arnoldi. The sequence continues at coordinate 1,798,162 of CAWUFW010002062.1, forward strand.
CCAAATTTACACATGCATAAACATAGGGCCTTATTTAAAACAAAATTGCACAGTGTTGCAAGCCATTCTGCTGCACAGAGCTGCGTCATTTTAAAAGCACAGGGATGCGTCATATTTACAACAAAATGATGCATCCCTGTGCTTTCCCCTGCGCTGGCACACAATTAGCTGTCATGCGCCAACGCAGGCACCCTTGCGCCTGCGATGCAGGGATAATTGTTTTTGCGCAGGAAGGGACACCTTCCTTCACAAAAACAATCACAAGAGGCTTTTTCCCCCTTTCTATGTATGCTGCAGAATGCAGCATGCATTTAAAGAGGAAAAACAAGGATAAATAAAAGTATCTCTCTTCGTTTCGCCTCCTTACACCTCCCCTGGTGAAGCGTAGGATTCTGACGCATTCCCAGGTTTACAAAATGTTGTAAATCTGGGAATGCGGTAGAATCCATGGATGTTGCATGGGAACACCCACAGCAACACCCATGACACACCTTTTTTCATGCATCACTTTGCGTGAAAGGGGTGTGCCATAGATGTTGCTGTGAGTGTGAGAAGGTATCCGCCTCATGGAACTCATCAGTGATACAGCCTTCAACCTTGTCCGCTGGCGTATTTTGAGCTCTGTGAAAAAGACACTAGAAATCTTGACCAGGTGAAGGGGTGAAAAGTATGGAGTCAATGAGAAGACTTCTCAGATAGCGAAATTAAAATTTCTTGCTCTGAACTTTTCCTGCCCAAGCCATTCGCTTCAGACGGACCTCATCTAACACCCATCCCACCTCATATAATTCATCTTGAATACAAACTACAACCTTGCCCGGTGGAGGATTACGACTTCCATGTCAGAGTCTAAGTTCTAAGGTTAAATCTCCGACCAGGGTAAATCTACTTGGTGTATCTGACCTGTGTTCCACTGCTGTCAGCCTGAAATAGGCCTGGCCCCTGGTCAAACATGACCATTGATTATCATTGGCAGTTTACTTTTTCAAGAGGCATTTTTACTTAAATGTTTAAAAACTCATATCTCCTATTCTCATTATTATATTAATGTTGTTTTGGTGTCATTATGTTATTACAGTTTTCTTCATTGTTATAATTGAAGTGGGATTTACATTGTGTTGTGTGTATGACTTTTAATCTATTTGGGTACTCCTAAATGCTTTACACATTTTCTCTAAGTTGAGCTTGTCTGCACTGTGCCATAGCTACCAGGGTTGGGGCCCACGTTTAGATTATTGAAACCTTTGTCTGGGCCTGACAGATTAATGGCTTTATTACTTGTGGTGGACTACTATCCACCACAATTAATAGTTCACGTCATTACAAAAGGTTAATGAAACAATAAGTCACACGCACCCACAGTGGGCACTGTAAAACATTCCAACATACATGAGGCTAAGAAATTGGAAAAACATTCCCATATTTGGAGAACCCTGTTACCAAAAACCTGTCACATGCTCATTTAATCCCAAATTAATATATGTAGCTAGCCACATGAAACCAAAATGACAAATCATGCTGATATATTTGAATGTTTACTGAGTAAACCGAAATGCAGCTGACAACCTACATCTAAAGTCACATATATACACCTGCCCATCCAAAGAGTGGTGGTGTGTCCCTGACAACAATGCACCACCGTCCACCCCAGCTGTCACTCATCAAACCCTCTACCATTCATTCAGAAATATCTGAACCATAAATAAGCCAGCTACAGGCTCAACTACTTTTCCTGAATATCACCATCTTTATTTGCTCCCAACCCCCTCATCCTCAGAAATACATTTTTGAGGTCAAAAGAGAGGATATACAAACATCGGGGCTTAATTACAAGCCCCTTGCACCGTCGGTGCTTCACTTTTAATATGGGAAAAAGTGACGTACCAGCGGCGCAAGCGGCTTGTAAATAAGCCCAATGGTGTCTCACTCTTTGGTATGTCTCAGAAGGAGATGAGGTGGAAACAGCATTTCATTCCAAATGTTATCCGAACCCTGGTAACAGAACGGGAGCTGCAATTTACTTTACCAACCGCTCGCTCCCATTCCATCCTTGCCAAATCATGGACCTACCTGTACTCCACTGGCCACTCACATGCCTCCCACCACCAATTCTTCAGTTAGTACTATACTGATTCCCTTTTGTCAAATTTTTGGTCATGCAGGTATATTGTTTGACGTCTGCATCTGGATGTGCACTTCTATATTGAAGGCTACATGCACTGATGTATACATTTGGCATATTTACATATTTTTATCTTTCCTGTCCTTGTTATACTATTGATCCTGTTGAATTACGCCCAACCTTTGGGCCATATTCGAGCTAGAACAAAACAAATACATTCTCTTTTTCTTCATTTTTAAATTTTCACGGCTTACAGGCAACCAGTGGTTTTGTGGAGAGCAGTGTTATTGTTTTTTGGTTTAGGTGAGTATTTCTGACCAATTAGACTGTGTTTTGAAATGCTCATTCTGGGGCAGATTCACAAAACCATTTAGCACTACTTAAGTACTCTTTTAGATTGTCTAACATGCCTTTGTGAAATGGCCCCAAAAGGTCCAAGTAACTATAAATAGAAGTGCAAAAAGCTTAGTGTCTTTTCAATTTGTACTAACTGTATATGAATATTCCATGAATATTCCCAATTTTGTTCTCACTTTGGATGTTTTGGTGTCAATTCACATATGCATGTAAGATCATCTAAAATAGTACTACAGGAGTACTGCTTTACATACTGTATAATGTTTTGGTGAATAAATTCCTATGTATCTGGTCAATTACTTCTCTCTACTAACCTTCAACTGTCTTAATGTCACCTGCAAAGACATGCCCACCAACAAACACATTTTGTAATGCCCCTATCCATGTACACAAAATTACACAATTCACTCTATGTCTGCATGCCACTTATCCAAATCATGCACATTCTCTAAATAAATTAATGTGCCTGGATTTCTTATCTTTGAAATCTTACCTAACAATTGCCTCTGATGTGTCATCAACTCATAGAAAACCAATAGATTCATCAGTTACCCCAGTTCACACCTGGTACTCACAGCAACGGAAAGTCTTTTGCATAATATGAAATGTGTAAATCATGTTAGATTATACTGACATAAAATGTTCACACAGTCCTAGTCTCATGGTATCCTGCTTGCCTACTACTGCCAGCCTTACGCTGCAGAAGATTCTCCACCTGGAGAAGTTTTATAAGTTTAAAGTTAAGCTTCTTAACAGGACAAACCAGCAAATGTTACCTGACCATACACCAATGCTTGTCAACAATGTCTATTAACTGACATACCACGTCTGATCAAAAATATTGAATTTAACTTTGCATTTGCTTCCTACAGAAATAACCCATGATCCCTCCATTCGGTTTTCTTTATTGTTTCACCATTATACTCTAAAAGTGTTCTCTCTAACTGGCGTGTGCGTGTGTTTATTCTGTCTACCTGATGTGTGTTTTTGTGTGTGTGTTCTCTCTAACTGGTCTGTGTGTGTGTGTGTGTGTGTGTGTGTGAGAAAGAGAGAGAGAGAGAGAGTAACATCAGAAACATCACACACCTGGATGTCTCTCAAATCGCTATTTCTTCTGCTAATAAACCAATCTGAAATGGGGTGTTTGGTCTAGCTTGTTTTTGGTCTTTGATATATTGTCAGGGCTATCCTAATTAGGTGATCACTCATAGATGTTACCACAGTATTGCAGTTGTCATTGTCTCTCCTTTCCATGTCTACATCTTTGTATACTGATGACATAACTCATATCCCCATGAGTGCCTATCTTTTGCATAGAGGTCCCATTAATCCCCCATCCATGCTTTGTCTTGGGCCTCAAGGCTCCACTATGACTACTCTCTCTTGGAAGGGAAAATCCCCAGGACCAAACCTCGTTATAGTCCTTGATTGCACGGCATGTCCTGAAAATGTGCAGACCTTCATCAAGAGGAGAGGTTGCTGAGACTTTGCTGCCAAAAACAAGCCATACTGGGACATCCAACAACTTCAGTCATCTGTTCTTTCATCATTTGAAAAGGTGAGTAACATGCCATTTACTTATTCCATTTTCCTTAAAGCTTTTAGTCTGACTAGATGGTTGCAATGAGATCTGTATACCTATAACAATAAGATCAGATTGCTACATTTTCATGCTTCTCCATCTAAAAGTACAAAACAAAATAGGGTGCACCCCGCTTAATTGTATCAAGAGGGGCTGAGGTAACCAGAAAATATCACACCAAGCAAATGCCCCTTGGACATTACTAATTTTCTTAAAGAATTAAAAAATCACATGTATTGTCTGTGGCACAAATGTTTGTTTTATAAAAATAGAGTTACACAAGATTCACAACAACTTCTATTTAATTTTTTATTTGTAAAAAAGTGCAATATCAAGGAGTCATAAACCTTGGCAAACAGGTACCGTTTATGTGTCCCCATAAGGTGTAGCAATTGAAACCCATAACACGTTCCTTCTTAAAAAACAAACAAACCATCTAGACAAAATTAAAACCAAAGAACACGAGGAAATGAACCAGAGGACTTGAGGGATAATCAGCCAGGGATTTAAAAATAAAGATTCACTGTATTCCTTAATCCCAACTTTGTACTACCCTGTGGACCTCAAAGTCTGTCGACGTTTCAATTCCTCCTAAATCGTTTGTGGGGACCATCCTCAGAACTTGATGAGGGTCAAAAAGTTATAGGGTACTGCAAAAAAATAAATATCAACAAATTCATCTACAAGCTCTCAAATAGTGTCATCCCGCATACTGGCAAGATGCTGAAATCCCAAAAAATCTATTATATTTAATTCTGTGATTTTAAAATCACAGCCTTCTGCTATTTCTCATAATCATCAAATCAGTTTAACCAATAAATTTTAGTGCTCTTATTCCTTATCTCGAATATCATTTCCTTCATTAAAACATTTTCGAATATCAGATTGCATTAACTACATAATGTCTTGTTATCAGTCTTGCAAAAGTAATACAATTATTTAATGAGATTCAACAATGAAATATTAGAAACAACAAACAGACTAAGGCAACAATCACATAAAACATTACATAAAAAACGCACTGCCTCTCTCACACCAGTTCTTCAGAAATAACTAAAACACAAGATAGATTCATCCAAAAATGTAATGTCACTATGACTCAAGACATAGCATGCGCTATTTGATATAATATCTTCACACCCTCACATGGTCCTAATTACCTTTTCCCAACTGTCCATCTGTCTCATTCAAAAACCACGTTCTACTAAGAAAACCAACACTCATCTTAGTACATATATATCCTCAAACTAATTATTACTAGGGAATAATTTTCGGACAGCCTACGTCAAAGCCATAGTTTTCAAATTCTTTACCTTCACCAGGTTTAAACATTCATAAGCAGAGAATCAAATCCATGATGTAGTTGGTTTTTATAATAGCAAGACACAAAAGAAATAAGAAACAGGAAGTCAAAATAATGAACTCTTACTCCCAGTGCAAACTCTACTATGCACCAGTAGCGGTCGGTGGTGGGAGTGCCTCCGGGCGCTGACGTGGGGCGGGGGAGGGGCAGGGTGGGGGGTAGTAAACTACGGATTATGGCTGATTACAGGTAAGTAAACATATAAATAAATAAAACGAAGTTCGTTACGCGCGCTTCATTGCATTTGGCGATACAGCGCGCTTAACGAACTTCGTTTTATTTATTTATATGTTTACTTACCTGTAATCAGCCATAATCCGTAGTTTACTACCCCCACCCTGCCCCTCCCCCGCCCCACGTCAGTGCCCGGCGGAACTCCCACCACCGACCGCTACTGCTATGCACCCATCGTTCTCACATGAAGCTGCAGAAAAGAGCAACCCTGCATTTACTCCAGCTTCCAACCAATGAATCAAAAGGACAAGGTCTCGATGAGGCTGCCTACTTAAACCAAGGGCTGACCTATCAGAGATGCCTGACTTCAACTCCCAAAAGAACAATTGATGGACAGAATGCAGAACAATGTCATACATTCACCCCAGTACAGAGATCTGGGCCTAAATCCATCGTTTTTTTGCTTCCCATGCCATTCCAGTTTGAACCCAGCCATATGCAAATCAGTCTTGACCCTGCAACTCCCAACACCTGAATGACACATTGCCATAAACAACAGACTTACATCGTCTCAGCACCATAATCCAGTCCCCTGACTGGCACTCTCCAATAGTAAAGATTATAATCACCCTACTGAAAGATCTAACTAATAACAACATTGAAATAAACATCTTGGTTGTGAATGCTCAAAAGAAATACGTTGGCGGTCACAGTCACAAGAGCATAAATTTCATTTATCAATTATAAATAGCTCATTGTAAGCGGTAAGGTAAATGAACACAAACAAATTGAAATATCACTAGCAACAAGCTATATTACGGATAATATAAAGGGTCAGTTTCCATCACCACCCAATTGATTCCAGCCGATGTCACAGGTTGAAAAGTCAAGCCAATGTTACAGGTTGCACAGTCACTGCCTGGTGTTGGCAACAACCAACAAAAAGAGAAACCTCATAAATTGATCTTTCTTCTAACAAGACTAACACACAAGGGGGCAGCACAGGAGAACAGAAGATTAGTACAATCCATAACTAGCTAGTTTCCAAATCTAATTGAAGATTACAGTATCGTACTTAGGCGACCAACGAGATTACATATTAATGAAAAGTGAATGGATTATGACGAGGTTTTTATATTCAGTTCTTGAAAAGGTTTTTATATGCAGTCCTTGAAAAGGAGTAACTAACACCTGTGACCACCTCTAACAAAGGTTAATCAGAAACCATTCACTATTGTCTTTACCAATCTGAGTGGTTTTAGACATTTTTATTTAATAGACTGTTCTTTAAACATGTGGATGTAATTAACTATAGCGAAGTGCACCAGTACTGGGCTCTGTCCAATTCCCACAAGGATTTGTTCTTCTGCAAAAGACCCTAAATAAGTAACATTCACCACTATTCACCCGGTTTGCCAATCATGAATGATATATTTTAGCTTTTGTCTGCTCATTTCTCTTTCCTGTCTTAAATAGAATAAAGACCACATTAAACAAGTATTGAGATAGCCAATAGGTCTCGCCCATGACATCTATTGGCTTTTCAAATGCTTGTTTTTCTGTGAGTGGCCACTATGCATGCACACATAGTTGCAGCAGACAATTTCTTAAAACAAAAGAAAAACCTTTCAGTTAATGCCGCCCGCACATGAATGTGCAAGGTTTCACACAGAATGCCATATTTCTATCAATCTAAGCACCATATTTTCAGATGTATCCTTCATTTACACTTCTAGTCTACAGGCCACAGCACCATTTATGGTGGTCCAGTCTTATTATTCTGCGAAAACTATTACATACCAAACTCAATATACATAGCATTACAAAACAAGGCCAAAGTCCCACCTACCGGAAATTTATAAACACTGTCCTATCAACAGAAACTAACAGCTTAATAATAAACTATTGTCCACATATCAGGGCAAGTCCTGTCAACTGCCACAGATCTATTATAAAGTGGCCAAATAAGGCCATTCCACAGCTGGATTCAAGCCCGACCTAACTGCATCTAATCTCCAAATCCAACGATTCTCTTTGAACACTAGTAATTTCTCAATATTTGAGCCCCGTTCGAGACCGTAATGGCTTCAACCACAAACCAGAACCCTTCTCCGGAAAGTGTTCCATAATAGGTGCCTACAAAACCTTACACCTAAATCTGAATTGATGTTGTAAAATCCTAGCTTTCACTTTTTGTCTTGTTTGTCCTGTAGACCGCATGGGCACTCTATACACTAAATTACATTAGATGTTTTACAAGTCAGAAAACCTGAATTTTTCATCTTACCTGTTGTGCCGAAGGCAAGAGAGTGTCCATGCTTGAAATGATCCTGGACCTTTTCTAGCCCCAAACATTCTGAGATATATCTGGGTCTTGACGGTTCCAGAAATGCATTAACCATTGTGTCTGATAAGTTTGGAGGCCTCTTAAAAGAAAAGAGTGAAGAACAAAGATTGAAATTACCCGATATTAGTAAATGCCAATTCTTTTCGATAATCACTTTGATCAGATTGCTGTAATTGCCAAATGTTGAAACGCATGCAATCCTGGAATGCTCTGATCTTTTCTTCACAGTTAATAGACTATCCAGATCACTATACTAGGCACAATTAAGAGCCCTTCTAATAATTTTTCTTGGGTATCCCTGTGCTCGGAGTCCTATGGCTAAAATCTCAGCCATCCTAAAGTAATCCACTGCCTTGCTTCAGTTCCTTATACGTGAACCTAATCAAAAAATTATGCTAAATATGTCTCCAAATTCATACATGTTCCTAAGCATTTGCCACTTTAACAACATATCCATTTCAAGTTATATCAATACCTACACCAACAGGTGTAGGCGGGATAATATGGTGATAGACAATGCCTGTGCCGACAGTACACTGTAAACACAAACCCTCACACTATCGCTGGCACACCATGGCACCAAGACACACAGCTGACTAAGAGTTGCCTCCTCAACACCACATCCATATCAAGTAATTAAAACGTTAGCTACACCAACAATGCACATTACACACAATCCTTAGCACCATCATGCTCATCAACCAATCCATATGTTCCCACCAATCCACATAATCGTCCAGAAGAAGTTAACTCAAATATACAACACCCATATACACCTAATTTGCATCATTGCCTCACAACTGCCAGTGTTCCATCTAAACCTAACAGCTGCTCCATGGCTAATAGCTGTCAACATTGCACTGCAGCAGAACAAAACAAATGACAAAGTGCAGCGGCACACATATAAAAGCACATGATGCCCCATGCAGATCGTTAACAAGATCTAGATGGCCACTATCTAATATAATCCATCACTAAACATTACATCATTTTAATCTAACTTAGTGGGTCACTATTTAGTTTGAGCCACCTCTGAAATACAAAACACTACCAAATAAAATACCAACAAGCCAGTTTGTTTCTGATCAACACGAATCCCAGAACCATAGAGTATGCCTGATTCTAAGAGTGCTGTGTTCCATAAATAAGATTTATGTTTGCTATGCAAATGCATGTCACATAATATAACATTCTCTTCGGCCTTTCAGTGGCCCCTAACCATCTCAGCCTGGAATCTAAGAGGCATCCAACACACCTCATAGGTGCTCCTGTGCATTGCTGTCCTCTGTGGATATTAGCCTGTACTATAGGAACAGCAGAGGCCACTGTCCTGGCATCTGCCACCAACCACACAAGTTAGGCATTCATATCTTTTTAGTGTATGTTTAGTACCACATAGAACTAGTGAAGTTCTTTGTGTATCTAGATGTTTACATTAAATTGTGTCAAACGAATTCATTTTTCGGTCTTGAGAAAAAAAACACATACTAACATGGATTCACAGGTGTACACTCTAGTAGAGTATGCGACTTGAATAGGGATTATTTTGATTTGTGAATGCAGCCGCTGTAACTAAGTGATTCGGTGTCTGTGTTCTCTGTATTATCCTCAGTGAGAATTTTGTACCTTATTTCCCTTCTTTACTTTTCTGACACTGGCGGATGTATTCATTAGTATAATACATTTGCTACATAAGCTTGCACAAGTGCATGTGATGAAAGGTATATTGTGCTAGAAGAAACATTATGCATAACGATATACTTCAACCATGTTATATTGATTTGGTCAAACAAAGTACCTAAATAGAAAATTGCCATTTTGTACTTTAAAGCACCATGTTGTTTTTTCACTATTGTAAAACCCGATCAATATTCAGCTAAAAGCTTGTGGAGCAGCAGACCCCATGCATTACATCCAGGGAATTGCACATAATGAACAATTAAGTGTTTACTTAACTTAGACAGTTTTCAAATGTCAATACTTTCCTTCCATTATTTCACACTGATGTATGAATGTATTTCATCCCGTTTTCAGTCGCGGTCTTTGTGTTAGTTTGATACAGAGATGTCAGAAGACAGAGCGCGTTTTTACCAAGCGAGTTTGAGGATTTGTTTCGTGTTTATAAACACTGTTTTTTTTAATCATTTCTGCAATGAAAATCTTCCGGTCGTGGCAGACACTTTTTTAGGGTCTAGTGATTGTTTCGCACAATTAACATTTAGCACCAATATAGAGCATAAGAACAATACGACTTTATGTTCTGTTTGACAGCATCTATAACATCTTTTATACTAAGTTATTTTTACTATGTTACTTGTAACTCCTCATACAATGAAAGGGCCATTTAGTGACTATTAAGAAATAACTAATAATTGAAGGTAATAAAAAGTGAATGGATTATGAGGATGTTTTATATGCATTCTTGAAAAGGAGTAACTAACAACTGTGACCACCTCTAGCAAAGGGTATTCGGAAACCATTCAGTATTGTCTTTACCAATCTGAGTAGTTTTATACATTTTTATTTAATAAAATGTTCTTTAAACATGTGGATGTCATGGGCTATAGCCAAGTGCATCAGTAGTGGGCTCTGTCAGATTCCCACAAGAATTTGTCCTTCTGCAACAGACCGGAAAGTAGTAACATTCACCACTATTCACCCAATTTGCCAATCATGAATGCTATATTTGAAGTTTGTTTTTGTCTGCTCGTTTCTCTTTCCTGTCCTAAATAGAATAAAGACCACATTAAACAAGTATTGACAAAGCAAATAGGTCTCGCCCATGACATCTATTGGCTTTTCAAATGCTTGTTTTTTTCGAGTGGCCTCTGTGCATGTACACACAGTTGCAGCAGACAATTTCTTGAAACAAAAGGTAAACCTTTGAGTTATGGCCGCTGCACATGCATGTGCAAGGTTTCACACAGAAAGCCATTTTGGAATGTTTTTAAATAGATTTAAAGATGGTTGCCCATGATACATCAGCAGGCGGCAGTGTGAGAGAGGGGTGTTTGAGGGAAATTGGTGCTTGGATGCTAATAATTTATAAACAGAACAAGGTGCAAAAGAGGGATGGAGGAGCAGGAACAGTGATAAAGAGGATGAGAAAGTAGACACTCATGCATTGCAAGACATTTTTCTGACAGCACCTGGACTCCTAGCCTACCATTTGTCTGTGGCCTCCAGTTCCTGTATGTTCCAGACTGATTCAGTGACACCACCGCTGCCTGGATTTTCCCGCCCGGGTTTTACCGCCCATCATTCTGCCACTCATCTAATCAAAACTCAGTGAATGGGCCAAATACAATAATAGTGAGGAAATTGGGAGGAAAACCATAGACTTAGGAAAAGGAAACTGAGATAGACATGAAAATCATAGAATTATGAGCAATGGGTGGACACAAAGCCCATTCTAAGGGCCAGATGTACTAAATACTGGTCGCAAAAACCTGGTCCCAATGTCGACAAGTATTTTTGCAATCAGTAAAGAAGAATACGTCATTTCATAAAATTCGGATGCAGAGTGTTAGTGTCACAATCTGACCAACCTCATAAATATTAATGAAGTAGGTCACAAATTGCAACTCACTCTGATTGTCTGTGATTGCCTTTAAATAAAGTAAACACTTTTTTTTTAAATTGCAGCCCATTTCCCTCAATGGAATCTGTTCTGCATTTAAAAAAGTTTTATTCTTGGTCCCCAGGATCACTGCCTAATCTTCAACTTTTTTTAACATTCATGAAGGTGAATGGGTTACTCCTCCCAACTTGGGAGTCACTTACTTTCAATGTTTTGAGACCGAATTACAGTTGTAAATCACTGATACATTACTTATCGATTCAACATTTAGTGAGGACCCCACAATACACCCCTTTCAAATACGGAACTGATATACGGTCACAATTTCAATTTAGGAGTCAATAAAAGTTTAACGACTCAATAAATTGGATTGGTATATTCGAAAAAACATCAGAGTGAATCAGAGTGTTTGTGATTGTAAAAATCCTTTGTACAGCTGGCTCTAAGTCAATATTGGATACAACAAGTCAATTTGGCAAAACATAGCTAAATTTATCTGTAGAAAATACTTTGTTTTGCTGTCATTGGTCCACAAGTTCTCAAAGAAAAGAAACTGCCTCTTTATGCAGCATTTCTAGACTTTAGCTCAGCATTCAATTAAGAACCAGGAATATGCTATGGGTTGACCTGTCAGCCTTAGAGTGGTTTTGCCTTCACTCCTCTTGGTTTGCTGGATTCGTTTTTCTTGTCCTTAGAACTCAGCACACTTTACCCTTGCTAACCAGTGCGAAAGTGCTTGTGCTCTCTCCTTTAAACATAGGTGAAATTGCCTTACATCCAATTGGCACATTAAAGCCCCAGTAAAGTGTTACTACAGGTACCCTGGGTCTTTGAATTAAATGCTACCTGCACCACTGATTGTGCCACTCACTTAAGTAGCCTTTTAAAACATATCCCAGGCCTGCCATTGCAGCCTGTGTGTGTAGTTCTAAACTGCCATTTCGACTTGGCAAAATAAATCTTTTGCCAGGCCTTAACCTTCTTTTTAATACATATTAGTCACGCCTAGGATAAGCACTAAACAGCCCGTAGCGCAGGGTGCATTGTATTTAAAAAGTTGGACACATACTTTTAAGCTTTACATGTCCTGGTAGTAAGAAACTCTAAATTTATTTTTCACTATTGCAAGGCCTACCACTTCCACAAGATAATATTGGGTTACCTTATTACATTTATTAAGTGATAACATTTGGTAGGAAAGTCATGTTTGGTGTCTGAGGAATTGTAATTTAAAACCCTCTTTAATGATAAAGTCGGATTTTAAGTACAATTCTGAAAATGCCACTTTTAGAAAGTTGGAATTTTCCTGTCCTAACCATGTGGCCTCCGCAGCCTGTTTCCTGGGTCACATGACTAGGTGTAGTTGGCAGTTGGCTTTGTGTATTCCTCCCAGACAGCAGCACAATAGAGGGTCTGGGTGTTGGCATCTCTGGCAGGATGGAAGGCAGAGCTGTTAGCCTCGACACTTGCACTTCAAAGGCACTCACCCAGCTCACACACAAAGAACTTCAAACTAGCCTATTGTGCCCCCAGACAGACTGGGACCAGGGATGGCAGACAAGAAATTCCAGACACCTATGTAAGGGGAAACTCCAGAAGCTGCTCCCACTTCAAAGTGGGCACCAGGTATTAAAATGGGACCCTTTGACCCACTCTTTAGTACACTCCTGGACCAGTGGCTACTACAGAAGAAGGACACTCCGCTGCCCTGCTGCTTGAGGTCTGCCCTACTTGCAGAGAAGGAAGACTGGACCTGCACCCTTCATCCTAAGCTAAAGTGACTCCAAGGCTCAGCTGACTGACATCATGTTCTGAGCTACAGAAACACAAAAATCTCCTGAGGCCCCTCTTGAACTGCCCAGCTAACCTGCTGCAACTGGATCTGCCTGGGCCTGCAACTGGACCTGCTAAGCCCTGCTGGCCTTTGTTGGAGGGAGTTCCTGATCCCCAAGTGGTGCCTCCCAGGTCCTGAACACTTGATGTGGCATCAGTTGAGCTCCTCCCTGAAGAAAAGGAGAAATCCTGAAGTTTTGGGCTCTTTGTGACCATGAACAGACCTATTTGCATCGAGATCTTGCTGTCCACACCGACCGCCAATGTGAAGCTCCGGTGAACCTGACTCCTTGTGCTACAGGGACCACCGAGACAACCAGCAAAGCGAATCTCCAGCAACAACCTTCCATGACGCCCAACAGGATCTTCGCCCTACAATGATGACCATCCACAACACCTGGCTTGCTCTTCGCACTGCAGTGACGACCATCCGCGACTAACTCTCTCTGCTCCTCGCGGCCTCCTCCACCACTAACTGAACTCACCGTGTTGGATTTAAGAAGGTAACTTTTCAGTGGGACTAATTTGGTCCCTGTATCTGGCCTATGCTCTATTGCTGTCAGCCTGGTCTTTGTACTTTCACCTGGTGATGATCAGATAACCAAGAGTGGCATTTTGTGCTTTTGGGTGCTATACTTACCTTAAATCTTTGAAATTGCATATCTCTGGTACTACTGAATTGGTGTTTGTTGTTTTGGTGTCAAATCATTTATTTATTTTACTCTATGTTTCTAAATTTGTGTATGATTTCTTTTTGTGCTGTGTTTTCACTTTATTGCTGCTTGTGGGTGGCATAGATACTTTACATATTGCCTCTAAGTTAAGACTGACTGCTTTTGAGCCAAGCTACCAGAGGGTTAAGCACATATTAGTTTAGTGAACTTTTGTGGTTCACCCTGCCAAGGATTGTGGCTCTTGCTTGAGTATGGTTTCACTTACCTCAACTAACAATCCAATTTCTCAGAATCATTCAACAAATCAAGCAAGATTTGAGACTTATTGACAACTAACAAAACACAGCAAACACAAGGAGATGATGGACGGAGTGCTGAAACTTTTAAAACACTCACCCCCAGTCACAGATCTGGGTTGAATCCATCATCATTCTTTAGCTCACTTTGCCACCCCAGTTCAGACACAGCTATATGCAAATCAGCCTTGACCCTGTGCCTCATGGGAACAGTCCAGACTGAACTGCCAAGCGATGTCTTACCTGGACCGGAATCAAGCATCCTGGGACCTGTTTCGGGCTAACAGCCCTCATCAGCCAGGCTAGCTTGAATCCAGTGGCAAAGTGAGCAAGGGACCCACATCTGGGCATACCCTGCCAACGTAGGGCGAACAAAGCAAACACAAGGAGATGATGGACGGAGTGCTGAAACTTTTCAAACACTCACCCCAAGTCACAGATCTGGGTTTAATCCATCATCATTCTTTAGCTCACTTTGCCACCCCAGTTCAGACACAGCTATATGCAAATCAGTCTTGACCCTGTGCCTCATGGGAACAGTCCAGACCGAACTGCCAAGCCATGTCTTCCCTGGACCGGAATCAAGCATCCTGGGACCGGTTTCGGGCTAACAGCCCTCATCAGCCAGGCTAGCTTGAATCCAGTGGCAAAGTGAGCAAGGGACCCACGTCTGGGCATACCCTGCCAACTTAGGGCGAACAAAGCAAACACAAGGAGATGATGGACGGAGTGCTGAAACTTTTCAAACACTCACCTAACAAAACACTTCACAGTAAATAAATAAGTAACTCAGGAATCCAACTGGCCCGTACCCTGTTTAGTTTGCACACCGACAACTTTCTGCATATTCTTCAAAAAGTGGTGCATCAACTACATACACCATGAAAATGTCACCACTATTGTATAAATGACTCTCTGGTGTTAGTTACAACACCTAAAGCACTACAGAAACTCCTTGATGCTGTTGCTTCTGTTCAAGAAAATTATGTGAACAAACCTAAAAAAGAGTGTATCGTTTTTTTCCCCAGAATAATAAGTCTGCAAAAAGGAAATTTGCTGAGATTGCCTCCTGTAACACCTATATTTGCCGTTTTTCTGAAAAGCACATTGAATATTTCATGAAGTTAACAACTTATTCCAAATACTTTGTGTAAACCCAGGCCTTAATAAGGAGAATAAATTCTAAACATTTACCAACAATGAATGGACAGTAGATTGTCAGTGACAAGTGTCAGAAGTGCAACATTGCTTCTCTTATTCAAGAGTTTGCCGATGTGAATTTGACCACAACTTATGCATGCTACATGATTTTTTCCAGTGTGGGTGGTGAGGGAAACTGTATGCATGCATGCAAAAGACACCTAAAATACTGCTCAATGTATTGGGCAATTTTTTGCATTATAACCGTACTCAACGTATGCCATCTGGTACAAAAAACATGAGTAATTTGATCCTTAGTATAGATGGTTGCCTTTTCCTCAAACCAGCCTACCACATGCAAAATTTATAGGAAAACTGCAAGAGAAAAGAAAAATTAAGCAGAAGTTGCGAAACCCAATAATTGGTATGTACGTAAGTTTACACTTGTGTAAAAAAAAAAAAACTGGCCTGGGCCGAATGTGAAGTCTCACGAGTTTCATTTCCATATTTTGAAAGTACTGTAATGCTGGTAAAATGGCCTAATGATTTTTCTGTTTATCCTAAACTCTGTTGACAAAGCAGTGTAGCACATTCCCTGCTCTAGTAATCAAGAAGCTGATGCCATCGTCCACTATTTTTTGGACAGTCTCCTATCATGGCTCTTTAAGCACTCTCAATGCCGGCCATACAAAAACACATTTTATGTGGAGTGACAACCTTTCTTCTTCTCAGTTAGACGGGAGCCATACTACGGATACCGGTCTCTTGGGCTCCAACCACAGACATTCCCAGGACTACAATGAGGGCGATTCTATATAAAAGTTCTATGGGAGGGGCTCAAGGGATAGTTTTCCTTATGAAAGCAAATATAGGTCTTGAAGGATATTTTTTCATTTTGCAAGACACTATGTCAAGATATTCCAAAGTCTAATTGATAGATTTCTAGGTCCATACAATACCTAATGGAACTCTCATTAAAATTAATCCATTTCCCCATTTCTTCTGCCCTAAAAATTTGAGTAAGCATTGAGGGCCTGATTTACAACATGCACTTTTGAACAAATTTACTACTTTTCAGTATTCACAAACTGCCCTTTAGCAGTAACTTACACTTTTGTAGTTATTTATACTTTTGTAGTAAGTCCAGCACTACACATGGCCAACCACTAGCACTGCAACACACTCCCACAGAACATTATGGGTGTAGGGACTTAAAATAAAACCCAAGAAGAAATATTTCAAATGAAATTAAATGATTTAAAATTGTAATATATAAATTAATGGTAAAACGTATAAATAGTGCATATTAAAATGAACAATTTTATATATTTGTCAGCATTAATTTGTATTTAGTTACAATATCTTATGAGGTAACTTTGCAACAGATCCTAATGCCAAGTCCAACCAGATGCAAGCAAGGGGTCAAGTGGCTTATTGCCTGATATACCTTTGTGTAACTTGAGCTTGATTTAAAGCACACTTTTTGTATGTCTGACCTCTGTGCAGTTGTCTACACTAGCAATTTTTACTGGAAGTTGTACCTCAAGAACAAATCCTACTCTAGACTCTGTTGTCTTACATTTACATTAGAGTTCAACTCTGACCATTATTATGAGCAGTCATTTTTAGCATGAATGCCACTATTTAATCCAGGTGACTATTGCTGTATCTGGTGTTGTGCTATGTTTTTGTCCTGGACCAATACAGTATAGCAATCTTTCACACAGCACTCCAATGCATGAAGGATAGTATATTTGAACCTAAATGGGTAAGAAGGTTATCTTGCAATATACATAGTCCACCAATGGAAACCATACTCACAGGTAAAATATAGTCCCATTTCCTAAGTCTTTTATAGCCCAGATTGTTTTACCCATGGAGTCTCTTACTTTGATGTTTTTAAATCCCACAATAAACACTATTTCATTATTCAAGGCAGGAGTTAATCAAGTTTACTATAATCAATGTATGATTTTCTGCGCTGAGAAGAGTGAGAATATAGTCTGTTATTCTTTAATTTATAAAAGCAACTCCAGACTATCTAAGTAATCTAAGGCACAGAGTGGAATCAGCATCATACAAACTCCAATGTTCCTAACTTTCTCAGCAGTTACAGGTCGAGCTTTAGTCTGAGGGCATTCAGAACTCTCCTGACTTTGGCCTCAAAAATAATAACCTCTATTTTGAGCTGTTAGGCTGAAGGAAACTGGCTTTCATCCAGGGCAAAATATCAACAGGTGCTAAGGCACAGCTCCAATTGACCAGACTGAGTTTTAGTCGTATGAGGAGTATATGCCTGACAGCGAAGTTTTCGACTCTTTCCCAGTCTAAATATGTAAATATGGCCCCCAATGGAATCACTCACAAAACAAAACTTAAAAGTTAATCTTTGACATACGGAGTGATATTCATGTCTAATTCTCTTTGCATAATTGCATTTGTAGGCAATCAATTATGACTGCAAGCAATCAATGCATGTGAAAAGTATATATTATCAAAAACCTCTGAGATTCCCTGAAAACACCTATGGTTAAAATATCATTATATTTAGGTTAGGTTCTAAGACATTAATGTAGGTTACAAACAGAAAAACAGAGATTCACTGAAAAAATAAAAGGTTAAAATGACTTTGTATTTTGGTGTTGGAATGAGACATTAGCTAACATTGAAAAAACATAAATCACTGAGGTATACCAGTTATAGCTTTGTCGACTACCTATAACTTGTGTCATTGTCATGTACTGCTTATGACCTCAAAAATGTCATCACTATTGACATATTAAATGACATCATGTAAAACATCACTCATGACATATCAATGATATCATTGATGACATCCCTGATGCCATCTCAAATGACATCAACCATGAAACTGCAATTCACATTACTCCATAAGCCCATAGGTCATTTAGAAAAAGAACATTGTACTAAAGAATCTATTGCTATACACAGCATAGAGGTACTTTATTTACATGTGCACATGCATAGAATGGAAAAAGCTTAAGCCTGGAGACAAGTGTGACTGTGCATGTTGAAATGTATATGGTACACCACTTACAAACCATTAATGGTTGGGGTGCAATTAGTACTCTACGTTGAACAAGGTAAAGGTTGGGTTCACCTAATGTGGCCTAAAAAACCAAAGCCTTTTGAAAATAATCTGTGAGAAAAGTCAAAGCTTCTGTTGACAATAGATTGTCCACCACTGGTGTCTGGGCATATGCTCATGTTAAATAGTTGTAATGCAGAGCTACAAACACATTTTGTAATATGGACATTTATAACATGTGAATGTTTATTTCCAGAACTTTGCTGAAGATTTTGAGTCAATGCAGATTGTTGGACAATGTTGAATGTAGGAGTGGCGACTTAGACGTAGGTTAACTCACAGTGGTATTGTAAGCATGGCTCTAAGGTTATATGTCATTGTGCTCTTTTCAGGAATGTGTTTAGTGTATTTTACCAAATTACAGAGGGTTGTCTATAGGGACTGGCAGAAGGTGTGCTATTAGTGGCATATGCATACCTGTCAACCTCTAAGCTTAAAATTGTAGGTCATATGAAGACTTTAAAAGGGTGATTCCGTTCGGGTTAATTGCGCAGCAACTCTTTTTGGAGGGTGTTCAGGGTTTAAAAAGGGGATGATCTATTAAAGTCTATAGAGGCATTTTGTTGGTTAGGTGGGTGAATACTATTAAGATGAGGGTAATATCCATTGAATTTGGGACACTTATTAAATACACATTTGATTTGAGAAGTTAATGTGCTGGTACTTTTTATTGTTTTAGTTCTAGACTAAGGGGCCGATTCCGATTCAGGCCGGAAATCTCTCTGACCGAGCCGGACCCAGAGAGATTTCTGACCGAATCGGTCCCTAGCAGTCCGACCGAACGAGTACGATGCGCACGCATGCCATCGGACTCGATTCGGTCGGACTCCCATTGAAGTC
The DNA here is from genome assembly GCA_963921515.1 of Calotriton arnoldi. NCBI lineage: Eukaryota > Metazoa > Chordata > Amphibia > Caudata > Salamandridae > Calotriton > Calotriton arnoldi. The sequence continues at coordinate 1,817,579 of CAWUFW010002062.1, forward strand.
AATGGGAGCCGGTCGTACAATGCGTACGCGGGCTCCCATTGACTCAATGGGTGCGAGGCAAACAAGGGCGCCCCCTACCGCGGGTACGCGTCGAAGCGACTCGCGGCGTACATGCACAGGTAGGGGGGACCCATCGGTCCCCCCTGTGTGCGACTCACGCGGCTACGCGTACAGGGGGGTCCGACACGGACCCCCAAAGTCCGGCTCCGACTGCTCTTTTGAGCCAGACGGCGTGAGTCGGTCGGACTGCTCGAGGCGCCCATCGTACTTGCCCGGCCGGGGAACGTCTCCATTGCGCGGTGCGCGTCGTGTCTGTGCGAGTCGGTCGGAGCGCTTCGAACCCGCGAACAAGTCGGTCGGCGATTTCGCGTGCGCTCACATCGTACTCGCTCGGCCGGACGCACGTACGAATCGGTCGGGAATGAGGGCTCCGAATCGTATCCGATTCAGTGCCCTACCGGCCGAGATCGGAATCGGCCCCAAAGTGTAATTATTTAAAATGTTTATGCATTTATAGTATATATTAAAATGTATTTATTTAAAAAATAGATAAACTAAATTTGCCTATATTTTCCCATTGGGAGAGCTTCACCCCGATAATAGAGATCTCCTTGGAAATTTCATTTGTAGTAACTTTGTACTCATAATCCATTTAACCCCTTGACCGCGATCGGAATTCCGCTCGTGTGCTGGACATTCCGATCGCGGGTGTGGTCGTGACGAGCTCTGCTCGTCATGCGCCCAGCGCGACCGCGCAGCATGACGAGCTGAGCTCGTCACGAGCATCGAAGGGGTTAAAGGCGATTCTCCTTCCTCATCAGCAGCCCTGGAGATATGCAAGTTTATACCTAACAATTAGGGGCCTGATTCTCAAAGGTAAACTATTAACTAACTATTAACTCGTAGTTTGTGAATACCAAAAAAAGCGTAAACTTACACAAACATGAAAGTTTGCCTTGGTGAACTAGGCCCATTGTGTTAATCTTCACTCAGAAATGATGAAAAGCAAAATAGTCTACACCTGGGGTGCAAGAGAAGATATGCACTAGATATACACACAAACACTTACCTTTGTGAATTGGGCCCATCTTGTATACTTCTGCCTGGCGTTAGCCCATACCAATATTGCTCTCTTTCCACCCAGAAGCAAAAGGAATGAGTAACTTGTTGTTTACTTGTCAGATCTAAATAAACTTATTGTGTTGGAAAGTGAAAATTCCTTTCAAGAAGAAACTGTTTCATTACACACTACACAGAATAGAAACCAAAATGAAGAAAACAAATGCACACTTTTGATAAAATGGAATATCTACTGTTATTAAAGAACAAATAAAGCACATAATGTCAGCAAGAATCCAACTCGGAACACACAATCAGCAAGCCATATATCTCCATTAACCAACCTTCTGCCATCTTTAGATTAGTGTGCTGTACTGGATAGTTCCCACTGCCCCAATCAGATTCCCCCTGAAAAGACTTTATTGATAGAAGTAGCAAATTTATTCAAGAATAATTTTTAAAAAATGTGGCACCAGTTGTTCATGACTGATACACAGGCCACCCTGCTAATCATCCTTCCAACCAAAAAGGAACATGCTTAATTAAACTGATCTGTAGTTTCTCTCTGAAACATATTTGAATAGAAGGCATGCTGTAGTTGTTGAACAATCTTATTTGCAAAAAGTTCACCAAGCAACTGAGTGACAGTCTATCGCTCTGACAATTTGTTTAACTGAAAAATAGATTGCAGTAAACTATCCAGTAAAAATCCTTGTGTGTTGAATCTCTCAGAGGATCCCTCTTTCTCCAGTTCACTTCTAAATCCACTTCAGCCCACTCTTCCGTATTTTCAAATGTGCTCAGTTATCCAGCCAACTACATACCAATGACACACTCACAGTGCTACATCAGATGTTCTATCAATTCTGACAACCTGGAGAAAGTACAATTTTTTTTTTTTTTAACACTTGTCTTTATTTTCCTCTTGAAAATCACCTTACATTAGCAGTGGTGGTAAACAGCAGTTCAGCGTCCAGACCCACAAATTGATTACTGCAAGTGTTTTGACATATTTCATGCTTTATTGTATGGCTGAATTTCCTGGGACATTAAATACAAAGGGGCAGATTTACAAGCCCCTTGCGCCACTTTTGCGTCACTTTTCCCATGTTAAAAGTGACGCAAAAGTGGCGCAAGAAGCTGTAAATCTGCCCCAAAATTCACAGTTCTTGTTTCTTAGGTTTATGGAAGCTGTGACTCTACATAATGTCAATTTCACTGGTGGCATATTCGGTGAATATATTTATTCAATGACACTAACACATATCAAGTTATTAACCCATCTCACACTGCAATTCTTTTCCCCTCTTTAATGGATAGTTGCCAAAGAAATTCCCGATGACTTTGGATCAGGGGTTGAGGGTACAACAAGGTGCGTATTAGTGTCACCAACATGATTTAAAGATATTGGGGCAGATTTACAAGCCCCTTGCGCCACTTTTGCGTCACTTTTCCCACGTTAAAAATGACGCAAAAGTGGCGCAAGGGCCTTGTAAATAAGCCCTATTACATTTATTTTCTATTCCTTGACCATTGGGGTTAAGCCTTGGCCCCATCTTCTTTCCACATTCTACTTCGCTAATAGTAAACCCATCACCACATATTTTCTGATTTATACCAGAGTAGGGGTGGTTCTAAGGACTCCTCCTCCATATCAGTCGGACCCGAAAAGATAGCTTCCAAATACGTTGAAACTCTGAGGCAATACAGCAGGGAAATAATCTACCTCTGAGTAATTGCAGTGCATACATCCAATATCAACTTCTATCTCAAAAGGTTTAAGCTTCATGGGTGTTTAGTATAGTTTTTGTAAGAACTTATAATAGAGTCATATTTTTGTTTAATTTACTGACATGGCGTTGGTCGGCATGCAAAATAATTGCCCTTGCTCATCTGTCTGTCAATGAAAATGCGGATGACACGCAACTGACAATAGCCATAGTAGACAGGCACGAGGACACTAGGGCTAAACTCAACAACTGCCTCACTGAAATGGCAACCTGGATGTTGGAACACTGCTTAAAGCTCAACGCTGAGAAATCTGAAATCCTGCTTCTCGGCGGAGCCAACCATATCTGGGACGCGTCATGGTGGCCCCACCTGTTGGGAGATGCCCCAGCACCCAAGCAGTGTGCAAAAAATGTGGGTGTCATCATTGATAACACCCTATCTATGCAGGACCACGTGCGGACCCTGTGTGGAAGAAGCTTTGCTACACTGAAGCTTTTAAAAAGGCTCTTCCCCTGGATCCCACTGGAAAGCAGGCGAACAGTCACACAGGCCCTGCTTGTCAGTAGGCTGGATTATGGAAATGCACTTTTCGTTGGCATGCCAGACTACCTTTTCACACGTCTGCAAGTGATACAAAATGCAGCGGCCAAACTGGTGTGCAATAAGGGCAGATACAGCTCAGCAACTGATTGCTTGAGACAACTTCACTGGCTGCCCATGCGTTAAAGAGCAAGATTTAAGCTTTTAGGACATGCACACAGGGCACTCCATCATACTGGCCCTAGGATTCTTCGGAATAGAATTAAATTCTACACCCCTTCCAGGTGCCTAAGGTCACGCCTTCAGGCACTAGCTGAGACTAAAAGGATCAGAAAGAGTAGGGCAGTTGGACGCACCTTTTCGTACCTCGCAGCTCTGCACTGGAACAAGCTTCCACTGGAACTACGGCTGATCGAGGATTACACGGCATTCAGGAAGAATCTTAAAACCCACCTATTCCCCAAGGACTGATGTCACCGACCCTAACAGCCCTAGCCCTAACTTCCACCCTCCCGCTACATTAGCGCCGTGATATCCCTATGGGATGAATGTTGCGCTTTATAAATAAATAAATTTAAAAAAAAAAATCCAAATCAGTATCCAAAAATCTTCTTGCAAAAAGTGACCCAACATTCTTATTTCCTAGTACTGCTCTGTATATTCATGAGATTAAGTTACCGGGCTGAGGGTCAAGAGCAGTTGCATATTGACAGTGTCAGAACCCATTGCAGAAGGTTAGTGGGCAAGCAAGAGTTACTGTGAGCAACTGGACCAAGTACCCCATCAGAGCCTCACTCTCAGTAGTAGCACTGGTCAAGCACTTCAAAGCCTCTAGAGGAGGAGGGAAGTGTAGGGCGAACATAGACTCACATCTCAAAATACATCCAGCAACCCCAATAATTGATTATCCAATCTAATACTTGTTTTTATGAAAAAAGGAGTATTTATCTACTAACACAAAGTACAATATGGCTCACTATAAAAAATATACACAGTTTTTATAAGGCAGGCACGTTAACATAAGGCCCTCGAGTCCCACTCAACCTTTTAAGGATCATAGTTATTCCCCATTATGTATTGCGACATCCAAGCTAGGCCCTGCTAGTGAGTTGAAGTCTTAAAAGTTCTATAATGGCTTTGCAAAACTTAATGTGTCCACACACCATAGCACGTCAGTCAAAGCATGTTCCCCCTGGGCCAATGACCCAGTAGTGAGTCTTACCCATTGTCCTGGAATGGTGGTTTCGAGCCCCTGGGTGTGCATTCATGGCCCAGCAGTGAGCAGAAGTTAGTATGCTGCAGGCAAGGTGGCAGAAGTCCCTGGCCCTCCTCTTGTCAAGTGGGAAGTCTCTTTTTGCATCCAGTGGCAGGTCTTGGATGCTTCCAGATTCGGGTTGTTGAATCATTGCTGTACTCTTCACGAGTCATAATCCGCTTTTCCTTCAATGCTGCATGTTGGATCAGGGTGATGATCTTTCCATTTCACCACATTCCCCTCCTTGCATAAGTAGGATGTATCAGTGTACACAGGGTGATGACCCCTTACATGTTGCTGCACTACCTGGGGCAATGGGCATCTTCTTGTTGGCTCTCACTCTTCACTGCAGTCCCACCTGGCATACAGGGGTTGTGAGCAGCACAAACAAAGCAAAACCCTTTATCTTGCCAGAGCACGGCTCCAAAGTTGATTGTCCTCATATTTCTCCACAGCCACCTGACAAGGGGGTTGTGAATTCCACACGCAGGCTGACAGCCTGATCAGTGTGATGGTCTGCATGGCAGACAGCCCCATTTAACCCACACACTAAGTTCCCTGGATCTACTTGGCAGAATCCCCACTTGACATTGCATCCTTTATGTGATCACTTTCTCCTCACAGGGTCCTCTGGTCTTGGGTCAGGCAGAAGCGAATGCTCCAAGTGAGGATTCTTGATGCTCTTGGGGGATGTCCCCTCACGCCAGTATGAGAGACTGGCAGTCTCTCATGCTGGCAGAGACTCTCAGGCCCCAGTCCTGGTCACAAAACACAGAGCTCATGCTGAGATTCTCCACGCTCATGTACAGCTTCAGTTTGACAATTTGGGAGTCTCCAGCTCCCCCTTTTATAATCTGTTTCTGACACAGATGTGATTTAGCATCACTGTCTATGAAGTTCATGTTCTGGGAGATGCAAACTTCCTCGGTTTTGCTGTTTCTCCAGAGAACAGTCAGTGACAGCAAAAGTGTCACCAAATCTGATTGCCTCAAACACAAGCCATGATAGTGACTGAAGGATCACACCTGTATGTTAGACTCAGTGATATGTGCATCAAATGGTTACAAAGGGCCCAGCCCTTATCTTTATGATTCTCTTATCAGCCCCATCTCCTTCTTAAGATGTTTCTAGGCCCCTTTAATCAGCAACCTCTTTCAGAATCAAAGAGACATTTTGTAGAGAACTGAAGAACCATGTTGTCCCTCACCCCCAGTGTGTCCCCCAACCAGCTCTCAGAATTGCAGCAAACCACAAATCTGTCTGGGGGGGGGCTTCTCCACCTTGACACGTTCCTCCAGGGGGTTGGGCAAGGGGCTTGGCCGTAGGCAAAGCCCTGCATTCAACACCCTACTGTGTAGAGTCGAAAGGTATGCTCAATTAGGGAGTGAGGTAAAAATGAGAAAATAAACCCTGAAATTCACTGGAGAATCCTTAGGTTAAAGTGTAAATATTATTAGGTACGGTAATAAGATCTTACTTTACATTTGAAAAACCTTAAACATTCACTGAAAAAAACAAAGATGAAAGTGAAGTTATAGTTAGGTATGCAAATAATATCTAACTTCATGTTAAAAAAAAGCCTAGAAATTCACTGAAAAAAACAAAGGTTAAATTTACGGTATACTTAGGCATTTAACATGTAATCAGTGATGTAATATTTGAGATCAAAAGCAGTGCATGATAGTGGCACGCGTTATAGATAGCTCAGTGAACTCTAACCATTGAAATTCAGTTTTTATTGTTCTAAAATATGAGGGGCATATTCTCAAGGAGCTATCGCCGAGTTATCGGCACTTTAACGCATCCAAAGTCGCGCTAAATTTATCGCCCCATTCACAAGCTGGTGCTAACAGTCCATAACACCAGTTTTCCTGTGAAAGCAGTCGCAAACCACATCGCCACAGATGAACCCGGCAACTAACGCTAATGAGATGCAGAGTAGGCGTTCCCGATCAAAAAGCAGCGACAACACCACAACGCAACATTCTCAACAACCAGCCACATCGGCGATAGGAACACAAAACAGGCACTACGGCGCGTTACCAGCAGGAAATTAACACCTGCTCTGACCTAGTGCAAAGTCGGACGTCAACCTGCACAATAAAAGGGAGCCCGGCCCACAGCCACACCTGAAGAACAACAGATGCCATGGAGCCACTCACCATGCACCCCGGAGCCCCGAGAGGGCAACAACACCCACCGCCACCACCCCCAGGACCGCCACCCCCCAACGGACCCCCCCCGCATCCTCCCAGACCACCACAGAGGCAGCGCAGACAAAGACAGCAGACCTTCAGGAAATGCACCAGCCCCACAGACCTAACACCAGACAATGCCAATGCCCACTACAGGCCCAAAAGGACAACCATCCCCCGCATCCTGAACATCATTGCCCACAGGCTGACGGTACCAACACAGCGGACAACCAACATCCCTCTGCAGACAAAGCTGCTGGCTGTGCTGCACCTGTTGGCCTCTGGTATCCTCCCAAACAACAACCGCCCGAGTCGGAGGAGTCTCACAGCCAGCCCCATCCAAGTCCCTCACACCTGTCCTGGATGACCTCACCAGCTAGGGACCCCAGCACCCATACGTCCCCCACAATGCGCAGGAACAGCTGGAGACCAAGCAAGGACTATACGCCATAGCTGGATCCCCGCACGTGTCGGGGGAAACCGACTGCACACTTGTCCCACTTGTGCCCCCTGCCAACACCGCACACAATACCCCAACAGAAAGCACACGCATCCCATCAACGTGCAGGCAATAGTGGACCACAGGGGACTCCTCACCAATGTCATGGCCAACTACCCAGGCAGTGTGCATGATCCCTTCATCTTCCGACAGTCCAACATCAACCAGCGCTTCCAGGATGGCACCCATGGGAATGCACTGTCCATTGGCAAGTACCAAATGAACACACCACACACCTCAACCCCACAATTATGCAACTCACAACTCTGGCACTGCACACGTCACAAAATCACATACAACATGCCAACCAACATGCCCCCCCACCAGACACGACAGCACAGCTTACTGTGGCAACCTTGGTCAGCCATGTACATGAGCCATCGACGGCATGGCACCTCAGCCACACAATACCGGAATGTGGGGAGAGGTGGGAACCAGGCATGTGCGAAGGAGGCAAGTGACCCATGCATGAGTATGTACACAATGCCAAGTGTGGCGGAGATGTGCTGGACAGACTGCAGTATGCAGACCACAGACACAGCCATGTCTACATGCACTGCTGGTGTTTGGAGTATCGTGGACAGTGAACGCAACCATGTCACCCCAGCCAGTAGGGAAGATCGCGGAAATGTAGCTTGTGATGTCCCTCCCTGTAAGCATGTGCAGAGTGTCCTGGCCTGGCGTACGCCAGGCCAGCGCAGGGGTGTGAATAAAAAGCACGTAGCACTGGGCGTGGTTCTCTTCCGGAATGCACAACGCGTCTGCCAGGGCGGCGCCTCCCACCCCGCCACGAGGCCAACGCCGTCACCGTGAGCGGTGTGGCCTGCGATCCTGTGCGCCTGCTGCACCCCGGGCTGCTGGTCCCCAGACCCGTCATTCCCGCCCCTGCGCAGCCAGGCCTCACTGCTCACCTGCCGACACCGGCGTGAGTCAAAGAGGGCCTACCACGTGCCGGCGCAAGCTCCAAGCCCGAGGCCTGCGACCTTCGCAGCCTCCTCAGTCCATCATGGCCTCCACGACACAGGCCCGCTTTATTCCTTTTTCGTTGACGTACTCCACCGCTGCCTCAGGCCTACACTACGCTCAAGTGGGTCACACATTTGGAACTGAGTCTTGATTATGCTATGGCAGAGTACACACTTCATGGCTGAGTTTATATCACTATACTCCCTTCGATGTGGTGACACAAAGTATGTGCATGGCATCCCAACCACACGTGTCTGTGGGCCCTTGATGACTACGCCTTCGGACTACACTGCGGTCCTGCAGGCCCCACACAAATCCATGCCAGTCCGTACCAGGCAGGACACGGCATCGTCGCTGGCCAAACACCCGCTCAGCTCTGTCGCCACTGCCCCGGTCAACCAAGAGTCATCCCCACATGCCATTTCAACACCGTGTGTCAGTGTTCCAGGAGGAGCTTGCTGAACAGCTGTTGGCCCACACTGGCCGCTGCCTCCGGACTACACATCGGTCGAGTAGGGTGCACATTGGGAACTCAGTCATGATTCAGTTATGGCAGACCTGATATCATTGTACTGGCCTCGTCGCAGACTGCATCCCCTTTCAGCTCCAGTGCCACTAAGTCTGTTCCCCGACAACCATGGACACTTTCTTCTTGAGATTTGTTGGCGACTGAGTCCATGGACTGGAGGTTGTCTTCATCATCATGTCGGTGATACTGATCATGTGGCCAAAACGAGGCTGTAGCATTCCACTCCTCCATTTGCTGCTTATGGCCAGCTCCTGCCCTCTGCATCATGCCCTGGAGGACACCTTCCACTGTCCCCCGCAAACCTCTGCTACATTCACCTCCGACATCGACGAGGACCCGCTCACCTCGCGTGGCCCTATCTCACTGCACCGCAAGTCACCGTCACGTGGCGGTGTGCCTGTGCCGGCCGCAGTGCATCCGGGGCCACTAACTCTGTGCAGCTCAAACCATGGCCCCAGTCTGATGGCATGTTGGATGGCCTCTGGGTCGATGGTCTGGGGGTCATCAACGCCATGTGTCTGTGGCCCTGCGCTGTCCGCTGCCTCCGGCCTCAACTGCGATCCACCTTGGCTCACACATCAAATTGAGTCCTGACCTGCCCGGACGTTGCATCACCGCAGGATGCACACGCCACCACCGCCAGGACCAACTCCAAACGACAGGTGCCAGAGTCGGAAGTGTCTTACTGCCAGACTGTCAGAGTTGCTCACACCTGTTGTGGGGGCCATCATCAGCTTGATACCCTGCTCAGCTCTTCAGGTGCCACTAACTCAGTGCACCACAAATCAGGGAACATTCTGCTTGCATGTTGGGTGAACACTGTACTCCCTCCGGCTACCACCATGATGCTTCACAGCTGTTTCTGTTGTGCTGGTGTTTTATGTTTCTGCTTCAATTGTGATCACTGCTCAAGTTGTTGCCAGCACCAACGACTCCATGAGGGCTGGCTTACACTCACCCCACACACATCCAGTGCATGCGTCACTGTACATGTGACCATGCCAATAAAGGTGTTGAGCGCACGTGCCCGTGGCCAGTTCAACAAACTATCTGTGTGTGACCGTGTGCTCATGATGTATGCATTTGTGCCCCGGGCACTACAACATTACATTGTGCTGTGTACAGAGGATGCAGCCATGTCACCGCAGGCAGCAGGTGGGACATTGCACATGTAGCTTTGTCGTCCCCCACTCAATACGTAAAAGGAGTGGACTGGGCCGGCGTACGCCAGTCCGGCGTGGGGGTGTGGATGATCATCCCGTGGCTCTGGGTGTGGTTCAGTACTGGAAATGTACAAAGGCATGTGTCTCTGTCGCAGTGTGGGTCTCCGTTGGGGAAGTGTTGGTGGGCCCTGATGGGACTTAGACACCCACGTATGTGATCTGGTTCAGCTTCCATGAGGTAGTGCCCCACCTGCACATGTTCGGCCACCCCCTTCTGGCAGTCTGACACCTGGCCTTGGAATGCGATGTGTGCTTGGGTGGGCTGCTGGGAGCCAGCCAGGGTGGTGGGTGCGTCCAGCTGTGTTGTCTGTGCAGGGGGTGGGGTGTCCTCGATGCAGCGGTGCTGCCTTGCTCCTGGAGGTCGATTGCCTTAGATGTCCATGGTCTGTTGTGGGGCGTAGGTGTCGGAAGTGTTGTGGTCCTCTTCAGCATCACTGTAGAGTTGTCTGCTCTGCTGGGGGTGTTGTTTGTCCCTCTGCAATGTGAAGGGGAGATGCTTGTTGACATTGTGTTGGCATGTATGTTGCCGCATTGTTCAAGTTTACATTCAGACTTCATGACAATGTACATTGTGACTGTTTGGGAGGGGCGGACTATTTGATGCGGGACAGTGGACATTTGGACTACATGACGTAGGTGAGGTTGTACACGTACATTTGCATCTCACAGTTTCTTGCTATGTCAGGTGTGATTGGCCATTTTCTACGCACAGGCGGACCCAGTTGTGTCCTCTGTTCTGCAGTGTAGGTGTTGGGCTGTGTACCACATTGTCGTCCATGTGGGTGTGCTGTAATTGCTATGTGTGTGTGCTGCTTTGTGTGGGAGTCGCACCTGCAGCTATGATTTTGCTGCCCCTTATCCCTTTGAGGCGGTGTGCCTTTGGCTTTTGTGCTTTTGAGGTGCTGTGATGTTGGCGACTTGGGTCATTTGTGCTCTTGGACGGTTTTTGTACTCTTGTGCATTGTTTGTCTGCAGATGTGTCGTTCACGTCAGTGGTTGTTTGTGCAGGTGGATGTGTCAGAGTGTGACCTGCTCCTTTCCGGATGTGGTCCACCCTCAGCCACCTCAGTCTAGTGGCATGCACAGTGTCATGGTGATTGTACTCCAGCCATGCTGCTGGTCATGTGGTGTCACTTGCATTGTCAGTGTGGCTCTCACATACGCATCTTTGCTGTGTTTCTCACAGGTGCATGTGTGTGTTGTGTAATTGGTGATGTGTGGGGTGGGACCCCTTTGGGAACATGGTGAACGGGGGCCTACTTGATGTTTGTATGTGTGCTGCAGTGTGCCACGGGGATCAGGGACATGACCCAGGGTTATTGTGGGTGTGCGGTGTGCTACACGTTGTTGGGCATGTGTGCCATTGTGCCCGTCCCCACAGTCCCTGTTCGTTACTCATCCTGTTGCTGTTGTGTCAGGTCATGTCGAGCAATGTCCGGACTCCCGACTCCTTGCACCGTCTCCACACTGATGACTGTGGGCACCATTTGCTCCAGCTCCTCCTGTGGCGCAGGACTCTCACCTCCATTCGCCGTTGCTGCCTTCCTGTTGGCAGGGGGTTTCTGCTTGGTTTGGCTTTTGACATCGTGCCAGCGCATCTTGGCCTCCTTGGCACTCCGACTGCATTCACGATGGGATGCCATTTTTCCGTCTGTATTGCCAATGACACGGTGGTGGTGACGGACAGTTGTTGTTGGTGCTCTGTCGCCTCCGTGACGACGATCGGGTTTTCCTGCGGACTGTACCCAGTCTTCCTCTTCCTCTTCTCCTTGGCCTTCCCCGACCCCGAGGTTCATTGCTGGTGGTCTGTGGGGCTTGTGGGTTCGCTTTGACCTGGGCACTCGTTCCGGGTGCATCCATGTTGCTGCGCAGTTTGATTTGTTTATGGTGTGTTTTTCTTGTTCAGCTTTTATTTTGCATTTTCCCGCCAGACGCGTGGGGATTCCAGGCCTATCGCTGGTTGTCGCAGTTTTTTTTTTCGTGGTTGGCCTCCTCGCAACTTTCTTCGCGTTTCGCAATTTTTTGGCGTTGCGTTGTTTTTAACGCGGTCATTTGACGCGTTATCGTGGGACTATCGCATGGTGACGCCAGGTTGAGAATGCTACGTTAACACGGCGTTGTTTTCCCGCGATGGACTGCGATGTGAGAAGTTGCGTTAAGCTAAACTTGCGGTGGTTATCACACGTTCTTGTGAATATGCCCCTTAGTTTTTAAGTTTTTATGTTGTTACAAAGCCTAGGTATAACGTCACTTTAACCTTTGATATTTTTCAGTATATACATATATCTCCACTACGTTGTCGTGCTTCAGTCACACTTTCCATTGAAAAGGCATTGTTTTATTTTCCTAGAACTTTTGACATTGTGGACAGATTTGTATGGAACTTAGCAATGTACGACTTCAGTCAGCTAGTTTTTGGCATGCCAAGTTTTATGACGATCTGTAAGAGATTTTACTCTCAACTACAGCAGAAAGGTTGAAAAAATTTACACCAGACATGGCATAAAAGTAGAACTTATTTCAGAAAAAACATGCTTTTTTTGTTTGCTGTAAATCTGTTCCATGGTACTTGAGATACTAGCATTTAACAAAGGTGCCAAGCGGGCTCTAAAGGATGGCCACATTTGTATATCTACCATTTCAACTTGTGAGTTAATTCTGCCAATCACATTTTCAATTTTCAAGACAATGTGATTGGCAGAACTTTTTTTCAGCCATATTGAAACTTGCTTGCTTTATGCTATAAAGTTTTCTTACACAGCCTAGGGCAAACCCCAAATGTTGGTGACCCCAGGTTAATAGTCATAGGTACCCAAAGGAATGGAAAATGCACAGCAATCCTAAAAAAAGGGTATTAGGCGCAATACTCACAAGTTTCAGCCATTTTGCAAGCGAAGGGTGGTTAACTGCGACTGTTTTGCGACCGCTATTACAGTCGCAAAACAGTCATACATGGCATTTGGGGTCGCTATTAGGAAGGGAACAGCCCTTCCTAATAGCGAGTCGCAAAACACTATTTTGCAAGTCGCAAATTTTAGCGACTCGCTAAATAGGGTTAGTACATGGCCAACAGGATTTTTGCATACGCAAACGGGTCTAAAACCCATTTGCGCATGCAAAAATCCGTCGTACATCTGGCCCTTCGATTCCTACTATTGCTAAATGTGGGTTAACAGTAGATCTAATAGCTTTGTTTGGAAAATAAACACTTTGAGCAATGGTGGACCTTAAGAGCAAGAAAGATGGAAACAGATACTATCCTGCACCTAGGAAACCTTCTCTGTCAATGAGGAAAATCTTGGTGCCATTCTCGTGTAACCTACCTGAAAAATGTTATATTCCCTCCTTTCAGTAGTTATATCCACCAATTTTATTTGACTGTACATTGCTCTTATTCTCATGTCTGAAAGGGGTAACCTAGAATGTACATGGCTCAGTGAAAGAAATGGGTTCAAAACATTTAACCACTGTCAATTGTTCACTTTCTAACTACCTGGTCTCACCAATTGAATTGCTTTCACTGTAAATTCTGTTGAAATGGACTGAGAACTAACCTCCAGTGACAAGGTCCACTGCTGCGTAAGGGACTCTGGGTTGGTTACACATGAACACTATCATCAAACTCAGCCTGGTATTGGTACACAGGAAGGTTATTGCAGAAGAGATCCTTCAAAGATTGGTGCTGACCATGTGCATATTAACTCTTCACACTGCACCTGGCCTGGGCAAGCCCAAACCTACAGAAACAAAGGAGGAAGGCCTCTTGAGCCAAACACAGGAGATACTTTTTTTTATGCTTTGATGGGAAGTGATCAGGCAGCTGTGTTAGTTGGGGGCAGGAAGAAAGCTCCCAGGGAAGGTATTTTTCATACGCAAATTCAAGTCGACATCTTTAAATGTCCCAGAATACTGTGCAGGAGGGTGGGAGCAGGGATGTATTGATGATGTGGCATAGGTGTCCACCTTCCAGAATTTTACACCCCCACTTAAAAGCCCCTGTACAAGGGAAAGACACTTCAGATGACACTGTTATGTTATGTTAATAAAACCTGTAAAGCGCGCGATTACCCGAGGGTGTCCTGGCGCTGGTAGCTCAACTCAACTAAAACAGGGTGGCACGGAAATGTATCTGGAGAGACTATAAGTTAAAAAGCCAAGTTTTCAGTTGCTTCCTGAATGCAAGGAGGTCAGAGGAGTTCCTCAAGCTCCAAGGGAGGGCATTCCATGCTTTGGCCGCACCTGTGATGAAGCTTCTCCCTCCCCATGAGGCTTTCTTTGCGGGTGGTACGCTTACTAGTTTGGCACCTAGAGAGCGTAAGGTTCTTGTAGGAGTGTACCATTGAAACTGGTGAGTCAGGAAGTCAGGACCCAGACCATGTAGTGCCTTAAAGACAATACATAGTGACTTAAATTGCACCTGTTTCCTAATGGGCAGCCAGGGTAGTCTTTTAATTTCTTTGGTTACCGATTCAAATTTGAGGGTGCCTGTCACTAGTCTTGCTGCCGCGTTTTGCAGAGTCTGCAATCTATTTAGATGCCGCTCTTGCATATTTAGGTAGAGCCCATTGCAATAGTCCAGCCGTGATAAGATAAGGGATGATACAACCGTTCATAGGCTGTCTTCTGGCAGGAAAGGTTTGACCTTTTTAAGCAGTTTGAGGGAATGAAAGGTGGCCGAGGTTGTGGCGTTTATCTGATCCTCAAAGTTCAGTCTATCATCCACCAGTATACCCAGATTTTTTGCCTTCCTTGTGGGTTTGGGGAGGATGCCCAGATCTGCTGGCCACCAATCTGGGGTCCAGAAGTTGGCCTTATTTCCGAACATGAGGATCTCGGTTTTGCCTGAGTTTAGTTTTAGGCAATTCTGTGACATCCAGGATTTGACTGCCTCATACAGTCATGAAATTTCTTGCCCATCCCTACTTCTTGCCCGGGTAGCAGCAACACTACAATTTGTGTGTCATCTGCATATGAGGTAAGACTAAATCCATGTGTTCTGATTAGAGGGGCCAAGGGTGCCACATATGCATTAAAAAGAGTCGGGCTAAGGGACGATCCCTGTGGGACTCCACATGGTAGTGAAAAAGGATTGGAGTGAAATTTCCCTAGGGCTACTATTTGTTTCCTGTCTGTTAGAAATGCCTTTAGCAGCTTCCACGCCTTGCCTTTGACTCCAAACTCCGACAAGCGGTCCATCAGGAGGTCATGATGGACCTTGTCAAAGGTCACGGATAGGTGCAGCATAATGAGGGCAGCCTCGCCTCCTTGGTCATGTAATGCCAGAGTAATGCCCAGATGAAAGGAAGGCGACCCCATAACCTCTGCAAAGATGGACTTTAAGACTCTGAAACTTCAGCTGAACCCTCCAGGGCTATGAGGTGTCACTAGAGGTCCAGTGAGGCTTGTCCCCACATATCTCCTGAGGAACAATGGGAAAAATGGACCTGCTGGGGGTACTCTGAAGATTTCCCCTCAGACTTCTGTGGACACTGATTCCGCTGACACGCAGGTGCCCTGAAAGTTGCCAGGAAGCTGTGGGAGCTGGGGAATGCAGGGGGGGTGTTTTGCTTGTAGGATCTTGAGGGGCTGTGTAAGATACCCCCATCAGGGGTCTAAATAAATCAAGCTCCCCAACAAATTCCAGAAAGCCAGAAGAGAATGCTTCTGGTGACTAGAACTCACCACCAGGAGCAACATGAAATCAAACCAATGGGGCTAGAGAAACGAACCCAGAAAGATTGGACCCCTAGGGTGAGCAAAAAGGTAGCTTACCACATAGCATTCAGCTGGATTTGCTTCCTGGGGAGGGCAGGCAGCTTAAGGCAGGAAAAAGTAACTTTCTAAAAGCTTTATTTCTGAAATGTTAATTAAAAATCTAACGTTCCCATTAAATTGGATTTTAGTAAGTATTATAAGTAGTGTTTGCATCGTTTTTTATAGCTGGCCTGAAACCCAAGATAGCAGAATTAATATTGTAATTGGTCCTCTAGTTTTGTCATAGGACAGCGAGAGCCTACCACAGTGAAAATAGCTTTTGGTGGCTTGCCTCTGTAGGGACATGGTAACAATACATTTCTACATGCCTCATCTTTAAACACCATGCCCCCAACCTTGTTTTCTACAAGGCCTACATAGGAGACTGTAAGTTTAAACTGTAGCAGTCAGGCTACAATGGTCGGCCTTCAAGCCACGGTTTTTCTGGCACACTATGGGATGGCACAAGAAGTGCTGCAATCCACAATTGACATTTAACTTTCAATGCCATGAGTGCATTTCTGCACAATATACTATGGCTATATAGGAACTTCTTGGAAAAGCATTTAGGAGCATTTAGCATCTTGAGCGTGGTGTTGAGGACTTAAAATTGTGGGATGTGTCATCTGTGAAGAGTAGAATAAGAATTCAGTTTAGTTTAGGTGTGTTGACAGGGATGTTGTAGTTTTTAAAATGACCTTGTCAATATAATTTGAAAACTATTTAAATACAAGTACATTATCTTTACAAGCCTGCTGGATTACTGGGAACATACATTTTAGTAAAAATGTTGTTCTTGCTACACCTATCTTGAGCATAATTGTGTACATGCTGATTAATTATTGCTTGCTCTAGAGATATGTTTTGCCTGCATATCTAAGACACTAAGGGTGATAGTTCAAGAAAATTCCGGAGCGTGGTGTTACGCCAAATTTGGCAACGCCACGCTTCAACATTTTCAAAGTGCAGGGATGCCCCATATGAAAAAAAAATCAGCGTACCCCTGCATTCCCACCAGCATTAAAAAAGCTGCCTACCGCCAGCGCAGGCACTCTTGAGCCATGTTGCAAGGGTGCCTGCAATGCAGGGGCAATTGTTTATGTGCATGAAGGAACACCTTCCTGCACATAAACAATCAATAATGGTGGATTGCTCTTTCCATGTATGCTGCAGAGTGCAGAGGGGGTTATAAATATGCCTCTCAGTACCCAGGGAAAAAGTAATTAAAAACACCACAGAATATTTTATAATTAATTAATTATAAGTTAGCAAGAACCTTGTAGTGACTTGCATATTTCTGGTGCAACAAGTAGCGCCTGACGGCTTCATTTAGAATACTGACAGTCAGGGTATGAAGTCCATTCCACTAACCATCAGGGTAGAACTAATGTGCTCCCACATCCAGGGCTGCATTGAGCATTGATCCTATCAGCACTTTAAGCCTCCTTTGAAACTATTGACTATCATGTGAAAATTAAAAGAGTGTCTACTTCCCTTTACATTGGAGAAAGACCGTTGATGACTTTTGCATCAATCTAACAAATCCACTCTTATCAAGTTATATTGCACCCATTCTTTTTCAGAACAGCCTACAATAAATGTGATGTTTCTTAGAGCTGACTTGCCACCAATGCGATTCAATGTCTTTATATCCTATAGCCCTGCTCACTTTTTAGGCTTTTAGGAGATTGGCTATCACATGTATGCGTCTGATACGTAGCTCAAATTCACACTTGACGGTTGTGAGAAAATGCCCTTTTTTATGGTCATCCTCATTTTCTCAAATCCAGCTGACCAGTAGCAAATGGACCTCGACTGGGCCCTGCTAGTGGCCTCTGCTGGAGTGAATATTGACCCTAAAAGGCTGTTCTTGAAGTCCTGGGACCCTTCATTCTGTACATCTGAAGTTCTCCTAACAACTCGGAAAAGTTGAAGCTTAGATAAACTTTGGACTGCCAGACCTCTGGACTATCAGGACCAACTATCCAAGTCAACCTATCCAAAGCTGGACTTGACTGGACTGAAGAAACAGGTTTCGGTGAGAATTTTCTGGCATCATTGGACTCATGTTCAGATACAGCCTGTAGGATTCAGAACTCCAAAATTTAGAATAAGTTCGAACTTTGAAATCTTGAACGTGTTAATGTGACAAAAGTATCCCATCAACGAGTGGACTTCCCTATATGTGTGTTTAGACTATTTCCACTCTGAGATTTTTTCACTAAAACCAAAGGCTTCAGCGAAACCTTGTTCAAATGCTATCTGACTTTGAGAGGACTTCCTCGACTGTAGCTACAAATCTGCCCTGGTGGAGAAGTTTGACTTTCATTTCAGAGTCCCAAGGTAAAATCTCTGACTGGGTTTAGCCTGATTTGTATATCCAACCCTTGCTCCATTGTGGTCAGCCTGAAATTGCACCTAGTACTAAGTCTACCGTGACCATGGACTATCATTGGAGTTTAGTGCTTTTTGGGGCTAGGTTTCCTTAAATCTTCTACAATTCATATCTTTGGTTCCCCTTATTGAAGTTTTGTCAATTTGGTGTCATTATGTTTGCTAAATTTCACTTTATTATTATACAAATGAGTGGAATATTTATTGTGTTGTGTTTTTATTTGAATGGGATTTTTATTGTGTTGTATTTTTGACTTTTCAACTGTTTTGCTACTTCTAAATGCTTTACACATTTCTCTGTCTTACGCCTGTCTGCTCTGCTCCATAGCAACCAGGGGTTGAGCTCAGGTTTAAATTATTTCAACCTTTGCCTGGATCTAATGGGTTGGAGACTTTATTACTTGTGGTTGACTACAAATCACCCCAATTAATAGTTCACTTTCCTAAAACAGCGAATCGAGCAACCTCTAGAACTTCTCTCACTGACTTTCAGGGGCTCACCTTTGGATGCAGAATAAGTGTCTCTCACTAATTCCCTTTACCTTGGCCTGCAGAACTGGGCTTTGCTACAACCATTATTCAACAAGCTCACAAATTGGAAGGTCTCTTTGGTCATGATCTATCAACTACCACCCCTCCCCAAATTGAATGAAGTCTCCTAAATAGCATTCTACCATCAATGTCTGGTGATCAAGCATTCCATGTTCTGGGCTGCTGTTGTGGAATTCCCTTCGTCTACATTTGAGAATGCAAAACAACCGTTCTTCCTCAATTAATCCTAGAAGTCCAAGATGATCAGATGCCTCAGATAACCAAGCCATCTTCACACAAATATTTAGGCTCTTGTTCTTCTTTGAATATGTTGTCACAGCTTGTGTCATTCTGGGTGATGTGGGCATTTGAAACATCCAATCCTTACCAGATGAACTGCTATTGCTCCATCACTAGGGTTTTGCAAAACCCTATCCTGCAACCTGTTACTGATACTTCACCCTCTTCAGTATATTGTTCATCATCTTTAGTTTAAGTGGGCTCTATATTTGTTGCTCAAAAAAGAAAGCTTATGCAGTTTTTTGTCCAAAGCCATTTGATTGCCAGATCTCTGAGTTTAGGAGATATTTACAACCTCCCACATAGTGAAAAGATTTACTCATGCCCCTTCTCCTTTCAGTGTGGTAGTTCATTCTATGCACAGCAAGTTTCTGAAAGAAAAATAGCTATTGGACCAAACATAAAGAAATAGATGTTGAGAAACTATAATTGCATTTCTGCTATCCATTGAAGCAATCCTTCATGAGTGGCCTGTCACTTCTGATGACCTGGTAATGACACACGAACGCTGAATGCCAAGGTAATTTCAGTCAAGAATTTCCCAAGCAAGTAGGTGGTCTTTGGAAGGATTATTGTAGAAATACATATGAAAATTGATACAGAAATTCTGATTCCCACATTATTCCCTAAAAACTCATAATACACTTTTTTTACTTCCCTCACCAGAATTACCAGGACCACCAGTAACAGTAATTCCAAAAGGGGGAGTAATGGACATAAATGCAACACTTTACCCGGATTACACTGGTTGACTCTTTCTCATTACTGTTTCTATTTCAGTATGAGCAGCTGCAATAGTCCTATTTTGATTTCAGGATTATTTCTAAATATGTAATGACGTGAAAATACCTTTAGTCATGTGAGCATGATCATTTTTGTCCTTATTATTTATTTATTTACTTATTTATTTAATGTATTTCTATAGCGTGACCCCAGCCACCAGGCTATGAAGCACTTTACAGATAACAAGTGGTCTATGACCATTACAAAAAAACGGGTTGTAGAAGGAAGAGGAACTAGTGATGATTTCAGATAGCAAGAAGAGATATACTTTTAGGAGTTTTTGGAAAGCAAGGACTTTCGAATTAATCCTATGTAATCTGCACTAGAGTTCCAAAATCTTTGAGCTGACATGTAAATACTGTTTTGTTGCTTTGGCTTTTCTGGTTTTTGAGATTTCTTGCATTTGATGGTTTCTGCCCCTGGTTTCTGTCGTCTACCTTTAATTGAGGTTTGATGCTCAAATAGAGGGGTAGAGAAGTGTGATCTTCTTTATGTGCAATTCGCCCCGCCTTGAAGTCTGGTATACACTTTTTATTATCGGGGACAAATAAACACACATCAAACAACAAATCAGCACCGGGTATGGACATGGCAATGGTAAAATAATGTTGAATCCAACGAATCATGCACACTCTCTAGAAGATTATTTCAAGTTCTCCTACCAAGTTCCAGATCTTTAAATTAACATTGGCATGATCAAAGCCAGTGGCTGTACTTCTTGTTCTCAAAGTTGTTGGAGTCAAGCTCAGAGTTAAATCGCCAATCACATTGTCTAATGTCACATTCAGGTGTGAAGTGAAAGGTTGCTTAATCATTTTATTTACACTTTGCATTGTGTAACTTTGGGCTGTGATGTCCAGAAGCATGTTCTAAGATTCTTTAGATTTAACCATTAATTTTATAGCTTCAAAAGTACTTTAGCAGCTCTCTGACCTCAAGGGATAGGACTGCCAAAATTCATAACATGCAAAGCAAAAATTGTTATCCCCTTTTCTGATCTCTAACACAAACAAGTGAGTTTATGGCTTGCCTTATCATCAGTGACAGACTGATGTATGTGGCTTTCAATAAAAATGAACATCCTGGCTAAAGCATAAAATCTTCTAATTTTAACTGCAGTTTGATGAAAGTTATAGTTAGCCATGTTTTACCTGTTCCTGACTGCCGGCTATATTTTGAGGGCCTACTGTATGCATCACACTTATCTTGGACCTCGGATTTAGCACATAATAAACAAGATCATAGGAGTTTTGTGGAGGTACCGTCCCACCTTTCTTTCACTAAGAAGGCTTGCCTAGTGCGCCTCATCATTGTTCAAGCTCGGGACTGTAACACCACTTCTAGCAATGTAATCATCTGTAGCATATTGATATTATGCACTCTCAGACCCTTGTGGTTCTGAGAAGACTCTGGAGAGTGAGCACGTGATATGTGGGGAGGTGTTAGGCTGTGGTTAATATGAAGTATGATGTTATGCGCAGTGTGTGAGTTTATGTTGAGGAATTAAGTAATGCTTGACAGCAGCTTCTATATGGCGTAATTCATCTGCATTCTCCTGGGCTAGGGAAGATACTACAACTGGTGACGAGTAGGCGATGAGTAGGGGATAAGTACCCAACAAGACAAGACTGCTCTCTCTGAGAGTTTGCGACGATGCGGCAAACTGCTCATGCATGCCACGTGTGCCCAGAATCCATGCAGAGCAGTCTGTGACTGGCACATGTGGAGTCACAGCCCTGCTCTAGCCGCCGACGAGGCAGTCAACAGAGATGCTGCCCCGTGCACCAAATACAGAATGATTATTCAAACAAAGCAGAAGATAACAAGGGACGAGAAACAGAGAACTAACTCACCAGAAAAGGTAATATTCTGTGACCCTGGCTCAAGCACAATTCCAGTGCTTGCAGAAGTGGTAGGTGCCAGTCTGCACGTTGAAGGCTGTCAGAACAGCATGTGCTCTCAATGGTGGCAGAAGGAAGAGAGAGCAATACGCTCCACCCGTGTTGCTTAAGCCACAACCGCCTTTCGACACTTCTAAGAAACAGAACATTGGTGCCAGGTGGACTGTGTGGATCGAATCCTTTGATGACTTCATAGATGCACTAGAGGAAGAAGATGACAAGAAGATCATCAAATATTTGAAAAACATTGCAGGTGATGGAGTGAAACAAGTGATAAAGAAAATCTCACAGACCGATGTAAAATCGTACCAAGAGGTAAATGATGCGCTGGAGGCCAAGTTCAATCCAATGCTGAACGTTAACTATGAAAGGTATATCTTTAACCAAGCACAACAACAGGTTGGTGAATCAATGGACGAGTTTGTTGAAAGACTTGATGCACAATTCAACATTGCAAGTTCTGTGAATTCACCTACAAAGAAGCCATGCGCCTCAGAGTAATTGATGGCTGCCTTTCAGACATGTTTAGAAGGCACATGCTGAAAGAAACACACAGTCTAGACAAAAAGCTAATGGTTGCGATAGTGGAAGAATGAGCAGATTGACGAGCTGCTGACATTGAAACAGGAATCGCACACAATGAATTGGAATTGATTGTGAAAAGCAAGCAGAAGGATAAACGAGATACATGTAAGTCAACGTCCTCAAGGAAAACAAAGCTATGCTTCTGATGTGAATTTTTATTTCCCCATAAAGGTAAATGTCCAGCCACAGGACAAGTCTGCAAAGGTTGTGGGAAACAGAAACATTTCATAACCATGTGCCAAGCTAAGGAAATTCAAGTGCATCATGACAGCAAGAAAGGATGGATGCAAGAACATTCCAGAAGCGTTCTCACCACGCCCCTAAAACCAAAAAGCAACATCAGTTACGACAAGTAAAAAGCAGGTCAATCGTCACCAAGCTCATCGTACAAAGGCTCTTCGATGTCACTATTAAGTATCAGTGAAGGAGATGGGTGTGCGCTGATGCTGTCAACCAAAGAATGGCATGGACATGTGTAAAGTAAATCACAGCTCAAAGACAGCTTATCAAATAAAGCAACAAATGTCATTTGGACATTGTCCCAAAATCACATTGAAAGTGAACGATCACCCAATAACTTTCATCATAGACAGTGATGCGTCGATTAATATCATGCTACTGAAAAAATGTAACTGCCTATCCCCTGTGGATTGCCTCACTCCGTTAGGCGCAATGGTGTATACTTGGGCTGCTTCTGAGCTACTACAGAGCCAAGTATCATTCACAACGACAATGAGACATAAAAAGATATTGGTGCAAGCCATCCTTCACGTTCTACAAGTGACTTCCTCAAGTGCCTGTTTGCTCAATTTTGCCACCGCAGCTGACATGGGACTGATATCCCTCAACTATAACCTCTTTGCTCAGTCTGAGATCATGAGCCAGTTCTTTTTGTTGTTCCATGGCCTGGGAAACATCAAGAAAATTAAAGTACCTCTTTATATCACGAAAGGCATTCGCTCTGTTGCTCAGCAACACTGTAGAGTTGATTTTCATCTACAAGAAGCTGCAGAGAAAGAGTTAGAAGCACTCTTAAAACATGACATCATAAAATGCTCCACAGGCCCTATGCCATGGCTTTTGAAGTACCAAAAATGGACAGTAGCAAAACAGTGCAAATTTGCGTAGATATGTGCCAGGCAAACAAAGCCATTGAGAGTGAGAGACACCCTGGTCCACACATTGCGGACATAACCATGGAATTGAATGGATCCAAAGTGTTTTCCCATCTTGACCTGAACAAAATATACCATCAATTCAAGCTGGATAAGAACTGCAGGTACATTACTACCTTTTCGACTCATGTTGGTTTGTTCAGATATAAAAAACTGAATTTTGGAGTATCTTTGGCAGCAGAGATATTTCAGGATGTTATTCGTCGAGTAGTCCAATCCTGTATCAAATACCATGTGTTCAATTACTGTGATGAAATACTGGTTTTTGGGAGAACACAAGAAGAACACGACAAAGCCATTAACCCTTTCTATGCTCATGACGGAGAGGTTCCGTCATGAGCAACGGTGGGCGTGTGCTCATGACGGAACTGCTCCGTCATGGCACCCACCCATGGGGGAAGCAGGGAGGGGCAGAAAAGCCCACTAGAGTCAGGGATTTAAAAAAAAATTAAAAAAATTAAAAAATGGATGCGACCCCTTGGGCAAGGGTCGCTTCCAGGGGGCATATTTTTTTTATATGTGCATTCTGCATCGGCCTGTTTTTTTGGCCTTTCTGGGGGCAGAAAACCCCACTAGACACCAGGGATTTCTTTTAAATTAAAATGGAAGTGACCCCTTGGCAAGGATCGCTTCCAGGGGGCAGGTTTTTTTATATATGTGTATTCTGCCCCCCCCTGGGGGCAGATCGGCCTATTTTTTTGGCCTTTCTGCCCCCAGAAAACCCCACTAGACACCAGGGACTTTATTTTAATTGAAATGGAAGCGACCCCTTGGGCAAGGGTCACTTCCAGGGGGCTGATATTTTGTGTATGTTTTTTCTGCCCCCCCTGGGGGCAGATCGGCCCATCTTTTGGGCTTTTCTGCCCCCGGGGGGGGCAGAAAACCCCTCTAGGCACCAGGGATTTTGTTTTGTGTGTAATGGAAGCAACATGGTTGCTTCCAAGGGGGTAAAATGTGGTTAATGTTTTTTCTGCCCCTCCTGGGTACAGATCTGCCCCTTTTTTTGGCCTTCCTGCCCTAGGCGGGAGGGGGAGGCAGAAAACCCTACTAGGCACCAGGGATTTATTTCTTTTTCAAGGGGGGCACATTTCTGTCTGCTGTTTTCTGCCCCACCTGGGGGACAGATCGGCCTGGCAGACAACCTCACCTGATCCATTGGGCAAAATCACCCCCCATTTTTCTCAGCCCTATTTGAAGGCCCATCTGGCAGATTGACAATTTAGTTAGTGACATAGCGTGTTATAATGTTAATTGTTTTATTTCTTGTGAATTGCAATGGTAATGCTTTATTTCTCCCTTTTTCTTCTAGTTCAAGGCTTTTGCTCTTTAGACTGTTCCAGGTTGCGGTTTCGTTACTGGTGGTTCTGCTGTTTGTGTAGGTGCATGTGTTTGGTAAGAGACTTTTTTGTACAATGTAAATGAGTTTTATTTCCCTGCATGAATGTGTTTTTTGCAAATGGTGTAATAATAGCAGTATGTTTGGCTTCTGTTTTTTGAGTGTCAAAAACTTTTTGCATTTGTGCTCGATGTATATTTTGTCTTGTGAGTAATTGGTTTTGTTTTTTTCTTTCTAGTGGGATATCGTTGGTTTTTGCTGTGTCTCTGCAGAGTAAGTGCTGGTGAGTGTAGCTGTCACTTGCAAGTGAATTGTATAGTTTTTGAGTATATAGATCTTTGTGATAAAGGCACACATTTTTTTACTTACTTATTTTGCACAGTGTTGGTTGTTGTTGACTTGTTTGTGCAGTCTCCTTTCTTAGTACGGATAATGGCTAGCCGCAGGATTACTGCTCAGCAAGTTGTTTGTATGCTTTTTGAGTCTTCCTCTGACCATGGTTCAGAGACTGACTCTGCATCTGAGGCAGAGGAGGGAGTGGAAGATTCAGGCAGCGAGTCTTCTGTCCACGAGGAATCATCGGATGATGAAGCTACTCTCAGTGTGGATGAAGCTACTCTTAGTGCGGATGAATTGCCTGTTTTAGAGGAGGTCATTGATGTGCTGATAGTGCAGCAAGAGGCATCTGGGCTGCAGCCTTAGGCTGCAAGGCTTCCCGTTGGAAGTGCTGACCTCTGGGTTGCCCCAGGCATGGTGCAACCGGCATTGCCAGACTTTACTGGTGTTCCAGGGTGTAAAGTGAATACTGAAAAGTTTTTGCCGATAAATTTTTTTCAGTTGTTTATGGACGATGTATTTTTGGCAGAGATTGTTGAGCAGACTAATTTGTATGCCGAACAGTTTTTGAGGGACAACAGTGCCAGCCTTAGGCCCCACTAAAGAGCTACCCGGTGGACTCCCACCAATCTGGAAGAGATGAAGAAGTTCTTGGGTTTAACTTTTTTGATGGGCTTGCTAAGGAAGCCATCAATGTCTTCATATTGGTCTACTAGTCCCTTGATGGCAATGGCTATATTTCCAGCAGTCATGAGTCGTGATAGGTATTTGCTTCTGCTTTGGATGCTGCATTTTGTCGATAATGGTTTAGTGTTGCCACAAGATCACCCTGATTGTGGCCGTCTTTTTAAGATTCGGCCTGCCGTTGATCACTTTGTAGATCGATGTTCTGAGATCTATGCTCCAGGGAAAGAAATAGCAGTGGATGAGTCTTTGGTCTTGTTCAAGGGCCGCTTGGTTTTTAGGCAATACATTCCTAGTAAGAGGGCACGCTATGGAATTAAGATGTATATGCTGTGTGACAGTAGGACTGGATATGTCTCTAATTTCAGGGTGTACACCGGTAAGGATTCCAGGATTAACCCCCCTTGTTGTCCGTCCACTTTTGGAGTGACTGAGAAAATTGTGTGGGAACTTGGTAGAGGACTTTTTAACAAAGGTCACCATTTATATGTAGATAACTTCTACACTGGTGTGTAGTTGTTCAGGGAATTGGCCAAAGTGGACACTGTTGCTTGTGGCACAATCCGCTCTAACCGTAAAGGTTTCCCAAAAGAACTTGTTTGTCAAAAGCTTGTGCGGGGACAGTGCAGAGCATTGCGTTGCAAGGAACTTCTAGCTGTGAAGTTTTCAGACAGGAGAGATGTCTACATACTGACTACCATCCATGATGAAAGCACTTCACCTGTGACTGTTTGGGGTCAGGTTGCTGAAGCGCGCAAACCTGTGTGCATTTTAGACTATAATAGGCACATGGGTGGTGTTGATAGAGTAGATCAGAGGTTGGAACCTTACACTGCTCTTCGTAAGGCTTACATTTGGTATAAGAAGTTGGCTATCCATCTTTTCCACTTGGCAACCTTTAATGCTTTTGTTGTATTCAAGGATTGTTGTCCTGAGTCAAAGATGACTTTTGCTAAGTTTTAGGAGTCTGTAATAGGCAGCCTTGTTGTAGTGGAACAGGCAAGTGGTCCTAGAGTTGGAGTGGTGGAGGATGTGGCTAGATTGAAAGATCGCCACTTTCCTGATCACGTTCCTCCCACACCCTCAAAAGACTTTCCCAGTAGGAGATGTAGAGTCTGTTGGTGAAGAGGTACGCGGAAGGAGACTCGTATGTACTGCCCCGAGTGTCCTTCTAACCCTGCACTGTGTGTGCCTGCTTGTTTTAGAATGTACCACACACAAAAGAATTTTTGGGAGCATCCATGAGTGGTAAAGGGAACTGCCTGGTCTCTGTTGTTTTATATTTTTTGTTCAGTTTCAAGGTTGGCATTTGTGCAATGTAGTTAGTTTCAGATTTTGTGTTAGTAGATTTGTATCTATTTGCAATTTGTTAGTGTTTTCTTTTTGTATAAAAAAAATTCTAAATGTGATGGTGGTGTATGTAGGCTGGCGCTTGGCTGGTGGTGTGCATGGACTGGTGCTTGGCTGGTGGTGTGCGTGGACTGGCGCTTGGCTGGCGGTGTGCATGGACTGGCGCTTGGCTGGCGGTGTGCGTGGACTGGCGCTTGGCTGGCGGTGTGCGTGGACTTGCGCTTGGCTGGCGGTGTGTGAGTAGTGACTTGCTGCTGGTCACTACACACACTGCTAGCCAAACGCCACTCCACGCAATCCATCAGCTGGTGTGGTTGCTGTGTCAGGAATGTGGGCATGTGAAAGTGATGGGCCCTTGAATGGCGCTGTCTGCTGGTGTGAGTGTTGTAATGTGATGGGCCTGCGTCTGGCGGTCTGAATGTTTTGTATGTGTCACACGTATGAAAGGTGTATGAATGGCAGGTAAAGAGGTTGGTGCCTTGTCGTGGCTTTACAGCTCACGAGCTGTGAGTCAATGGTTCAGTTTCTTGTCCTTTCAATTATTAACAGTGCATTTCATTTTTGTGAAATCTCTTGTTAATACAACTGTATATACTGAACCATCACTCACCCTCATGCCAAATCCAACTGGTATGTATGTGTGCTTGAGGAATAGGTAGTTGTGCAGAAATATTTGTCTTTTCTGTCTTTCTCAAGCAGGGTGTACCTTGTCCCTTTTTGTGAATGTTGTAATGTGTTGGTTACGTGCCTGGTGGTGTGAATGGTCTTGTGTGTATCACGTATGAAAGGTGTGTGAATGGCCTGTAAAGCGGTTGGGGCCTTGACGCGGCTTTACAGCTCACGAGCTGTGAGTCACTTGTTAAGTTTTTTGTCCTTTCAATTATTGACAGTGCATTTCATTTTTGTGAAATCTCTTTTTAATAATATATACTGAACCATCACTCGCCCTCATGCCAAATCCAACCAGTATGTGTGTGTGCTTGAGGATTAGATGGCTGTGCAGTAATATTTGTCTTTTTGTCTCTCTGCCAAGGTGTACATTCCATCTAAGAAAAACCTACCAACTGTAGATATTGTCGTAAAATAAACACCCATGGGAGTACAAGGTGATGTCTCTCTTGTGGATCCCAACAAGTTATCTTACCCACAATGTCCTGCAAACCTCAAAATGTGACTGTCACATTTTCCTTGCATTATTGTGCCAAAATGTTCACGCTTCAGAAAGAAACAACAAATTTCCTACCACCCAGCATTTCTCCAAGTATCCCAATAGAAATGGTACCTCACTTTGGGCCAAGTACCCGCGGCAGGGAAGGGCCCAAAAAGTTTTGTGGAGACATCAAAATTACCTATTTTGAAAGGACCTGGTTTTACAAGCGGGGGTCACCTGAGCTTTTGTCCCCAGGCTTGGCGGCCATCTTGGTAAGCCTACCAAACCCATGCATTTCTGAATACTAGACACCCTGAGGAGTCCAATGAGGTATGGCGTGCGTGGATCCCCCAACATTTCCCTACCCAGAATCCACTGCAAACCTCAGAATTTGCTGAAATAATCATTTGTTTTCCAAAGTTCTGTGTGGGAAATTTGTAGGATCACCGGGCTGACACAAATTTCCTCCCACCCAGCGTTCCACCAGGTCTCCTGATAAAAATGGTACCTCACTCGCGTGGGTGGGTTAAGTACCCACGACAGGCAAGGGCCCAGAACCTATTGAGGAGACATAAAAATTAGCTATCACAAAACAACCTGGTTTTGAAAGGGGGGTCCCATGAGTTTTTGGCCCCGGGCTCGGCGGTCATCTAGGGAAACCTACCAAACCCACACATTTCTGAAAACTAGACACCCGGGGGAGTTCAGCGAGGGATGGCTTGCATGGGTCCCCCAACATTTTCCTACCCAGAATCCTCTGCAAACCTCAGATTTTGCTGAAAA
This sequence comes from Calotriton arnoldi, assembly GCA_963921515.1. Classification (NCBI taxonomy): domain Eukaryota; kingdom Metazoa; phylum Chordata; class Amphibia; order Caudata; family Salamandridae; genus Calotriton; species Calotriton arnoldi. The sequence goes on from CAWUFW010002062.1 coordinate 1,846,638, forward strand.
AATCACTTTTTTCTCAAATTTCTGTGTCGGAAAGTTCTGGAATCTGTCTGGATCCACAAATTTCCTCCCACCCAGCATTTCCCCAGGTCTCTCGATAAATGTGGTACCTCACTCGCATGGGTGGGTCAAGTACCTGCGACAGGCAAGTGCCATAAACCTATTGAAGCGACATCAAAATTAGCTATCACAAAACAACCTGGTTTTGCAAGGGGGGTCCCATGAGTTTTTAGCCCCGGGCTCGGCGGTCATTTAGGGAAACCTACCAAACCCACACATTTCTGAAAACTAGACACCCGGGGGAGTTCAGAGAGGTATGGCTTGCATGGGTCCCCCAACATTTTCCTACCCAGAATCCCCTGCAAACCTCAAATTGTGCTGAAAAAATCGCTTTTTTCTCAAATTTCTGTGTCGGAAAGTTCTGGAATCTGTGTGGATCCACAAATTTCCTCCCACCCTGCATTTCCCCAGGTCTGTTGATAAAAGTGGTACCTCACTCGCGTGGGTGGGTCAAGTACCCGCGACAGGCAAGGGCCCAAAACCTATTGAGGCGACATCAAAATTAGCTATCACAAAAGAACCTGGTTTTGCAAGGGGGGTCCCATGAGTTTTTGGCCCCGGGCTCGGCGGTCATCTAGGGAAACCTACCAAACCCACACATTTCTGAAAACTAGACACCCGGGGGAGTCCAGCGAGGTATGGCTTGCATGGGTCCCCCAACGTTTTCTTACCTAGAATCCCCTGCAAACCTCAAATTTAGCTGAAAAAACCACTTTTTTCTCAAATTTCTGTGTGGGAAAGTTCTGGAATCTGTGTGGATCCATAAATTTCCTCCCACCCAGCGTTCCCCCAGGTCTCCCGATAAAAATGGTACCTCACTTGTGTGGGTAGGCATAGTGGCTGCAACAGGAAATCGTACTGTGGAGACTTCAAAATTACCTATAACAAAACTACCTGGTTTTGGTGGGGGGGCACCTGGGGTTTTGGCCCCGGGCTCGGCGACCATCATGGGAAACTACCAAACCCAAACATTTCTAAAAACTAGACACCCGGGGAGTCCAATGAGGTATGACTTGCGTGGATCCCCCAACGTTTCCCCACCCAGAATCTCCTGCAAACCTCAAATTTAGCTGAAAAAAACACATTTTCCACATATTTTTGTGTGGAATCACCGTGCCGGCACAAATGTCAATACCCCACAGCGTTCTCCTTAGTGTCCCAAGTAAAATGATACCTCACTTGCGTGGGTGTCCAATGCAGAATTGGCTATAAACGTATTTTTAAAAACATGTAGCGCTTAGAATTCTCTGTGCTATACCCTTAATCCCTATGTTTTGGGCTCTTCCCAGTCACAGGCCCTTGCCCGACCCACACAAGTGAGGTATCATTTTACTCGGGATGTGTGGATTTGGTAGGTTTCCCTAGATGACCGCCGAGCCCGGGGCCAAAAACTCATGGGACCCCCCTTGCAAAACCAGGTTGGTTTGTGATAGGTAATTTTGATGTTGCCTCAATAGGTTTTGGGCTTTTTCCTGTCGCGGGCACTAGGCCTACCCACACAAGTGAGGTACCATTTTTCTCGGAAGACTTTGGGGAATGTGGGGAGGGTGGATTTTTGTGGATCCACGCAGATTCTAGAATTTTCCACCACAGAAATGTGAGGAAAATGTGTTTTTTTTTACACATTTTGACGTTTGCAAGGGATTCTGGGTAACAGAACCTGGTGAGAGCCAGTCAAGTCACCCCATCCTGGATTCCCCTGGGTGTCTAGTTTTCAAAAATGTATAGGTTTGCTAGGTTTCCCTAGGTGCCGGCAGAGCTAGGGTTCAAAATCTACAGCTAGGCACTTTGCAAAAAAAGGGTCCGTTTTCACTGTGAAAATGTGGTGTGTCCACGTTGCGTTTTGGGCCGTTTCCTGTCATGGGAACTAGGCCTACCCACACAAGTGAGGTACCATTTTTCTCTGAAGACTTTGGGGAACGCGGGGTGAGTGGAATTTTGTTGATCCACGCAGATTCCAGAACTTTCCACCACAGAAATGTGAGGAAAATGTGTTTTTTTTAACACATTTTGATGTTTGCAAGGGATTCTGGGTAACAGAACCTAGTAAGAGCCAGTCAAGTCACCCCATCCTGTATTCCCCTTGGTGTCTAGTTTTCAAAAATGTATAGGTTTGCTAGTTTTCCCTAGGTGACGTCAGAGCTAGGGTTCAAAATCTACAGCTAGGCACTTTGCAAAAAGGGGTCCGTTTTCACTGTGAAAATGTGGTGTGTCCATGTTGTGTTTTGGGCCGTTTCCTGTTGCTGGCACTAGGCCTACCCACACAAGTGAGGTGCCATTTTTCTCGGAAGACTTTGGGGAACGCGGGGTGGGTGGAATTTTGTGGATCCACGCAGATTCCAGAACTTTCCATAACAGAAATGTAAGGAAAATGTGGTTTTTTTAAACACATTTTGAGGTTTGCAAGGGATTCTGGGTAACACAACCTGGTGAAAGCCAGTCAAGTCACCCCATACTGGATTCCCCTGCATGTCTAGTTTTCAAAAATGTAAATGTTTGCTAGGTTTCCCTAGGTGCCGGCAGCACTAGGGTTCAAAATCTACAGCTAGGCCCTTTGCAAAAAAGGGGTCCGTTTTCACTGTGAAAATGTGGTGTGTCCACGTTGCCTTTTGGGCCGTTTCCTGTCGCGGGCATAGGCCTACTGTTAGAAATGGGATCTCTAGTTGGCAAGGGCTTGCACCTTTGTCCAAGTAGGGACCCTTCTTCCTAGTCAGGGTAAGGGAGTTACACTCCTAAAATAACCCCTGCTCACCCCCTTGGTAGCTTGGCACGAGCAGTCAGGCTTATTCTAGAGGCAGTGTGTAAAGCATTTGCACATAACCAACAGTAATACAGTGTAAGCACTACAAACTGACACCACACCAGTTTAGAAAAATATCCAATATTTTTATATACTTTAAAACAAGACCAAATACGATAAAAATCCACAGTACAATACTTTAAAAATGATTACGTTGCAAGATAACTTCTTCTTTGCAGGAATAGTTCAAAAACAAAGTTCGTACGAGTCGGTAGCTCCGTCCGAGTCTACCGCGATGCTGAAAACCACAGAGTCTAACAGTTCCAGCCGACCGTGTCGATATGGGCCAGCAGAGTCGTGAACAGACTCGGTCACAGTACCTTTTCTCGTTGTGGCGGGCACGGAGTGTGCGAGCCGGTCGGCGTACATCGCGGTGCAAAATGGAAGCGGTGCAGGGCGCGGTGTCCTCTCAATGCGGTGCAGGCAGCGGCTCGGTGACAATCGTGTAGACGGAGTCGGTGAGTCCAAGGCGTGCAGTGCAGGGTGAGACGGTGCTCGATGCGGTGCTGGCAGGTTGCGCTGCAGGCGACCAAGCCAGAGTGCGGGAGCTGGCGTCAAACAGCGGTTCGAGTCGGAGCGGTGCGTCGCAAGCATGCGAGCGGTGCCCCAACTTTGATGCGGTCACGAGTGTTGAGCCAGTTGCAGCGACAGCGTCGTTCTGGTCCGGCTGGCACAGTGAAGCGATGCAATGCGAACTGCGGTGCCCACAGGTCACGGTGCAAGCAGCGGCTCGGTGGCGATGGCGTCGGACGTCGTCGTCGGTGAGACCAGGGTTGCGTTGCGAGATGCGGACGGTGCGGTCTGCGGTGCAAACAGGACACCGGGCCAGCGATGGAGTCGGTTGACGGAGTCGGTTGCGGTTCCCTTCCTCTGTGGCAACTGAAACAGCGGTTCCAGAAGCGGTACCCAGAGGGTTGTGAAGTCTTTGCAGTCCCTGAGACTTCTTAACAGGAGGCCAGCTCGGTTTCAGGCCCTTGGAGATTCTCAGCACAAGTAGTAGAAAGTTCAGTCCAGTCCTTTCACTGCCCAAGGCAGAAGCAGCAGCTGCAGGCCAACCCAACAAAGCAACAACACAGCAAAGGGGCAGTACTCCTCCTGGCAGCTCTTCCAGCTCTTCGTCTTGGCAGGTTCCTTGATTCCAGCGAGATCTAAATTCATGGGGTCAGGGCCCCAATATTTATATCCCAAATTCCTTTGTTCTCTGAAGGCAGAGAGGCATTTGCCTGGCCCAAACCAGTTCTGGTCAGTCTTGGAGCACTTTGTTGACAAGCCTCCGTATTTCCTTTCAGGGTGCAGGCCAGGGACATCAGACGCACCACAGGAGGTGGAGCCAGCATTGTGGAGGGAAGGCCCAGCCCTATTCAGGTCCCAGGTGCATCTCCTCCCACCCATCTACATGTAGATCTTGCTATTCAGCCCTGTGCATCTCCTGGCATCCCCCAGCCCCTGTCACTCACACTCCAGACAAGGAATACACAACCTAGCAGAGGCAGGCTTGGATGGTTAGACAAGAAAATACCCACTTTCTAAAGTGGTATTTTCAAACACAGAATGTTAAAGCCAACTTTACTAAAAGTTGCATTTTATCATTCTGAGTCCAGGCATACTAAACTCGAATTTCTACCATGTTCCCTGGGTCAGTTAGGATTATAAGCTGTAATAATCAAAACTGCCCATTCTGGCCTATGGGGAACAGGTAGCCTTGCAATAGTGAAAAACGAAATAGGCTGTAATTCACTATCAGGACATGCAACACACACCAGGGCATGTCCTACCTTTCACACACAAAGCACCCTGCCCACAGGGGTACCTTGGGCCTACCTTAGGGGTGACTAACATGTAGAAAAGGGAAGGTTTAAGGACTTGCAAGTGTGTGCACTTGCCAAGTCGACATGGCAGCACCAGGCTGCACACAGGCTCTGCAATGGCAGGCCAGAGTTACACTTTACGGGCTGTTTGCGTGGGTGGCACAATCCAGTGCTGCAGCCCACCAACAGCATTTGATCTATAGGCCCTGGCACTCTCAGTGCACTTTACAAGGGACTGACACATAAATCAAATAGGCCAATCATGGAAACACCAATCCATAACACATTTTATACAGGAGCACTTGCACTTTCCCACTGGACAGCAGTGAGGAAAGTGTGCAGAATCATTACACCAGCAAAAACAGAGTCAAAACCAGGAGGTCAGAAAGCAAAAAGTCAGGGGAAACACGCCAAAAGATGCCAAGTCTAACACCTACCCACACAAGTGAGGTACCACTTTTCTCGGAAGACTTTGGGGAACGGGTTGGGGTGAAATTTTGTGGATCCACGCAGATTCGAGAACTTTCCACCACAGAAATGTGAGGAAAATGTGGTTTTTTTTACACATTTTGAGGTTTGCAAGGGATTCTGGGTAACAGAACCTGGTGAGAGCCAGTCAAGTTACCCCAACCTGGATTCCCCTGGGTGTCTAGTTTTCAAAAATGTATAGGTTTGCTAGGTTTCCCTAGGTGCCGGCAGAGCTAGGGTTCAAAATCTACAGCTAGGCACTTTGCAAAAAAAGGGTCCGTTTTCACTGTGAAAATGTGGTGTGTCCACGTTGTGTTTTGGGCCGTTTCCAGTCGCGGGCACTAGACCTACCCAAACAAGTGAGGTACCATTTTTCTCGGAAGACTTTGGGGAACGCGAAGTGGGTGGAATTTTGTGGATCCACGCAGATTCCAGAACTTTCCACCACAGAAATGTGAGGAAAATGTGGTTTTTTTGGACACATTTTTAGGTTTGCAAGGGATTCTGGGCAACAGAACCTGGTGAGAGCCAGTCAAGTCACCCCATCCTGGATTTCCCAGGGTGTCTAGTTTTCAAAAATGTATAGGTTTGCTTGGTTTTCCTAGGTGCCGGCAGAGCTAGGGTTCAAAATCTACAGCTAGGCACTTTGCAAAAAAGGGTTAGTTTTCACTGTGAAAATGTGGTGTGTCCACGTTGCGTTTTGGGCCGTTTCCTGTCGCGGGCACTAGGCCTACCCACACAAGTGAGGTACCATTTTTCTCGGAAGACTTTGGGGAACGCGGGGTGGGTGGAATTTTGTGGATCCACGCAGATTCCTGAACTTTCCACCACAGAAATGTGAGGAAAATGTGGGTTTTTTTGACAAATTTTTAGGTTTGCAAGGGATTCTGGGCTACAGAACCTGGTGAGAGCCAGTCAAGTCACCCCATACTGGATTCCCCTGCGTGTCTAGTTTTCAAAAATGTATAGGTTTGCTAGGTTTCCCTAGGTTCCGGCAGAGCTAGGGTTCAAACTCTACAGCTAGGCACTGTGCAAAAAAAGGGTCCGTTTTCACTGTGAAAATGTATTGTGTCCACGTTGCGTTTTGGGCCGTTTCCTGTCACGGGCACTAGGCCTACCCACACAAGTGATGTACCATTTTTCTTGGAAGACTTTGGGGAACGCGGGGTGGGTGGAATTTTGTGGATCCACGCAGATTCCAGAACTTTCCACCACAGAAATGTGAGGAAAATGTGGGTTTTTTGACACATTTTGAGGTTTGCAAGGGATTCTAGGTAACAGAACCTGGTGAGAGCCAGTCAAGTCACCACATACTGGATTCCCCTAGGTATCTAGTTTTTGAAAATGTATAGGTTTGCTAGGTTTCCTTAGGTGCCGGCAGAGCTAGTGTTCAAAATCTACAGCTAGGCACTGTGCAAACAAAGGGTCCGTTTTCACTGTGAAAATGTGGCGTGTCCACCTTGCGCTTTAGGCCGTTTCCTGTCGCGGGCACTAGGCCTACCCACACAAGTGAGGTATCATTTTTCTCGGAAGACTTTGGGGAACGCGAGGTCGGTATAATTTTGTGGATCCATGCAGATTCCAGAACTTTATACCACGGAAATGTGAGGAAAATGTGTTTTTTTTTACCCATTTTTAGGTTTGCAAGGGATTCTGGGTAACAGAACCTGGTGAGAGCCAGTGAAGTCACCCCATACTGGATTTCCCTCGGTGTCTAGTTTTAAAAAAATGTATAGGTTTGCTAGGTTACCCTAGGTGCCGGCAGAGCTAGGGTTCAAAATCTACGGCTAGGCACTTTGCAAAAAAAGGGTCCTTTTTCACTGTGAAAATGTGGTGTGTCCACGTTGTGTTTTGGGCCGTTTCCTGTCGCGGGCACTAGACCTACCCACACAAGTGAGGTACCATTTTTCTCGGAAGACTTTGCGAAACGCGGAGTGGGTGGAATTTTGTGGATCCACGCAGATTCCAGAACTTTCCACCACAGAAATGTGAGGAAAATGTGGGTTTTTTGGACACATTTTTAGGTTTGCAAGGGATTCTGGGCAACAGAACCTGGTGAGAGCCAGCCAAGTCACCCCATCCTGGATTCCCCTGGGTGTCTAGTTTCCAAAAATGTATAGGTTTGCTTGGTTTCCCTAGGTGCCGGCAGAGCTAGGGTTCAAAATCTACAGCTAGGCACTTTGCAAAAAAAGGGTCAGCTTTCACTGTGAAAATGTGGTGTGTCCACGTTGCGTTTTGGGCCTTTTCCTGTCACGGGCACTAGGCCTACCCACACAAGTGAAGTACCATTTTTCTTGGAAGACTTTGGGGAACGCGGGGTGGGTGGAATTTTGTGGATCCACGCAGATTCCTGAACTTTCCACCACAGAAATATGAGGAAAATGTGTTTTTTTTTACACATTTTGAGGTTTGCAAGGGATTCTGGGTAACAGAACCTGGTGAGAGCCAGTGAAGTCACCCCATACTGGATTTCCCTCGGTGTCTAGTTTTAAAAAATGTATAGGTTTGCTAGGTTACCCTAGGTGCCGGCAGAGCTAGGGTTCAAAATCTACGGATAGGCACTTTGCAAAAAAAGGGTCCTTTTTCACTGTGAAAATGTGGTGTGTCCACGTTGTGTTTTGGGCCGTTTCCTGTTGCGGGCACTAGACCTACCCACACAAGTGAGGTACCATTTTTCTCGGAAGACTTTGGGGAACGCAGAGTGGGTGGAATTTTGTGGATCCACGCATATTCCAGAACTTTCCACCACAGAAATGTGAGGAAAATGTGGGTTTTTTTGACAAATTTTTAGGTTTGCAAGGGATTCTGGGCTACAGAACCTGGTGAGAGCCAGTCAAGTCACCCCATACTGGATTCCCCTGCATGTCTAGTTTTCAAAAATGTATAGGTTTGCTAGGTTTCCCTAGGTTCCGGCAGAGCTAGGGTTCAAACTCTACAGCTAGGCACTTTGCAAAAAAAGGATCAGTTTTCACTGTGAAAATGTGGTATGTCCACCTTGTGTTTTGGACCGTTTCCTGTCGCGGGCACTAGACCTACCCATACAAGTGAGGTACCATTTTTCTTGGAAGACTTTGGGGAACGCGAGGTTGGTGGAATTTTGTGGATCCACGCAGATTCCAGAACTTTCCACCACAGAAATGTGAGGAAAATGTGGTTTTTTTTGACAAATGTTTAAGTTTGCAAGGGATTCTGGGCTACAGAACCTGGTGAGAGCCAGTCAAGTCACCCCATACTGGATTCCCCTGCGTATCTAGTTTTCAAAAATGTATAGGTTTGCTAGGTTTCCCTAGGTTCCGGCAGAGCTAGGGTTCAAACTCTACAGCTAGGCACTGTGCAAAAAAAGGGTCAGTTTTCACTGTGAAAATGTATTGTGTCCACATTGCGTTTTGGGCCGTTTCCTGTCACGGGCACTAGGCCTACCCACACAAGTGATGTACCATTTTTCTTGGAAGACTTTGGGGAACGCGGGGTGGGTTGAATTTTGTGGATCCACGCAGATTCCAGAACTTTCCACCACAGAAATGTGAGGAAAATGTGTTTTTTTACACATTCTGAGGTTTGCAAGGGATTCTAGGTAACAGAACCTGGTGAGAGCCAGTCAAGTCACCACATACTGGATTCCCTAGGTATCTAGTTTTCGAAAATGTATAGGTTTGCTAGGTTTCCTTAGGTGCCGGCAGAGCTAGTGTTCAAAATCTACAGCTAGGCACTGTGCAAACAAAGGGTCCGTTTTCACAGTGAAAATGTGGCGTGTCCACGTTGCGCTTTGGGCCGTTTCCTGTCGCGGGCACTAGGCCTACTCACACAAGTGAGGTACCATTTTTCTCGGAAGACTTTGGGGAACGTGGAGTGCATGGACTTTTGTGGATCCACACAGGTTCCAGAACTTTCCACTACAGAAATGTGAGGAAAATGTGGTTTTTTGACACATTTTGAGGTGTGCAAGGGATTCTGGGTAACAAAACCTGGTGAAAGCTAGTCAAGTCACCCCATCCTGGATTCTCCTGGGTGTCTAGTTTTCAAAAATGTATAGGTTTGCTAGGTTTCCATAGGTTACGGCAGAGCTAGGGTTCAAAATCTACAACTAGACACTTTGCAAAAAAAGGGTCCGTTTTCACTGTGAAAATGTAGTGTGTCCACGTTGCGTTTTGGGCCGTTTCCTGTCGTGGGCACTAGGCCTACCCACACAAGTGAGGTACCATTTTTCCCGGAAGACTTTGGGGAACGCGGGGTGGGTGGAATTTTGTGGATCCACGCAGGTTCCAGAACTTTCCACCACAGAAATGTGAGGAAAATGTGTTTTTTTGACACATTTTTAGGTTTGCAAGGGATTCTGGGTAACAGAACCTGGTGAGAGCCAGTCAAGTCACCCCATACTGGATTCCCCTGGGTGTCTAGTTTTCAAAAATGTATAGGTTTGCTAGGTTACCCTAGGTGCGGGCAGAGCTAGGGTTCAAAATCTACAGCTAGGCACTTTGCAAAAAAAGGGTCCGTTTTCACTGTGAAAATGTGTTGTGTCCACGTTGCGTTTTGGGCCGTTTCCTGTCGCGGGCACTAGGCCTACCCACACAAGTGAGGTACCATTTTTCTCTGAAGACTTTGGGGGACGCGGTGTGGGTGGAATTTTGTGGATCGACACAGATTCCAGAACTTTCCACCACGGAAATGTGAGGAAAATGTGGTTTTTTTTGACAAATGTTTAAGTTTGCAAGGGATTCTGGGCTACAGAACCTGGTGAGAGCCAGTCAAGTCACCCCATACTGGATTCCCCTGCGTATCTAGTTTTCAAAAATGTATAGGTTTGCTAGGTTTCCCTAGGTTCCGGCAGAGCTAGGGTTCAAACTCTACAGCTAGGCACTGTGCAAAAAAAGGGTCAGTTTTCACTGTGAAAATGTATTGTGTCCACATTGCGTTTTGGGCCGTTTCCTGTCACGGGCACTAGGCCTACCCACACAAGTGATGTACCATTTTTCTTGGAAGACTTTGGGGAACGCGGGGTGGGTTGAATTTTGTGGATCCACGCAGATTCCAGAACTTTCCACCACAGAAATGTGAGGAAAATGTGTTTTTTTTGACACATTCTGAGGTTTGCAAGGGATTCTAGGTAACAGAACCTGGTGAGAGCCAGTCAAGTCACCACATACTGGATTCCCCTAGGTATCTAGTTTTCGAAAATGTATAGGTTTGCTAGGTTTCCTTAGGTGCCGGCAGAGCTAGTGTTCAAAATCTACAGCTAGGCACTGTGCAAACAAAGGGTCCGTTTTCACAGTGAAAATGTGGCGTGTCCACGTTGCGCTTTGGGCCGTTTCCTGTCGCGGGCACTAGGCCTACTCACACAAGTGAGGTACCATTTTTCTCGGAAGACTTTGGGGAACGTGGGGTGCATGGACTTTTGTGGATCCACGCAGGTTCCAGAACTTTCCACTACAGAAATGTGAGGAAAATGTGGTTTTTTTGACACATTTTGAGGTGTGCAAGGGATTCTGGGTAACAAAACCTGGTGAAAGCTAGTCAAGTCACCCCATCCTGGATTCTCCTGGGTGTCTAGTTTTCAAAAATGTATAGGTTTGCTAGGTTTCCATAGGTTACGGCAGAGCTAGGGTTCAAAATCTACAACTAGACACTTTGCAAAAAAAGGGTCCGTTTTCACTGTGAAAATGTAGTGTGTCCACGTTGCGTTTTGGGCTGTTTCCTGTCATGGGCACTAGGCCTACCCACACAAGTGAGGTACCATTTTTCCCGGAAGACTTTGGGGAACGCGGGGTGGGTGGAATTTTGTGGATCCACGCAGGTTCCAGAACTTTCCACCACAGAAATGTGAGGAAAATGTGTTTTTTGACACATTTTTAGGTTTGCAAGGGATTCTGGGTAACAGAACCTGGTGAGAGCCAGTCAAGTCACCCCATACTGGATTCCCTGGGTGTCTAGTTTTCAAAAATGTATAGGTTTGCTAGGTTACCCTAGGTGCGGGCAGAGCTAGGGTTCAAAATCTACAGCTAGGCACTTTGCAAAAAAAGGGTCCGTTTTCACTGTGAAAATGTGTTGTGTCCACGTTGCGCTTTGGGCCGTTTCCTGTCGCGGGCACTAGGCCTACCCACACAAGTGAGGTACCATTTTTCTCTGAAGACTTTGGGGACGCGGTGTGGGTGGAATTTTGTGGATCGACGCAGATTCCAGAACTTTCCACCACAGAAATGTGAGGAAAATTTGTTTTTTTAACACATTTTTAGGTTTGCAAAGGATTCTGGGTAACAGGACCTAGTGAGAGCCAGTCAAGTCACCCCATACTGGATTCCCTGGGTGTCTAGTTTTCAAAAATGTATAGGTTTCCTAGGTTTCCTAGGTGCCGTCAGAGCTAGTGTTCAAAATCTACAGCTGGGCACTGTGCAAAAAAAGGGTCAGTTTTCACTGTGAAAATGTGGTGTATCCACGTAGTGTTTTGTGCCGTTTCCTGTCGCGGGCACTAGGCCTACCCACACAAGTGAGGTACCATTTTTCTCGGAAGACTTTGGGGAATGCGGGGTGGGTGGAATTTTGTAGATCCACGCAGATTCCATAACTTTCCACCACAGAAATGTGAGGAAAATATGGTTGTTTTGACACATTTTGAGGTTTGCAAGGGATTCTGGGCAACAGAACCTGGTGAGAGCCAGTCAAGTCACCCCATCCTGGATTTCCCTGGGTGTCTAGTTTTTAAAAATGTATAGGTTTGCTAGGTTTCCCTAGGTGCCGGCAGAGCTAGGGTTCAAAATCTACAGCTAGGCACTTTGCAAAAAAAGGGTCCGTTTTCACTGTGAAAATGTGGTGTGTCCACGTTGCGTTTTGGGCCGTTTCCTGTCACGGGCACTAGGCCTACCCACACAAGTGAGGTACCATTTTTCTTGGATGACTTTGGGGAACGCGGGGTGGGTGTAATTTTGTGGATCGACACTGATTTTTAGAACTTTCCACCAAAGAAATGTGAGGAAAATGTGTTTTTTTTTTACAAATGTTTAGGTTTGCAAGGGATTTTGGGTAACAGAACCTGGTGAGAGCCAGTCAAGTCCCCTGGGTGTATAGTTTTCAAAAATGTATAGGTATGCTAGGTTTCCCTAGGTGCCGGCAGAGCTAGTGTTTAAAATCTACAGCTAGGCACTGTGCAAAAAAAGGGTCCGTTTTCACTGTGAAAATATGGTGTGTCCACGTAGCGTTTTGTGCCGTTTCCTGTCGAGGGCACTAGGCCTACCCACACAAGTGAGGTACCATTTTTCTCAGAAGACTTTGGGAAACGCGGGGTGGGTAGAATTTTGAGGATTCACGCGGATCCCAGAACTTTCCACCACAGAAATGTGAGGAAAATGTGTTTTTTTGGGCACATTTTGAGGTTTGCAAGGGATTCTGGGTAACAGAATCTGGTGAGAGCCAGTCAAGTCACCCAATCTTGGATTCCCCTGGGTGTCTCATTTTCAAAAATGTATAGGTTTGCTAGGTTTCCCTAGGTGGCAGCAGAGCTAGGGTGCAAAATCTACAGCTAGGCACTTTGCAAAAAAAGGGTCCGTTTTCACTGTGACAATGTGGTGTGTCCACATTGCATTTTGGGCCGTTTCCTGTCGTGGGCACTAGGCCTACCCACACAATTGAGGTACCATTTTTCTTGGAAGACTTTGGGGAACGCGGGGTGGGTGGAATTTTGTGGATCGATGCAGAATCCAGACTTTTCCACCACAGAAATGTGAGGAACATGTGGTGTTTTTGAGAAATGTTTAGGTTTGCAAGGGATTCTGGGTAACAGAACCTGGTGAGAGCCAATCAAGTCACCGCATCCTGGATTTCCTGGGTGTCTAGTTTTCAAAAATGTATAGGTTTGCTAGGATTCCCTAGGTGCCGGCAGAGCTAGGGTTCAAAACCTACAGCTAGGCACTTTGCAAAAAAGGGTCCGTTTTCACTGTGAAAATGTGGTGTTTCCAAGTTGCGTTTCCTGTCGCGGGCACTAGGCCTACCCACACAAGTGAGGTTCAATTTTTCTTGCAAGACTTTGGGGAACGCGAGGTGGGTAGAATTTTGTGGATCCATGCAGATTCCAGAACTTTCCACCACAGAAATTTCGGAAAATCTGTTTTTTGGGACACATTTTTAGGTTTGCAAGGGATTCTGGGTAACAGAACCTGATGAGAGCCAGTCAAGTCACCCCATCCTGGATTCCCCTGGGTGTCTAATTTTCAAAAATGTATAGGTTTGATAGTTTCCCTAGGTGCCCGCAGAGCTAGGATTCAAAATCTACAGCTAGGCACTTTGCAAAAAAAGGGTCAGTTTTTACTGTAAAAATAAAGGGGCATATTAGCAAGAAGAGGCGATAATCATCGCTAACCCTGCTTAGCGTGATTTTTTTTATCGCCGGCTATCGCTGGAATATATCGCCACGCTAACGCTGTATTAGCAACGATTAGCGCTATGGCGATGAATATTCCAGCGATAGCGCGGGAAATAGGCCAACATCGCTGAGAAACCAGCGATGTTGCATGGAGAAGGGTGAACACCTTGCTGATACGACCCTGTGGTCGTATCAGCATAATCCACCCCCCATGTTAGGTATGGCTAACACCTGCTAATTGCAGGTGTTAAATAAATGGCGATGACCTCGGTTAGCGCGACTTTTCACGTCGCTAACTGGGGCCATGGCCACCTTGCTAATAGGCGATAGGCCTGTTAGCGAGTGTTTCCCAGGTTTGTTAGTCGGAACGCCCACTTTGCATGTCATTAGCGATAAATATCGCTGACATGCAAAGCGGTAAAGAACGGGCGCTAATGCCCGCAAACTGTCGCTAACTGCTGTTAGAGACAGTTTGCTGATAGGGCGATATAAATATCGCCGCTTTAGCGGCAAAAAGTGCCGCTAAAGCGGCGATAGTGCCCTTGCTAATATGCCCCAAAGTGTGTCCATGTTGCGTTTTGAACCGTTTCCTGTCCCGGGCATTAGGCCTACCCACACAAGTGAGGTACCATTTTTATCGGGAGACTTAGGGTAACACAGAATTGTAGAGCAATTGTTATTACCTATTGACTTTCAATGCATTTTTGCCTTCCAAATGAAAGACAATGTGTAAAAAGAAGTCATTTTGAAAAATGACCTATAATTCTCTTGCTAGTATGGGTACTCCCAATTTCGGAAATGTGCAAATATCTACTGTTTCTAATCTCTATATTTTGTTCCAATTTCAGAAATACATAGGTGTCTTTCATACCAATTTTTCCATGTATATATTTTCCCAAACTAATTGCTATATACCCGGTACATAATAAAAAACCATTGCAAGACGCTGCTCAGTTATTGGCTCTGGGTTCGTCGGGTTCTTGGTGAACCTAAAAGTCCTATATATCCCCACAACCAGAAAGGTCCAGCGGATGTAACAGTATTTTGCTTTCAAACAGCTGTCACAATTAGAAGAAGTTACAGGTGAAAACGTTGGCACAAATGGCTGTTTTTTTTCAACTAATTTTCAATTTTTCCTATATTCAACTGTTAGTTTCTATAAAGAAACCTTGAAGGATCTACACAAATGACCCCTTGCTGAATTCAGAATGTTGTCTACTTTTCTAAAATGTATAGCTTTCCAGGATCCATTATTGCTTTCATACCCATTTCTACCATTAACTGGAAGAAGGTTGAAAGCACAAAAAATAGCAAAAATAGGCTATATCCCAGTAAAATGCCAAAACTGTGCAAAAAATGTTGGTTTTCTGAGAAAAGTCTGTCAGTCCCTAGAAGCTGGGAAAATTGTGATTTCAGCCCCACAAACTCTTTGTTGATGCCATTTGCAGGGAAACAACCAGACGCTTTCATTTGCAGCACTTTTTTTCCATTTTTCCCCCCAAAAACTACATTTAGCTGTATTTTGGCTAATTTTTGCGTCCCCTCCAAGGTAATCCACAAAGCTTAGCTTTGAGATGGCCCCTGGCAAGTCCATGGATCGTGGCCTTGCTCGCTCCCCATAACGTGCTCTGCGTGGGGACCGAGTTTTGGTTATCTTGGAAGTATTTGTTTGATATTTTTCTCCAGCGCGTGGCGGAACTTGTCCTCTCATAGGAACCAGGCATTGAGTCTCCAGAGGGGCTGCAAGGTGGCTGCCGGGCTTCCAATCTGGAGGAGAAGGGGAGAATGGTCCGATATTCCTCGAGGGAGGAATCGGACATCCGTGGCCACGCAGCAGTCTAAAGCAGGCATAAACAAAAGATCGATGCACGCGTGGGTGTTGTGCTGAGGTGTGAGTGTACTGTCGCGTTCTGGGGTGCCATGTCTGCCAGACATCGCATAGTCCCAGTTGTGCTGCCCACTCCGTCATTCGCCTCGTGTGTTGAGTCCTATATGTAGATGTGGTGCCGGTGGTGTCCTGGGTTGGTGGCATGATTGCATTGAAGTCGCCTCCAATGACTGTGAGGCCCGGGGGAGGGAGGAGAAAGTGTCTACTGCGGTGTTCAGGGTGGATGCAAGGGTTGCTGCGGGGACATAAAGTGGGATGGTTAATGGTTGCGTCTCCCTGGGTTCCATTCAGGGCCATGAAGCGGCCTTGTGGGTCTCTGGTTACAGGGGTGGGAGTGAGAGGGAGGGCATGGCGCAAGAGGATCGCAGTCCCTCTGGATCCTCGCTAGAACCCAGAGTGCCAGACCCGATCGAATGGTTGCCCATGAGGTGGGTCTCCTGGAGCAGGAGGACATCAGGGGCCATCCTTTTAGAGCGAGTCAGTACAGCTAAGCGTTTTACTTTGTCTAGGAGTCCGTTCACGTTCCAGGAGGGGATACGTAGGGTTTGCCCCTGATATGGATTCATGGTCATGTTGGGTGTGTGAAAGTAGAGGGCATCGGTTGCGCCGTAGATAGACCGGGGTAGGCTCTGTCTGGGGGTCCTACCATCTCACGTCGATGATGGTGCATGCCTGCGTCTGGTATGGTAAGGTGTATGCTGAATCTATGGAGCGTAGCTAAACTGAACTTGGAGGCAACGGTCCCAAACCCTTCCCACAACCAACCCCCCAACCCCATACTTCTTGAATGGAAGTATCTGTTGCCCTAACTAAAAGAGGTGTAACAGGACTAAACTGTAGGCTTAGTATATGAGTTGCATGGTGGACCCCTCCGTAAGGCAGGATGTGGTTGTGCTTCGATCATGTCACAGAAATTAATTTAGAACTATAATTATTAAGAGCCATGATTAGTAAACATGTTTCACAGCTGATTGCAGGGCCTGGCCCCAGGCCAGTGTACGTTCGATCGTCAGGGTCTGTGATAGGTCGGTGTCTTCTTCTTGTCTCGCAGTCCGCTGCTGGTGTGGTCTCTCTTCCTCTCCTGTCGGATCAGGTTCTTGACCCCGTGGTGGGTCCGTGGGACTCGGGAGCTCGGGCAGTTCATTTGTGTGCCGCAGCCATGGGCGAGGTGGATGTCTCTCTGCAGTTGTTGCAGGCCCTGCGAGAGCGAGTGTGTCATCTCTGTGGTCGGGGGTCCCCGTGCTGCATAGATCCAGAGCGCAGCATGGGGGGAGAGGTAGTCCCGGGGTTCCTGAGGGGATGCTCCTGAGTGGCCCATGTCCACGCCTCCTCCGGAGTGTCAAAGAAGAAGGTTTTGTTTTGCAAGGCCACTCTCAGATGGGCGGGGACCAACAGTCGGTACTGGAGGTTTAGGGCCCTCAGTTTCTGTTTTACTTCCATGTAGGAGCGGCGCCGTGTCTGGACCTCTTTATTATAGCCTGGAAAGATCATGACCTTGTGCCTCTGGTAGGACAGGGTTGTCCGAGCGCGAGCCGCCTGTAGGATGGCATCACTGTCTTTGAAGTTGAGGATTCTGGCTATTATCAGCCAGTGTGGGGCTCCCGGCGGCGGCCTGGGTGAAAGGGCTCTGTGGGTGCATTCAACTGCAAACCATGTCTAGAGTCCGTCCACCGGTATCCAGTACCTGATCCAGGTTTCAACAAAGCCGTCCATCTGCCCTGGCACCGCTCCCTCGGGGATGACCACCAGGCATAGGTTGTTGCGCCGTGAGCGGTTTTCAGCATCTTTTGCATGCCTGTGTGGTTCTTTTGCGTGGGATTGGAGCTTCAAGACCTGTTCTTTTAGGCACTGAACATCGTCCTCCACCGTGAATAAGCGGGACTCTGCCTCCGTGAGATGGGCCATGGCATTGCAGAGGTCCTGTCTGATGAGGGCCATGTCAATACGCACCTCTCCAATTTTGCTCTCCACTGAGTCTTGTGAGGATCGTATGGCTTGCAGGATTGTGGCAAGATCTCCTTCAGGGAGGGTGGTTTTTCTATGGACTGCTTCCCTGGCCACAGTTTCGCTTGTGGTGTATTGTTCCATCCGGGTTTGCATTGTGGAAGACTTGGCTGATTTGTCCTTGCCCATGGTCAGTGGGGCCTGTGGAGGGGGGTCGGCTCGGACCTTTCAGTGTAACCCCACAAACTCTTAATGGACGATTCGCCTCCCCCAAGGTGGTGGGCAGGGGGGACAGCGTTAGTCCAGGCGATATTATGCGGCCCTAGTCAGTCCCTGTTTGGTTTTCGCTGTGACACAGTTGACACGATGGAGCCCCTGCATCTCTCCTCACCAGCAACCCCACCTGCTCGGCCCGGGGATCGTGAGTTCCCTTGCCCTGTTTCAGGGCCCACTGTCGGTTCTGGACCGTTAACGCAGTCGGACCACGCCGGTCCGTGGAGTGAGCTTCCTCTTCTGGGGTTGGGCCAGTGTCTCCCCGAAGTCAGTGGAGGTTGTGAAATGCCTCTGACAGCAAGTACCCCAGGGGACTCTGTCGTCGACAGTCTCGGGGGTGTTTTGTTTTAGGCCTGGTAGGTGGAGGTGGCTGGGGTCCCTCTTGTTGGACTGCCACCCTTACTTATTTCCTTGGGGTATGGGACCACACGGGCTCTAGGATAGTGCAGGGCTTGGTGGCCTGGGGCCCACTGTCCTTATTTTGTGGATGGCAGGGGTTGCTGGGGTCCTAGGGCCTCTGTGAGCAAGGGTCCACCGCTCCTCAAGAATGTGAGCCTGACTGCTCCCTGCTCTTTCTCTGTGAGTCGGGGTTGGTGTTCAGTGGTCTGTGCGGTCCCGGGGGGGCCTCCAGGGGTCTTGGGTGGGGACACTGCCGAATCTGCAGGAAGCAGTCTGGGCCTCCTCTATGTGGTCCCCGCGGCCCTGTCCTCCCACCCCTGGGGTCCGCTGTGCTATTAATGAGGCCTCCCCCGCCCCATCACTTTATCTTCACTCACCAGGGGTAGGGGGGCCCACTTCAACCGGGTCCTCTGTGATATCAGCAAGGCATCGGGAGGCGCAGCTGATGGAGGGATGTTTCTCGGCAACTCGCCGGGCTTATCACATCCGAGGCGCCTTTCTCTCTGTCTCTCATTCGGCAGCTACCCTTTTGAATCAGGATCTGCAGGCCACAGCCCGGGCCTCCCTCAAGTGGGCTCCGCTGCCTTGTCCTTTCACCTCTGGGGTTTGTTGCACTAGTAAGGAGGCCTCCTGCGCCCTGTCACATCATCTGCACTCACCGGAGGGGGGGTAACTCCAACCGGGTCCGCCGCAGTGTCAGCTCGGTGCCGGGAAGCGCAGCTGCGTGAGGGATATTTCTCGGAACTTCGCCGAGCTTACAGCATCCGAGGCACCAGGTCCTCCGTCTCTCGCTCGGCAGCCACCATCTTAGATCAAGAGGTGTGGTCGGCCGCAAGGTGTTGTCTGTTGCGGTTGGCCACCGGAGTCATCCAGGCACATCGTCGGGGACCACCAAGGGCCGGGAGAGGGAGATCCTCCTCGGTTGCAGCTGTGTTGTGACCCTGTGAGTGTCACAGGTTGGTCACGGAGCCCGTCCATAGCGCCGCCATTTTCTTCCACAGGTGAGCCGCGATCAGGTGGGCACCACTGCCGGTGACTGCTGGAGATCATGATTTTTAGTCCGGCTCCTTGTCGGTGGTGTTAACGCACCATGTGGGTCCGCTCTGGTGACTTTGGATGACCGAAGGGGACTCAGGATACATGCGGGTGACAGAGGGTCCTGCGCACTCTTAGGGTGCGACCGCTATCTTGACGCTCAAAGTCACACCAAATTATACTTGCTTTTAGCAGATAACATTTGTTCTGGGGGGAAAAAAAACAATTGTGTAGGTTTTTGAGCAATACACGTAATCCCAAATTGGGTGGTAAATATATTCTAATGGAATATTTGCAAATAAATAGGTGTCAGAGTGGACTCTAAATTACTCAATCACAAATTGCCCCAGATTGTACCTCTTGACGGGGTCGGGGGAAAGAGATTTAAGGGAATTTAGCAAACAGCCTGGCTTTCTATATTTCTTTCTATATCCTTAGCACAAAAGGGTATCCTATCACCCGACCTAACAATCCCACTTACAGGAAAAAGGTACCGTAGAAAAATATTCTATTTTCTTAAAGACCCTCACCTACTTTATTAGTGGCGTGCTTCATTCATATAGACAAAGGTGAGCTCAAACATATCCCTGGGAGAACCTGTGATATTTCGTTATGAGATTGAATAAAATAAAAGTACCTAAGGGTCACCGCAGTTTCTATTTATTTCAGGTACTTTTGGAATGGCTAAAACGTAATATATATGGATGCTTACTGATATTATTATTCTGCACATCAATTTTAGAGTCAACAGATTTTAACCCATTCACTGGCCACTAAGAGCCCTAGGCTTTTATCAGGGCTAATACTAAACACTGATGTTTTTCTTGTGTCAAGTCCTATCCCTTCCAGTCTGGTAATTATTATATGGGGCAAGTATATACAAAAGAAAAACAAGCAGGCTTATTTTGTTCAACCACATAGCACCTCATAGTGCCCTAGTTATTATTTAATCATGCTTCATATGAACGTCCTAGGGAAGGCCCCTTTAGTCACACAGTTGACAAGGGGGCCATTAGGCACTTTCACCTAATCTTTCCCCTCTGTGTTCCTGGTGGGTTGTGGTTTAGCCCATCCTGGGTTATAGGGAGCAGGACAGGGGCAGCTCCTTCACTATAGCAGAGGAGCGTCGCTCCACAGAATTGCTCCCGGAGAGGATAAATAAAATAGTAATGAAGTTAATTCATTAATATTTTATTTTTCTTCACCCCGTCTTGAATGGAATGTGAGGACGGGGCGGGGCCTGCTGAATAACAGCAGCAGCAGGGAGAAGCGTGGGCTGCCTTTGCATTTGTTTAAATGTGCATGTCTCTTTGGCTGGCCGTCTTGCAATGGCCAGCAAGACATGCACACTTTAAACCTCTCAAGCCAGCTGTCTTAAGACAGCTGGGTTGAGAGTAAATGCAGGCCTCCAGTGTGCTGTGGAGCTCTGAGACAAACCGCTCCCTCCAATCAAGGCCCTGCACGCATGCTGGGTATCAGCATGAGAGCAGGCCAGGATTGGCTTGGGAGCCTTCCTTGAGGAGAGAAGATGATTGTTAATGTCACGCTTGTTGCAGGAAGGTAAGAGTGTTTTATTAAATTTAATGTCTTTTTTTTGTGCCACCAGGTCCACCACCCTTAGGACATGGCAGCTGCAACTGAACCAGGATGAGACCCAGTGATGAAGCATGCCACTAATGGAGTGAGTGAGGAAAATTTGAAGATTTTTCTACAGGTACCTTTTTCTGGTACATGAGATCTTTAGGTCGGGTGATAGGCTCTAAATCAAACTTAAATTCTGAATTACACAAAACCTGCTAACTTATATTATAGAATGACCAGAGGGAACAAATACCTCAGTACTTACTGGAACTTACTGTACACAGCACATTGTCACACATCACACACAAAATAAATGATTCCTAAATAATAAGAGAGTGTTTATGTTTAGGAAGTCAGCAATCAATATAGTCTTGCCTTTTTGTTTAACGATTGTGCAGTTACCCCAACATTTTGTGAAATTTGCCCCATAAAATGTGTGGGCTGCCTCTGATATAGAAAAAGGAGTTGCAAATGTTATGTACAGTTCAGTTGATCTTACCTCATTATGTTCTTTTTCTACCCCTCTAATTTGAGCACCCTTTTCCCACTCATGAAAATGATTAGTGGCTATGCCTTCCAAAAAAGCAGCCATAAAATGGCTCCACCGTCTGCACCGAGCGGGACTTCGGCCCGCTCCAGACTGCCCGTGATGCCAGACACAACCTGTAGACTTCTACCACATGGTGTGGTCTTGTGGCCCCCTCGTCATGTACTGGAGGAAAATAGTGTCCAAACTGAGTGAGGTCCTGGGTTGGGAGGTCCCACTTAGCCCATTGGCCCTACTCCTAGGAGTTATGGACGGCCTAGAGGAGAACCGGGCAGACAAGATCTTTCTTGAAGCAGTGGCTGTAGTGACCAAGCGCGCCATAGTAGCGGCCTGGAAAGACCCGGTCCCCCCTAGCATCACCAAATGGCATAGAGGAGTAGACTGGTGTGCGGCACAAGAAAAGCCCATATACAAAGCGAGAGGCTGTCCTGCCAAGCATGACTGCGTATGGGGGAAGTGGTTGGGACTACTAGCTTAACCAATGGAAAAAGGCACTGAGAATTGCCAGTCAATGAACATGTCTAAAGTAATCTCACCCCGAAATTATCTCAGTAGTCCTGTGACAACATGCTCTGCACTATTTGTAAGATCTATTTATGCTGGTGGTTTTTAATGCATTTATAGTTTCTTCTCAAAACCCAAAAAATGTGGTTATAAAAAAAAAAGCAAGTATAATTTATTTACGATAAGGCGGCCTAAATGTGAGCCAAACGCGCAGAAAATCAGTAAAAAATTTTGCTCGAAGCTATTCTTCAATCTAGCCCCCAGTGCTTGTAGATAGTAGATATATTTATTGTTTGATTAATTTAATCATTACAATATGTATGAAAACTTAAAACATTGATCAAACGTTTTGCCCTGAACTGCTCCCATCGCAATCATTAAAAGTGAAACAGTAAAATATTAATAAATAGATAAAAGTTCTCTTCTGGAGCAAGGTAGCAATAATTTATGTGCAAGCACAAAGTGGCGTTATATTAATAATAACATTTAATAAAAGTAAAAATCCCTTCTAAAAATGAGGTAGCCGCCAAGCAAGAATGAGTGCAACATAGCGCAAAAGTGAGTACACGTTCGTGGGCCAGTGCAAAATCAGGAAATGTTAAGTAGCTGAGAAGCTTAGGACTGTATTGTCCAACAATTCGTCCATAAATTGATGAATAGGTCAATGGATGCTCTAAATCAAATTTAGCTTATTCTGTGTTGTGCTGCCGCAATTTTAGTGTGAGGTTCAGAGTTACAATGATCAATAACAAAACATTGATGTTGCATCTTTTCCTCAGCCTCACAGCTTGGAGTTCCGTAGTCCCTTAAGCTGGGTTCCACTGTTATTGAAGGAGCATAGTCTTTCAATATAAAACATGGGTTCTAAATTGCACATGGAGTAAAACTAGGTCAGGTGGAGTATCAGCCCAAAGGTGTGCTGTTGACTTATGGAGTGATTGGATGTTGTGAAACTAAGATTAGAGTCACCGAGTTACCGGATCAGAAGACTAAAATACAGCAAAGGGCTACTTCAATAATGTACCGTTGTTATGTCCGCCAGTGACTGTTTCCTCATTTTTGCACGGAACCTGGATTTTCTGAGTGAACAATGGCTGCTTGAACTTACGATATGCAAGATGAACAAAGATTGTAAAGCTGATGTTTAGGGCCGATTTCTCTGGATTCAGTGCCGCAATGATGCCCTGCCTGCAGGACCGGACTCCCAGTTTGTTCCACTCAGACCTCAGTATTGATCTACGCAGGTTCATCAATGCTGGGCAGATGCATACAACATGCTCCAGGGATTCGACTAATTCCCCACAATCCCTACATGCAAGCTCGTCTGATGGGCGCCACCAAAGGGGTAGATATTTCAAAAGATGCCACTCACCCAGTCTAAGTGCCAGAAATCTCTGTTTTAGGTGCAGGGGATATGTGCAAGCAAGGTATGGTGGAAGAGAGGCCAAGTGATAAGAGTTGATTACTGCCCATGCGTGCTTGAGTTTGGCAAGGATCGCCTTGTCGGATGAATAGGAGCACAGTTGGATATGCTTCTTGATACATAATTTGAATGCTTTTTTCCTTGGATTAAGGTTCCACAGTTCACTTGCTGATAGTTGCTGCATGCATTCATCAACAAACCGACTCTATGACCTACCAGGGTTGTTGGAGCTGATGTCTGACCTTACAAGGACTCGAGGGAGCCAGCTCTGGCCTGCCTTAACTTGTGGCACAGTTTAAGTTAAGGAAAGCGCCAGCACTTTGCATTTCGTAGTTCAGGAGGCTAAGCTCTAATCAAATCTGGGCTGCCGATGAAGTTTTTGGCAGCTGAAGAACCATTTTGCAGATCCTAATCACGTGTTGGTTTAATGCGGAGCTGAGCTTGCCCAAGGAAATTTCGAAGCCATACGACAAGGTGGGGCCTATTTTGGTTCACATAACTTCCAGCATTGGAACCAGGCTCTGACCTGTCAGTATTTTGGACAGTTTAGAGAGGCTGACTTGACAAGGGTGCCCCTAGAGTCGATGTTGGTATTTATACGTTTTTCCTACCAAGATTTGGAAGTTGTTATATGAGCAACCACCACCTCTGCCAAATATGACCACTTGTTTTTTTTTAGATTTACCTCCAGGCTATTTGTGGCGGTGTAGCTTTATAATTTATTTAGCAGTCATTGCAGCACAACTCTCGTGGGACTGTGAAGAACAAGGTCATCAGCTTGTCAGAGATTGCTGAACTGAGCACCACTGATCCTATCGGAATAGCTATTTATTGCATCTAACGCTGCTGAAAGGTCGGCTAAAGACAAGTAAAAAAGAAGAGGAGCTAACACACATCCCTGTTTGACTCCCCTCGACATCTGTATTTTTCGAGATAGGTGAGAGCCAGTGCCAAGCTTAACTTTGATCCAGGTGTTAGTGTGCAGTTGGACAATTGACTCCAGAAGTTTAGCCGGAATTCCCCATTTTGTTAGCTTAGCCCAAAGGGCCTCCCTTGGTACCCTGTCAAAAAGTGCCTTAGAGGATACATTTGCTTTATTGATAAGTATTGATAAGCCTAGAAGATTGGACAGCGTGCCTGAGTTTGCCACAAAGCCTGTTTGATTTTTGGGGAACAATCCTTTCGAGTCGGCCCAACATCTCAGGTCTTCGAGTAAGAGACTGGCAAAATACTTCACCTCATTGTCCAATAAGTCTATCAGCCTGTAGTTATTTGGAGATGAACAGGAGCCAGACTTGTAAATTGGGTGGATTGTGGCCCCGCGCCATGAGTCGGGTATAATTGAGCTCCGTAAGGTATGATCGAAAAGTTAGCTAACTGTTTTGACCAAAAAGAAATATTCGATTTAAACAGGACCTGTGGCAGGCCGTTTGGGCCAGGCGCTCCAGCAGGTCTTACTTTGGCTAGTATATTGACCAGCCTTGTTTGAGTGATGGAAATGTCTTCACTTGGGTGTTGCTGCATGGCTTGCGAATGGACCAGTCACTCCTTGTGGACGAATTTTAAAGGTGTAACATTATTAATCAATGTAGGTTCAATTCTATCGTCAGCCTGGAAGTGCCTGGTCAGGATTGTTACCCATTCTTGCTCTGAGATGATTGCACTAGCTTGGCTGGTATTTGCGTTATTTTGCCTATTTACTAGCACCCCAAGTTTTTCTTGAGTTCTGGCTTACTTTCCCAATAAAGAATACACCAAAATTGTTGGAGGTGATGTTGTTTATCGTTTTGGTATGCCCGTCTATAATTTGTTTGTGCAGTTTTGTAGTCATTCAATAACTTTTTGGATTCCAGATGCCTCCTAGCTGCCCTGAGGGTGGCATTTCTAATTTTCTTTAGTGCCATAGTTTGGATCAAAGTAGGGTTCTGTTTGGTACTTGGATCGACATGATGTTGCGGCGGTTGTTGAAATTGTCTTAAAAGTTGAGAACAAAAGTTTATCCAGTCTGTTATTGGAGAGGCTGTGAACAGATTGCGACTTGTGGTGAGTAGCTCACACTCCTTCATGATCTTTAAACAGTGCTTGTAGCATTAAGGTTGTATCACACCTATAAATTACTGCAGTGCTGAAGTGCTTTCTAAAGAGCTAAATGTTCCCTTCCATTTGCCTCAAAATTAGTAGGGAGCGACTGATTATGAAGATAAGGTGAAGAAAGGGTAAATGGGGTAGGATGACCAGGGTCCACAGTGCGAGTTAAAAGACTTATAGTCCACATTGTTGTGATTTCAACGCAGCAAATACAGGTTCAGATGGCAAAAACTTGGTGAAAAATGGAGGTACAATCCTTTTGAAAAAACATTATTGAGAATAAGAAATATAAAATGAAAATTGCCAACATCAACACATATTTTGTGAGGAAATACATCACGGACCTGGGATATCAAATCCCAGGTCAGTAAGGTGGTGAATGTTTTACAAAGAATTCCAACAATTCCTAACAGGAGGGAATTGGAAGACTATCAAACAAACTAGTAAGTAGTGGACAAAAAACAGAGAACATAAACAGTTTGGGAGTGCCGTAGTTCTCCTTCTAATTCAGTGTATAAAATAACAGAACCATGGATGCTTGACAACCATAAAAGGAAATGAGGTAAGGGAAAGGGGTATTTACCAGGGAAATAGAGTGGCCTGGGAGGGTGAACAAAGCGGAAAACAATCCTGGTGGGGAGAAAGGGATTTCCTTTAGTGAAAATAATGAAAAGAATTAAAAGAGATTCAAGTGTATAAATCATAGAGATGATCATGGTTTCGAAGTCACTGTTGCCTTTTTGTGCTTTATAGCCTTGACGTTGGGAAATGTTCATGACACTCAAATGATATGCTGACATAGTGGTGATGCTGTGGCCCTCACAACGTTTATTGAACTTCTGATTCTTCTTTTATTTCAATGTCACATGAATTACTTAATAGGGAAGGCATGGTTGAATATATTTCTTGTAGTTTTGTTTGGCCAAATACATTTAGTATGCCTGCTTAAATTAAGCTGTGCTATGTTTTCCGTTTACAAATATAAATTCCGATCAGGGGTGATAGACTACTGAGTGCAGGAATTCTACACTCTTAGAACACAGAAAATCTGACAGTTGTGGTGGATTTTCTCATTTGTGTGCAGCAAATAGAAGCAGTTAAAGTGTTTCTGTAAAGGCTAAAAGTGTTTCTGTAAAGGCAACCCTGCACAGGTAAGTAAACACCCATAGGGGCATATTCTCAAGGACTCATCGACGATTTATCGGCACTTTAGCGCCGCAAAAGTGGCGATAGATTTATTGCCCTATTCTCAAGCTGGTGCAAACTGCCGATATCGCCAGTTTCCCAGCGATAGCTGCTGCAAAAACATCGCCACGGATGAGAGCGACAACTAACGCTAATAATATGCAGAGTAGGCATTCCCGTGCAAAAACATACGAAAACACCACTTCGCGATATTCCCACCGACCAGCCAGATCTGCGATGCGATGCGATCCAAAAACAGGCGATAAGGCGCGTTAGCAGCAGGGATTTAACACCTGCCTTTGACTGGTGTTAAGCAGGACAACAACCTGCAGTATGAAAGGGAGCCCAGCCCAGAGCCACATCTGAAGACCAACACATGTCATGGAGCTACTGATCATGCAGCTCGGAGACCCAAGAGGTCCACAACACCCACCGCCACCACCCCCAGGCCTCCCCCCCCCGGACTACCACCCAGGCAGCACAGAACAAGACAGCTGACCTTCTGAAAACGGCATGGCCCCTCAGCCACACAATTGCAGAATGTGGGGAGAGGTGGGAACCAAGTATGTGTGAAGGAGGCAAGTCCCCCATGAATAAGAATGTACACAATGCCAAGTGTGGCGGTGATGTGCTGGACAGACATCAGTATGCAGAGCACAGACATGTCCATGTGGACATATACTGCTGGTGTTTGTAGTGTTGTGGACAGTGGACGCAACCATGTTACCTCCGGCAGTGGGGAAGACCTCGGTCATGTAGCTGCGTCCCCCCCTGTAAGCGTAAGCGGAGTGGGCTGGTCCGGCGTACGCCAGTCCAGCGTAGGAGTGTGAATAAATAGGCCGGGGCTCTGGGCGTGGTTCACTTCCGGGATGGCCAACGCGTCTGCCAGGGCGGCGCCCCTCACCCTGCCGCGAGTCCGCCACCATGACCGCCAGCCTCCTCACCCGAACGCTTGCTTCCGCGACACAGGCCCCCAGCGCACCCAGCGGCACAACACCGCAGAGTTATGTGTGTGCTGACTACTGCCTTCGGCCTACATTGCGGTCAGCAGGTCCCCCAATTCAAATTGAGTCTTGATTTATTTATGGCGCAGTTCAGTAGGCAACAGACATTGCTTCCAGTGCGGGCCGCCCGGACGACGCATCATCGCTGGCTGCACACCCACTAAGCGCTTCAGGTGCCACTAACTCTGTGCAGCTCAAGTCAACGCCACATGGCTGTGGGCCCTTGCTGACCGCTGCCTCCAGCCTACACTGCGGTCAGCAGGTCCCCCAACTCAAATAGAATCTTCATTTATTGATGGCGCAGTTCAGTAGGCAACAGACATTGTTTCCAGTGCGGGCCGCCCGGATGACGCATCATCGCTGGCTGCACACCCGCTGAGCGCTTCAGGTGCCACTAACTCTGTGCAGCTCAAGTCAACGCCACGTGGCTGTGGGCCCTTGCTGACCGCTGCCTCCCGGCCTACACTGCGGTCAGCAGGTCCCCCAACTCAAATAGAGTCTTCATTTATTGATGGCGCAGTTCAGTAGGCAACAGACATTGCTTCCAGTGTGGGCCGCCCGGACGACGCATCATCGCTGGCTGCACACCCGCTGAGCGCTTCAGGTGCCACTAACTCTGTGCAGCTCAAGTCAACGCCACGTGGCTGTGGGCCCTTGCTGACCGCTGCCTCCGGCCTACACTGCGGTCAGCAGGTCCCCCAACTCAAATAGAGTCTTCATTTATTGATGGCGCAGTTCAGTAGGCAACAGACATTGCTTCCAGTGTGGGCCGCCCGGACGACGCATCATCGCTGGCTGCACACCCGCTGAGCGCTTCAGGTGCCACTAACTCTGTGCAGCTCAAGTCAACGCCACGTGGCTGTGGGCCCTTGCTGACCGCTGTCTCCGGCCTACACTGCGGTCAGCAGGTCCCCAACTCAAATAGAGTCTTCATTTATTGATGGCGCAGTTCAGTAGGCAACAGACATTGCTTCCAGTGTGGGCCGCCCGGACGACGCATCATCGCTGGCTGCACACCCGCTGAGCGCTTCAGGTGCCACTAACTCTGTGCAGCTCAAGTCAACGCCACGTGGCTGTGGGCCCTTGCTGACCGCTGTCTCCGGCCTACACTGCGGTCAGCAGGTCCCCCAACTCAAATAGAGTCTTCATTTATTGATGGCGCAGTCCAGTAGGCAACAGACATTGCTTCCAGTGCGGGCCGCCCGGACTACGCATCATCGCTGGCTGCACACCTGCTGAGCGCTTCAGGTGCCACTAACTCTGTGCAGCTCAAGTCTACGCCACGTGGCTGTGGGCCCTTGCTGCCCGCTGCCTCCGGCCTGCACTGCAGTCAGCAGGTCCCCCAACTCAAATAGAGTCTTCATTTATTGATGGCGCAGTCCAGTAGGCAACAGACATTGCTTCGAGTGCGGCCCGCCTGGACGACGCATCATCGCTGGCTGCACACCCGCTGAGCGCTTCAGGTGCCACTAACTCTGTGCAGCTCAAGTCAACGCCATGTGGCTGTGGGCCCTTGATGACCGCTGCCTCTGGCCTACACTGCGGTCAGCAGGTCCCCCAACTCAAATGGAGTCTTCATTCATTGATGGCGCAGTCCAGTAGGCAACAGACATTGCTTCCAGTGCGGCCCACCCGGATGACGCATCATCGCTGGCTGCACACCCGCCACCACCACCAGAACCACCTCCAACAAACAACTGCCAGAGTCAGAGGAGTCTTACAGCCAGCCTATCAAAGTGGCTCACACCTGTCTTGAATGCCATCATTAGCTTGATACCCTGCTCAGCTCTACAGGTGCCACTAACTCAGTGCACCACAAGACATGGACCCTTTATGTTTGAGTCTTCTGTGTGTGATGTCAGAGCTGGTGCCCCTACCTCAGTGCACCACAAGTCATGGACCCTTTATGATTGAGTCTTCTGTGTGTGATGTCAGAGCTGGCGCCCCTACCTCAGTGCACCACAAGTCATGGACTCTTTATGATTGAGTCTTGTGTGTGTGATGTCAGAGCTGGTGCCCCTACCTCAGTGCACCACAGGTCATGGACCCTTCCTCATTGAGTCTTGTGAGTGTGAAATGTTGATCACTGTTCTAGTTGTTGACAGCACCAACCACTCCCTGAGAGCTGGCTTACACTCACCCCACACCCATCCAGCACAGGCGTCACTGGACATGTGACCCTGGCAATAAAAAGGGGCCGGGCGTACGTGCCCGTAGCCAGTTCCACTACTTATCTAAGTGTGTCCGTGTGTTCATTATATATGCATGATGGCCCCGGGCCCTACCACATTACATTGTGCTGTGGACAGCGGCCGCAACCATGTCACCTCAGGCAGTGGATAAGACCTTGGACACGTAGCTTTGTCGTCCCCCCCTGTAAGCGTAAGCGGAGTGGGCTGGGCCGGCGTACGCCAGTCCAGCGTAGGGGTGTGAAGAATTTGCCCGTGGCTCTGGGCGTGGTTCAGTTCTGGCCTGGACAAGGAAGTAACTAATGCGTGTGTCTCTGTTGTATTGGCGGCGCCACCCGGCCCGCAATCGACAATGTTGCAATGTAGCATGCACCCGGAGGGCGGGCTCGCACGAACGGAGAACTGAAGGAGCGCAAGACCACTTGGGGTCTTTGCTCATGCAAGCCAAGTGTTGTGTGTATCTGTTTTGCCGCAGCATGTGCCAAATGCCTAGCCTTAATCGCAGCGCGAGTTCAGCCAGGCAAGAACTCTACATCTGTGTCCGCCCTATCCTTGCCACAGGCCTACACTCACGTGGCCGCCCACCTTCAACGGCCAACATCACAGTGTTGTTGTCAGGCTTGTGGACATGCGCAGACAGGCATGACAATGGTGTGCCGAAGGAGTGCAAGTGATGCAACCACACAGCGCACAGAAGTAAATAGGCTCGGGGGGAGGGAGGAGCAGCTGTGAGGTAACGTAGCACACAGTGATGCAGCTCATTTGCCACATGCAAGTCATGTCAAACATGAATCCCAAAGTCGCACACATCCCAACCCACCCCCAACACGCCACATCACATTTCCTGAATGCAAGCAGATGACAAACTAACATTAGGGATGAAAGCTACATTGTCTGAACTATCAGGCGCAAGCACATCTGCACCTCCGACCTCAGAATTGCATGTGCCCGGCACCCCCTGACAGATACTATAGCAGCTGATGACGACTCCCATACTAAGCACAGCCCGACGAAAGACCAATGTATACACACCCCACACACAGAAGTCCTTGCTCGAAGTTATTTTGCATGGAATGGCCTTCACACATACTCCCACACCATCCCAGGCGTACACCCGTTGCACACAAAAACAGCACATTGATCCGAGCTGTGGCATTTCATCCACAGAACTGGCACAGGTCAGAACAGTGCCGCTTCAACCAGAGCCACTAACGCAATGGCAGACCAACCCGGACACATGCACAACCCCTGTCACGTGGAACTGTACCATGCACGTATGCTGCATTTACTGGGGGCACTGCCATTGGCAGTGCTGTGGATCAGTTACCGGCTAAGCTTCCGCCTTGCCAACGTCACCTGCGTCCAGCCTGTGTTGCATTGTCGATCGTGCATATTCGAGTGGTCCATGGATGTCTGCCTATCCAACCGGACGGTGGCTGTACTGGATGTTGACATGTGTGTGCGCCCCCTGTTGGCCCACGACCAGGAGTGTCACCGTGATACCCGTTTATGGGATGCCTTGATACTTGGCATACATGCTGGCAGCTGGACCTGGGAGATTGCTCATGTGCAGTGACCACATTGAACCGCTCCCCTATTGGGCTGAAGTGCTAATTGGTGAAAGGGGGTGGACGCAGCACATCTGTCCGGACCTGCTAATGGATTGCCTCGCCGTCCTGTTTGATGAAGTCGACAACGACCTCATGTTGGAAATGATGGCCTACGAAGCTGCAATCGCTTTCATGGATGAGTGACTACGTACCTGCAGCCACAACAGATTGGAACCCATTGCACATGTGCCGACACCTTGTTGCATCTTGGAGATCTGGTCACATATCCCACGACAACAGTGGACATGGCTGCATTCGCCTGGACTCCGAATACATGAGCGGACAACAACGCGGGTTAACACACATCTGTGAAAGGTGAGGCACTTCCCCGGAGTGGACAGCGGCGCTTGGCAACGTTCCTCATTCTGACATACTGCTGCATTGGTCTGCATGTTGTGGCACTTATCTTGCCCATACTGACACGCATATGCTAATAAAGTCTACGCACCTTCACTTGTATTCAACTGAGATGAGTGTTGATTTGAATAACAATATGTGTCTCACTGCCTATCTGGTTCACGGCCATACATGCGCATTGATGGCATTACCTAGGGAGTACCTTTTTGTGGAATCACTGTCCCTACATTCATCCATACTTTCATACTTGATTGATCATGGCTATGACACATCTGTGTGAATTAGAATGTTTTATTCGCATTCAGTGGAGTGTTGAAGCTGGAGCAGTACAGGGCCATGCAAACCCCACTTTACATTGTTGCCCTGTGGAGGGCCAGCCAGAGTCCTTTAGGGATTGACAAGTTCATTGGAAGAGGTAGACTTGTCCGCAGTGTGATTGCTGTGTCATTGGTAACAAATCCAAATATGGCAGTCCATGTCGAGGTCCAAGGTGAGTGTCGCTGAGTGTATCGGGGGACAGTGGAAGGTGTTATTCCAGGGCATGATGCAGAGGGCAGAACCAAGCTGATAGAGGCCATATGGCGGAGATGAATGCTACCACTTCATTCTTACCGCAAAGCCAGATTCATCAACATCTTCGTCCCCTGATGTGTCAGGTGCCTCGCATGTGGGTGGTGGAGTTTAGTCTGCATCACTGTGTGGCACTGACACATCAGGGGCCGGGGGTGGAATGTCTGCCGCACTGTGTGGCACTGACACTTCAGGGGATGGAGATGTGGATGGAGTAGTAGCAGCAGCATTCATCCGCGCCAGGCCTTGTGGCGGCAATGTCATGACGAGGATCTGCAAGGCATGGAAGATCACAGCTACATCTCACTGGTGTGCAGCCGTGGAAAACATTTGTTCTGCCTGCATCCGCTCCAAGCTCTCCATCATTCTCCTTATGTGTCCCAACTCACGGCTGACATCGCTGGAGCCACTCTGACTAAACAGTTGTTCTTGGCTCAGAGTCATGACTCCAGCGATGTCAGCCATGGATTGTTGGAGAGCATGGAGCAGACAGTGGGTGTCCGTTAGGGACTGTAAGCTATCCCTGATGGGACTTAGACACCCACGTATGGCATCTAGTCTGGCTGCCATGGGGTCGAACCCCACCTGCAGCTGATCAGCCATCTTCTCCTGGCACCCTAACACGTGGTGTTGGAATGCCATGTGTTGGTCGTGGGGGTCCTGGGAGACAGCCGTGGTGGTGGGTGCTTCCTGCTGTGTGGTCTATGCAGGGGGTGGGGTCTCCTCGTTGCAGCTGTGCTGCCCTGCTCCTGGAGGTGGGGTGCCGAAGCTGTCCATGAGCTGTTGGAGGGCAACAGTGTCGATGTTGGGGAGGTCCTCTTCATCATCAGTGCTGAGTTGTTGGGTCTGCTCTGCAGGAGGTGTTGATTCTCCCTCTGCAATGTGAAGGGGAGACGCAGATTGACATTGTGTTCACATGTATGTTCACGCATTGTACAAGTTTACTAACAGACTGCATGACAATGTACATTGTGACTGTTTGTGAGGAGATGCCTATTTGATGCGGGACAGTTGACATTTCTACACCATCAGGGAAGTGAGGTTGTACTTGTACATTATCATCTCACAGTTTCCTGCTATGCCAAATGCAAATGGCCATTTTCTACACACAAGCGGCAGCAGTTGTGTCCTCTGTTCTGTTGTGAAAGTGTTGCAGTTTGTGCCACATTGTTGTCAATGTTGAGGTGCTCTGATTCTTATGTGTGTGTGCTGCATTGTGGGTGTGTTGCCCCTTCAGCTCTGATTTTGCTGGCCCTTATCCCTTTCAGGCGGTGTGCCTTTCACTTCTGTGCTTATGCAGTGCTGAGATATTGCAGACTTGGGTAAATTGGGCTCTTGGTCGGAGTTGTGACTCTTGGGCATGGTTTGTCCGCAGATGTGCTATACTTAATTGCGCATGTGTGCCATTGTGCCCACCTCCCCTGTCCCCCCAGTCCCTGGTCGTTACTTACCCTCTTGCTGTTGGCTCAGGTCATATTGTGCAGTGTCCGGTCCCCCAACTCCTGCCACCGTCTCCCCAATGATGACTCGGGTCACCATTTCCTCCATCTCATCCAGCTCCTGGTGTGTCGCTGGACTCCCACCTCCGGTCTGCATTGCTGATTTCAGGTTGGCTGCGAGTTTCAGCTTGGTTTTGCACTTCACATCAGTCCAACACTTCTTGCATTCGTCCACTTCCCTTCTCTTCACTCCGACTGCATTCACCTTGGCCAAGATGGACTGCCATATTGTTTCTTTAGTTGACAATGACACAGTGGAGGTGATGAACAGTTGGTGGTGGTGTTCTATCACCTCCGTAATGAGGATCTGGTTTTCCTGCGTACTGAAACACGGGTTCCTTTTATTCTTCTCCTTGCCCTTCCCTGTCCCTGGGGTCCCAGGGTGGTCCTCCGTGGGGCTTGTGGGGCTGGTTGTCCTCTGTACTTGCTCCGGCTACCTCCATGGTGCTTCGCAGTTGTTTGTGTTTTGTTAGTGTTTTTTGTTGCCGCTTTTATAGTGGTTTTTCCCGCCTGACTTGTGGGACTTGCAGGCCTGGCGCTGCTTATCGCTGTATTTTTTATCGCAGTTGGGCCCATCGCAACTTTTTTCATGTTCGAGTTTAGATTTTTATCGCCGTCCCGGTAATTTTATCGCGGACATTTGACTCGTTATCGGGGAACTATCGCATGTTACCGCCGTGTTGAGAATAAGACGTTAACACAGAGTTATTTTCCCGCGATAGACGGCGATGTGTAAAATTGCGTTAACCTATTTTGGCGATGATTATCGCACGTTCTTGAGAATATCCCCCATAGTGTTGTATGTTTGAAGCAGCAGTGGTTACTCCATAGGGGGCGCTAAGACGTCGACCACCACCAGGCTCTGCCACAAATTGCTAGGATATTACAGTTTTTACATGAAAACAAATTATCTCACAGATTGTTTGTTTGCATGTGATGTAAAAGCTGTAATAATGCCTTGCCAACAGACGAGGGCTAAACTGGCTGTGCTGTGCATGTATCAGGTAACAGCTGTTGCAGCCACGTCTCTCACATAGTCACAATACATATCTGACATGCTGCACTAGTGTCAGGCAGTGCAGAATGTTATATAATGGAGCTTCAATGCTTGCCAACCATTCACCCTCTTGCCCTATCAGAAGTCGGAATGTAGAAAAAAGGTGTCCTTCTGTACCTCCAACCCTATTCCGGCTTCTGATTGGGCAGATGCTTGTGGACCTGGCACTGGTGTGCTGTTAGCCAGAGTTAGAAGATGGAGGAGTCCGCAAGTATGGGCCGGCCTTGCAGGCGAAAAGTGTGCATGCTCATGTCAGAGAGGAGCAAGTAAGTTTTGTGTTCCTCATCTTCCAGATTTATATGTGTGTTTGTTTATCTGGAGTGCATGAGATTGTAGTAGGTTTTCGGGCATTAATAGAATTGTGCATTATTATCAAAGTGCAGAATAGTAAAGTATACTCAAACTGACATGTGTACACTTATCTGATATTATTACTTTTGAAACGATTTTGATGTGACCTGTTAATGTACCTTTTCTTGACTTATGCTAACTAGGCCTCGGCGACATCTTACAGGCTGCGAAATCTGATCTCCTCTCCATAGTCTATGACACTGTATAAGCAGTGCTTTTCATTAAATTTACTAAGTAAGAAAAGCAAACTTGCTGCTTCAGAAGCATTACTTGTTAAAGCAGATTTTGGATTGCTAGTTGGTGGAATTAGTTCGCATGGAGAGAGGTCTGACTTCTTTCCTGTCCGACCTATAAAATGTGCAGACACAGAACACAAACATAAAACGCGAAAGGGAGACTTGGGCAAATACAATATTAGATAATTGTATTTAGTATGAAAGAGGACAAACTCAGACCCAGGTGTACTTGCCAGGGAATAAGGAGATCAAGTTTTGAGAACTACATGCCAATCTTGTCTCATCGTTTTGGAGAGTTTCAGAAATGCAGAAGGAGTGGGGGAAAGGGAATATTTACATATGGGATCTGTGGAGAGGCCCAGTTAAGAAAGGAGTGGTGTTCCTATGGATATAGCTCCAGCCAAAGATTTCATGTACCACAGAAAAGCCTTTAGTGTATAGGCTGGTATGAAGTCGGAATGTCCGTGAGGGACTTCCTATGTAAATGTATTTAAACTGTAACATTTTCTTTCTAATTTATTGCTCCTCCATAAAGCCTCTTGTAGATTACCTTTTATGCAGCTCATGAGTACCCTGCCTTTGTGTGGTCTCACTCTGACGTATGGATTCCACTCAGCCTTTTTAGGTTACCTGGCAAGTTAAGTCCCGTTCAACCTTTTCTCTCAGTCATACTAGAATCCAAGGGTTCAAGGCGGGCTATCTCAGCAATATTCCAACTTTAGTGATATGCTCCTTTGTCTTTTTTTTCCTCAACCATAAAAACACGGGCATGGATGGCACTCTTGAATTTGATGATATTCCAGTAAGCGGAGTCAGGTTGGGCGAACCTGGGAAGCTTGTATACTCAGTATTTGCTCTACTGCTCTCCGATAACTGGGTCATTTCCCTTACTCCCTTCTGTATCTCATTCTGGTTCTCTTTTATTTCTTCACTCTCTCCCCCTGTCATGTAGTTCCTATAAACCTATATAGGACCTGCACATTTAGACAACATGGACTGTGGGATTGGTGTCCAGACTGATTCCAGATCCCCTCCCCCCCAGGTATGTGTGCCTGTATACCAGCTAGCTCATAGTGCCACTGTAAACTCCTCTTACCAAGGAGAGAATACTTCTTGGCAACTATCGAACATGGCAACTCTGTCCCATCAGGGATTGTGGAAACAGTACAGTACTTTTCGCTCAGACACTCGTGCTCAATTTGTCTCAGAGAGATACACAGAATAAAAATGGTGGGGACGTTTTCAATAAACATTTAATGAAACAGCGTCATTCTAGTGTAAAATAGGTGTGCTGAAACAACCATAAGACAGAAACAGATATAAACAATTATAAGCACCAACAGGGTAAATGGATGATAGATTTCTAACATAGTGCTAAAACAATGAATATATGCAAGCCTATAAATACATGACAGTAATAATGCGTACTCCTACGATGCAACCCTAACTAGATGTACCTAAGTGTACCTAGCATGTATGTAGGTGTAGAGCCAAGAAGGCTGAAGCCCACCCCATTACCTGAAGTGAGAGACTGTGGGACCCCGTCTTGGTCTTGAGATGGACACCCTGTGAGGGAGGTCAGACCACTGCAAGCTGGAGTGTCTGCGTGCAGGAACCTCAGCGTCTCACGTCAGTGTGTCAGCATGGAAGTCTTTCTCCTCTCCTGCTCTGGTAAAGATATGGTGTATATATACCTAAAAAGGTACCCTCAGGGGACTCTACCTTGCTGTGTCATGTCGGCCGAGGATGACGGAAGGGATGACCCTTATACATAGTTATTATGCAGAAAATGGTAATCCTGCTGTGATTCTGGGAACCTTCATGCATAATTAATGAGGCTAGTTTTCGGGGAAAACCACACGACATTTTATGCAGCGTTTAACTAGGTAAAAGGTCAATAAAAAAACCTGTTATGGGGTGTAATGGTACGGTAAATGTAGGTGAAAGGTTAGGTGAAAAATTGGGCCTATATAGGGGTACCCTATGAAACATAACACCCACTCCTCATCCGACCGGATGACATACTAAAAAGGGAATGCCCGTCTAATCAAGCATCTTACATTGTTAAAAAGGCGTTAAAAAGCTTCTAAAAATTCAGAAATCTCTAAAAATTTAACTCTAAAAGTCCTTTAAAATATGTTCATATATATAGTCTGAGCCACTGAGTAAGTCTGAAAGCCATGGAGCTCAGTAATAGCCTAGGAAAGAAAAAATTGTGTTTAAAATTTTAATTTCGGTTATTTTGGAAAAAAGGCTGAATTCTTCCCAGCACACGGAGAGCCAAATTTTTATGTGTCCTGTGTGGGAAACGCAACATCACTGATGCTTGCCTTCGCAGACGACGGTCCCTGTAACACCTCACAGAGCAAAGATGATCTTCCTTAGTTCCGATGCTGGGAAAGCATTTGTAAAATCCATAGCTTGTGTGCCTGTAGCACAGCCAGTATCCGATCCAACAGGAGCTGAAGCGTCCCGTGGTGGCTCTAAGAATGCCGACATCAACATTGGAATACGCTGGGGACACTGCAGTACGTGGGCCGTTAACGGGTCCAGCAATGCATCCTCGTCTGGTGGCGCGTCCGATAAAAGTGTTAGACAGAGGTCCCACATGCATTTATAGCTGCAGAACAAGCAGCGGAAGACAGGCAAAACACAGTCATTCCAGACTGGTCAAAATGATAGGAACCAAGACTCGCTTAGCTCCCGAAGTCGAGGTGTGCCAAGATGCAATACCTTGAGATCACGGTAACGAATCACTGACAGAATATCGACAACCACAATATCGAGGTCCCAAAATATCGGGACCTAAATGTCGATGTCAAGAATATTGGCATCCTATCTACATCATGGTAAGTACAAAAATATCGAAACAAAAATATAGTTGTTAAAGATATTGATGTAAAAAATATCGTTTTTTATATATAAAAAATAATATAAAATAAATTAAATAATACATATAACTTAAAAATAAATATTTATAATTATTAGAAAATATTAACAATTATAAGTAATAAATGTAATGTAAAAATAAATTAAACATACATATATAAAATATAATATATATATTTACTTAATAATAATTAATAAATAATTATTTTAATAAATTATAAAATATTATAGATATATAAAAAATTATAAATATGTATATATATATATACATACACCTGTAACATAAAAATATATATATATTATAAATTGAAATATTAAAATATTTATTAATTTTTAAAACTACATTAATGACAACAGTAAGGAAAGTGTTAGATAGCGGAGGTGAATAAATTACTATTCCCACTCCGTCAAGTGCAACAGTAGTGAAAGTGTTGGATAGCGGAGGGGAATAATTTACTATTCCCACTCCAGCGAGTGCAACAGTAGGGAAAGTGTTGGATAGCGGAGGGAATTAATTTACTATTCCCACTCCAACAAATACAACAGTAGGGAAAGTGTTGGATAGCGAAGGGGAAAAATTACTATTCCCACTCCAGCGAGTGCAACAGTAGGGAAAGTGTTGGATAGCGGACGGGAATAATTTACTTTTCCCACTCCAATGAGTGCAACAGTAGGGAAAGTGTTGAATAGCGGAGAGGAATAATTTACTATTCCCACTCCAATGAGTGCAACAGTAGGGAAAATGTTGGATAGCGCAGGGGTAAAAATTACTATTCCCACTCCAGAGAGTGCAACAGTTGGGAAAGTGTTGGATAGCGGAGGGAAATCCTTTACTATTCCTACTCCAGCAAGTGCAACAGTAGGGAAAGTGTTAGATAGCACAGCGGTAAAAATTACCATTCCCACTCCAGGGAGTGCAACAGTAGAGAAAGTGTTGGATAGCGGAGGTGAATAATTTACTATTCCCACTCCATCAAGTGCAACAGTAGTGAAAGTGTTGGATAGCGGAGGGGAATAATTTACTATTCCCACTCCAGCAAGTGCAACAATAGGGAAAGTGTTGGATAGGGGAGGGAATTAATTTACTATTTCCACTCCAACAAATGCAACAGTAGGAAAAGTGTTTGATAGTGAAGGGGAAAAAATTACTATTCCCACTCCAGCGAGTGCAACAGTAGGGAAAGTGTTGGATAGCGGACGGGAATAATTTACTATTCCCACTCCAATGAGTGCAACAGTAGGGAAAGTGTTGGATAGCGGAGCGGAATAATTTACTATTCCCACTCCAATCACTGCAACAGTAGGGAAAGTGTTGGATAGTGAAGAAGAAAAAATTACTATTCCCACTCCAGCGAGTGCAACAGTAGGGAAAATGTTGCATAGCGCAGGGGTAAAAATTACTAGTCCCACTCCAGAGAGTGCAACAGTTGGGAAAGTGTTGGATAGCGGAGGGGAATCATTTACTATTCCCACTCCAGCAAGTGCAACAGTAGGGAAAGTGTTGGATAGCGGAGGGGATAAAACTTAAGATTACAGCTATTGAACATAAATCCCCAAACAAAATAAAAAGAAAACAATTACAATTTTTTTTTATCAATTAATAAATAAATATTAATTATCAACTAATGATTAATTTATTTAAAGTACATTACTTTCCACCCTCTACCCCAAAAATTCACCAAAACACACACATAAAAATATTTACACATTTTCCATAACTAATTTAACATTAATAAATTAATAACAATTATCAACAAATCATTAATTATTTTAAAAAAATGTTTCTCCCCAACATTTACAACTAAAAACCCCACATCGCACACATCAAGATTATTCTACAATTAGCGTATTAAATATTTCATTACTTAATTATCATTAATTTACAAATATTTAAATAATTATAAATAATTTACCTCCCACCATATTCCATTATAAATCACACCAACAATATTGTAAAACATGACACAATTAACATAATTAATTAACAATCAATTAATAAATTGGTAACAATTAACAATCAAAATAAAAACAATTAATAATGAATTAATTCACACAATTGACACTATAAAATAACATTAAATAAATATTATATTAAAAATATAAAAAAATGTATTAAAATTAAATTACTTCCCACCATACTCCCTATCAACACACAACCCACTCCTAAAAAAATGACACAATTAACATAATTACCAATTAATTAATAATAATTACCAACCAATTAATAATTAATTAATAATATAAATAAATTACCGTAATTAATAATAAAAAATATTAAATACATAATTAAGAATAATTAAAAAATATTAATTAATTAATTATAATTAAATTACTTCCCACCCTACTCCCCTATCAGCCCAAAACCCGCTCCTAAACAAAGGACACAATTAACATAATTACCAATTAAGTAATAATAATTAACAACCAATTAATAATTAATTAACAATATAAATAAATTACCACAATTAATAATAAGAAATATTAAAAACATAATTAATAATTATTAAAAAATATTAATTAATTAATTATAATTAAATTACTTCCCACCCTACTCCCCTATCAACCCACAACCCGCTCCTAAAAAATGACACAATTAACATAATTACCAATTAATTAATATAAAACGCAAAATTTACTTAAAATAAAATAAATAACTCCTAAAAATGTAATACATATATTAAAAAACAAATGCAATACTTAAAACAAAAAATATAGAACACATACATTTAAAATACATACTAAAATACATAACACTAATATAAACATCGATATTAACAACGATATTTTTACAAACGAAATTACTAACTTCGATATTAGCAAAACGATATTTCTTACCTTAAAGTCGATATTCATGTCCACGATATTCTTGCAGTCGATATTCTGTCATCACAATATTTGCAACTGGATATTGTTGTATGTTGATATTTGCAACTCGATATTATGTCTGTGCACCCACAGTAACATCGCTCCAAGAGCGTCTTTTCCATTTCCTTGGTGACTGGGATATCCTTGCGTAGCAAAAAAATTTAAATCAGGATACCCACTACCAGTAGCAGGATTATCGGAAGCCCTCCAAAAATGCTTCAAAATACAAAGGGGACGATTCCGATTCAGGCCGGAAATCTCTCCGACCGAGCCGGACCCGGAGAGATTTCCGACCGAATCGGACTCTGGCAGTCCGACCGAGCGAGTACGATGCGCACGCATGCAATCGGACTCGAGTCGGTCGGGACTCCCATTGAGTCAATGGGAGCCGGACGTACAACGCGTACGCGGGCTCCCATTGACCCAATAGTGCGAGGCGAGCTACAGGTGCCCCTACAGCGGGTGCGCCTCGAGCGACTCGTGGCGTACATGCACAGGTAGGGGGACCCATGGGTCCCCCTGTGTGCGACTCGTGCGGCTACGCATACAGGGGGGTCTGACACGGACCCCCAAAGTGCGGCTCCGACTGCTCTGTCGAGCCAGACGGCACGAGTCGGTCGGACTGCTCGCGGCGCGCATCGTACTTGCCCGGCTGGGGAACGTCTCCATCGCGCGGTGCGCGTCGTGTCCGTGCGAGTCTGTCGGAGCGCTTCGGACCCGCGAACAAGTCGGTCGGCGATTTCGCGTGCGCTGCCATCGTACTCGCTCGGCCGGACGCACGTACAAATCGGTCGGGAAAGAGGGCTCCGAATCGGATCCGGTTAAGCTGAATCCGATTCGGTGCCCTACCGGCCGAGATCGGAATCGGCCCCAGAGTGTATGAAGGCTGGGATTACTCCGAAGATTGTCTGAAAGGTACTTATGGTCTTAAATAGGTGTACTATACCCTTCGTATCAGACATGTTAAAGATATGCTATACCATTTCTCCGAAATGGAAAGGGCAGTTAGTTCATATTAGTGACTGTATCTCAGCTGAAGACCTTGCAACCTAAAGATCAAAAGTCTCTCGGGCTGAGGTTAAGGGCACATCTTTCTGTAAAGTATGGCTTTCAGTTGGCTCAGAGTATCAAACCGTATAAAGGAAACATTCAATGAAGGCCATAACGAAACAGTCTCCTTCCATGTACCCAAAAGAATCCTCCACTCCGCCGACCTTGCCCTAGCAGAAACCCAGCGCATCGGCAGAGCGGGTGGAAGAGCCTTCTCCTAAGTCGCGGCTAAGGCCTGGAATGAGTCCCGGTCAACATCAGACGCGCCCCTACTCTGCACACCTTTAGGAAGAGCCTCAAGACCTGGCTTTTCGGCTGATTCGGAGCTGCACCCCCCCAGCGCCTTGAGACCCTCACGGGTGAGTAGCGCTCCACAATTCCCTGATTGATTGATTACTGCACCTCCCTGACTGTGTGGGTTGGTGGAAACAATACTTGCATACAACAAGTAACCCTGGAACTTACAGTGACAAGATATGCGATGCCTGGAAGCATCCCACAACAACGTTGATAATTCAGCATTAAATAACTCCCATTCGAGAGCAGCCTGAACACTGGATTAATCACGGCAGCAGGGGAACCTTTCAAATGACAGGATAAGTTAGCTACTGAACCATTACAGGCCTGTGAAGCATACTGTCCTGGCAAATGAGAGATCCACTCAAGGAATTCTCGCAGCCTGTACCACTGAGAAACACTTCAGTGTTTCAGTTCCTGCATCTGAATCTATATGGTAATTCCCAAGATTCATGGATGAATTCCCTACCCATTGCTTCATACCTGCCTACCTGGTGGTATTCCAGGCAAAACTGAAACTGGAAAGTTGTTACTGGTAACGTTATATGGCCATGAATTAACCATTC
Source organism: Calotriton arnoldi (assembly GCA_963921515.1). NCBI lineage: Eukaryota > Metazoa > Chordata > Amphibia > Caudata > Salamandridae > Calotriton > Calotriton arnoldi. Next base: position 1,889,528 of record CAWUFW010002062.1, read on the forward strand.
TGTGGACTGTGGCTCTGCCACGGTGAAAGGTAATTGGTCTAATTTTTCAATGCGCAGCATTGTATATTTCTCATCTCTTTGTGCCATTGTTATCTGTTTTGCAGTCAAATTATATGCAGAGAACAGAGACGTACGGTTGATATGTTGCCAGGGCACATAACCAGAAAGCAGTGATTGTAGCGTCCAGTTTATTGATACAATAGAACGGAATTGTGATTGTCTGTGTTGTAAGATGGACATGTCCTGTTCCATTATATCTATAGCAGAAGATACAATGTTGCCCAGTGAATAAATCCTAGATGTTAGTGTGGTCATGCCATTGTCAACCACAGCCAAAGCCTTTTCTAAGTTAATTCTGTCAATTTCACGTAATCTCTCCACAGTTTCCTGTTGGGAGATTTTCCAAATGTCATTATAAACAGCATATAAGAAGCGTTTCTGACGTGGCTTTTGGGGACCTAGTAGAAAATCCCAGAGATCCATGTCATCTGACAGTACTGACAAGTGTTGTTTCACCTGAGACAGTGTTGAGGTTCTTAGCCAATCTGGGCATAACTACCTAACAGTTTATGATGTCACCACCCCTGGATGTTCTCATTGTACATAGCGTAAGTCAGGCCTATGGATACTAAACCCTTCAGCGGTACCCCTGAATCTTGACTGACATATATTTGTGTCGATAGGTCAGACTAATGATCCCTTCCAATCGGGGTCTGTTGAATTGTATGAAACGCCATGCATGATGTCATCTAGTGTACCCCCACCCTTTTCTGTATAATTTTGCCATCCCTCCAAGTGTGAATGTGAGGGAATGCGAGGTGTGTTCAAGTCCTTGATCTTGGCTAACCCAAGACAGGAATCTGTTGCACAGTGTTGCTCAGAAAAATCATTTGTTGCGGTATTAGGCATGCTCTAAATAGTGCCTCGGTTCCCTGAACCTGTCATTCTTTAGTCCCCCAGACTGATTTAATGTCTAAAGTGTCTTTCCATAAGGCAAAACCCTGTTCAGACAGTTGGACAATAAAGGATGCAGAATATATCTGTTTTGTGTTAGTGAGCATACTTTTCTTTGCAGATGAAGGTGCAAGCATATAATAATATGAGCGTGGATCTGATGTATTGAATCCAGAAAAATAAGCAAAATTTTGTGCAAACGTTTGTGCTGGTATGCGAAAACATTACGTTGGGCGCTTGTTTTGTGCAGAAAGTGATGACCATAATGTTGGTAACAGTACATTGCGTTAAATTCAGAAGAGTCTTCAATCATTTCATTTGTTGCAAATGCAGCAGACAGTTCTAAATCAGACAGCATATTATTAACAGTTTCAAAATCCCGATCGTCAGAATATGTACTTGAGGTGATGATATCATTTAAAGAAATTTTGAATACATGTGGTATTTTAAAAAGTTCAGTGGGACCAAATACATCATATGAAACTGTATCCCAAACTATTCAGTCAGAGAAAGGACAGTCACTAAACCTATCCAAAATAGTAGGAACAGTATTCCTGTTATTATCCAGAGCTGTCACCATGGTGAGACTAGGAATGTCTTTTTCAGAAAAATTTAAAAATCATGAAGTTGTTTTTTGCGGGAAACTGGAGCTGGCGGTAAATCAGGTTCACTTGAATCCAGAGAAAAGGTGTTGAAATCAATGAAGTAGCCAGATGCAGTTCAATCTATCTTTGGTAGCTCAGCAAGTTTTGTTGAACTGGCAGTTGTCTCTTGCAGAGGCATATTGATGTAGATGTCAGTGGCAGGCAGAATTGATATTTGTGTTTCACTTGAGTTTTGTTGTTGTTCAATTTCAATAGGAATGAGTTCCATTTCATTGTTGGTAACTCTGCTACTTCGTAGAGTAGAATCTTCAAATGTTATCAATCTTTCTGTCTGAACTTCCTGTATGGTAGCGAGAGGAGAGCGGCGGCTACCCAGGAGCAGACGTGGCCTGCTATTCAGGATTGGCCACATAGTGTGGTTTGATCAGATCAATTGAGACAAATCTCTTCTCTTTTTTGCTGGCAAGAGGCGGAAGAAGTACTGTTCTTGTTCCTTCGACAGCCAGGACAGGGACAGGCTTTCTGTATGATGGTCCAAATTCTTTCTTGTCCACAATCTTTTCTCTGAGCAGATCCCCGATTTTTGGGACCCAGGCAGGTCTTGCCGTTACCGATTTCACTTCCCCAGTGGTGGTGCTGTTTACTTGCACATTGTTTTGTAGTGCCCGGAATTCATTAAGATCCTGTAAAACAGCCAAACGTTTGTCGATATCAAAGGGTTTTTCATCCGCCACTGTGCTTTCATAATCGAGATCAGGTACCCACATTCTTGTTCCAAATAGGACTTTGTAAGGAGTGACACCTCCTAGGGAACGTCGTGGCATATTATTTACTGACCTCTGGACCCTATATAAGTGATTGACCCAACTACCAGCCAACCTAATACCCTTGCTGTTATAGATTGCTTTAAGTCCTGGTTTTTCCTCTCCACAACCGAATTTCCCTCTGGATGGTACAGAGAGGAGTACCGCAATGCAACACCCAAACTTCCCAAAGCTTCCTTGTATGCCCTAGAGCTAAACGCGGGGCCACGGTCAGAATGTAATGTGCCAACTGCGTATGTCCCTATGAAGACTCGCAAATCTTTTATAACAGTTCGAGTGTCAGCCGAGCGCTGAGGCCAAACCCACAGGAATCTAGAACATGAATCCACTGCCACCAAGATGTACTTGTAAGCCCAATCAGATTGTGAGGGGCCACAGTGGTGCAAATAGACACAAGCAAGAGGTCTGTCTGATATCAGTGATGGTGTTTGTGGTGGTCATGCTACGGTCAAACCCTTCATCTGCTGACAGATGTCGCACTTTAGAACAAATGCTTTTGTCTGTTTAGTTAAACCTGGCCACCAATAGCATTGTTTCAGTAAAGAAACAGTTGCGGTAATCCCTGCGTGTGCAGAGCCCAGACCCTCGTGTGCAGCTAGAATTAAACCTAATCTGCGATCCATGTTTGGTATTACTCTATGCCCTACTCCTGGAATTTTAGCATACGGAATATTCTTTGCATCTAACTTGTAGGAGTACTTGAGTGGAAAACCTTTCGGCAAGGCTGTGCTGTTTTTGCGTGAAGCAATGACAGCTACCATTGTGCTTCCATCTAGAACGAGTGATTACAGCTACGGCAGCAGTTCGTACTGCCCCTTTTGCTGCTTCATCAGCCAATGAATTCCCTTCAACGTGAATGCCATCACGTTGATGACCCAGCGTGTGTATCACGTGAGATTTCGGCAAGTCTTTCTTCAACTCTGCCACTTGTTCCCAAAGCCTTTTGTGCTTTATTGTGCAACCTTTTGAGTCTTTAAACCCATTCTGACCCCAGTAATGAAGATATTCATTGTAAGACTGGACACAGTAAAATGAATCGCACACTATGAGTGTGGGGAATTCTCGATCAGTTTGTATTAGTGCCAGTAATAGTGCTTTTAATTCTGCCAGCTGTGCCATGCAATCTCCTAGAGACTACGGGCCAGATTCACAAAAGTAATCTGAGACAAAATCCTAACTTTACGACTTTCGGTATTCACAAAGGGCATTTAGGAGTAGTAAAGTTAGGATTTTGTCTCAGTTAAACTTAAGTTTTGGTCTTAAGTTAAACTTAAGACCAAAACGTAAGTTTAACTGAGACAAAATCCTAACTTTATGACTTTCGGTATTCACGAAGGACATTTAGGAGTAGTTTAGTTAAGATTTTGTCTCAGTTAAACTTAAGTTTTGGTCTTAAGTTAAACTTAAGACCAAAACTTAAACTTAAGACCAAAACTTTGTCTCAGTTAAACCTAAGTCTTGGTCTTAAGTTAAACTTAAGACCAAAACTTAAGTTTAACTGAGACAAAATCCTAACTTTACTTCTCCTAAATGCGCTTTGTGAATACCGAAAGTCATAAAGTTAGGATTTTGACTCAGATTACTTTTGTGAATCGGGCCATACGTCTTTGTACTGCTAGGATGGAACTTACCATCCTGCATACGTCCTTTTACAATGGCACAAGCTGCGCTGTATTGCTGTTTACTTCCTATGGCAGGCTGAGCAGAACCGTCAGTGTAAATGATGCATTTATACTGATCTAGAGGCAATTATTTCATGTGGGAGAGGATATTCTTGTTCGTATTGCAGAAATGCTTGCATTTTTATTGTAGAATCAAATTTGTAGTCTACATCTATTGCAGTGAGAGAATTAGCCCATTGTATCCATCTCGAATGTAAAGCTTTAGCATTTGGAACGCTTGTCTTTGTAACAGCCTCTAAGGCTGGTACTGGAGTTACGACAATTATTCATTTCCCCTGAGCCAGTGCTCTTTCTCTCACTACAGCAGTCTGTACTGCTATCAGAATTTTCTCTGCTGAAGCAAAACGCATTTCAGCGTTTGTGTACAAGTGTGATGTGTATGCTATGGGTACTGTTTCACCTTCATTGAAGGTTAGGTAAGTGTACCCTGATTGACCCGCTATTACACAGATCACCAAATTTGTGGTATTTACATGTGTGTGTAGGTGTTATGAAGCTATCATGCCAGCTTGTAAGGAACAAAGTATATCTGTGTGTTCCTGTGCCCAATGTCTAATTGAAAAATCAGGTCTGATTAAATCGTAGAAAGGTTTTACTTTTTCTGCGTAATCCAAAATGTATTTTCTGCCAAAATTTAGGAATCCCAATATGGATTGTAAGTTTTTCAGAGTTTTTGGAGGATGGAGCAGCGCACATTTTTCTAGAAAGTTAGCTGCTAGGCTTTTCCCTTCACTTGATAACTTGTATCCCAAAAATAGGACATTGAGGAGGGCTATTTTCGATTTTTTAAAGTTGAATTTGTAGCCCTCAGAGGCGAACCCCAAAATGGTGTTGCTTACCCTTGTCAAATGATCCTTTAAATCATCATCCGTCAGATAAATATCATCTACATAGGACAATGCCTCCTCATCCAAATTTTGAAGTAACTCTGTTACCGTAGCTGAGAACAACCCGGGGCTATTCTTATACCCTTGGGGCAGTCTACAGAATTGACTCCGGGAACCGAGCGCTGAGAATGCTGTCAAATATCTGCTTTCAGGTGCTATATTTTGGCAGAAAAATCCATTTGAGATCTCCAGTGTTGTTTTGTATTTTTCCCACACAATGTTATTCATGAATCTGCCACTGTGTGCGTTCTGTACTGCAAATGTCTTTGTGCATGTGTTCAGATGTCTGTAATCTAAAACTAGACGATATGAATTATCAGGTTTCATTACAGGAAACAAAGGATTATTCATTGAAGAGGTGCAAGTTTCTATTACACCTTGGTGTTCAAGTTGATATAAGATCTTCCTGAACTGTTTCTTTGCTTCTTGTTTAATAGGGTATTGTCTCTGTGGAGTTGGAATAGTTTTTACTGGGATTTCATGGTGAGGTGACTCAGCATCCCACCCTACATGGTTGCGATATAATGCTGGAGCAAGTGCTACTGCCCACTCCTGAGCATATGTATGTTTTAAGTATATTGTAACGAGGTTTGAAAAAGCAGGTAAAATTACTGTTTCTCCCTTTGGGCACTTCATAACGATTTCAGGTGGCCAATCTTTTTCAGCCAAAATGATGTCATTGCCCTAAGTCATGTTCTCCCAAAAGAAACTTAAACTTTTTCTAGGTTTGTCCCCCTCCATTTGGAGTGCTATTTCATATAACGGGTGTGGAACACTTACCCTGGTATCAGGTGTCTCCACCGAGATATGTTCATTCAACGCCGCTGTCACCAGAAATTCCATCAGGTTCTGGTGAGCAATTGTTACTTCTGCTGCGCTGTCTAGCATCGTCAGAGCCCATTCCCCATTCAGAAGTTGAGTCCTCAGAATTATGGGCATGTCTAACTTTAAGACCTGCTACCTTCTTCTTTTTAAATTGAGGTTTTGATTTTTGTTTATCTTCTTTTTTGATATTATAGTCCGAAGTATGCTGTGTGTCTCTGGACTTTGTCCGTTCTTCTTGTCTGTGTTCTGACCGTCCTTCCCTCTCGGAGTTTTTTGATGAACCCTGAAAGGAACGAGAGGAAGGTGTATCAGTATCCTGATACCTAACAGGTTTTTTAATGTTATCACGATTCCTAAGGTTGTATCTCCTTTCGGAGGGCTCCTGTTGAGGAGACCCACCCCTGGATTGTGGCCTATTCTCTCTATTCTTTTGCTTTTTATTGTCCCATTTCTTTTTGGAAGAATCAGGTGCTTGCTTTGTGTTGTCCTTTTCAGGACCACCCATGAGTTGAGGTTTTGTTGCTCTAGCTCCCAAATTATCTCTACCTAATTCGGCATATGTGTCTTCGATAATTTTAGGTAACTCACACTCCTGTTCTACAGGAGCGAAGTCCCTCAAGCGTTGGCGTATTGCCACTGCTGCTGCCTCCTCTTTTACATTTGCTAATATAATAGTTGATACCTGGGCAAAATTTCCTAACAATTTCATCCCTAAGTTCAGAGCAGGTTCTGCTCCATACTCATTCTGTATTTGTCTTAATACATCTGGTATTATTGCTATTGAAGGGATACGATGAGTTCTGGTATAGATGGCAGCGAAAACTGTACCCCAAGAGGTACAATCCTTTATCTGGGGAGCTATCCCCCTTGGCAAGCAGATTGTTAGCATTCTCTGTTTTTCTTGAGGGTTTGTGTGTGGAAACACTGCCTCTAGGAGATATTTTCCCTCCGACTCCAGATGTTTCTGGCATAATGTGAGTAGGGGTCTCTGAGAAAAGCACGACTGAACTACTCAGATTTGACCGTTAAATAAGAACCAAACCAACGGTGGTGGTGCCATGTCGTGCAGTTCCTATAAACCTATATAGGATCTGCGCATTTAGACAACATAGACTGTGGGATTGGTGTCCAGACTGATTCCAGACACCCGCACCAGATAGCTCACAGTGCCACTGTAAACTCCTCTTACCAAGGAGAGAATAGTTCTTGGCAACTATCGAACATGACAACCCTGTCCCATCAGGGATCATGGAAACAGTACAGTACTTTTCGCTCATGCTCACTTTGTCTCAGAGAGATACACAGAATAAAAACGATGGGGACGTTTTCAATAAGCATTTATTGAACCAGCGTCATTCTACTGTAAAATAGGTGTGCTGAAACAACCGTAAGACAGAGCAAGATATAAACAATTATAAGCACCAACAGAGTAAATGGATGGTAGATTTCTACCATACTGCTAAAACAATGAATATATGCAAGCATATAAATACATGACAGTAATACTGCGTACCCCTATGATGCAACCCTAACTAGATGTACCTAAGTGTACCTAGCATGTATGTAGGTGTAGAGCCAAGAATCCCCCTAGGCTGAAGCCAACCCCATTACCTGAAGTGAGAGACTGTGGGACCCCGTCTTGGTCTCGAGATGGACACCCCGCGAGGGAGATCAGACCACTGCGAGCTGTAGTGTCTGCGTGTAGGAACCTCAGCGTCTCGTGTCAGTGTGTCAGCATGGAAGTCTTTCTCCTCTGCTGCTCTGGCAAAGATATGATGTATATATACCCAAAAAGGTACCCACAAGGGACTCTACCTTGCTGTGTCATGTCGGCCAAAGATGACGGAAGGGATGACTCTTATACATAGTTATTATGCAGAAGATGGTAATCCTGCTGTGATTCTGGGAATCTTCATGCATAATTAATGAGGCTAGTTTTCGGGGAAAACCACACAACATTTTATGCAGTGCTTAACTAGGTAAAAGGTCAATACCAAAACCTGTTATGTAGTGTAATGGTACGGTAAATGTAGGTGAAAGTTTAGGTGAATACTCGGGCCTACATTGGGGTACCCTATGAAACCTAACACCCCTTTTTTCCCACTGCGTCTCTTTCTGTCCCCTCTTACATATTTCTCCTCTATCTTATCTCTGTATCACTTTTTGTCTTCATCTCAGTGTCTCCCCTTTCTATTTGTTTCATTCTTTGCTGTCTATTCTTTGGCTATTGTTTCTTTTCATTATGATGATTTTAGCTCTCTTTAAACTGTGTTGTTACTCATCTCTCTACTTTTTCAAACAGCTTTCATGCCTCTTGTTCAGTTACTTCACTTTCTAATGTGCCACACTGTCCTCTTTATCCACACGCCATTTTCACCCTTTTCCTACCACCATAAACTGTATTCTTTTTTCCACTTTTTTACCCTGTCACCTCTCCTACATTTCACTGGGGGAATCCCTCTTCCATACTTCTGGAACCCTCCTAGAAATTGGTCCTGTACTTTACTATATGAATTTGTGTCAGCCCACTTTAAAAGCTCACCAGTCACCACTAATTTGTAGATATTTACAAGCCACTTGCAGAAACTTTAACATCCCAGAGACACTTGCAAATTAGCTCTAGCCAAATACAGGCATAGGCACACTTCCAGAGTGTGAATTCAGAGGGAACAGCCCCATATTCAATAGGGCTGTGGGAAAAGTGGTTTCTCTATGTGAAAAATATTTTTCACATGGAGGGAAAAAGTACTACTGCAAATGCGCATTTGTGTCAAATGTATGCATGTAACATTTTACGAGTGGATACTTTCCAAGCATAAATTGTACCTGGTGAGTACTGCTGAAAATCTACAACTGATGTAGATTTGTACAGTACTCCAGGAATTATTAGCAAATGTTATAAGAGTTGCAAATGTGTACCTAATCTTTAAGGTACAGTATGGGATTGAGTCATGAAGACTTTTTGGGGATTCCAAGACTTTCAGGCGTATTCCTGGAAAAATATGAACGTCTACTCACAATATTTACATATGCTGATTGTTAGCAGAGGGACATTGTTGATTCACCACTTGCATTAGGAACAGAATGCAATTGCACAAAGGCACATTTAATTATTTGTTTTTTTCTGTGAAGAAATATTTTTCTCCTTGATGGTACACATTTTGACTATATGTCAAAACTGCCTGCATGACTGAAGTTGCCAGATTCATGAAAACCAACTAACTCAAGTTCAACACAGACAAGACGGAAGTAGTAATCTTTGCTCTGGGATTCCACCTAGTGGCCTGCTGAACCTGGATGTGCTACATCAACAAATGATGGAAGGAATGCTAAATGATCAAACATTTACCCCCAGTCAAGAGATCTGGATAAATCCATTGTCCTTTTGCTCACTACGCCACCCCAGTTTGGACCCAGCCATATGCAAATCAGTTGTGACCCCGCTTCTCATGGGAACAGTCCAGCCCGAACTGCCAAGCCAGGGCCTCCCTGGACCGGAAACAAGCATCCTGGGTCTGGTTTCGGGGCAACACCCCTCATCAGCCAGGCTAGCTTGAATCCAGTGGCACAGCGAGCAAGGGACCCACGTCTGGGCATACCCATCCCACTTAGGAAGAAAAGTGCTGCAGCAACAAATGATGGATGAACTGTTGAATGAATCAAACATTCAACACAGTCAAGAGATCTGGGTTAAATCCATCATTTCTTTGCTCACTACGCCACCCCAGTTTGGAACCAGCCATATGCAAATCAGTCTTGACCCTGCTCCTGATGGGAACAGTCCAGCCTGAACTGCCAAGCCAGGTCCTCCCTGGACCAGAAACAAGCATCCTGCGACCGGTTTCGGGGTAACACCCCTCATCAGTCAGGCTAGCTGATTCCAGTGGCACAGTGAGCAAGGGACCCACATCTGGGCATACCCTTCCCACTTAGGAAGAAAAGTGCTGCAGCAACAAATGATGGACAGAATCCTAAATGAATCAAACATTCAACCCAGGTCAAGAGATCTGGGTTAAATCCATCATTGTTTTGCTCACTAAACAACCCCAGTTTGGACCCAGCCATATGCAAAGTATTCTTGACCCTGCTCCTGATGGAACAGTCAATCTTGAACTGCCAAGCCAGGTTCTCCCTGGACCGGAAACAAGCATCCTGAGACCGGTTTCGGGGTAACACCCCTCATCAGTCAGGCTAGCTGGATTCCAGTGGCACAGTGAGCAAGGGACCAACATCTGGGCATACCCATCCCACTTAGGAAGAAAAGTGCTGCAGCAACAAATGATGGACAGAATTCTGAATGAATCAAACATTCAACCCAGGTCAAGAGATCTGGGTTAAATCCATTATTTTTTTGCTCTCTACGCAACCCCAGTTTGGACCCAGCCATAAGCAAATCAGTCTTGACCCTGCTCTTCATGGGAACAGTGCAACCTGAACTGCCAAGCCTGGTCCTCCCTGGACCAGAAACAAGTATCCTGGTACCAGTTTCGGGGTAACACCCCTCATCAGCCAGGCTAGCTTGATTCCAGTGGCACAGCGAGCAAGGGACCCACGTCTGGGCATACCCATCACACTTAGGGTGAAAAGTGCTGCAGCAACAAATGATGGACAGAATGCTGAATGAATCAAACATTTACCCCCAGTCAACAGATCTGGTTTAAATCCATCATATTTTTGCTCACTACAGCACCCCAGTTTGGACCCAGCCATATGCAAATCAGTCTTGACCCTGCTCCTCATGGGAACAGTCCAGCCTGAACTACCAAGCTAGGTCTTCCCCGACCCGGAAAAAATCATCCTCGGACCAGTTTTGGGCTAACACCCCCTCATCAGCCAGGCTAGCTTGAATCCAGTGGCACAGTGAGCAAAGGGCCCATGTCTGGGGACTAGCTATGCTGAATGAATCAAACATTCACCCACATCAAGAGATCAGGGTTAAATCCATCATGTTTTTGCTCACTACGCAACCCCAGTTTGGACCCAGCCATATGCAAATTATCCTTGACCCTGCTCCTCATGGGAACAGTCCAGCCTGAACTACCAAGCCAGGTCCTCCCCGAATCGAAAACAAGCATCCTCGGACCGGTTTTGGGGTAACACCCCTCATCAGCCAGCCTAGCTTGAATCCAGTGGCACAGTGAGCAAGGGGCCCATGTCTGGGACTACCCATGCTGAATGAATCAAACATTTACCCATATCAAGAGTTCGGGGTTAAATCCATCATTCGTAGTGAGCTAAAGAATGTTGGATTTAACCCAGATCTATTGACTGGGTGTGAATGTTTGATTTACTCAATGTTCTGTCCAACATCTGTTTCACCCTAACTGGGATGGGTATGCCCAGACGTGGGTCCCTTGCTCACTGTCATCATTAGCCACTGCAGGACACTCAGCTGGTGCTCCTGCTGGTCTCCATCTTCTGCGATGAGAGGGATGTTTTTCCGCACTGCCAGGTTGTGGAGCATGCAGCAGACAATGGTGATCTGACATACCTTCCAGGGTGAGTATTGGAGGGCTCTTCCAGTTTTGTACAGACAGTGAAATCTGGCTTTCAGGAGGCCAACAGCCTGCTCCACTGCCCACCTTGTTCTCCCATGGGCCTCATCGCACCCACTCATAGATACACTCAAACACTCATGTACCTACTCATAGACTCACTCAGAAACTCACTTACCAACTCACATACCCACTCAGAGACTCATGCAACCACTCACAGATCTACTCAGAGACTCATACAGCCACTCACAGACCCACTCACAGACTCATGTACCCCCTCAGAGATCAACTTAGACACTCATGCACCCATTACCAGATCCACTCAGACACTCACACAACCACTCACAGAACCACTGAGAGACCCATGCACCTACTCACAGACCCACACAGACACTGATGCGCCCACTGAAAGACCCACTCAGATACTCATGAACTCACTTACAGAACCAATCATATACTCATGCATCCACTCACAGACTGACTCAGAGGCTTATGCACCCACTCACAGATCCACTCAAACACTTATGTACCCACTCATGGGCTCAATCAGGAACTCATACACTCTCTCACAATGCCCCTCAGAGGCTCATGCAGCCACACACAGATCCACTCAGACACTCATCCACCCATTTACAGACCCACTCACAGACCCACTCAGCGACTAATGCATACACTCAGAATTCACTCAGAAACTTGCACCAACTCACAGACCCATATAGAGATTCATGTATCCACTCACAGCCCCACTTAAAGACTCACACACCCATTCACAGACTCACTCAGACACTCATGCACCCACTCACAGACCCACCGAGACTCTCATGCATCCACTCACAAACCCACTCAGGCACTCATGCACCCATTCAAAAACCCACTCAGACACTCAAGGACCCACTCGGACATTCATGCACCCACAGACAGATCCACTCAGACACTCATGCACCCATTACAGACCCACTCAGGGACTAATACACACACTTTCAGATTCACTCAGACACTTGCACCAACTCACAGACCCAAACAGAGATTCATGTATCCACTCACAACCCCACGTAGAGACTCAGGTCCCCATTCACAGACCCACTCAGACACTCATGCACCCGCTAACAGACCCACTCAGACTCATGCACCTACTCACAAGCCCACTCAGACACTCATGCACCTATTCAAAGACCCACTTAGACACTCATGGACCCTCTCAGATGTTCATGCACCCACTCATAGACCCACTCAGGCACACATTCATAGATCTACTTAGAGACTCATGCACCCACTCACTGACCCACTCAGACACTCACACACTCAGTCAGAGACACACTCAGACACTCATGCACCCTCTCACAAAACCACTCAGAGACACCTTCACCCACTCATAGACCAATTCAAAGACCAATACACCAACTCACAGACTCACTCAGACACTTGTACCCACTTAAAGTCCCACTCAGACTCACGCACCACTCACAGACCCACTTAGAGACTCATACACTACCTCACTGCGCTACTCAGAGACTCATGCACCCAGTCACAGACTTACTCAGAAACTCACATGCCTACTCACTGACCCACACAGAAACTGACATACCTACGCATAGATCTACTCAGAAACTCATACACCCAATCACAGACCCACTCAGAGACTCACATACCCACTCACTAACACACACAGACACTCATGTACCTATTCGAAGACCCACTTAGGCACTCAGGCACCTATTCATACACTCATGTACCCACTTCAGACCCACTCAAACACCTACTCATTGACCTACTCAGACATTCACATACTCGCTCACAAACCCACTCAGACACTCATCCACCCTCTCACAAACCCACTCAGGGACCCACATACCCAATCACAGAGCCAGTCAGAGACTCACCCACCTAGTCACTAACCCAGTCAGAGACTCATGCAAACATTCTTAGTCCCACTGAGAAACTTATGTTCCCACTCAAAGACCCAGTCAGACACTCATAGACCCACTTTGAGACTCATGCTCCCACTCATGGAATACTCAGAGACTCATGCACCCAGTTACAGACCCACTCAGAAACTCACGTACCCATTTACAGACCCACACAGACACTGATGTACCCACATATAAATCTGCTCAGAAACTCATGCACCCACTCAAAAACTCACTCAGAAACACATGCACCCACTCAAAGAGCCAGGCAGAGACTCAAACACCTACTCACAAACACTGTCAGAGACTCATGCAACCATTCTTAGACCCACTGAGAAACTTATGAACCCACTCACAGATCTACTCAGACACCGATGAACCCAGTGGCAGACCCACTTAGAGACTCATACACCCACTCACAGACCCATTCAGAGACTCATGCACTCAGTCACAGACCCATTCAGAGACACGCACTGACTCACAGGCCTACTCAGACTCTCATGCACCCTCTGTCAGACCCATTCAGACTCTGATGCATCCATTTACAGACCTATTCAGACCCTCCTGCATCTACTCACTGACCCACTCAGAGACTCATGTACCCACACAGACATTGATGCACCCATTGAAAGACATAATCAGAATCTAATATACCCACTCATAGGCCCATTCAGAGACTCATGCACCACTCACAGAGCCACTCAGAGACTCATGCACCCACACACAGACCCAATCAGACACTCATGCACTCATTTACAGAACCACTCATGTACTCATTCCTCCACTCACAGACTGACTCAGAGACTCATTTATGTACTCACAAATCTACTCAAACACTCATGTACCCACTCATAAACTCACTCAGAAACTCATACACCCACTTACAAACCCATTAAGAGACTCATGCACCCAATCAGAGACTCATGCACCCAGTCACAGACCCACTCAGAGACCCATCCACTCACTCACAGACCCACTCAGAGATTTATGCATCTTCTCACAGACCCACTCAAACACTCATGTGCCCACTCATAGACCCACTCAGAGACTCATGCAGCCACTCACAGAGCCACTCAGAGACTCATGCAGTGATTCACAGAACCACTCAGACACTCATGTACTCATTTACAGAACCACTCATATAATCATGCATTCACTCACAGACTGACTCAGAGACTCATACACCCACTTGCAAATCCACTCAAAGACTCATGTACCCACTCATAGACTCACTCAGAAATGCATGCACCCACTCACAGATCCACCAAGAGACTCATACTCCCATTCAGAGACCCACTCAGAGACTCATGCACCCAGTCACATACCTACTCAGAGACTCACGCACCCACTCATGCACCTCCTCACAGACCCACTCACACACTCATGCACCTATGTATATACCTACTCAGATACTCACAGACCCACTCAGACATATGCACACATTCATAGATCCACTTAGAGACTCATTCACCCACTCACTGACCCACTCAGACACTCACTCAGAGCCCCACTCAGACACTCATGCACCCTCTTACAAAAATACTCAGAGACACATTCACCCCCTCACAGACCCATTCATAGACTTATGCACCAACTCACAGACTCACTCAGATACTTGAACTCACTTAAAGTCCCACTGAGACTCATGCACCACTCACAGACACACACAGAAACTCATGCACGCTCTCACAGTGCTACTCAGAGACTCATGCAACAGTCACAGACCTACTCAGAAACTCACACATCCACTCTTTGACCCAAACAGACACTGACATACCTACGCTTAGATCTACTCAAAAACCCATGCACCCACTAACAGATCCACTCAGACTCACACACCCACTCACAAACCCATTCAGACACTGATGTACCCATTCAAAGACCCACTTAGGTACCCAGTTACCCACTCAGATACTCATGCACCCACTCGCAGAACCACTCAGACACTTACGTACCCATTCATAGACCCTCGTAGAGACTCATGCACCCACTCACTGACCCACTCACACACCCACACTTTGAACCACTCAGACACTCACTCACAAACCTACTCAGATACTCATCCACCCACTCACAAACCCACTCAGGGACCCACACTCCAAATCACAGAGTCAGTCAGAGACTCAACCACCTAGTTACAAACCCAGTCAAAGACTCATGCAAACATTGGTAGACCCACTGAGAAACTTATGTACCTACTCAAAGACCCACTCAGACACTCATGCACCCACTCATAGACCCACTTAGAGACTCATGCACCCAGTCACAGACCCACTCAGAAACTCACATACCCACTTACAGACCCACACAGACACTGATATACCCACATCTATATCTACTCAGAAACTCATGCACCCACTCACAAACTCACTAAGAAACTCATGCACCCACTCACAGAGCAAGGCAGAGACTCAAACACCTACTCACAAACCCTGTCAGAGACTCATACACCCATTCACAGACCCATTAAGAGACTCATGCACCCAGTCACAGACCCATTCAGAGACTCACACACCTACTCACAGACCCACACAGACATTGATGCACCCACTGAAAGATCCACGTAGAAAATAACACACCCACTCATAGACCCACTCAGAGATTCATGCAGCCACTCACAGAGCCACTCAGAGACTCATGCAGTGACTCACAGAACCACTCAGACACTCATGTACCCATTTACAGAACCACTCATATAATCATGCATCCACTGACAGGCTGACTCAGAGACTCATATACCCACTCACAAATCCACTCAAATGCTCACATACCCACTCATAGACTCACTCAGAAACTCACGCACCCACTCACAGATCTACTAAGGTACTCATGCACCCACTTAAAGACCCACTCAGAGACTCATGCACCCAGTCACAGACCCACTCAGAGACTCATGCACTCATTCACATACCCACTCAGAGACTCATGCACCTCCTCACAGATCCACTCAGACACTCATGCACCTATTTATATACCCACTCAGATACTCACACATCTACTCACAGACCCACTCAGAGACTCATGCACCCACTCAGAGACCCACACAGACACTGATAGAACCACTCAGAAACTCAGGCACCCACTCACAGACCCACTCAGAGACTCATGCACCCACTCACAGACCCACTCAGACACGCATGCACTCATTTACAGACTCACTAATATGCTCATACATCTACTCACAGACTGATGCTGAGACTCCTGATTGTACTCACAGTTCGACTCAGAAACTCAAGTACCACTCATAGACTAAATCAGAAACTCATGCACCTACTCACAGACCCACTCAGAGACTCATGCACCCACTCACAGATCCACCCAGACACTCATACACCCACTCACAGATCAACTCAGGCACTCATGCACCTATTTACAGACCCACTCAGACACTCACGTATCTACTCACAGGCAAACTCAGAGATTAATGTACCCACTTCACCCATTCGGATATTCATGCATCCACTCACAAGCCTACTCACAGACTCATGCATCCACTCATAGACCCACTCAGACACTCATGTGTCCACTCACAGACCCACTCAGACTCTCATGTACCCACTCACAGACCCATTAAGAGACTCTCACATCTACTTAAATTCCCACTCAGACTCACACACCCACTCACAGACCCAGTCACATACTCATGAACCCACTCACAGACTCAGTCAGATACACGTACATCCTCTCACAAACCCACTCAGAGACTCATACCCCACTCACAGAGCCAGTCAGAGTCTCATCCACCTAATCACAAACCTAGTCAGAGACTTATGCAACCATTTTTCTTATGAACTCACTCACAGATCCACTCAGACATTCAGGCATCCACTCAGAGACCAACTCAGAGACTAATGCACCCACGCACAGACAATGGCGTAGCCATTAATAGACCCTCTCAAAAACATATGCACCCATTCACATAACCACTCAGAAACTCATGGACGCACTCACAGACCCACTCAGAGACTCATGCACCCACTAACAGACCAACACAGACACTAATGCACCTAGTTACAAACCCAGTCAGAGAATCATGCAAACATTCTTGGACCCACTGAGAAATGTGTGCACTCACACAAAAATCCATTCAGACACTCACGCTCCCACTCATAGACCCACTTAGAGACTTATACATGCACATATGGAACACTCAGAGACTCATGCACCCAGTCACAGAAACACTCAGAAACTCACATACCCATTTACAGACCCACACAGACACTGATGTACCCACTTATAGATCTACTCAGAAACTCATGCACTCACTCACAAACTCACTCAGAGATTCATGCACCCACTCACAGAGCCGGGCAGAGACTCAAGCACCTACTCACAAACCTTGTCAGAGACTCGTGCAACCATTCTTAGACCCACTGAGAAACTTATGAACCCATTCACAGATCCACTCAGACACTAATGAACCCACTGGCAGATCTACTCAGAGACTCATACACCCACTCACAGACCCATTCAGGATCTCATGTACTCATTTGCAGGCCTACTCAGACACTCCCACATCTACTCACTGACCCACTCAGAGACTCATGCACCTACTCACAGACCCACTCAGACACTCATGCACTCATTTGCATACTCGCTAATATACTCGTGCATCCACTCACAGACTGACTCAGAGACTCCTGCAGGCACTCACCAGATCCACTCAGAAACTCAAGTACCACTCATAGACTCAATCAGAAACTCATGCACCCACTTGCAGACCTACTCAGAGACTCATGCATCCACTCACAGATCCACTCAGACACTCATGTACCCACTCACAGATCCCCTCAGACACTCATGCACCCATTTACAGACCAAATCAGACACTCAGGCATCCACTCATAGACACACTCAGAGACTAACAAACCCACTCAAGGACCCTCTCAGAGATTCATGCATCCCCTCTCAGACGTACTCAAAACCCATGCACCCACACATATATCCACTCAGACACTCATGTACCCACTCACATACCTACTCAGACTCTCATGTACACACTCACAGACCCATTAAGAGACTCAAATATCCACTGAAAGACCCACTCAGACTCACAGACCCAGTCACATACTCATGCACCCACTCACAGACCCAGTCAGAGACTCGTCTACCTACTCACACACCTAGTCAGAGACTGATGCAACCATTCTTTGACCTACTGAGAAACTTATGAACTCACTCACAGATCCACTCAGACACTAATGCATCCACTCGGAGACCAACTCAGAGAATCATGCACCAATGCAGAGACACTGATAGACCAATTCAGAAATGTATGCACTCACTCACAGAACAGCTTAGAAACTCATGCACCCATTCACAGACCTACTCAGAGACTTATGCACCCACTCATAGACTGACTCACAGACTCATGCACCCACTCACAGATCCACTCAGACACTCATGTACCTACTCATAGACTCATTCAGAAACTCCTACACCCACTCACAGACCCACTCAGAGACTCTTGAACCCACTCACAGATCTACTCAGAGACTCATGAACCCACTCACAGATCCACTCAGACACTCACCCATTTACAGATCCACTCGGACACTCTCATATCCGCTCACAGTCAGACACTGATGTACCCACATATAGATCTACTCAGAAACTCATGTACCCACTCACATACTCACTCAGAGACTCATGCACCCACTCATAAACACATTCAGACACTCATGTACCCAATCGAAGACCCACTCAGGCACCCACTCAGATACTCACACACTCAATAACAGACCCACTCAGTCACACATGCACCCTCTCACAAACCTCAGAGACCCACATACCCAATAACAGAGCCAGTCAGAGACTCACCCACCTACTCACAACCCCAGCCAGAGACTCCTGCAATCATTCATAGACCCACTGAGAAACGTATGCATCCACCCACAGACCCACTCAGACACTCAGACACTCAGACACTCACTCAGAGTCTCAAGCACCAAGTTTCAGATTCAGTTAGACTGCATGTACCCACTCACATACCCATTCAGACATTCTCACACCCAGTCACAGACCAACTCAGAGATTAGCATACCCAATCAGACACTCTTGCACTTATTCAAATACCCACACAGTCACTCAGGCATTCACTCACAAACCCATACAGACACACATGTATCCACTCAAAGACCCATACAGACACTGATGCACCCACTCACAGACCCACTCAGAGACTGATTTACCCACTCAGATACTCATTTACCCACTCACAGACCCACTCAGACACTTATGTATCTACTGATGGATCCACTTAAAGACTCATGTACCTACTCACTGACCCACTCAGACACTCAAGCACTCACTCACTAACCCACTCTGACACTCACGGATCTACTTGTAGACCCACTCAGAGATTCATACACCCACTAACAGGCCCACTCAGTGACTCATGCACCCATTTACATACCCACACAATCACATTTATAGACTCACTCTGACACTCACACATCCACTCACAGACCCACTCAGAGACTAACGCACCCACTCAAAGATTTACTCAGACACTTCTACCCATTCATAGATCCACTCGGAGAGTCATGCATCCACTCATAGTCCCAATTGGAGACTCATGCATCCACTGACAGACCCACTCAGACTCACACTCACAGATCCAGTCAGACACTTATGCACCTACTCACAAACCCACTCAGAGATTGACATACCCACTCACATAGCCAGTCAGAGAGCCACCCATCTAGTCACAAACCCAGTCAGAGACGCATGCAACCCTTCATAGACCCACTGAGAAACTTATGAACCTACTCACCAACTCACTCAACACTCATGCACCCACCATACAAACTACTCAAAGACTAGGACCCACTCACAGAGCCACTCAATTCTCATGCACCCACTAGCAGACAAACTCAGAGACTCATATACCCACTCACAGAATCATTTAGAGACTCATGCACCCAGTCACAGACCCATTCAGAGACTTACGTACCCACTCACAGATCCAATCAGAAAGTCATGCAACCTATCACAGACCCACTCAGACACTCATGTACCCATTTACAGACCTATTCAGACAGTCGTGCAACCACACACATAACCACTAAGAGACTCATGCACCCACTCACAGACCCAAATAGACACTGATGTACCCACTGATAGACCCACTCAGAAACTTATATTCCCACTCACACACCCACTCAGAAACTCATGCACCCACTCAAAGATCCACTCAGACACTGATGTACTCATTTACAGAACAACTCATATACTCATGCATCCACACACAGACTGACTCAGAGACTCATAGACCCACTCACAGGTCCATTCAAACACTCATGTACCACTCATAGACTAACTCAGAAACTCATGCACCCACTCAGAGACCTACTCAGAGACTGATGCACCCACTTACAGACCCACTCAGAGACTCATGCACTCAGTCACACACCCACTCAGAGACTCATAAACCTACTCATAGATCCACTCAGACACTCACTCACCCATTTACAGATTCACACAGACACTCTCACATCCACTCACAGTCAGACACTGACATACCCACACATAGATCTACTCAGAAACTCATGTATCCACTCACATACTCACTCAGAGACTCATGCACCCACTCATAAACTCACTCAGACACTCATATACCCAATCAAACATCCACTCAGGCACCCACTCAGACACTCAATCATTGACCCACTCAGTCACTCATGCACCCTCTCATAAACCTCAGAGACCCACATACCCAATCACAGATCCAGTCAGAGACTCACCCACCTACTCACAAACCCAGCCAGAGACTCATGCAATCATTCATAGACACACTGAGAAACTTATGCACCCACCCACAGACCCACTCAGACACTCATGTACCCACTCACAGACCCATTCAAAAACTCATGCACCAAGTCTCAGATTGAGTGAGACATGCATGCATCCACTCACATACCCATTCAGACATTCTCATACCCAGTCACAGACCCACTCAGAGATTAGCACACCCAATCAGACACTCTTGCACCCATTCAAATAGCACACATATCCACTCACAGACCCCCACATACACTGATGCACCCACACACAGACCCACTCAAAGACTGATTCACCCACTCAGACACTCATTTACCAACTCACAGACCCACTCAGACACTTATGCATCTACTCATGGATCCACTTAAAGACTCATGTACCTACTCACTGACCCACTGAGACACTCAAGCACTCACTCACTAACCCACTCTGACACTCACGGATCTACTTGTAGACCCACTCAGAGATTCATACACCCACTAACAGGCCCACTCAGTGACTCATGCACCCATTTACATACCCACACAATCACTCACACATTCATACCAATTTAAAGACCCATTCTGACACTCACATATCCACACACAGACCCACTTAGAGACTAAGGCAAACACTCAAAGACTTATTCTGACACTTCTACCTACTCACAGACCCACTCAGCGATTCATGCATCCACTCACAGACCCAATCGGAGACTCATGTACCCCCTCACAGACCCACTCAGACACCCATGAACCCACTCACAGATCCACACAGACTCACACACCCACTGACAGATCAACTCAGACTCACACACCTACTCACAAACCTACTCAGAGACTCATGTACCTATTTAAAGACTCACTCTGACACTCACACATCCACTCACAGACCCACTCAGAGACTAAGGCACCCACTCAAAGATTCACTCAGATACTTCCATCCACTTAGAGAGTCATGCATCTACTCACAGTCCCAATCGGAGGCTCATGCATCCACTGACATTCCCACTCAGAGTCACACTCACCGATCCAGTCAGACACTCATGCACCTACTCATAAACACACTCAGAGATTCACTCCTCCACTCACATAGCCAGTCAGAGAGTCACCCATCTATTCACAAACTCAGAGACTCATGCAACCCTTCTTAGACCCACTGAAAAACTTATGAACGTACAAAGAGACTCACTCAACACTCATGCACCTACCACACAAACTACTCAGACGCATAAACCCACTCACAGACCCACTCAATACTCATGCACCCACTCTCATACCAACTCAGAAACTCATACACCCACACACAGACTCATTCAGAGACTCATGCATCCAGTCACAAAACCATTCAGAGACGTACGCAACCACTCACAGACAGAATCAGAGAGTCATACACCCCATCACAGACCCACTAAGACTCATGTACCCATTTACAGACCTAATCAGACAGTCATGCAACCACTCACATAACCACTAAGAGATTTATGCACCCACTCACAGACCCAAACAGACAATGTTGTACCCACTGATAGACCCACTCAGAAACTCATATTCCCACTCACACACCCACTCAGAAACTCATGCACCCACTCAAAGATCCACTCAGATACTGATGCACTCATTTACAGAACAACTCATATACTCATGCATCCACTCACAGACTGACTCAGAGACTAACATACCCCTCACAGATCTATTCAAACACTCATATACCCAATCATAGACACACTCAGAAAATCATGCACCCACTCATAGACATACTCAGTGACTCATGCACCCACTCAAAGACTCATGCAACCGGTAAAACTCCCACTCAGAGACTCAAGCACCCACTCACCAGTCCACTCAGACACTCATGCACTCATTTACATACCCATTCATTTACTTATGCATCCACTCACAGACTGACTCAGAGACTCATGCCCCCAACTCACAGACCCACTCAGACACTCATCTACCCACTCATAGACTCACTCAGAAACTCCCATACCTACTCACAGACCCACTCAGAGACTCAGGGACCCACTCACAGATCCACTGACAGACTCATTAACCCACTCACAGACCCACTAAGACACTCATGTACCTACTCATAGACCCACTCAGAAACTCATGCACCCACTCAAAGACCAACTCAGAAACTTATGCACCAACTCACAGACCCACTTAGAGACTCATACACCCACTCACAGACCTACTCAGACACTCATGCACTCATTCACATACCCACTCATTTAATTATGCATCCACTCAGAGACTGACTTAGAGACTCATGCACCCAATCACAGACCCACACAGACACTCATGTATCCACTCATAGACTCATTCAGAAACTCCCACACCCACTCATAGACCCGCTCAGAGACTCATGAACCTATTCACAGATCTACTCAGAGACTCATGAACCCACTCCCAATCCACTCATACACTCATTCACCCATTTACAGACCCATTCAGATACTTTCACATCCACTCACAGTCAGACACTGATGTACCCATTCATAGATCTACTCTGTTACTCATATACCCACTCATATACCCATTCAGAGACTAATGCACCCACTCACAAACCCACTCAGACACTCATGCACCCAATCGAAGACCCACTCAGGCACCAACTAAGACACTCACACACTCACTCACAGAATCACTCAAACACTCTTACAAACTTACACAGAGACCCACATACCCAATCACAGAGCCAGTCAGAGACTCACCCACCTACTCAACTACCGAGCCAGAGACTAATGCAACCATTCATATACCTACTGAGAAACCTTTGCATCCACTCACAGACCCACTCAGACACTCATACACCCGCTCACAGACCCACTCAGAGGCTCATGCGCTCACTCTCAAAATCAGTGAGACATGCATGCACCCACTCACATACCCATTCAGACACTCTCATACCCAGTCACAGACCCATTCAGGGACTCATGCATCCATGTAGAAGCCCACTCAGACACTCTTGTACCAATTCAAATACCCACACAGGCATTCAGGCACTCACTCACAAACCCATTGCAGACACACATGTACCCACTCACAGACCCACACAGACACTGATGCATGCATTCACAGACCCACTCACAGACTGATGGACCCACTCAGAAACATATTTATCCACTGAGAGACCCACTCAGACACTCATGGATCCACTCGTGGATCCACATAGAGACTCATGTACCCAATCACTGACCCACTGAGACACTCATGCACTCACTCACAGCCCCACTCTGATACTCACATACCTGCTCGCAGGTCCACTCAGACTCATGCACCCCCTCACAGACCCACTTAGTCACCCATACACCCATGTAAATATCCAGTCAGACACTCATACATCTACTCACAGGCCTACTCGGAGACTCATGCACCCCCTCACAGATCCACTTAGTCACTCATACACCCATGTAAATACCCACTCAGACACTCATACATCCACTCACAGACCCACTCAGAAACTCATGCACCAAGCTTCAGATTCAGTGAGACATACATGCACCCACTCACATACCCATTCAGACACTCTCACACCCAGTCACAGACCCACTCAGAGATTAACACACCCAATCAGACACTCTTGCACCCATTCAAATACCCACACAGGCACTCAGGCATTCACTCATAAACCCATACAGACACACACATATCTACTCACAGACCCACACAGACACTGATGCACCCACTCACAGACCCAGTCAGAGACTGATTCACCCACTCAGATACTCATTTACCCACTCACAGACCCACTCAGACATTTATGCATCTACTCATGGATCCACTTAAAGACTCATGTACCCACTCACTGACCCACTGAGACACTCATGCACTCACTCACAGACCCACTCTGACACTCATGCACCTACTTGCAGACCTACTCAGAGACTCATAAACCCACTCACAGGCCCACTCAGTGACTCATGCACCTATTTACATACCCACTCAAACACTCATACATTCTCTCAAAGACCTACTCAGAGACTCGCACCCATTTAAAGACCCACTCTGACATTCATACATCTACTCACATACCTACCCAGAGACTAAGGCACCCACTCAAAGACTTACTCTGAAACTTCCACCCACTCACAGACCCACTCAGGGATTCATGCATCCACTTACAGTCCCAACAATCAGTGACTCATGTACCCCCTCACAGACCAACTCAAACACCTATGTACCCACTCACAGACCCACTCAGACTCTTACGCACTCACTCACAGATCCACACAGAGACTCACACACCCACTGACAGATCACACACCTACTCACAAACCTACTCAGAGACTCATGTACCCATTTATAGATTCACTCTGACACTCACACATCCACTCACAGACCTACTCAGAGACTAAGGCATCTACTCAAAGACTCACTCAGACACTTCCACCCTCTCATAGACACACTCAGAGATTCATGCATCCACTCACAGACCCAATCAGATACTCATGCACCCACTCACAGACCAACTCAGACACTCATGTACCAACTTACAGACCCACTCAGACTCTTACACACCCACTCACTGACCCACACAGAGACTCACACATCCACTGACAGACCCACACAGGCTCATACATCCACTCACAGACCCAGTCAGACACTCATGCACCTACTCACAAACCCACTCAGAGAATCATACACCCACTCACAGAGCCAGTCAGAGAGTCACCCATATATTCACAAACCCAGTCAGAGACTCATGCAACCCTTCTTAGACCCACTGAGAAACTTATGAACCTACTCACAGACCTACTCAACACTCATGCACCCACTCGCAAACCACTCAGAGACTCATAACCCACTCATAGACCCACTCAACTCTCATGCACCAACTCGCAGAGCAACTCTGAGACGCATATACCCACTCACGGACCCATTCAGAGACTCATGCACTCATTTACAGAACCACTCATAAAATCATGCACCCACTCACAGACTGACTTAGAGACTCTTGCACCCACTCACAGACCAACTTAAACAATCATGTACCTACTCATAGACTTAATCAAAAACGAATGCACCCACTCACAGACCTATTCAGAGACTCATGCACCCACTCACAGATCCACTCAGACACTCATGCAGCCACTTACTGACCCACTCAGTGATGAACACACCCACTCACAGACTCACTCAGACACTTGTGCCCACTCACAGACCCACTCAGAGATGCATGCATCTTTCTGTAGCAAGAGCTAGCTCTCTGCCAAATTTGGTGTATTTCTGTCTAGTGGTTCAGGCTGTAGTCGTGTCTAAAATCTCTAAGGGAATTAAGATAGGAAATGCACTTTTTTGACTCCCCCTTTTTCTCTGCCCTCGCTTTACAAACTTTCCATGTACAACAAAACTCAACTTGACACTTTTTTTGGAAATTTCTTCAAAATTCGTCAAACTGTGCTAAAGATATAGGAAAGTCAAAAAATATTTTTCCTACGGAAACTAGGTCCTAACTATAACTATCTACTGTTGGCCACGAGTTCAGTCATATATATTATGAGCAGAAAGTATTCCTTTCATGATTGTGGAGAGATGATTTGCATAAAGGAGCAATCAATACAGCTAATGAATTTCAGCTTGCGAAAGATTGAACAAAGCAGCAAATGTTTAAACACAATAAAGTCTGGGTGTCACTTTTCTTTACTTGAGTGCAGGGTCTCTGGATTGAAAGGAGCAGTTATATATATATATATATATATATATATATATATATATATATATATATATATATATATATAATCCAGCTCCAAATCTGCCAGTGCTCCCGCACTCGCTAGCGGGTGCACGGTACGCGAGGGCACACTCGCAGTCACTATCGGTGCTCAAAAGAAATCACCAGCACTCGCTTTTGGATTTATTGGCACAGCATGAACAAACGCGTTCCAGCGGTACGCCTTCCTCAGTGTTGGCGGCAGCCGCGTTCGCGCCTCATTTTATTTTCACAATCATCACAGTCAATTAAAATTAATTGAAAGTCAGGCAAAACTAAAAGTCAGGCAAAATTAAATCACGCCATGTTGGAGTGGTACATTTTCACACAGGCAAAAGATAACTCATCACGGCACCCGCTATAAAGGAAATTACACTTTACAATGCTGCAGCTTCGTGGGGGCAAAGGCAGACCACCAGAACAACAAACCACAGAACCACAAGAAGGGGAGGGTGGCAACCGAGGAAGCGGCAATACAAGCAGGACCACCAGCACCAAATGGAACACAAAATTCAGACAAAGAGCACTCGACCACACTTCTGACCTCGCGGTCCTGTATCACCTCGTTGCAGCCTGCTCCTCCGTTGCCGTAACAGTCTTTTCAAGTGCCGACGCGTTTCGAGGTATTCCACGCCTCTTCTTCCTGGGCAAAAAATTAAGCATTGACGGCTCACCTCGTGTTCATTTTCAACCTTTATGCAAATCGCCTTCAGTGGGCAGGACTTAGTGTAATGTTCATTGAGGCATCTTGGGAGTTGTAGTCCCTCAAGGTGAGTTTAGTGACAACCTTAGTAGGTTCAATGCCTTGAATATTGATGCAATTGTTTCATTCCTTTGTAGGATCTGCAACGACAGAGCAAGCATAAATTTGCATATGAAGCATGGTGCTGCACATAGTCGGCTCGTCCCGCTCCACAGCCTTCATATTAACGAATGGTGCTTCTTTCCACGGCCAGGCTGCCGTGTGGAAACTTTATTACTAACAATCGCCCTGAAGCATCGAAAGAGCACTCGACCACGCTTCTGACCTCGCGGTCCTGTTTACCTCGTTGCAGCCTGCTCCTCCGTTGCCGTAACAGTCTTTTCAAGTGCCGACGCGTTTCAAGGCATTCCACGCCTCTTTTTCCTGGGCAAAACATTAAGCATTGACGGCTCACCTCGTGTTCATTTTCAACCTTTATGCAAATCGCCTTCAGTGGGCGGGACTTAGTGTAATGTTCATTGAGGCATCTTGGTCCCAATTATATTTTTTCACACACATGTTTTGTCCTCAATATTCTGTCATACAGCCATGTATTACACATGCAGCATAATTTGCAACACCACCTTCAGAATTCCACATTACACATGATCTTTTGCCTCTGAGCAAAACAGCACTAAATGTGAGCATACCAACAACCACAACAGAACACTGGATTGCACTTCCTTCACCAACATAGTGACAGTTGGGTGATCGGTGCCAATGTGTCTGCCATTAATATATCTTAGTGGAATGTGTCTTTTCTTAATATTTGCTTCACTTTGTCCTGCAAGAAGGTAAGAGATACACAGAGACACACATATTGGTAATGAATGATTTTGAGTGTTGCTTGGTGAAGGCGTTGTTTAATGAGAAAAGGCAGGATGACTTGGAACGCCGAACACTTAGCACACAAGGCAACAGCTGTTCACTGTAGGATTCTCTCCATATGTCTGGACTGCTCAATGTATAAGTTGCAACATCATAAAGGTGACCCACAGCTAAATAGCTGATGTCTACATATAGAAATAAAAAAAACTAGCTGGGAAAAACAATGCTTTTCATTACTGTCTCACAATAGCTTACTTCAGCTAACATAATTTGTGGGTTTGTCCACATAAAGACTATACATCCCACCAGATGTAGTGCAGTCAAGTCAATGAGAGAAATTGGGTTGTTGGCTGACTGAGCTGTGAGCCCTGGTAAAGCAACAGTGACAGTCCTTTGCAGAGGAGTTAAAAAAGATAATCAATTAACCTGTGCTTTAACCTGGGTAGCTTGGCACAAGAAGCAGTCAGGCTTAACTTACATGCAATGTGTTATGTTATGTTATGTTATGTTATCTTATGTTATGTTATAAATACTTATAGAGTGCGACAAATACCCGTAGGTGTCAAGGAGCTAGCTCATGGTGAGAGCTGATATAGTACCTGATAGATTCCATAATTGGCAAAAAGCCACGTTTTTAAAGCCTTCCTGAACAACAACAGATTTGATGTGGCTCGGATATGTGAAGGAAGTAGATTCCACTGTTTTGTTGTGGATGTAACAAAGCTTCTATCCCTTTAGGTTGTGAGTCTAAATCTGTCGACCTCAAGTTTTTGGTCACCCATAGATCGGAGAATTCTCCTTGGTCTGTACCATTTGAAAGAATGCTTCAGAAAACAGGACCAGTACCATAAAGGGCCTTGTGGGCTAGGCACAGAGCCTTACATTTAACACATTGCCTCACTGGCAGCCAGTAGAGTTTAGTAATAGTCTGCGAGATAGGCAGGTGTTTAGGAGTCCGAGTCAGAGTTCTGGCAACTGCATTCTTTAATACCTAAAGCCTATTTAGATGTTGATGCTGCATATTCAGGAAAAGGGCATTACAATAATCCAATTTGGCTAACACTAGAGATAACATTGCAATTTTTTGATAGTTTACAGGGATGAAGAGAAAGATCTTTTAAGCATCCTAAGAATGAAAAAAGCAGAACTTCACAGGAGCAGGAAGCAGGCCCATTTCCTCGGCCACAAGGAAGGGGGCCACAGGGTAGGGTTGTTCCCGAAGAAAATAGCTTCTGTGTTCCCAGAGCTAAGTTGTTGACAGTTTTGGTTCATCCATTTTCCAGTTTCTCTCATGCAATTGTGGACATTTCCATCCCCTGAATTATGGTGTGATGACATAGCAATAATCTGAGTATCATCTGCATAGGAGGTAAGGGCCAACACAAATTATCTTATCAGCACTGCCAGTGGTTTCCCATACACGTTAAATAAGGTGGGACTGAGAGCAGATCCCTGTGGCACTCCACAAGGTAGGGAAAACAGTTCGGAGACATGAGGGCCCAAGGCCACCGTTTAACTCCTGCCAGATAGAAAAGATCCTAACAGTTTTAGTGCTGAGCCTCTGACCCTGACAGCCCCGACCCTGACGTGTTCCACCATCACATTAAAAATCATAGTCAGTCCCAAACCGGATCCTACCTAACCCCCTCCCTGTCCCCTGCCCGTGACCTATCCTTCCTTGCTTGCACCCCACATGTTACACGCAGACATGGGAACCGATGACACAGTAGGCAAGACATCATTCTTGTTGATCACACTACTTGGCAGCAGACTTCTCGACAACACTGACGCCGGACATCAATGGAGATGATATGTATTGCAGCTCAAATCTATCTTGAGCAAAAATATCTGTATGATCCGATTATGCTTGTAACTGATGTATGCACATGTGTAATACCTGTTATTAAACCAAAAATTAATAAACAAATTTAAACAAAAAAAAATCATAGTCAGTCCCTTTACAATGGTGTCTGTGACTAGATTAATCATCCTCTGAGGGCATGGGTCATGAGGTAATCCCAATTTGGTCCCCTTAATAATTTTAGCTACTTGCTGCATGTCTAAAGGAGAAAAATTGAGAAACAAAGGGGTATCCTCAGCTGTAGTGGGGTGTGAGGGACTATCTAATCTATGAATTGACGTTTGACCAAACTCATTATAGATCTGGACCAATGTGTCCAGAAAAAAACTGGCCAGTGTGTCACAGAAAGCCTGAGAATTGGAGGATAGATTATTTCTTATGGGTCCAACCAAGGAGGAAACTACCTGAAAAGCTCCTTAGTAGAATTATTAGCCTCTTCTATTATCTGAGTAAAATATTCAGTTTTGTTTTGGAATACTAGTTCTTTATATGCGTTCAGGCTAGATTTATATTTCTCTTTTACTTTTATGTTAAACTCCTTCCTCTAAAGTCTCTCTTGTCTCCTGCATGCTTGCCTCTGAAGAGAAAGGTCTTCAGAAAACTAAGGGGCTGAAGGCGTGGCTCTCTGTGATTCATATGGCTGTACTAAGTCAAGATATATATTGTTTGACGGACATCTAGATTTCCCTCAAATAATGTCATAGTGTCCTCAAGTGTTTGGTCGAACACTCCACTTATAGTTTGTTCCAGGCCAGTTTTTGAAGAGTTTGAGATTCGGACTTTCCAGGGTTGGTGTTGGATTTTAATAATATCTCAAACATAATCGCCCTATGGTCAGTCCAAGCTAGTGTTATTGCCTCTTTCATGACTATGTGAGGATTATGGGAAAAAAGGCCATCCAATGTGTACCCGGCTGAATGGGTGGGCTCTTTAACCAACTGCTGTAAGCCATAGCCTTCTAGGCTTTCAGCGAGGGCTGCTATGTCCTTGTCTTCATTGTCTTCAAGATTAAAATTAAAATCTCCAAGAATGGTGATATCTCTTGCCGTCATACCATCCTCTAAGAGAGTTCCAATGGTTTTGGTAAAGGTATTCCTAGGTCCAGAGGGACAATAAATTAAAGTGTCCCTAAAAGATAGTGAATTATTAAGTTGTGTATTAAAATTGTATATTAAAATTAGATGCCTGCCATTGAGAGGAAGAGGCTTGCTCAATGACCCCAGAGAAATTGTCTCTGACGATAGACCCCTGCCACGCATTAATGACCTATCTAGTCTGTGAAGAACAAAGTTACTTGGGGTAGCAGCCACCAGGTCGGGCCCTGAGGCTTGATCCGCCCATGTTTCTGTAACCCATGCAATATCGATTTGATGGCTCTCCCTAAAGTCAGCAGACTCAAAGTTATGTTTAACTAATGACCTGCCATTTATTAGAGCACATCTAATGTTTGAGGTGGGAGCAGCCAAGAGTTTGCATGGATTCAGGGTAAGGGCATTACATTTCTGATTTAGCCACATAAAAGCTTCTCACCAGTTAGAACATAGAGAAGTCAGCTCCCCAGTATCAGGCTCAGCAAGGGGATTGAAACAGAGGAAACCCAAAGTCTTACCTTTGATGTACAGGGCACCTCCACTTCAAATGCTCCTAGCATTCTAGTACAAGCAAATCAAAGGGTTGTAATCTGCTCACCAGAGTTTCACAGATGTGTTGCTGGCCTCATTAAACCCCCTTAGGATCAGGTGGGTTTGGCTAGAAAGCCCGCGATCGAAGCAAAACAGGGGGAGGGCATAAAGTCAACCAGGGTCAAGCGTTTATCCTCTAAACAGGCTCCCCTGGGAGGGATAAATACTGGTAAAACAAATGTAAGGAAATCAAAAGGGTGAAATTAAAATCATAAACTTAGTAAAAAAGGCTGAAGACACTCTTCAAGATGGTGACTGTATTGAAGCCAGGCACCTCCACTTAAAAATAACACAGCGTGCTAGTACAAGGAAATCAAAGGGCTGTAATCTGCTCACCAGAGCTTTGCAGACATGCTGTTGGCTTCATATTATTCCCTCGGGATCAGGTGGGCGTGTGCAATTAAAGCAAATGAGGGGGTGAATAAAATTAACCAGGGTCCAGCAGCCCCATTTATCCTCTCACCAGGCTCCCTTGGGAGGGATAAATACTGGTAAAACAAACGTAAGGAAACCAAAAGGGCAAAAGTAAAATTATAACTGTAGTAAAAAAGGGTGAAGACACCCATCAAGATGGTGCCCATATCAGAGCCAGGCACCTCCACTTAAAATGCAGACAGCATGCTAGTACAAGGAAATCAAAGGGCTGTAATCTGCTCACCAGAGCTGCGCGGATGCGCTGTTGGCCTCATTAAATCCCCTCTGGTTCAGGTGGCTGTGGCTAGAAACCTGCGATTGAAGCAACACGGGGGGCATAAAACCAACCAAAGTGTTTATGCAGTACTCAAACAGTAATAAAGTGAAAACACAACACTGTAAAAATCCCACACCAATTTAGAAAAATAGAGTACATTTAAATAAATTATTTGACACTAAAACAACATAGGTCCAAACAGTAGAAACAGAGTTCATGAATATCTAAAGGTTTAAAAAAACTACCCCTAAAAGATCAAGGCGCCAACCATGGACAACTAGTCGTGTGAGATCGGGTCAAAGTAAAAAAAATATGGCCGACCACAATGGAGCTCAGTTCAGATATATGAAGTGGATTGGGCCAGGTCAGTGCCTAACTTCGGACTTTTGAGAAAAATATTCTTAAAGATAAAGTTCAGCGCTGAAAGACTACAGGAGGTGTCCAAGGAGGGAGATTCGTCATCGGACAGCCTAGGTCGTAGCCGCGGTGAAGATTTCTACGTTCAGACTTAGGGCCTGATTTAAATCTTGGCAGATGAGGGACTCTGTCACAACGGATATCCAGTCTGCCAAAATATAAATCCCGTAGGATATATTGAGTTTTATATTTTAGCAGACGGGATATCTGTCACTATTGTGACGGAGTAGTCCGTCCGCCAATATCTAAATCATGCCCTTAGTCTTTGAAATGGAAGTTGAAAATCTCCAGCATGGTGAGGTAGAGCACTACAGCCGAGGGCCACTGAACAAGATTTGCTGCTGAGGGGAAAAGTGTAGCGGGAGAAGCCGCAAAGTCAATCCAATCGGCGAAACACCTCGGGCGGATAGATGAACAAATTGGTACTGTTCTCCTCCTGGTTTTCAAGACAGTTCTTAGCCAAAAATTGTCTATGGGCCTCATTTAGATTTTGGCGGTCTTACTGCGGTCCTGCCGCAGGAGCAGTCCCAAGTACTCTGCCAAGTTGACTGTCCTTCGCCTGCTGTATTTAGATGCATGCAGGCTGACTCGATGTCCACAAATAGTACTCTGTCGTCATCAGGGTAGCAGGTTCCTGCTGAGCAGATATGGGATTCACAGTTGTGCTGGCGGTCTCCTAGCAGCAATTCCCTGATGGATGGAGTCCGACGCGGTACGCGAGCAACAATGCACCATCACTGTGGACATTGGATGGATGCTATTATAACACACCTGATGTCCATTGTAACACCTGCATATCAAACTATAAACACATTCCATTTCAGACCATGATCCCTTGCCATTCCACTGCATCATGACTTTTTCTACCAGAAATGTTGCCAGTTAAGTGAGGTTATTTTGTTGCTTTTCCCTGTTTCTTGTCCCTTTATCTTCTCTCATTTATTTCCTTGTGGTTAATTAATTTGATTTAAATCATATTTCTTTGCAGGCCAGGCCCCAAAAATCCCCATTTTACTGAGGGAGACTAGTCAGTCATGGTGGATGAAATCACGATTGTTTGGAACCAAGTCCAAAATATACCCCTATCTCAGAAAATGAAAATGTGGGCCAGAATAGTTGACAGAGTGGATGCTGTGGCAAACAACCTGCACACACAGGAGGAAATTAGGAAGAGGTGGAATGACTTGCAGGTAGAGTAAGTTCCCCAAATTTATACATAAAATGTGTTCGTACAGGTGTTTTTCTCTAATTGCTTTAACATCAACATTACAGACATATGCATTGTATATTGATATGCTATTACTTGTAAGTGAGATTTATAAATACACAAGACCTGTGCAAATGTTAACAGACAAAGCAATAGGTAAAAGGTAAAAGTGGAGCTTACCATCGATTGCATCCATGGCAGTTTTGGTTTTGTTTGTCATCAAGCAGCAGCGGCAGGACTTAGAAGATAGGGTCCATGGCAGAACAGGAAGTGTGATAGTAAGAAAAGGTGAGTTTGTACTCTATATCCCTTCCACTCTGCCAACTCATGTGTGGATGTTTTACTGCCACAGTCAAATCGGCAGGAAGGCACATCATGATTGGGCCGGCTGGGAAACTGGCAGTCCTCCCTCTGACTGCCGCTTCTGCCTATCCCACCATCAATGTGGTCGAGATTTCCTGGCACTGACGGCAGGACCGTGGCAGTCTTTTGTCTATGGATCCGCTAACAAGTAAATAGGGTGGCAGGACCGCCAAGTCGGCAGGCAGGGTGACCACTAAAAAAGCCATGGTGGGACCTGATCTGCCAAGATCTTTAAATCAGGCCCTAAGTCCCCACTTTTGAGTTTTGGGTATCTGTTCAGCTTTAGCACCACTTACAAGGGTCCATCACTGGTGGAGCACCCCTTTTAAGAGTCATTAAGGCTGGGTTCAGGTGTGGGTCCAAAGTAAAGGGAGACTTTTGTGTCCCTGAGACTCAGATCAGGAGGACATCAAACTAGCCCTTTGAAGTAACTTAGGTAGGGCTGGGTTCAAGTTGCAAGTCTAGTCCTTCTTCCCCAGGAAAGAGGACAGAAAGGCAGCAATTCAGCAAGACAGCAGTAGGTCAGCAGTCCAGTTGAGTGACAGTCCTTTCAGCAGCACAGCCGTCCTTCTTCCTGGCAGAGTATCGACAAGTGTACTGAAATGTTGGTGACTGAGGCCCTATTTTAATACCAAGGTGCTCTCCTTCTGGAAGGTGGAAGAAGCTTCTAAATAATGGCTTTGAAGTCCATGGAATTTCCTGAATCCCCTACCCTGGCTTCAAGTTGGCTGCAGTGACAATGTGGAGGTGATAGGTCATTTGTGTGAAGGCAGAGCACTCATTCAGTTGCAAGTGTGGCTGTGCTCACCTCTGCCCCACATCCTGCCAGTAGATAGCCCATTGAGGCACACCAAATCCCTTCATTGTGTGACTGTTTTGGATGGTATACCCAGTCATGTTACCCAAGGCAGGCTGCAGGCACAAAGGGGCTTAAGGCAGAAAAAATCCAACTTTCTAAAAGTGTCATTTTCAAAATTGCAATCAAAAATCTGACTTTAGCATAAAGTTCCAAAGACACCAAACATGATATCACTACCTACGCTGAATTAAAAACTACAGCTTATCAAATATAATAAGGAATCTCAAATCTTATTCCATAGGAGGGTGTAGTGTTAGCACTTATCCTAACTTAGCTTTATAAATCTAATATTCATTCATATTCATACTGTGGCACCTGCTGGCCACAGCATGTTTATCTTTGTATGTGGCTCACCATTCTGGGTTCCTTCTCCATGGTTTCCGGCTCCAGCTCAGGCGGTTGGAGTTGGGAACTCTAGTAGGGAGGATCGTCAGGACGTGGGCTCCTTTGACTGAATAGACAATCAGATTGTTTCACTAATCTGCCTCACTCCTCCGATGTGATCAGCGCGCTTCACAGAGAGGTGGGCCAACACAGTAGTAACATTTTCTTTTGGAGTTTTTTCACTACTAAAAGTAACAATTACATGTCCAACCTCTCAATTACAAGGCCCCTGCCCTATGGGTTACCTAGAGCCTACCTTAGGAGCGACATGTATGTAATAAAAGGAGAGTTTAGTGCTTGGTAAAGTTTTTTTTTGCCAAGTTGACATGGCAGTTTAGAACTGTATTCAGGCTGCAGTGGCAGACCTGGGACATGATTTAAAGTGCTATTTAAGTGGGTGGCACAATACGTACTGCAGGCCCACTGATAGCATTTAATTTACAGGCCCTGGGTATATGGTATACCAGTCTACAAGGGACTTATAAGTAAATAAATATGACAGTTTAGTTTAAGCCAATTTAGCTAACACAAGGAGACGATGTACGGCATGCTAAACTTTTCAGACACTCACCCCCAGTCACAGATCTGGGTTGAATCCATCATCGGTCTTTAGCTCAGTTCACCACCCCAGTTCTGACCCAGCCATATGCAAACCAGTCTTGACGCTGTTCCTTCTGGGAACAGTCCAGCCCGAACTGCCAAGCCAGGTCTTCCCTGGACCAGAAACAAGCATCCTGGGACCGGTTTCAGAGAACACCTCTCACCAGCCAGGCTAGCTTGAATACAGTGGCAAAGTGAGCAAAAAACCCACGTCTGGGCATACCCTGCCAACTTAGGGCGAACAAAGCAAACACAAGGAGATGATTGACGGAGCGATGAAACCTTTCAGACACTCACCCCCAGTCACAGATCTGGGTTGAATCCTTCATCGTTCATTAGCTCACTTCACCACCCCAGTTCGGACCCAGCCATATGCAAATCATTCTTGACCCTGTTCCTCATGGAAACAGTCCAGCCCGAACTGCCAAGCCAGGTCTTGCCCTGGACTCGAAATAAAAACAAAAGACACACAATTGATAGACGGAATGCAGAACAAATCAAAACATTCACCTCCAGTCAAGAGATCTGGGTTAAATCTATCATTCTTTTGCTCACCATGCCACCCCAGTTTAGACCTGGCCACATGCAAATCAGTCTTGACCCTGTGCCTCATGGGAACAGTCCAGCCTGAACTGCCAAGCCAGGTCCTCCCTGGACCGGAAACAAGCATCCTAGGACCAGTTTTGGGGTTTCACCCCTCATCAGCCAGGATAGCTTGAATCCAGTGGCACAGTGAGCTCGGGACCCACGTCTGAGCATACCCGGTGCACTTAGGGCGAGAAAGCAAAAGACACACAATAGATGGACGGAATGCAGAACAAATCAAAGCATTCACCCCCAATCAAGAGATCTGGGTTAAATCCATCATTCTTTTGCTCACCATGCCACCCCAGTTTCGTTTGTTTCCGGTCCAGGGAGGACCAGGCTTGGCAGTTCGGGCTGGACTGTTCCCATGAGGAACAGGGTCAAGACAAATTTGCATTTGGCTGAGTCTGAACTGCGATGGCGATGTTAGCTAAAGAACGATGATGGATTCAACCTAGATCTGTGACTGTGGGGTGAGTGTCTGAAAAGTTTCAGTGCTCTGTCCATCATCTCCTTGTGTTTGCTTTGTTTGCCCTGAGTTGGCAGGGTATGCCCAGACGTGGGTCACTGGCTTTCTTTGCCACTGGATACATGCTAGCCTGGCTGATGACGGGTGTTAACTTAAAACTGATACCAGGATGCTTGTTTCCGGTCCAGGGAGGACCTGGCTTGGCAGTTCGGGCTGGACTGTTCCAATCAGGAACAGGGTCAAGACTGATTTGCATATGGCTGGGTCTGAGCCTGGCGTGGTGAAGTGAGCTAAAGAACTATGATGGATTAAACCCAGATCTGTGATTGGGGGTGAGTGTCTGAAAAGTTTCAGTGCTCCATCCATCATCTCCTTGTCTTTGTTTTGTTCGCCCTAAGTTGGTAGGGTATGCCCAGACATGGGTCCCTTGCTCACTTTGCCACTGTATTCAAGATAGCCTGACTGATGAGGGGTGTTCCCCGAAACCAGTCCCAGGATGCTTGTTTCTGGTCCAGGGTAGACCTAGCTTTGCAGTTCGGGCTGGACAGTTCCCAGAAGGAACAGGGTCAAGACTGATTTGCATATGGCTGGGTCTGAACTGGCGTGGTGAAGTGAGCTAAAGAACGATGATGGATTAAACCCAGAACTGTGATTGGGGGTGAGTGTATGAAAAGTTTCAGCGCTCCATCCATCATCTCCTTGTCTTTGCTTTGTTTGCCCTAAGTTGGCAGGGTATGTCCAGACGTGGGTCCCTGGCTTACCTAGCCACTGGATACAAGCTAGCCTGGCTGATGAGGGGTGTTAACCCGAAACCGTTCTCAGGAAGCTTGTTTGCAGTCCAGGGAAAACCTGGCTTGGCAGTTGGGACTGGACTGTTCCGATGAGAAACAGGATCAAGACAGATTTGCATATGGCTGGGTCTGAACTGGGGTGGCGAAGTGAGCTAAAGAACATGATGGATTAAACCCAGATCTGTGATTGGGGGTGAGTGTCTGAAAAGTTTCAGCGCTCCATCCATCATCTCCTTGTCTTAGCTTTGTTCGCCCTACATTGGCAGGGTATGCCCAGACGTAGATCCCTTGCTCACTTTGCCACTGGATTCAAACTAGCCTGGCTGATGAGGGGTATTACCCCGAAACCGATACCAGGATGCTTGCTTCCGGTCCAGGGAAGACCTGGCTTGGCTGTTCGGACTGGACTGTTCCCATGAGGAACATGGTCAAGACTGATTTGCTTATGGCTGGGTGCGAACTGGGGTGGTAAAGTGAGCTAATGAACGAAGAGGGATTCAACACATATCTGTGAGTGGGGGTGAGTGCATGAAAGGTTTCAGGGCTTCATCCATCATCTCCTTATGTTTGCTTTGTTCTCCCTAAGTTGGCAGGGTATGCCCAGATGTGGGTCCCTTGCTCACTTTGCCACTGGATTCAAGCTAGCTTGGCTGATGAGGAGTGTTACCCCGAAACCAGTACCAGGATGCCTGTGTCCAGTAAAGGGAAGACCTGGCTTTGCAATTCGGGCTGGACTGTTCCCATGAGGAACAGGATCAAGACTGATTTGCATATGGCTGGGTCTGAACTGTGGTGACAAAGCAGCTAAAAACGATGATGGATTCAACCCAAATCTGTGACTGGGGGTGAATGTCTAAAAAGTTTCAGTGCTCCGTCCATCATCTTATTGTGTTTGCTTCATAAGCCAATTTAATCATGTTTTAGGGGCGTGAGCACAAGCACTTTTGAATTGGTTAGCAAGGCCAACAAAAATAAGTTCAGCAAAATGGAGGAAGAGAGGCAAACAGTTTGAGGGAAGGCAACCTAAGTCTGACAGGTCTAACAGTCGGCATGCAATTTGCATCCACTTTTTGTGAATCCAATTTTTTACATAGGGCCCATAGCACATTTAAAGTTATATATTGGTTCAAAACCTGCATCAATATATCTTCGCAGCTCAAAGTGTTAATTAGAAATGTGGAGATATTTTCATTTTTTAAAAGATTTGCTCAATATTTTGTTGTATTTCTTGAATAGGCAAACATAATCCCTGAATGCTAATCAAGGACATGTTGTCCTGAATGTCTGGAGTCTGATGATGCCAATTATGTGTGGGTTTTACTACGCAATGTAGTCTACACAATTATGTAATATTTGGGCAGATCACTATTCATGGCAGTGTATTGGTGTGATGACAGTAATTACATTCATGACTATGTGGAAAGTATAAAAACAAAAACTCCACAGTTGCAGTCCCATTGTTATGGCAGAAAATCACATTGTGGCACTGTCATTCATATTCTCACTAGAACCATACTTGATCACATGTGTCTTCACATATCTTCCCCCTGGAAACATGGCTGCACATCCAAAGGATGAAGGATAAAGGATACAAATGAATCTTAAAACGAATGTTAAACACTTACTCATCGTAATGTACTAATTCTGCACCAAATATAGCTCTACAAAACTAACCTATTCTAACTTATCAATAAACTACCTTAACTAACCTTAACTAAATCTATGCTACACAAGTATCACATAAGACCACTATACCATCTATCCTCCAACCCCCTTAACACATCAATGCACAATGGACATACATATAATTAACCTATACAAGAACTAACTAAACATTGAAGCCTACACACAAAAATATATATATATATATATATTTTTTTTAAGCAAAGCAAGTGCCGCACTCCAGAGACATGATTCAAAGTTTGTTTATTACACCACTACCATCAATGCGTTTCACCACAAGGGCTTGTTCACGGTTGGGTAAGTCCTCTTTCTTTTACCATTATATACTTCCACATTAGCCCACCATGAGGCATTGTGAGATTTGTAGTCCTAACTTCAATATATATACACATATATACACTTTGCCTCGATCCATAACAGTTGATAATAGGTTCATGCAAATAAGGTATCTCTTTGCCTTGTTATTTACCAAATTATGTGTATAATACATTGATTCAGTTTACCAAAAAAGACGAAACATTAAAATATACACATATATATATATATATATCGGTCTAAAGCAGAGAAGTTTTTGCGGAGGTATCCGATTACCGATTCCCGCCGCCTCCTGCCACGGTAAACTCCCGGATTGAGCCGCCTGAGCTACACCAACACCCATCGGCTCCGTAAAAGCTACACGACTTCCCGGTGAGGAACGAGTGACGGCTTCTAGCGGGCCGCTACAGTGTATCCGGCATCTTTTGGCATATTTCTACAGAGGCAGAGGTCCTGTTTCCCAGCGCGAAGGAACCAGCGCTGGAGCAGCAGGTATTAACGACCTTGGTGCTCGTAAGCCAAATGCTTGTTTAGGACAAAAGACTAATTTTGGGAAACATTTACATTTTGTGCAGGGCCGCCTATTCCAGCCCGAATGCATTGCTGCCCACGCAACTTTCCCTTGAGACCGTGACTCTGGGCTAAAGCCATCACTGCAACCAGGGGGCATTTTCTAAAGGAGAGCCGGAGGGAGTCGTAGTAGGGAGAGGACACGCTAGTGGCAAGGGCACTGAACACAACAAGAGTGATGTGCGAGGCAATACGCAAGAGACTAGACGTAGCCAAGGATCTCTTTAATGAAGAGGAGGACACGCAAGGCGCAAGCTCAGGGGCAGGCACAGCCAACACATCGAAGGAGAGCATTTCCCTCAAACAGACACTGGGGGCCTATGAAAAATTGCGCAAAAAGGAAATAAATCGAAGTTGGGAGGTGATCTCCCTGGACAATTACATAGAAGTGGGCAGAGTGCCACGAGGGCTGCGCATTCTCATAACACCAACATATCAAGACCCCAACCCCAAACTGTTAGAGGAATGGTCGGCACTAATGGCCTCAACTTTCAAACAGATGCTGGGCCTCTTATCTAAATATGCAGCAATAGAACTCGAACATGTGATGGAAGAGTTAAAAAGATGCAAGAGCTGCTGGAAAAACACCCGCAGCAAGAAGAGATTCAGGCCTTCATCAAGGAAATGGAAAACAGATTGGCCAAATATGAAGATGAAATAAAAGCAAAGAAAAATGGAAATTTACAAGGGACAAAAATGACTATGCTTCAGGCCGGATTTTGACCTTCGGGAGGAAATACGACAGTGCGAGGAAGGAGTTCAGATGCACTTTTGCCCTGAGACAGCAGGAAGCAGCAACATCAGGATCAAGCTCGGATGTCTCAGACTTGGACGAGATGCTGTCAGCCAGCGGCAGTGGTGCCGCACCCTTTACCACACTAGAGGAATACCGTTTTTTACGGCAAAACCAGGGCCCAAGGCGGAAACCACCAAACGAAAAAGAAAATGGAGAAAGCAGCGCAAGAGGAAAATCCGGAGGGGAGGTGGAAGCAAAGGAACCAGAGAAACCGCGTGGGAAGGGAGTCTGGTTCAGCAAGAGGAACAAATGATGGGTAAGACAACCTTTACAGTCATTAATCTCTCCTCCCACACCCTCACCCCAGATGAACAGTCCCTCTTGGAATTGGGACTCTCCTTTTGCCCCACAAATAACTTTGATTATCCGCGCACCCGTATCGACATTTTCCTCTTTGCCAGAAAACTGAAACTGCTGAAAGTACACACTCTCAAGGGTCCAAGGGTGGGACATGACAGGGGTAGTGTGAACAATGACCGGGAGGTCTCAGCGAATCCATCCAATCTCCTCTCGATTGGGGACATTGGAGGCCTGGCCTCCCTCAGAGAATTGGAAACAGGGGACAGGGACTGGGCAACTGAAAGGGACCTATTGCACACTCTGGAATTGGATACAGGCAGTAGATGCCGCCGCGATTTCAGACCCAAGTCCAGGTTTATCCCCAATACACCACACGATAACATTGACTCCTTTCACGAGGCTGTAGTACGGGACATCAACAAACTGAGAACTGAATACAACAAGGGCCACACCAACAATCTTACCAGGGGGCAACAAGCGGCATTGGAGTCCCTTAAGCAAGTCACCACTTTTGTCATCAAGCCCTCTGACAAAGGGGGCAATGTAGTACTTTGGGACATCAACAAGTACATGGCAGAAGCCAAAAGGCAGTTGGACTTCTCCGGCTGCTATACTAAAAGTACTTTTGCTCAATAGGCCGCAACCATTGATTGTTTCCATGACAGACTCTCAGTATGGCACTCCTATGGACTTTTGAGTAACGAAGAACTAATGTTTTTAACTGTAAAAAAACCTGTTTCACCTTGCTTTTATTTACTGCCAAAAGTCCACAAAAACAGCACAAACCCACCAGGGAGGCCCATCATTTCGGCCAATGACAGCTTACTTGAAAACACTTCAATTTTCCTAGACCACATTCTTTTTCCCTATGTTTTCAACTTACCCTCGTACTGTAGAGACAGCATGGATTTTATATCCAAGATCTCAGGCATTCCTTGGCAACCCAATTACATCATGGCAACTGTGGATGTTGTATCCCTGTACACTTGTATCCAACATGGCTTAGGTGTAACAGCATGTAGGCACTTTTTCAGGGATAGACCGATAGCAACATATGACCACACAAACATGCTGCTTGAGATGCTCCAGTTCTGTCTGGATAACAACTACTTCATGCATGGCAAGCAGTGGTACAAGCAACTGTCCGGGACTGCCATGGGCAGTTGCTTCGCACCGAGCTATGCCTGCATCTTCATGGGATGGTGGGAGTCAGAACACATCTGGGCATAGAAATACTCAGGGTTCACTAAGCATCTGGTCCTTTGGACCAGATACATTGACGATATTTTCCTGATCTGGGATGGCCCACAGAGAGCCCTAGATGACTTCCTAGCCACCATCAGCATCAATAATCTGAATCTCAAATTCACGAGTCTCACAAGTAAGAACAAGGTGGATTTCCTTGATGTGACAATTGAGATTTCCAATAACACCATCCACACACTCCTACACAGGAAAGAAACTGCAGGGAATAGTATCCTCCATGCCTCTAGCAACCATCCAGCCAAACTCAAGGATAGTATCCCTTACGGAGAATTACTCTGAGCTCGGAGAAATTGCAGCTCCACAGATGCGTACACACGTGAGGAAGGCAACATGACACAAAGATTTCTCCAAAGGGGATACACACAGAGAGTAGTGGAATC
Organism: Calotriton arnoldi; assembly: GCA_963921515.1. Taxonomy (NCBI): domain Eukaryota; kingdom Metazoa; phylum Chordata; class Amphibia; order Caudata; family Salamandridae; genus Calotriton; species Calotriton arnoldi. The sequence goes on from CAWUFW010002062.1 coordinate 1,932,972, forward strand.
AGACAAACAGAAAGTCAGAGGGATTGATAGAGACACCTTACTCATACCCAGATCAAAAGAAGCCAATAAACCAGAGATCAGGCTAGTCACCACATTTAACATCAGAATGTACCAAGATCCAAGCCATTATCAGGAAACATTGGCATTTGGTGAAACTTGATCCCGTTATCGGCAAGTTAGTGACACCCAGTGCTAAGGTCACCTATCGCCGGAGTAACTCTTTGAGGGACATGCTGGTCCATAGTGCTATAGAACCTACCCAGACACAAAGTGGAACTTGGTTGAGGGAACTCCCGGGGTTCCACAGATGTGGGCAATGTAAGGCGTGCACACACAGTACCAATGTCAGGACAGTCCCCTTACCCGATGGGAAACAATTCAAGATCAAGTCGTTTATCAATTGCAACACAGATTTCACAGTCTACGTCTTGGTTAATCTCTGGCCTGAGATATGTTGGCAGCACAATTTTCCCAGTTAAAAACGGGTTTTGGGACATCTGAGGGCAATAAGGAATAATGATGTCACATATCCAATGGCCAGACACTGCAATACGATACATAGCTCTGTTAAACCTGATGATCTAAAAATTGCATTCTTTGGCATTGACAGGATTCCTTTGAAGAGCCGGGGTGGAGACAGGGAACGGGCCCTTAGAAGATTGGAATCGAGACACATTATCAGCCTCAACAGCAAACATCCAGGGGGTCTGAACCAGGACGAAGAGCTTCATGTACACTTAGGATGATTTTGCCCATTTTCCCTGTTCTGTATCTTGTCGCTGTCTCGCTGTTTCGTAGAAGTGCTTATCCCGCCCCTCTCTCTTTTCTCCCCTTTTTCTCCCTCTCTCTCTCTTTATCTCTTTCCTTTCCCTTTTCCTCTGAATCTTTTCCTCCTTCTTCATGTTTGCCTCTTTTCTTTCCTTGCCTCCTCTCCTACCCCCTGTGGCTGCTCCCTTAACAGCCACTACACGAATGTACTCCACATTTCCCTTTGTGTCTTCGGTTCAAGGGGAACAACCAAGAATACTGTACTGTTCGGTCACTTGACCTGTATTTCTTAATTTTCGGTGCCTTCGCACCAGTGGCACCACAATGCAATGTCATTTGTTCTGAGAAACTGGGCACTGTGAGACCCTTGAGGTGAGAGGCACTTTCTAGCACTTGCATCTGTCTACTCTCGTCTCCAGCCTAGGCCCATTCCTAACTATCATTTTTTTCTTTTACATTTTTTTATGTTTAATTAATTCAGTTGTGGCTATAACAACATTGTTTTGTGCAATATTTAATTTACCCAACACAAATTTTACATGGGACAGAAAAGGTACTTACCTGACTAGAGATAGTCTTTTTTCATGCGACTGATGAGTTGGCATTTTCTATAATGCCTAAAAGTATTTTTCCTATGTTTATTTTGTTTTTCTATGTCACAATGTATGCTATAAATACTGCACTACTATGTACCTTCCCTAGCTTTGACAAAGACCTTCTGGTCGAAACGCGTCAGCAAAAATAAAATTTAATTGAATTGGACTTACCTGGAGTGCGGGCTCTTCTTGCAGCGTGGCGCCGCTGTGCTAGCAGGAAACTGGCAGCATATATATATATATATATATATATATATATATACATATATATACATTTTCATCATACTGTGCCATTCATCTTGATAGTCTAAGTGACTGTTGAGATGGGTGTTTATATCATATTATCATTGTCAATTCGTCAAAGTGACACTTAATAACACCTGATTATATACTTTTCGCCAATTAGAAAATTTTAACTCGCCAAAGTATTTGCAAAGAAAAACAGCAATGTCAACAGAGCAATAGAAGTGGAACCTTCCAAAACCAACATCACAATAGAACAAATACCAGATGTAATTGCAGCTTATGAACTAATGATGAATCTGGGAGACAATGAAGTATCCACAAGTCAGGTTCTTAATACCCTAGAGATTGACACATGTAGTCATCCAAAAACCAAACTCAGAAGCAACTCCAAATTTTGCCTAATCTTACCACCAGGGAATAGGATTGATACGTATCATGAATTAGTAATATCAGATCTAGAGAACCTGAAAAATAAAAGAAATCCGAAAAAGGAAAATCTTACTAAAGGAGAAAGGAGAGCATTGGAGGAACTCTTCAGAAATGACACAATAGAAATAAAACCTGCAGATAAAGGAGGTAACATAGTTATCATGGAAAGACTGCAATATATTAAAGAAGCAAAAAGACAACTGAATGATACAAGCAAATATAAAAACTTAAAACAATCCAATCAATGAACTGACCATCAATCTCAACCAAAAAATCAACGTCTGGTCAGATGAAGGCATCATCACTCATGAAGAAGCATGTTACCTCAAGAATGAAAATCCAAATATTCCAACTATATACTTTCTCCCTAAGGTGTGTATGACACTGGTCAACCCACCATGCAGGCCCATTATCTCCAGCTGTGGGTCATTATATGAAAATCTATCTGTATATATAGATACTTTTTTGGCACCTATAGTTACAACACTAAACTCGTATATTAAAGATACAGATTTCCTGAAACATCTAGCTGATATGTCCTGGCATAACAGTTGGCTATTAGCCACAATTGATGTAGTATCATTATATACATCAATAAATCAGACGGTAGGGTTAGAGGCAATGAAATATCTTTTAGCCCAAAGAAATGTCCAATATCTGAAACAATCAGAAGCATTATTGGAGATGACAGAATTGCATCTACGTAATAATATTTTCCTCTTTGACAAACAGATATACTTGCAAACGTGTGGAACCGCCATGGGAGTAGCCTTTTCTCCAAGCTACGCTAATCTGACCATGGGATGGTGGGAGATAACTGTGGCTTCGGGAGAGGGCAACGAAACATAGAAAAAGTGCACCTATGGCTACGTTACATAGATGACTTATTCATCATTTGGAATGGCACGGAAAGTGAATTTTTAGACTATTTCTCATGTTTGAACCAAAACAACGTCGGCATTTCATTTACATGTAACATCAGTGAAAAATAAGTACAATTCTTGGACCTAACAGTCTACATTGAAAATGATCAAATAAAAACTACAGTTTACCACAAACCGACTGCTACAAATAGCATTCTTCATGGAAGTAGCTTCCATCCCCATCCATTAAAGAAAAGTATTCCATATGGAGAATTTTTACGGATGCGAAGAAATTGTTCAGATGATAAAGAATTTACAGAAAAATCAGATGAAACAGCTAATAAATTCAAACAAAGAAGTTACAAAAAATGTGACACTGAGGAAGGGAAAAGTAGAACTGAAAACCTTTCACAAATGGAAACACTAAGAAACAAACATGGTCCGTCAAAACAGGAAGAGAAAAACAATAAAATCAGACTTATAATGACATATAACAAAGATCATGACCCAATCAGAAAAAGCATGAATAAATATTGGGACATAGTTAAGAGAGATCCAGATATTGGGGCAAGTTTGAGTGAAAATGTTGATGTCTCATTCAGAAAGGCACCATCTCTCAAGGACAAACTCATCAGAAGTCACTTTTCAAGATCCAAAAGTGACACATGGCTGTCAAACCATCAAAAAGTTTCACAAAGTGTGATAAATGTAAAGCCTGCATGTTAGACAAGAATACTAAATATCTTATGGATTTTAAAGGAAAACAATTTATCACACACAGGATCACTTGTGAAACAAACTACATGGTATATTTGATCATATGCGATTGTGGTAAACAGTGTATAGGAAGCACTATCTGCCCTCTAAATAAAAGAATACTAGAACGTATTACAACCCTATCAAACAAAGATTTCAACTATGCCATGACGAAACATCTTGAAACACATGACAATTTCACATGGAAAAATATGAAGTATCTTGGCATAGCACATGTCCCCAATCATTAAAGAGGAGGTGACAGAACCCAAAAACTAAGGCATTTGAAATAAAAGATGATTATTCGATTCAGAACTAAACAGCCTTTAGGCTTGAACGCTGACGAACAACTTTATGTACATCTATAACAACTTATGGGACAACTTTTGGATTATTGGAAACACAAAATTATCATAGATAACAATGCAAATGATACAATCAGTTAAACCTATATAGAAACATGTATATGTGATTAAATTGTGAATTCATAGACACTAAGGCAGAAAAAAAATACTTTTCGTATTGGCGAAAAGTATATAATCATGTGTTATTAAATGTCACTAAGACGAATTAACAATGATGATATGATACAGGGGCTTAGACTATCAAGATGAATGTCACAGAATGATGAAAATTTATATATATATATATATATATATGTATATTTTATTGTTTCGTCTTTTTTGGTTAACTGAATCAATGTACTATACACATAATTAGGTAAATAACAAGGCAAAGAGATACCTTATTTGCATGAACCTATTATCAACTGTTATGGATCGAGGAAAAGTGTATATATATTGAAGTTAGGACTACAAATCCCGCAACGCCTCATGGTGGGCTGATGCGGGAGTATATAATGGTTAAAGAAAGAGGACTTACCTAACCATGAACAAGCCCTTGTAGTGTAACGCGTTGGTGGTAGTGGTGTAATAAACATACTTTGAATCATATCTCTGGAGTGCAGCACTTGCTTTGCTTAAAAAATTAAATATTGAGTTGGATTCCACCCGTTTTTCACCTGCACCGGTTGGTTGAGCTCACTGGGATTTTGCAATTGAATTGTTGGAATATATATATATATATATATATATATCCCCAATTTACCTTCCGCGGTTGCAGAAATAATGCACTCTCAGGACACACTTTCCTTAGTCTCATGCACTGTGTAACAAAGTGCAATTAGGCACTGGCCTAGCAATTGATTTCATTGATTTACTGGTACACCACTTGATTCTATTTTAGTATACCTCTGAGAACCACAGCCGAATGTCCCATGTTCAATTGGGCACTGGCCCTTTACTCTAGTATGTGTCCAACATGTGGCATACGCGGCTGATCATTATCGGTATAAGCATCCAGTACTGTCTCATTGTATTCACACCCATTAAGATTATATGGGTTAGTATTTGCCGATCATGTGTATTCGCATTTGCGTTACTCTCATGTAGGATTTTCTGCCACTTTCTTAAGGTGCACGTGACCGGGGCAACTTTACTGTTCATTTGTCAGTACCTGTCACTTTGAAGACTAAGACTTGAGCGTTTACACAAATTTCTTTTTATCTAAATTTCCCCACTTGTGCTGTTACATCTTAATGTATCAAGTTTTACTTTACTTTAAACTCTGCCATGACATTTAATTGCAATTTTTTGTCTGTGATCTCCCCGTGTATTACCAGTGGGTATGATTGCCATCCTAGCGAGGGACACGGAATTAGATAGGTACAGCATGGTTCTGCCCGATGGGTTACCTTTTCATTATGGCCACAATATCTATGTAGGTTCAATCGGCCATTTCAGGTTCTGTTCGATTTTGTAACATTTCTTTTTTGTCATTGACTGTTAATATGAAAATGAATTCAGTTTAAATGTTGAACTTTCATGAAATAATATGTACCATTCACTGAATATTGTACCTAACCTGGCATATTTGCACATTAACAAATGGCCGCCACAGATTTTTGTAACCTGGCTCGTACCTTGAGTCCTATGTCTATTGCCATGGCTGTAATGTATACTAGATGCAGGCTGTCTAATGTTTTTTACGTGTGAGCAAGGATTAATTACCGAAACGCGTAACGTGGAAGCAAGATTAAACATTGCTGAACTGCATACCGCGAGTGTGTCCTGAGAGTGCATTATTTCTGCAACCGCGGAAGGTAAATTTGGGACTTTGACAACCGGCTGCTCTACCGGTACATGCACCACCTCCCAAGGGTCCACGATCCGGACTTGGGTGTTTTTTTCCCCCTGGGATATATATATTTATATATATTCACTGAAAAAACCATAGGTTTCAGGCACGTTATAGTTGGAAATTAGCATTTAAAAAACCTTAGAAATTCACTGGAAAAACCAAGGGTTTCAGGGACGTTATAGTTAGTTGGACATTTCACTCATACAAAACCATAGAAATTCCACAGTTATAGTTAGTTCAGCTAACTATAACTCGCGCCCCCGCAATGCACTGCTGATGACGTCACATATTACATCATTCATGACATGGTCAGTGACATCACTGATGGCATCACTGATGACATCTCAAATGACATCACTGATGACATCACTGATGACATCATCCATGTGACAATCTGATGCACCTCCTCACACACTAATATAACCTTTGATACACTCACTGTAAAATACAGACTACCATTTTCGATACCATTGACACACTAATACCAGTTACTACATACCCACTCAGTGATTCCTAGGTCTACACACACATCTACCCATTCACCCATACAATCAGTCATACATGCAGTCACTGATCAATAGAACACTATCAAATGCACTCATACACCTATATAGACTTTGACACACCAGCACTCATCCTAGTCAGTTATGTACTCATCCTAGTCACTCATGCAAAGAATCAATCACAGTTCCATTTACTCACCTACACAGTTATACACACACCACCTCATTTATTCATACAGATAGTAACGCATACTTAGTCTCTTATATAATCACTAATACAAGTATACACTCATACATACAGCCACTCTCACAATCACTGACTCTCACGTATAGTCATTTCTATACACCAACTCTCACATACACTGCCTTTTATATATGTACTTAGCTGGACATTTGCACTGAGACATCGATTCACTCACCAAGACGGCCATACGCACACTTACCCACCCATACAACTGTTTCCACATGCACTCTTAAACTCATACACCCTGTCAATCAACCACTCACACATCTATGCACAGAGTCACACACCCCCACCCAACCACACACACACTCAGTCTCCTATACAAATACGCAGGCAACTAATCAATAACCCATATAGACATTCATGTAGCTACTGACCAACTGATGCAGCAGCTTACACAACAACAGACAGAGTGATACAGACATTCACACACTTTAGACACTAACCCATGTATTCAGTAAGATACATTTAATCATTCACTTAAACAGTCAGTCACACACCTACTAAATCCTCCATCCAGACACTTATACATCCATTCATTCTTCAATACAGCTTGGTATATATATAATACATATTTAAATTTTAAAGAAAACCACATTCACTGGATGATGTCATCAGTGATGTCATCAGTGATGTCACTGACCATGTCATGAATGATGTAATATGTGACGTCATCAGCAGTGCATTGCGGGGCGCGAGTTATAGTTAGCTGAACTAACTATAACGGTGGAATTTCTATGGTTTTGTATGAGGGAAATGTCCAACTAACTATAACGTCCCTGAAACCTATGGTTTTTTCAGTGAATTTCTAAGGTTTTTTAAATACTAATTTCTAACTATAACGTGCCTGAAACCTATGGTTTTTTTCAGTGAATTTCAAAGGTTTTTTTAAATGCCAATTTCTAACTATAACGTGCCTGAAACCTATGGTTTTTTCAGTGAATTTCAAAGGTTTTTAAAATACTAATTTCTATCTATAACGTCCCTGAAACCTATGGTTTTTTCAGTGAATTTCAATGTTTTTTTTAATGCTAACTTCTAATCATAATGTTCATTTAACCTATAATTTTTTCCGACACCCAAGAAGGACACAACACCCACTGCCACAACCCTCAGGACCTCCCCCCCGTACCACCCCTCTCCCTACTGTAATTTTTTTTATTTGTTATTTAAACTATATAATGTCTTCTTGTTTTTTAAATATTAAACAACTACATACAGTATGAAAGGGAGCCCAGCCCAGAGCCACATCTGAAGACCAACACATGTCATAGACCTACTGATCAAGCAGCTCCGACACCCAAGAACGAACGCCACAACACCCACCACCACCCCCAGGATCCCCCCCCTCTACCACCGAGGCAGCGCAGAACAAGACAGCAAACTTTCCGAAAACGGCATGGCCCCTCAGCCAAACAATAGCTCAATATTGGGACAGGTGTGAACAAACTATATGTGAAGGAAGCAATTCACCCATGTCTAACAATGCACACAATGCAAAGTGTAGCGGTGATGTGCTGGACACATCTCAGTATGCAGAACACACACCTCTCCATGTGCACAAATACTACTGGTGCTTCTAGTGTTGTGGACAGTGCACCCAACCATGTTACGTCAAACACTAGGGAAGATCTCAGTCATGTAGCTGTGTCGTCCCCCCTTGTAAGCATAAGCGTAACCGGAGTGGGCTGGTCCGACATACGCCACTTCAGCGTAGGAGTGTGAATAAATAGGCTCCTGAATGGCAGTGACCCCAACTTCGTGGCAGCGACCACAGCACCAGACTCCCTTCGATTAGTGAGGCGTATTTGCATATGGAAGGCCGGCGACACATGGTGCCACTGAACCTGAACTACGCAGGCCGGTGGGGCCACCAACCTATGCACGTGGCTGTGGGCCCTTGCTCACCGCTACCTCTGGCCTACACTGCGGTCAGCAGGGCTCACAATTCAGATACAGTCGCGATTGCAGATGACGCAGTCCAGTAGGCAAGAGACATTGCTCCCAGTGCGGCCCGTCCGCACCAAGCAGCATCACAGGCTCATACATTCTCAATCCTTCTGGTGCCACTAACTGTGCACCTCAACTCAACACCACGTGGCTATGGGCCCTTGCTGACCGCTACCTCTGGCCTACACTGCGGTCATCAGGGCTCACAATTAAAATTAAGTCTTGATTAATTAATTACAGAGTCCAGTAGGCAAGTAACTATCACAGGCCTAAAACCTACATAATATCCTTTTAGTATCCTTGCTTCAAGAACTTTTTTTACATCAGTTATACCTTTAGTACAATCACCAAATTCATCTTCAAGTGCAAACGAACACTCATTAGCAGTCTACACTGCGGGCAGCAGAAGCTCACAATTCGAATTTTGGACACGTGGTGCCACTAACCCTGTTCAACACAAGCTGCGACACGTGGTGCCACTAACCCTGTTCAACACAAGCCGGCGATACGTGGTGCCACTAACCCTGTTCAACACAAGCCGATCCCACATGTGGAACTGTGTCCTGAGTCCTGAATGGCAGTGACCCCAAGTCCGTGACAGCGACCACAGCACCTGACTTCCTTCGATCAGTGAGGCATATTTCCATATGCAAGGCCGGCGACACGTGGTGCCACTAACCCTGTACAACACAAGGCGCGACACGTGGTGCCACTAACCCTGTTCAATACAAGCCGATCCCACATGTGGAACTGTGTCCTGAGTCCTGAATGGCAGTGACCCCAACTTCGTGGCAGCGACCACAGCACCAGACTCCCTTCAGTTTTATTTGTTGTTGTTTTGTTTAAATAAAATGTTTTATATGTAAATCTATACATGACTAAGATTCTTGTTTGTCCAACCGCACAGGAACAATTCCAGGCCCAAGAAGGTTGTTGGGGGTATGTTGGTAATGTGGGAAGAGGGTGCGTTACCTGCTGATGTGGGGAGAGGCAGCATGAAAGAGGTATCTCTCACAGAAAGAACTCCGGTATGTTTTCAGAAATGCCTCGGACAGATGCCAGCTGACGGACTGAATCACAAAATGGCTTTTCAATGCTTATGTAGTATGACTTATGAACAGTTCACACCCAGGCTCGCAGAGGGACAACTGCGGCCCGTCCGCTCGACTCACAGATGCAGTACTACGAGCCGTCCGCTCCCAAAGGAACAGCAGCGTAGTAGCTCGCAGAGGTACAGGCACAGCAGCGTACTAGCTCGCAAAGGTACAGAGCTGCGAGCCGACGGACTGGCTTCTAACGGCATAGCTGCGAAGTGGTGATGTTGGGCAGAGGGAGCGTGAAAGGGTTATCTCGCACAGACAGAGCTCCGGTATATTAAATTGCCCCCGGGACCTTTCTTTTATATTTTCACTCGATGCGAGAAAGCGCCCTTTCTGGACCAAGACCTTTCTCCCTACCAAATTTGGCGTAATTCCGTTCAGCAGTTTGACCTGTAGCCTTGTCTAAAGTTTCCTATGGAAAATCCATTGAGAAAACACGTTTTCACACCCCCCACATAGCTACCTGTCGCAGGCGTACTCGCTGTTGCTGTGCAGGTCAGTGGTCTAGTTGTCAACATGTCACGGCCACTCCCTGAGGGCAGGTTTGCACACACACCACACCCATCCGGCACATGCGTCACAGGCCATGTGACCACACAAATATAATGGATCGACAACGTCACATCCTTTATTGCCGGTGGTGACTGGATGGCGGACGCTCCACGGGTCTCAATCATAAAGAGTCCATGTAAAGTTGCGCAGAGGGTTAGTCGCACCCTGAGCTGTATGGCCGTCAGGGGCCTACTACCACGTGGCACGGACTTGAGTTGCACAGGGTTAGTGCCACCCGAAGCTGTTGTGGCCATCAGGGGCCTACCACCACGTGGCGCGGACTTGAGTTGCACAGGGTTAGTGCCACCCGAAGATGATGTGGCCGTCAGGGGCCTACTACCACGTGGCGCGGACTTGAGTTGCACAGGGTTAGTGCCACCCGAAGCTGATGTGGCCGTCAGGGGCCTACCACCACGTGGCGCGGACTTGAGTTGCACAGGGTTAGTCGCACCCTAAGTTGTATGGCCGTCATGGCCTACCACCACGTGGCGCTGACTTGCGTTGCACAGGGTTAGCGGTACCAAAAGCTGATGTGGTCTCCGCCATTGATGACTCAGGACTCAGCGACATGTGTGGGATCTGCTGGGCCGCGGAGCGGGTCCACATAATGTGCACCAAGCCATGGTGGCGGGACCGGGCCCTGGAGCTTTCACGGGCACATGGAGTGCCCACTGGTAGACACTCCGGTGGCAGCAGGTAATTATTTGGTCCTGGATGTGCAGGGGTGGCAGTGTCTCTCTCTCTCTCTCACTTCCCTCTCTTCACTCTCTCTCTCACTCTCTTCCTTCCTTTCCTTCTATCTCTCTCACTCTCTCTCCCTTCTCCCTTTCTCACTCCCTTTCTTTCCTTCCCTCTCTTTTTCTCTCTGGCTTTTTTTTCCTTCTCTCTTTCTCTGTGTCTCACTCCTTTGATATGCGCATTACACACATCCTTATTTTGTGCTTTATTTTCCAGGCTGTGTCATCGACATTGATGGACCCGACAGGAGTCTTCCGCCTTGTTGTTTTGTGTTGAGTTTGTTAAATTTAGTTTCTCCTCGTAAACGGAAAAATAAAGTTTGAAAAAAAAAAAGTTTTTGGTTGTTACTTAAGTGCTGTGTGACTCTTTCTCGTTCTTATTACTGTTATTTGGTGGTGTCCACCATGGTGTTAAATTTTGGGGCAGTTATCGCGGGAATACTGGTGATGTCTGCAGTTTGCACCAGCTTCTGAATAGTGTGTTAGATTTATCTCAACTTTAGTTGCATGAAAGTGCTGATAATGAGATGCAGAGTAGGCGTTCTCGTGCAAAAACACACGAGGTGCACCTTTGCGATTTATTCTAAATACTAAAATCCTGTATTGAATCGCACTGTGGTAGTGGGTGCATTTACAGTGTACACACAAAATCAATGAAGAAATCTCATTGTATTTATATTGATTGGGAATAGTGGGTCAGGTGCTGAATCTTGACGGGATACACTGCCCAGTTCGTTTATTTTTCTGTACATGAAAAAACCACATCACAACTTTCACAACAAAAGGCAAAAACTGCGATGCGAAACAAATTCCGGCGATAAGCCGCGTTAGCAACAGGGATTTTATACCTGCTTTCTGCTGGTGTTAAGCAGGACGACTACCTGCAGCATGAAAGGGAACACAGCCAAGAGCCACACCGGAACACCCACAGGTGCCATAGAGTCAATGAGCATGATACACGGATACCCATGAGGGCCACAACACTCATCGCAACAACCCCAGGACCGCCAACACCCCCGAACCCGCATCTGAGCAAGTGTGTCCGTGTGGTCATTGTGTTAGCATGATGGGCACGGGCCCTGCAACATCACAGTGTGCTGTCTTCAGCGGACGTTACCATGTCACCTCAGCGTTGGCAGTGAGCCTGGACATGTAGCTACGCACTCATCCTCCTGCATGCTCAAGCGGCGTGTGCTGGTCCGGCGTACACAGGTCAGCGCAGGGGTGTGCCTATCCGGCAAGGGGAACGGGGTGTCTCGGACATGTCCGTGTGCAAGAAGTGCGGTAAGTGTGTCTCTGTGTTCTGGTGTGGCCGCCACAAGGGCCGCAGCAGTCAATGTTGTAAAGTGGCATGCACCACCTCCAAACGGCAGTGTCACGGTGTGATTGGAATGCCACAGGACATGCGCGAATAGGCATTACAATGGTGTGCCGTAGGAGTGCACGGGATACAACAGCGCAGCGCACAAAAGTGTGTGGGCTCGTGGGAGGGAGGAGCAGATATTTGGCAACGTAAAACACAGTGAACCCGCCCATGTGCCACGTGCTGGGCATCTCATCCATGATGACCAGGGTCGCAGACATCCCAAAACACCCACGACCGGCCTTTGTACACATCCTGTATGAATGCAGCTGGAGAAGTTACTGTAGGGATGACAAGTTCTTTGTCTGAGCTATCTTGCGCTAACACATCTGCTGCTCCGAGAAGGAACTTGCAAGTGGCCAGCCCCCCCTGACAGATACGATAATATTTGCATCCGTCTCCCACACTACGCACTGCCCGATTTGAGAACAACGAGTACACATCCCACACTCAAAAGTCCTTTGTCGTAGTTAGCGTGCGTGAAATGGCCTTCACACGTACTCCCACCACACCCCTGCCCTGCACCCATTGCACACAGACCCAGCTCATTGCACCAAGCTGTGCCATTTCATCCACAAGACTGGCACACGGCAAGCCAGTGCAGCTACAAGCAGAGCCACTGACGCAATGGCAGGGCATCCCGAACACATGGTCGACTCCATTCAGGTCCACCTATACCTTGCACGTCTGCTGCATGTCCTGGGTGCACTGCCTTTGGCAGTGCTGCGGATCACTTACCGGCTGAGCTTCCGCATTGCGGACGTCACCTGCGTTCAACCTGTATTGCAATGTCGCACGTGCCTATCCGAGTGGTGCATGGACGTGTGCCTCTCCAACGTGTGCGTAGCTGACATGGATTACGACGGGTGTGTGCGCCCCCTGTTGGCCCACGACCAGGAGTGTCATGGTGATGCCCGTTTATGGCATGCATGGATATTAGGCATGCATGTTGGGAACTGGGCCTGGGAGATTGCACGTGTCGTAGTATGCAGTGAACAAATTGACCCACTTCCCGATTCTGCTTTGGTGCACATTGGGTACAGTGGTTGGAGTCAGCACATCTGTCCCGGTCAGCTGATGGATTACGTCGACGACATGTCAAATATTGTGGCCAACCATCACTCATTAGTGATAGTGGCTTACGCAGCTGCACTCGCGTTCATGGACTAGTTACAAGGTACCTGCAACCACGACTCGATGTGCCACATTGCATGTGTCCCGCCGCATCATTGACTGTTGTGCATCTGGTCACATGTCCCAAGACGACAGTGGACATGGCTGCATTGGTGTCGACTCATGTCCGAGGCGCGGACAACCAACGCTGCTTGACACTGACGTGTGTTGGTGATGGACTACCCCGAGGTGAACATGGACGTTTTCCTACGTTCCTTATTCAGGCATGCTGCTGCATTTGTCTGCATATCATGGCACTACTCTTGGCCGTACTGACACGCACTATTTTTTATAAAGTTTCTACATTTTCACTTGTCTCCAAATGTGTTGTGTCTTCATTTGTATGCCAATGTGTGTGTCACGGACTCTCTGGCTGCCTGCCATACGTGAATTGCTACCCCATCCGGACTGTGGGTTTGTACTTATGCGTTCTCATGTGCCTGTTTCGTACTGATGCTTTTGGACGTTTATCCGCCACAGGGGAGTGCATTTGTGTCCTGTGTTCGATTGTGCGAATGTTTGTGTTTGGACAACATTGTGTTGGATGTTGGTGTGCTCTGCTTCCTATGTGTGTGTGCTGCATTCTGTGTGAGATGTCCCTTCATGTGAGGTATTGTTCACCCTTCTCCCTTTCAGGCAGTGTGGTTTTCACTTCTGTGCTTGTTCAGTGGTGTGATGTTGGCGGGTTGTGTGACTTGTGCTCCTTGTTGGTGTGTTTCATTTTAGCCATGGTTTGTCTGTAGTTGTGCTGTACTTAATTGTGCATGTGTGCCATTGTGCCCATCTCCCCCTGTCCCCCCACTCCCTGCTTCTTCCTCTTCCTGGTGCTGTTGTGTCTGTAATTTTGTTACTCCACACATAAATACATGTAAAGAACAAATTAGAATAGTTCCTTTATTCTTTTAGATTGCAAAACTTCTCTCTATTGGTTATTTTTGAATTTTCCATATAAACAGTTTTTTAAATATTCAAGGACACATAGAAGTCAGAAGTGCAACGTATTCTATCAACACACTTTCTAGAACATTCTACAACACGTGCAGGTTAAAAGTTCATCAATTTTTTTAAACCTAACGATATTTTTTTGCAACATTTTCTCGAACATTTAATGGCACGTGCAGGTTAAAAGTTCACGATTGTTTTAAGTTCGAACAGTGCCTTCCAAATGCAAGTAGCAGGTGTGGTTGAGTTGACCAAATTTTATCCTATCATATGTACTCCACGTTTAAACTGCTTTTTCTTAACCAATCACAAAGATGCTTTTCCACAAAACGAATGTGCACCCTACTTCTAAAAGCAATGCTTTTCATCTCCCAATCAGTTATCGTTTTGAATGAGAAAAAAAGTAGTTCCCCACCTTTAAACATATCTCTTATTCTACGAACGGACTGCATGAGCTACAGACATCTATCCATACTTCCCAGCCATACCTTCAAAATGCTAGTGTGGATCGTAGGACATAGCTATGTTTTCTGGTGCAAGAGGTATGCAGAACAGAGATGTATTGACTTAGACCTAGGTTTACAAAATGTGGACATTAAATGGTTTGGACAGAGAGGATTGAAGTGGCACCAATTGTTGCCTTTGGTTAAAACCTGTTTGCATCCCCAACACCCTGACCTCATGATTGTGCACTGTGGTGGAAACGACCTAGGTACATTGACTGGTGTAGGTTTGGAAATGCTAATGAAAGACACCTTTCGACAATTGATGTTGCTTTTGCCTCAAACTGTCTTTGTATATTCCAATATATGCCAAAGACAGAAGTGGAAATGGTCAAACCAATTTTGTCCTCAGATTGAAAAATCTAGGAAGAATGTCAACAAAGCTGTGTCTGCATACCTCAGAGACCATAGAATGGGATCGATCTACAACAACAACATACGTTTTGATATGGCTGATATCTACAGAAGTGATGGAGTACACTTCACAGATCAGGGAAATCGAGATTTTCTGAATACTCTGAAGCTGTGTATCCGCACTTATATGTAGCTCCAACTAATAAACACAAGGGCTCTTTTTAGAGCCGCCTTATATTCCCAATATCGGTTCGCAGAGTGACAGCTGCGATCCGGCTAGCACAGGGAGACCTGCGGGCCGTCGGGAAGGCTCGCAGAGGGAGAGCTGCGGCCCGTCAGCTCGGCTCGCACAGGGAGAGCTACAGGCCGTCGGCTCGCAAACGCACACCAGCGTGCTGGCTCACAGAGGGAGAGCTCGAGTCTAACTCACAAGGGGACACCAACGGGCCAACGGACCTGCTAGCAGAGACACACCTATCACCTAACGGACTGGCTCGCACATGTACAGCTAGGGACACGACGGCTCGCAGACGCAGACCTTCGAACCGACAGACTGGTACTGTTTTATGCTTTAGGGTAGTACAGTGGTGTTTGTGTACTGTAGGGGGTTCATGCTGGAGGTAGCGTTTTAGGGTTTAAGGTAGTGCAGTGGTGTTTGGGTAGTGTAAGAATCGTGCTGGAGGTAGTGTTTTAGAGTTTACGACAATGCAGTAATGTTTGGGTAGTGTAAGGGGTCATGCTGGGAGTACTGTTTTGGGGTTTAGGGTAGTGCAGTGGTGTTTGTGTAGTGTAGGGGTTATGCTGGGAGTAGTGGTTTAGGGTTTACGGCAGTGCAGTGGTGTTTGGGTAGTGTAGGGGGTCATGCTGGGAGTAGTGTTTTAGGGTTTACGGCAGTGCAGTGGTGTTTGTGTAGTGTAGGGGTTGTGCTGAGAGTAGTGTTTTAGGATTTAGGGTAGCACAGTGGTGTTTGTGTAGTGTGGGAAGTCATGCAGTGAGTACTGTTTTAGGATTTAGAGTAGTGCAGTGGTGTTTGTGTACTGTTTGGGGGTTCATGCTGGGGGTAGCGTTTTAGGGTTTAAGGTAGTGCAGTGGTGTTTGGGTAGTGTAAGAATCATGCTGGAGGTAGTGTTTTAGAGTTTACGAAAATGCAGTGGTGTTTGGGTAGTGTAAGGGGTCATGCTGGGAGTAGTGTTTTAGGGTTTAGGGTAGTGCAGTGGTGTTTGTGTAGTGTAGGGGTCGTCCTCGGAGTAGTGTTTTAGTGTTTACGGTACTGCAGTGGTGTTTGTGTACTGTAGGGGGTCGTGCTGGAGTAGTCTTTTAGGGTTTAGGGTAGAACAGTGGTGTTTGGGTAGTGTAGGGGGTCGTGCTGGGGGTAGTGTTTTAGGGTTTAGGGTAGTGCAGTGGTGTTTGTGTAGTGTAGGGGGTCATGTTGGGAGTAGTGTTTTAGGGTTTAGGGTAGTCTAGTGGTGTTTGTGTAGTGTAGGGGGTCGTGCTGGGGATAGTGTTTTAGGATTTCGGGTACTGCAGTGGTGTTTGCGTAGTGTAGGGGATCGTTCTGGGGGCAGTGTTTTAGAGTTTACGACAGTGCAGTGGTGTTTGGGTAGTCTTTGGGTAGTGTAGGGGATCGTACCGACAGACTGACTCACAGAGCTCCGAGCCGACGGACGGGCTTCTAAAGGCATAGCCGCGACCTGGTGATATGAAGAGAGGCAGGGTGAAAGGCATATCTCACACAGACACAGATGCCAGTGTTGCCTCGCAGAGGTAAAACTACGAACCCGATGGCTTCTACACGGAGAGATGCGAGCTGACGGAGTAAATCACAAAATGGCTGCCAACACTTCCTGGTTTCAACCATTCACAGCCAATAAGCCGCAAGCTGGTGCTTGTAACCCCTCAGCTAATCACATGTCAGAATTCTCAAATATCGATATCTGTAAAATTTGATATTTCTCAAAAACTACTGAACGGATTTACACCATTTAAACAAAAGCGTGCTTTCTGGACCATCACCTTTCTCCCTGCCAAATTTGGCGTAATTCCGTTCAGCAGTTTCACCTGTAGTCTTCTGTAAATTTTCGTATGGAAATTGCATGGAGAAAACACGTTTTAGGACCCTCTTTTTTCTCAGCCCCTCCTACACCATTCACCCCCAAACTTTCAATATGAGAGCTAATCAAAAAAAGAGAAACTTTTTGGATAATTTCATAAAGATTCATCAAACGACGCCAAAGTTACAAGCACATAGAAGGCTCCAGAAGGGGGGCCGCGCAACCCCCCTCCCAACTTGAGTGAAGCCCCCGGGCTGCGCGGACCCCAGCGCACCCCCGCAACCCCTGCGAGCCCTTGCTATTATTTTTTAAGAAATACCCCCGGAACCTAGCCCACCCAAGGGCCTCATTAAAATGAAACGCGAGAACCTGCGACCCCAGCGCAAATTTTTGCAGATTTTTTTAATTTTTTTTTAATGATTTTCTGGGCCCTGGGGGTCCTTCTGGGACCCCCTGAGCAGGCCTAGGGTGTCAGGGTTTTCTACCCTGCCCCCTTCTCTTGTTTTATACCTTTGTTTCTCCGTTTTCGGGTGACTCGCTTCTACCGAGCCACAAGATGGCTGCCAACACTTCCTGGTTTGGACTACTAGCAGCCAATCACAGTGAAGCTCGCGCACGCGACTATAGGCTCCGCCCAGATATCGAAACTTTTATTTTTCTAATTTCTCAGCAACTACTGAACGGATTTACACCATTTTTAAAAAGGTCACTTTCTGACCCAAGCACTACCTTTCTGCCAAATTTGGAGTAATTCCGTTCAGTAGTTTCGGCTGTAGCCTTGCACAAAGTTTCCTATGGGAAATTGATTTTTTTACTCTTATTTTTTGAATTTCTCAAAAACTACTGAACGGATTTACACCATTTAAAAAAAAGGTCGCTTTCCGAACCAAGCTCTACCTTTTTGCCAAATTTGGGGTAATTCCGTTCAGCAGTTCGGGCTGTAGCTCGTCGCAAAAGTTCCTACGGAAATTAACATGGAGAAAACAAGTTTTGGGACCCCCCTTTTTTCTCAGCCCCCGCTTGACGAATCACCCCCAAACTTTCAGGATAGGAGATGACCTGGATAGACTTCTTTTTTGGAGAATGTCAGGAAGATTCGTCAAACGACGCCAAAGTTATTAGCAAATCAAAAAATGCTTTTCCTATGGAAACCAGGTTCTAACTATAACTACCTACTGACGACCGCCAGTAGGTAATATATATATATATATATATATATATATATATATATATTATATATATATATATTTATATAGATATCTTTTTTACATATATCATACAAACCAATAAAACCCAGCCACCCACCCATCCAAAATCACACTGAATAAAAACAATGAAAATAACCTAAATATTAGCAAAAACTACAACTACACTAATCTAAACCTAACTAATCTAACCTTATCTATTCTAACACTATTACTATCATAAAGCAAAAAAAAAGGAATGAAACTCATGATCACATTCTGTGAACTACAGCTGCTGCAGGATGTGGTCCACAGACTGCTGCCGCATGTCCACCTTCTGAAGCATTGTAGCCATCTGCATCTCCAGACTGGTCAATTTTAATATGAAAAATGTCACATCCTGTGTAGTCACCCCCTGACCACCCGATCGTCCTGCATCCTGTAGGAGAGGTTGGCCTTCCACTGATGTTGTTGCAGATGAAGGGCCTGCTTGAGGCTCCTGCCCTCCTTCATGTCTCATTCCCATGTAGGTCCTGGTTTCCTTTTGAGTTGTTGGCACTTTACCTGGAGCATGTGAAACCCATGTTTTGGCTGCTTTTTCCTTTTCATATCTGCTGCCCATCCTCATGAACCCCTTGGATATGCTGCAGATGCACAGGTATTGTGTCTTAGGACATCAGAATAGCCTTTCTGCCTCCGCGGTCATGTTGTCTGTGGAGAAGAATGACACATGTCTCAGAAATTGTGGTCATAGCTGACACTCTCTGCTCTCCAATGTATGAGAATATTGTAGATGCTGAATGCTAAACTAGTGTCAAAGCTCAGATGTCTATGGGCCAACCACTCATCAAATGTACACATCCAGCTTGTTTGTCACATCCTGTGTCATCACATGAACAACTGGAGTTGGCCTTGTGGTTACATGAAATGGAAGTGACTGTCAAAAGTCACACTGAGCCCTGCTAATCTCCATCCCTAAATTTAGTGGGCGAAATCATGTGCACAAACATGTACACACAATGCCCATCTAGGTACCATCTAGGTACTCCATGGGGAATGATATGCAGCTTGCAAGAAGGTACCAGCAAGAGGAACCAACCTATGTTGAAAGGGTGTAGACAGACATGTCCAGACCTGGGACACCATGTCCTTGTGCATTGTGTAGATCCCTCACCATTTAAAAATTCTGAATTGTTCACCTGTCAGGGCAATTGCATCCTATCCATACCATCTCATTTTCAGTGGACTGCGCAATAGGTCTCAGGCTGATGCCATATTACCTCATTTTCTCTACACAATCACATGTTACTCACATGCAGGACTCAGAAGGATGTCCAGGCAACCATGATGTAGGCTGACATCAGCAATATACATGGTGCATGTGGGAAACAAAGGGCCTCATTTATGAGGTTTTCACAGAGGGCAGCGCCGCAGGCCTTCCTGCTGTGCTGCCCTACGGCAAAAGAAAAGGGCAGTAATGCACCATATCTATCAGATATGGTGCATTCCTGTCCTTTTCCCCTGCACCAGCGCACCATGGGCTGCCGTGCACGGTAAACAGTCGGAACACTGCGGTTTGTACCACACGTGTTCAGACTATGAAAACTCTACCACACATGCCTTAACCACTCATATGCGTGGTTAAGGCAGTGCGCGGTCTAGCTGCTGAAAGACGGAAGCAGGAAGACGCCGCGGAGAGGTAAGTGGGGCTGGGATTTTTTATGGGCTGGGAGGGGGTCGAGGTAGGTTTTAGGGCAGTGGAAGGGGTTGGGGTAGTTTAAGGTACAGTGCATAGGGGAGTCGGGGTAGTGTAAGTTAGGGGGCAGGGTTATAGGCCTTAGGGTAGTGGGAGGAGAATGGGTGGTTGGGTTAGTTTTTAGGGTGGGGGTCCGGTTAGGTTTTAGGGCAGTGGAAGGGGTTGGGATATTTTAAGGGACACCGCTGGGGCCGTGGGGGGGCAGGGTAGTGTAGGATTTTAGACCTTAGGGCAGTGGGAGGGGAATGGGTAGTTAGGGTAGTTTTTAGGTTTGGGAGGGGGTCAGGGTAGGTTTTAGGGCAGTGGAAGGGTTGAGGTAGTTTAAGGGACAGTGCAGAGGGGGGTCAGGGTAGTGTAAGTTAGAGTGCAGGGTTTTAGACCTTAGGGCAGTGGGAGGGAATGGGTAGTTGGGTTTGTTTTCAGGGCAGGGGGGTTGGGGTAGGTTTTAGGGCAGTGGAAGGGGTTGGGGTAGTTTAAGGGACAGCGCGGGGCGAGGTAGTGTAGGCTTTTAGGCCTTAGGGCAGTGTGAGGGGAATGGGTAGTTGGGGTCGTTTTTAGGGCTGGGAGGGGGTCGGGTAGGTTTTAAGGCAGTGGAAGGGGTTGGAGTAGTTTAAGGGACAGCGCAAGAGGGGTGGGGGTGGGGTAGTGTAAGTTAGGGTGCAGGACTTTAGGCCTTAGGGCAGTGGGAGGAGAGTGGGTAGTTGGGTTAGTTTTTAGGGTGGGGGGTCAGGGTAGGTTTTAGGGCAGCGGAAGGGGTTGGGGTAGTTTAAGGGCCAGCGCGGAGACAGGGGGGCGCGGGGTAATGTAGGGTTTTAGGCCTTAGAGCAGTGGGAGGGAAATGGGTAGAGTGGGTACTTATTAGGGCTGGGAGGGCATCCAAGTAGGTTTTAGGGCAGTGGACGGGGTTGGGGTAGTTTAAGGGACAGCGAAGGGGGGCAGGGGAGTGGTAGTGTAAATTAGGGTGCAGTGTTTTAGGCCTTAGGGTATTGGGTGGGGAATAGGTAGTTGGGTTCGTTTTTAGGGCAGGTCGGGATAGGTTTTTGGGCAGTGGAAGGGACTGGGGTAGTTTAAGGGATGGCGGGGAGCAGGGGGTCGAGCATAGTGTAGGGTTTCAGGCCTCAGAGCAGTGGAAGGGGAATGGGTAGTTGGGGTAGTTTTTAGTGTTGGGGGGTCAGGGTAAGTTTTAGGGCAGTGGAAGGGGTTTGGGTAGTTAAAGGGACAGTGCAGGGGCAGGGGTGGGGGGTGATTGGGGGCGATGCGTGGTAGTGGCGACCTTAGCCACACATACCCCTTTACCATTCATGCCTATACCACAAAATTTCATGGTAAAGACGCATTTGAGGTTGGGCTGCGTGGTAGAGACACGCATGGTAAAACCATTTGTGCTTCAATCATACAACAGCTGTGCACCAATGCAGGCACCTTTACACCATGGTGCAATTGTGCCTACTTTGCTGGGATGATTATTTTTGCGCAGGCAGGGAAACCTTCCTGTACAAAAACAATCACAAGACACTTTTTCCTCTTTCTATGTGTGCTGCAGAATGCAGCACATATAGAAAAAAGAAAAACAAGGAGAAATAAAGATATTTCTCCTCATTGTGCCTCCATTACGCCTCCCCTGGGAAGGCGTAAGTTTTTGGCGCTGCCTCAGATTTACGATTTCTCTCAAATCTGGGGCAGTGTCAAAAAGCCATGGATGTTGCAGGGAAAGCTCCCAGCAACACCCATTGCATGCCCCTTTGTCTCAGAAAACTGCGCTAAAGGGGACAATATTTACGAGGCAGCATTAAGCCAAATAAAGTGGCTTAATGCTGCCACTCATATGACTTCACTCTGTCACAATCCTTACGCATGCTTCAAGCAGGTGTAAGGAATGACGTAGGTCTTTACACATGGGAATCGCCCTTGTGTAATGACAAATTAGTTGAGTCAGTTGCCTACACATTCCAGCAATGCTTCTACATTGCGCCAACAGATAAGTCAGGATTCCTGACATATCTGTTGATTCACTGTGACATGGTGCTCCGTAAAATTAATATGGTGCATCCAAGGTGTTGCAAGGATGGTGCTATGAAAAGTTTTGCATTGCTGTTTTTCCCCAGCAATGAGCCACTTTTCACACATGTGGCTCATAGTGCCTCACTAACTGTACATGTCACTATTCCACACAATGCATATGTATGTGTGATTTGAGCTATGGCTGTTTAGGTATGCATTGACTTACCAAGAGGGCCACTGACTTCCAGTCCGAGATGGTCCAGCAGATTAGCCTCTCTACTGACTACATGGACAGTCCTCTCCACATCAAATATGCGGGTCATCTGGTACCGGAGCTTTTCCCACCATTGACGTCATTCTGGGGAAGTAGCCCTTACTGACATGGCCACCAGTGCCAATCATGTTGGGCAGGAAATGTACAATGAGCTAAAGTAGGCTACCAAACTTGTGTGGCGACAGGTTTTTGGACCTGCCTGAGATCACTATTATTCTATGTGCAAAATAACTAAAACAGAAATTTATAACTCAACCTTACCCCTACCCCTACTACTATTGACCCCAAAAATGCATGCACGCCCCACAACACTACAATTTGAACAACACTATTTTTACACAGGCCAGTAAAAAGACACATTTTACAAAACTTTCAAAAAACAGACACTTAATACAGTACAATACAGCTGCCAAACTCTCTGCTCCACACAACTCACTCCACCACCAAGCACACTCCCAGGAATAGTAAGTGAAAGAGAAACTAACTGTCTACTTCCTCTTTTGCAGCATGGCTGAGTCATTTCATCATTTCCTCTATGGATGCGACACGTTTTGATGTTTTGTGTCATATTTTCTCCCTACTCGTCTTTTTTTATTTACACAATATCCATTACAAGGTGATTCATGTCATAATCTATCAAGAATAGCGTGAAAATCTGAAGTGATGCGTGGATTTTTGTGAGTGATGCTTCACGTAATGCTTAGGTTATGTTACCTTACCTCAAAATGCATGACGTTTACTATGCAGAAGTCACTTTTGGGACAGACATTCACGGATGGGCTAGGAAATGTCACCATTAATTCTAATGCATCACTATTGTTGACACTTTGCATGGGAGATGTGCAATGCACTAATGTGACACATCCCATTCTAGTGTACTATGCACTGTTGCTTATGCTTAGGCATTGCCTATTGACGTGCTGTTTCAATGCCTGGGACTTTATTATGTAAAGGCCGCACTTTCTCTGTTTGGGCCATGAACATCTTGAGAAAGGTGCTCCTGCCTCAAAAGGTAAACTGCCGAATAATACATGGAATGGGCTGACCCCAGGGCTGGCACATATGTATGCTTGGCAGTTCGGCTGGACTGTTTCCATGAGGCACAGGGTCAGACTGATTTGCATATGGCCATGTCTGAACTGGGGTGGCGGAGTGAGCTAAAGAATGATGATGGATTAAACCCAGATCAGTTGACTGGGGGTGAGTGCTTGCAATGTTCAACACTCCGTCCATCATTCCCTTTGGTTCTGCTTTGTTCGCCTAAGTTGGCAGGGTATGCCCAGACGTGGGTCCCTTGCTCACCTTGCCACTGGATTCAAGCTAGCCTGGCTGATGACGGCTGATTAGCCAGAAACCAGTCCCAGGATGCTTGTTTCCGGTCCAGGGAAGACATGGCTTGGCAGTTCGGGCTGGACTGTTCCCATGAGGCACAGGGTCAGACTGATTTGCATATGGCCATGTCTGAACTGGGGTGGCGGAGTGAGCTAAAGAATGATGATGGATTAAACCCAGATCAGTTGACTGGGGGTGAGTGCTTGCAATGTTCAACACTCCGTCCATCATTCCCTTTGGTTCTGCTTTGTTCGCCCTAAGTTGGCAGGGTATGCCCAGACGTGGGTCCCTTGCTCACCTTGCCACTGGATTCAAGCTAGCCTGGCTGATGACGGCTGATTAGCCAGAAACCAGTCCCAGGATGCTTGTTTCCGGTCCAGGGAAGACATGGCTTGGCAGTTCGGGCTGGACTGTTCCCATGAGGCACAGGGTCAGACTGATTTGCATATGGCCATGTCTGAACTGGGGTGGCGGAGTGAGCTAAAGAATGATGATGGATTAAACCCAGATCAGTTGACTGGGGGTGAGTGCTTGCAATGTTCAACACTCCGTCCATCATTCCCTTTGGTTCTGATTTGTTCGCCCTAAGTTGGCAGGGTATGCCCAGACGTGGGTCCCTTGCTCATTTTGCCACTGGATTCAAGCTAGCCTGGCTGATGACGGCTGATTAGCCAGAAACCGGTCCCAGGATGCTTGTTTCCGGTCCAGGGAAGACATGGCTTGGCAGTTCGGGCTGGACTGTTCCCATGAGGCACAGTGTCAGACTGATTTGCATATGGCCATGTCTGAACTGTGGTGGCGGAGTGAGCTAAAGAATGATGATGGATTAAGCCCAGATCAGTTGACTGGGGGTGAGTGCTTGCAATGTTCAACACTCCATCCATCATTCCCTTTGGTTCTGCTTTGTTCGCCCTAAGTTGGCAGGGTATGCCCAGATGTGGGTCCCTTGCTCACTTTGCCACTGGATTCAAGCTAGCCTGGCTGATGACGGCTGATTAGCCAGAAACCGGTCCCAGGATGCTTGTTTCCGGTCCAGGGAAGACATGGCTTGGCAGTTCGGGCTGGACTGTTCCCATGAGGCACAGGGTCAGACTGATTTGCATATGGCCATGTCTGAACTGTGGTGGCGGAGTGAGCTAAAGAATGATGATGGATTAAACCCAGATCAGTTGACTGGGGGTGAGTGCTTGCAATGTTCAACACTCCATCCATCATTCCCTTTGGTTCTGCTTTGTTCGCCCTAAGTTGGCAGGGTATGCCCAGATGTGGGTCCCTTGCTCACTTTGCCACTGGATTCTAGCTAGCCTGGTTGATGACGGCTGATTAGCCAGAAACCGGTCCCAGGATGCTTGTTTCCGGTCCAGGGAAGACATGGCTTGGCAGTTCTGGCTGGACTGTTCCCATGAGGCACAGGGTCAGACTGATTTACATATGGCCATGTCTGAACTGGGGTGGCGGAGTGAGCTAAAGAATGATGATGGATTAAACCCAGATCAGTTGACTGGGGGTGAGTGCTTGCAATGTTCAACACTCCGTCCATCATTCCCTTTGGTTCTACATATGTATGCAGCCCTGGGAACAGCGCATTCCTGTGAAGGACACAGTGGCTGCTTAGGAGCAGCTCCATTTTTGCACAGCGCAGCCAGCAATACACCAGCACTTTGAAGGGGGAATGTAAATCCCCTTGCAGGCAGGTGCATTGAGTGACTGCACCCACCTGAAAGGGGATGGTGGGAGGGTGCTTGGGAACCCATTTCCCCCTCCACAGGGCTGCCATCAGGGGGCACACTGGCAGGGCCACAAATGTTGTTAGGCGCACTGTCATTGTTTTTCCAGAGAGCTTATTTGCCTCTGCACCCACGTCTGTTATACGGCACGGGCGCTGAGGCACGGGGATGTATTCATTTGCATGGGGCCATGCAACCATGCAAATGTGTGTGCAGCCTCTGGAGATGGTTTGTGCCTTATGAGTGCACATGACCAATTGGTATCACAGAAGGGCCCACACAAGCATCTGTGGCACCTTCTGTTGCTCCAAAATGTCTTGGGGGCATGCACGGTGGGCGGAGATGCATGTTGCACCCCCAGGGCAGAAGAGTGTTAAGGCCCCTCGTGATTTTGTACACTTCCGAGCATTTGATACAGTTGATGTCTCATGACCTGTGTACAAAAAAATACACCTGCAGCTCTTTTATAAGTACTTGTTATTTATTGTGAACCTTAGTGCTGTTTGGGACATTGTGATAATAGCTAGTTCATGAGAAAAAGTGATTGACAATGTGAGTGTTTCGCCTGATCCCAGCAGCAATGTTGAGGATGTCTCTGCCATCTGCTTCAGCTTCATCCTCAACATCGTCCATTGTCTCCAGGGGCTGTTGTTCTTCATCCCAGGGCACATTAGCTTTCACACATATGTTGTGGAGTATTGCACAAACTATGATCATCTTACATACCATTTCAGGTGAGTAAAGCAGCCTTCCACCGCATAAGTCCAAACACAGAAACCTGCCCTTGAACAGGCCAAAACTTCTCTCTATCACGTTGCATGTTCTGCAATGTGCATGGTTGTAGGCCTTTTGAGGGTCTGTCTAGGGGTGTCCAAATGGGGTCATCAGCCAGGTCAGTAGGCCATATCCTCGATCAGCTGTAAGTGAGAAGTAGTAGAACTGTCTATACTGTTGATCATGCTTACCAATACATGGCATGTGGTGTATGTTATGTATTCTGCAATTTTCTGCAATATTACTGAGGTTATGATTAGATGAAGGGTTTTCCAGACAGTTGCACATTGTTTGTGACACGTGTGGCTTACCTTGCTGTGTGTCATGTCAAATGCATGAAAGGGGATGATACATTGCTGACCTTGAGTCACTGACTGCAATGTGTAATGGTTTGCATTCTATGATGGATACCTGGGTCCCTATTATGTATGGTGCACACTTTCCCTGTTTGTGCCTGACACACCTTGAAGTAGGTGCACTGGCTGCAAAAATGGAAAGTGGGCACTATTACATAGATTGTGCTGCCCCGAGGGCTGCCACTTACTCATGCTGCCCTGAGGCCAGCACATTCAAATGAAATGCATAGCAGCTTTCAATCAGCTGCTCTGTGTTTCACTGTGCATACGGAAAGCCGCATGCACTTTGGGAGGGGATTTCATATCCCCTTGCAGGCAGGTGCAGTGAGTGACTGCACCCACCTGCAAGGTGATGTCTGCGGGATCCATGGGACACCTTTTCCCCCCTCCTGAGGGCTGCTTTTAAGGAGCACACTAACAGTGCACCACCTTCAAGGTGGTTCACTGTCAGTGCACATCATGAGAGCTTCTTCGCCTCTACGCCTGCGACTGTAATAGAGTGCAGATGCAGAGGCAAAGGTATTTCCTCATGCAAATGATGGGACGCCCCCTTAAGATAGCACTGTTGCTTAATGGGCACCAGCGCTATCAGCATTACAGAAGGTGAGGTACATGCTTCTGTGGCCCCCTCAGTAATTACAAAGTGCCCTGGGGGTGCACAAAGAGGGCACAAAGACTCATAGCACCCCCAGGGTACTTTCTATTGTACTGCCAATGGAGTATGTACCTTTCTACTATATGTTGTGTGCTTATAGTGGATATGTGTGTTATCCTGTGCACATTAACTTCTTTGGTCACTATTAGATGAGGCCCTGAGTTGTGCCAGATGTCCAGCAATTGTTACAGATTATTGGTATGTGAATTTTTAAATGTTGCTTACCGACAAGTAGACCATTGCCATATTGACCATTTTGGAAGTGGTCATTGATGATGCTGTTGCAAAATATATATATATATATATATATATATATGCATCATGCACACTACCAGGAAATTTGGCCAGTACATTAGTGAAGAGTCCCCGATGGTCCACAATGGTATGGATGGGCAGTTGCAGCAGGAGGGACCATTTGCACATGCATGCAGTCCATTGCACCAAGAACATGTGGAAAGTCTGCGATGCCATAAAAGTCTTGTTTTATCTCCATCTGCTGATGTTGCGTGTTGGGTAACTGGGGGTACCGTGGTGTGAGGTGAATTATAGCATCCAGGACAGATGGAAGGATGGATGAAAACGATGCGTGGGAGACACCTGCCACTCGTGATGCTGTGGTCTGGAATGAGCCTGAGGCCAACATGTGTAAGACAGCCAGGAGCTTGGGCTGCAATGGGATGTTGCAGACCCTGGCAGTTGGTGGATGTAGCCGGGGTGAGATCTGATGCAGCAAGCTTACAATGGATGCCTTCCTGAGGCTGTAATATCTTATGACATCTTCCTACCTGAGCCCAATGAGGGTGGTCCTCTGGCGATAGATGTGCTCCTTTCTCCTTTGCTGCCTTTGCGTTGGTCGAGGTGGGGGTGGTTGTGGTATTTAGGCTGGTGGTGGTCGTGGTCTTCTCTGTCCAACTCCCAGCTGCAAGATTAGGATGTCCATGTTGTCAGATTTGATGGCAGACTGTTCTGCCAGGCTTCTCTTGTATTGCTACAGCTTATGCATCATTTCCTACACATGGGTTTGTGAGGCGCAGGGATTCTGATGCAATTTTCAATCTGCGTGAGGATACATCTGCTCATGGGAATCCCTGAGTCAGTACTGCGGTAGATGTTACGTTGGAATGCCTACCTTCAATATATTTCAACCTACCTGGCACAGCAGGTTCTGACGCAGATCCATTTTGACGCAGGGCTCTGGTACGTACTGCATCTCCCTAGATGCGTCACTTTGTAAATATGGCATAAAAAAACCCATTGGTGTGTCACAAAATGTGGCACACTGGTGGTGCAAGGGCCCTGTAAATCAGCACCTGAGAGTGGGTGATGGAAGCAGTGATATATAAGGTTGACCCACTAAGGACTGTTAGGACTGCCTAAATGAATAATGGTAGAATTCCTTCATAATTGTTGCCTATCTTTCTCAAAAATTTGAACCAGTTCTTATTGCTGGTGGTAAAATGGCATCTCAATAGGCATTATTCAAGATTTTTCTAAGATGGTGCAAGGGGGCTTTGGCTTACATTATAAATGCCTGCTTCCTGCCCACATCCAAAGTCTACCGCTTTCAGCCCTATCAAAGTGAGAAATATCCTTTCTACATACCCATATTTTATCTCCATAGACTAAGGCTCCTGGTTGTCTATATAAATATACTTATTGAAAGGAACTTACTGCGATAGTTCCTCTTTTGCCATCTAGCGGCTAAACAAAAAGTTGGATGCTTTGTGATGAAGACAAAATCCCTGGTCAGAGGAGAAGGCAGTGACAAACTGTCAATTATTTGTCTAAGCATTCCTTTAATTAGTGATATTGTATTTTTGACATATGGCTTTAAAAGAGAAGGGGACTGAACTTGAAGAAGTCTATTTTGCCAGGAGATCTGTGGCCTATTCACAGCTCTTCTTGGAATTGAGCGAGCAGTGAGTTGAGCTAATTATTGCTACTCTGTGGGGAGACAAAGCAGGGCAGCAGATACAGTTCTGTGGTTTAAATTGGCTAATAAAAAAAGAGGAAAGTCTCAACCTAATCAAAGAAGAGGTAAGACTGATTTGCATATGGCAGGGTCCAAACTGAGGTGGCATGTTGGGCAAAAGAACTATGGGTTGGAATGCTACCCGAGCGATTGCAAGTGGTTAAACAATTTGCAAACATTACTCCAATCACTTTATGTTTGTTTGATATTTCCAATTGCTACTAATGCCCACACATAACTTGTACCTTTGCAAGAAGTTGATTGTGACTTTATTAAATGGTCATAATCAATTGACCAATAGATTTTATTAAAAACATATTGCTATATGTTTCTTACTATTTGTCTGGGGGTTACTACGTTAAAGATCTAATTTACACTGTGTCCTTTGATGGCTGACACATCCAATCTAGACTTCCCCACTGAATGGGAGAGAATTGATTGATGAAACTCTTTGCACCAACTCACTGTTTCTCGTACTGGCAGGGACACAATGTCATAGCAGCCCAATTGCATTTTCCCACTGAAAAGCCAAATGAATTTTCGTGGTCGGATAGTGTGAGGGCAAGGCAACTCAACAAAGATCTAGCAGAGCAAAATAATGGCTGTCCAATCCCATGCCTATATTTATGAAAATTAGATGTACTTTATTATCCACTATACAATGCTACAAAAAAGATACAAACAGGGGCAAAGTATTTTACTGAGGTAAAGTGTAATAACAGAAGACAAGCAAGGCACAATCAGAAGTGCAGGCTTACGGTAAAAGCACAAGCTCATCCTATGTCTATGACTCATACGTCAGACTCTAGAGGGCTCAGTCTCCATGTGGTTAACAATGTTTGACCATTCTCAGTTCCAGACCCTCATAACAGGTTAGGTGAAAATTAGTTCAGGTTTACATTTTCTGATGGTTGCGGGACTTTGGCTCAAGGTCCTTGTTATGGTGTACTATCGGCAGAAAGAATTGACTCTCTTTTAATGGCACTGCAGAAACATCAAAAGCCATGGCCAGTCTGTGGATGCAGCAGCATGCTCTGGAGGCCCAAACAAGTACAAGCTGCCCCCTCAAATGCTGAAGAGTTCGTCCTTGGGTTCTCCATGAAGTTGCCAGCTCCAGGTTGTTAGAGGTCCAAGACAGTATCAGCACCAGTTGTCAATTTTGTGCTTCAGCACAGGGAGATGGCAGGCAAAAATCAAGGCCATCTTTGTTGGTGCAGCATTCCTGCCTGCAGTATGGCACAGGAGGACCCTCTCCAACAGTCTGTTTGATTCCTACAGCGTCCCGCTAACAAGGAGGTGACAGTAGGTGACAGTAGTACTCGTTTCTATTTTTTTGGTGCAGCACACCAGATGCCATTATAGACATATAGGAAGAATCACTCCAGCATTTGAGTCAGCTCCTGCTATGTTTCAACAGTCAGGGTGACCACAGCTCATACTTTGTTGCTTCTCTTTCATGCAGTGCACCAGATAGGATTACAGGGCTGAAGGGAGACCTACTCCAGAACATCTCCCTTGACGGTACTCTCATTTAGGTTGTTGCCTTCACCCAAATATCACAGCGTGCATCTACGCTAGGCAATCTTACCCTTACAAAGCTGCCTTTCACTCTCTTCTCTCAGCAGGTCAGGCAGGCACCATACCAAGGTAGGCCCACAGCTCCTCTCCTGTGACAGACTTCCAGGTTATGTCCTATCACATAGAGGAGACTGGATGTCAACAACACCAGCCATGATTCACAGGAATACCATGACACTCTGTGGAATGTCACCTCTTCAGTTCATTTCTTATAGCCAGTTTCCAAACAGGGAATGTTAGTTGCACTGTCACTGGTCTGGAACTGGATCAAGGTGGTTTGCCCCGACAGATTATCCATCCTCTCTAGAAAGTGATGATGGGTGTCTCAACGTGGAGCGCTCAAGGCAAGACCACACCCAGATATGAATTCCTTGCAGAAGGAAGCATTAATATTTTGGGAATAGAACCTGTGGAAGAAGCACAAAGCAACCCCGGATGGAACGATTCCCTCTGCATTACAAAGACCACTGTCTCCACTTTCCTGCATCCTCCATATAATTTAATGAAAGCGTTCAGGAGGGATTAATCAGGCACTGCTCCATTTATTAAGGCAGCCATGTTTCCATCCTCCCATTCCTTAATGTGCATCTCAAAAGCCTTAGACATACCAGCTATACTTTTGGAGGCTGAGACCCAGTCTCCATCTTGTGCCGTGTTTTACCAAGGGCAGTCCAAAATGGATCTCCCTGATCTCATATCATTCACTTATTTGCCATACAGCTCCATGATATCAGTCATTTTAAACACTCTACACTCATATACCAGGCACCAAGAATGTCAGTGCAGGGTCTGGGTATAGCCCTTTGGTGGACATTTACAGAGTGAGGCTAGTAAGCTAGTTACTCATTACTGAAAGCAGGGAAAAAGGAACTACCAGTCAGTAATGATTCAAAAATGGTACATTGTCACCCGCACCAAGCATTTCTTAGCCTATGCATGGATTGTCATCAGATATAGTAAGGAGGGCACACTTGGTGCACCCCTCCTGAGAACAGAGCCCCGTAATGGTTCTCAAATACCTGTTGCAGCATTGTTGTTCTCATGGGCCCCAATAAACCAAATAAGGATTGCTATGGAAACTCATTGTTAAGTAATGTATAATAGGGATGCATACTCAGAAATACCATGCATAGAAGTTCAGTGAAAGGCACAAAAAGCACAGTGGCAAAGTGTCCATTTTAGTTAATAAGCATACATTCAAAGAGGTGTCTCTCTTCTCTTTACTGGTACATATTAAAATCTTAACATTCTAGAATAGTATGCACGAGAAAGGACGCAAGGCAGGGTGACACAAGACAAAGGAAAACATGGGCACACAGTGGAATGTGAGTAAGAAGGGTGGGAGAGATGCACACATGTATGGAAAAAACAGGAAAGAGGAAGATGGGGTGCTGTGGGGATAAGACACAAGCATTGCTGTAAAGTATAAGCAAATACAACACCATGCAGGTGACATTTTGGTCCCAACAGTGTCCATGGCTCAAGATTAATGTAATGGGATAGTTCAGTCCAGGGTAGCGTGGAAGGAGGGGTAAGGCCAATTGTTGATTTCTTTCAGGACGTCATTTACACCCATGACATCAAAGACAATAGCACATTGGGTGAATTGGATTATACAATAGGAAATTTTGGATGCTTCTAGATCTGAAGCTCACTAAGAAGTGACATGACTCTGAAGGCCTTCTCCTTTGGAGGTAAGTTTATTGATATCATGAAGGTGATCACCTTTAGGAAATTTTACTCAAATAGGGACAGACATAGCTTTGTAACCAATTGACACTAGAAGAATATGCTCCTCATGTTCCGGACAAAGAATATAAAAACTTCCTAATTAACGAGGAAGAAAGTTTTAGTTCTATTGAGGGCATGGAGTGCAAAATTACACCACTTGACTGGAATTCACAATCAAATAGTCATGTGCTAGAATTAATTTCCGCCCATCTACTATATTTGTATGTTGAAAGTTCTGATTATTAGTTTTCTTTGTCAGACATGGTGCATGTTTTCATTTGTAAGCACAGATGAGAAACACAAATAAAAGCATTAGCATGTAAAAACAAATGAAAGACACCAGACTGGTGTTTTCTAGTAATAATGATGTCAACATTCAGTGCTTGGAGAACTTTGTAGGACTGATAGGAGTGGATTGGCCAAAGAATGTCACATTGTTTTGTTATGATTTGTAGTCCATACTTTTTTCAATGGTTTCTGGAAAATGTTTGTTGGTATTGGTCTTGTTGTTATACTATTGTTTGAGTTTACACAAATTGCAGTAAATAAATTAAAGCATAACCCTCACCTCAGTGTCTGTAATGGAACTACAATAACATCTCCATTAGGGTTACACATAGCGAGTAATGCTTTTTATGTCAATAATTCAATGGCTAACAACTTTCTCTTTGCAAATCATCATTAACATTTTCACCATTGAAATCATAGCATGCATAGGATTTCATTTGTTCCTCCATTGTATCCAACGACATGAGTCTGGAGAAAATTCCCCTGTCAGGGCTTTCAGTAGCCTCTACCTTAGATGACCTCTCACGGATGATTCCTCTGGCTTCATGGTATCTCATAGTACTTGAGGCTTACTCCTGTTAATATCTATACATTGTGTTGCAAAATTAAGTTTTTGCTGCACTAAGTTGGATTTTTGCCAATCTAGGTGTGAAAGTGAGTCTCTCTGACCATGCGTGTGTGTTTGCGTGCGAGTGTTGTTATCACAAGTTGTGTCACAGTACATGTCCTAGATATTGTATTTTTCATCCCATAGTTACAAACACTTTGTGTCGGGTTTGTGTTACTTTTTTAATGCAAACCCGACACAAAGAAGTGTAGTGGAAGCAAATCGCTATTTGAGTTGGATTGTAAATAAAGTAACGCAAATCTGCTCAGTGCACTGACTTTCGTTACTTACCTTCAGGAAGCAAGCGTGACTCTGTGGGGGATATTCTCAAGGAGCCATCACCGATTTATCGGCACTTTAGCGCCGCAAAAGTAGCGATAGACTTATCGCCCTATTCACAAGCTGGTGCAAACTGTCTACATCGCCAGTTTTCCTGCGATAGCTGCTGCAAAACACATCGCCACGGATGAGAGCGACAATCAACGCTAATGACATGCAGAGTAGGCGTTCCCGTGCAAAAACACACGAAAACACCACTTCGTGATATTCTCAACAACCAGCCAGATCTGCGATGCCGGACAAAAACAGGCGATAAGGTGCGTTAGCAGCAGGGACTTAACACCTGCTTATTACTGGTCTTAAGTAGGACGAAAACTAGCAGTACAGAGGGAGCCTAGGCCAGAGCCACATCTGAAGACCAACAGATGCCATGAAGCTACTAATCATGCAGCTTGGAGACCCAAGAGGGCCACAACACCCACCGCCACTACCCCCAGGACCACCCCCACCCCCAGGACCACTCCACCCCCCCGGACCACCACCGAGGCAGCACAGAACAAGACAGCGGACCTTCTGAAAACGCATCAGCCTCACAGACTTAACGCCAGAGGATGTCATTGCCCACTACAGGCTCAAAAGGACAACCATCCTCCGCATCATGACCCACATTGCCCACAGGCTGACGGTACCAACACAGCCGACAACCAACATCCCTCCGTAGACAAAGCTGCTGGCTGTGCTGCACCTGTTGGCCTCTGGTACCTTCCAACCAACAACTGCCAGAGTCGGAGGAGTCTCACAGCCAGCCCTATCAAAGGCCATCACACCTGTCCTGGATGCCATCACCAGTTTCATACCCCAGCACCTTCACTTCCCCCACACTGCGCAGGAACAGCTGGAGACCAAGCAAGGCTTCTACGCCATAGCCGGATTCCCGCACGTGTTGGGGAAATCGACTGCACACATGTCCTACTTGTGCCCCCTGCCGACACTGCACACAATTACCGCAACAGGAAGCACATGCATTCCATCAATGTGCAGGCAATAGTGGACCACCGGGGACTGTTCACCAATGTCGTCGCCAACTACCCAGCCAGTGTGCATGACTCATACATCTTCCGACAGTCCATCATCAACCAGCGCTTTCAGGATGGCACCTATGGAAATGGACTGCTCGTTGGTAAGTACCAACGGAACACACCACACACCTCAATTCCACAATCACACAACGCACAACTGTGGGAATGGACACGTAACAAAATCACATCCAACATACCAAACAACATGCACACCTGCCAGACACGACAACACAAGTAACCGTGGTAAGAGGGGCCAGAAATGTGGACAAACCATACACTAAGGCATAGCCCCTCTGCCACACATTTGCAGAATGTGGGGAGAGGTGGGAACCACGATTGTGCGAAGGAGGCAATGGACCTATGAATAACAATGTACACAATGCCAAGTGTGGCGGTGATGTGCTGGACAGTCTTGAGTATGCAGAGAACAGACATGTCCATGTGGACACATACTGCTGGAGTCTGCAGTGTCGTGGACAGTGGACGCAACCATGTCATCACAGGCAGTGGGAAACACCTTGGCCAAGTAGCCATGTCGGCCCCCCTGTAAGTGTAAGCGTAGCGGGCAGGCCTGGCGCACGCCAGTCCAGCGTAGGGGAGTGACTAAATAGGCCGGGGCTCAGGGAGTGGTTCACTTCTGGGACGGCCACTGAAGTAACTACTGCGTGTGGCTCTGTGTCCGCCATATCCTGACCATAGGCCTACACACACATGGCCAACCACCTACAACAGGCAAAGTCACACCGGTGACGAGGTGGCTACGTCCCACGCCACCCGGCGCACATCTCGTCATCGCCTGCAATTGCGTGTCTGCCAGGGCGGCGTCCCTCACCCTGGCATGAGGCCGCCGTTGTGATCGGTGATGCTTGCGCGATCCTGTGTGCCTGCCGCACCCCAGCCTGCTGATCCCCAGACCCGACCTGCGTCCAGCGGTGAATGCCCACTCCTGCGCACCCAGGCCTTACTGCTCACCTGCCGCCACCGGAGTCTCTCCAAGAGGGCCCACCATGTGCTGGTGCAATCTCCAAGGCCAGGCTCCGCAAGTTTGGCAGCCTCCTCAGCCGATCGCTGGCTTCTGCGCAACAGGCCCCCAGTGCACCCAGCGGCACCGCACCGCGGAGTTGGCTACTGCTGCCTTCTGACCAAACTGCGGTACAGCAAGTAACATACACATCCTTTCCAGTCCGCCCCTCCAGGCCTGCAGCATCATCGCAGGCTGCACACCCGCTCAGCTCTTCCGGTGGGCCGAACTCAGTACACCGCAAGTCATCGCCACGTGGCGGTTGGCCCGTGTCGGACGCAGGGCCTCAGGTGCCACTAACTCAGTGCACCACAAGTCACCGTCCAGCCACCAGGCCTGCTGCATCATCGCAGGCTGCACACCCGCTCAGCTCTTCTGGTGGGCCGAACTCAGTGCACCACAAGTCACCGTCCAGCCTCCAGCATTATAGCATGATGCACACCCGCTCAGCTCTTCCGGTGGGCCAAACTCAGTGCACCGCAAGTCATTGTCCCGAGGGGCTACCCCACAAGTCCGCCTCCAGTAGCCAACAGCATGTCCTCGGTAATGCCATTGGGGCCCTTCACAGTCATTGGGCCACCCCCGTCCCAGGCAGGCCGCCGGTAAGCCTGGGCAGATCGTCTGGAGACGTACTCTGAAGCGCACAACATCCCAGCGCCACGGCGGTGGTGCACGCGTGTGAGGAGTGCGGAGAAATGGCCCGGGGCTCTGGGCGTGGTTTAGTTCTGGGCTCTGGGCGTGGACCAGTTCTGGCCTGGCCAGAAAAGTGACTATGGTGTGTGTCTCCGTAGTAGTGTCTGTGCCACCCGGCCTGTAATTGACAATGTTGCAATGTAGCATGCACCAGGAGGGCGGCCTCGCCCAAATGGATTAATAAAGGAGCGCGAGACCGCTCGGGGTCTCGGCTCATACATGCCAACTGTTGTGTGTGTATCTACATTGCCGCAGCCTGAACCGAAGGCCTAGCCTCAATATCAGCACAAGTTCAGTCAGGCCAGAACTCCACATCTGTGTCCGCCCTATCCTTACCATAGGCCTACACACACGTGGCCGCATACCTTCAAAGGCCAACATTACAGTCTTGCTGTCAGTCCTGCGGACATGCGCAGACAGGCATGACAATGGTGTGCTGTAGTAGTGCAAGTGATGCAACCGCGCAGCACACACAAGTAAATAGGCAAGGTGGGAGGGAGGAGCAGCTGTGAGGCTACATAATACACATTGTCCTACCACATTTGCCAGCAGCAATACATGGCTAAAATGAATCCAAAGGTCGCACAAATCACACACCACGAAACTTGTATGTCTGCCAACACAGCATGCAGAACCACCAGTTAACACTGACCTCACTTACCTCTCACAGGTGATCAAGGATATGCACTCTGCCCATGGATGATGAGACCCCTCCGAGACCCGAACACCCCGGCCCAGAGGCAGTACAATGTGGCCCACAAACACACCAGGGGCATTGTTGAACGCACGTTTGGCTTGTTGAAATCACGTTTCAGGTGCCTGGACATCACCGGTCGAAGACTCTTGTACAGCCCAGAAATAGTGTGCAAGATAATCACTGCATGTTGTGTATTGCACAACCTATGTGTACGCACCAATGCCCCATGGATCCAAGTCCCAGAAGCACCGGACGATGATGAGGAAGGTGATGCAGGTGGACCACACCCCACTGCAGCCGCAGCAGGAATAGCCCAAAGGAACACAATCATCAACAATTTCTTCGCATGAGCACGTCACATTGTGACTGTCCACAGCAATCATGGCACAGTACACGATGACCACATGACCAGCATGTGCAAATAAAATCTTAGCAACACACATTCCCCGTGTGCATGTCAGTCCTCTGCATTAGCACATTACTCTGACGGGTGTAAGTGCAACATTGAGTGCTTACATTCGCATATGTTGCAAGAAGAGATGGTGTGTATGTCACCTCTGTACCGAGAGGCTGTTTAGGGCGTCACGTATTCGATATGCCATATCAGGGTGTCACATGTAGTACGTCATGCCACTCATCAGCGTCCCACGTGTACATGAACATGACATGAAGGCCGTCATTGGTGTTCAGGAAAAGACAACAGGGTGCCATTTGTGGTCAGAGATGTACCTGCCTGATGCAAATATACACCCTGTGTGTCGACTCCCACAACATGTACAACATGGCCGTAAGGGGGATGTGGGCACAGTGGACACCTCAGCAACATTGGGAGACGCACACCAGCCTAGCAGCCAGCAGGTCCACCTTGCGTGGAACACACCAAGGTGTCCCCTGGTCAAATGTGCCATGTACAGGTCACATGTGTACACGGACATCATCCATCAACAGTAGTGATCAGTGCCAGCTAATAGGTGCAAGGTGAGTGGCCAACCGCCTCCTCACAGCTACCTGCACCCATCACTGTCAGACTGCAGCAAAACAACACTGCTACATCAGAGCATGCAATACTGACCGTGAGGTCACGAACATGGCTGATAAGGGTTCAACCATGCCGGAAGGCGAAGCAGTGACATCCCCCCCACCCAATACCCATCACATTTCCAGAATGCAAGCAGATGACAAACTAACATTGTGGATGACAGCCCCTCTGTCTGAACTAGAAGGCGGTAGCACATCTGCACCTCCGACCTTGGGAATGCATGCGCCCGGCACACCCTGAGCGGTACCATAGCAGCTGCTGACGGCTCCCACACTATGCACAGCGCTAACCAGAGACCAACGTATACACACCTCACACACAGGAGTCCTTGCTCGTAGTTCACTTGCATGGTATGACCTTCACACTTACGCACCGACCATCCCAGGAGTCCAAGCGCTCCACACTCAAACCAATCATTGCTCCGAGCTGTGGCTTCCACATAACTGTGCCTTTGCCTTTGCGACACACAGCCCTATTTCATACATTGACGTGGGGCTAAGTTTGGAAATAGCGAGATTGTTGTTTTGGAGCAATGAGGCCACAGCTAGTTCACACATTCCCAGTCATCTCACTGCCTATCTGGGTCACAGACCTACATGCGCATTGAAATCAGTTTCCAGGGAGCACCGTTATTTGGAATCACTGCCCCTACATACATCCATACTTTCATACTTGCTTGATCATGGACATGACTCATCTGTGTGAATTTGAATATCTTAATCACATTCGGTGGAGTGGTGAAGGTGGACCAGTACCTGGCCATGCACACGCTACTTTACAATGTTGCCCCGTGGAGGGCCAGCCAGGGTCCTTTGGGGAGGGAAAAGTACATCGTAGGAGAGGGAGTTCAGTCCGCAGTCTGATTTCTGTGTCATTGGTTGCCTAAAAAAATGTAGCAGTCCATGTCGGGGGCCAAGGTGAGTGTCGCAGAGTGTTAAGGGGGACAGTGGAGGGTGTTATTCCTGGGCATGGTGCAGAGGGCAGAACCAAGCAGAAAGAGGCCATATGGCGGAGATGAATGCTACCGCTTCCTACTTAGCCCAACGGCAGATTCATCCTCATCATTGTCCTCCTATGTGTGATGTGCATCACATGTGGGTGGTGGTGTTTTGTCTGCAGCACTGTGTGGCAGTGGCACATCAGGGGCCAGAGGTGCATTGTCAGCCGCACTGTGAGGCACTGACACATCAGGGGGCGGTGATGTGGAGGGAGTAATGGCAGCAGCATTCATCTGCACCAGGCCTTGTGGCAGCACTGCCATGATGAGGATCTGCAGGGCATGGTAGATCTCTGCTACATCTCTCTGGTGTGCAGCCGTGGCAGCCATTCTTCCCGCCTGCATCCGCTCCATGTTCTCCATGTTCCTCCCCATGTTGGCCAACTCACGGCTGAGATCGCTGGAGCCACTCTGACTGGACAGTTGTTCTTGTCTACGAGTCATGACTCCGGCGATGTCAGCCATGGATTATTGGAGACCATGGAGCAGGCTGTGGGTGTCCATTAGGGCCTGTAGGTGGTCCCTGATGGGACTTGGACACCCACGTATGGCATCTAGTTTGGCTGCCATGAGGCCGCACCTGCTCTGCCGTCCCCTTCTGGCCCTGCAACACATGGCATTGGAATGCCATGTGTTGCTCGTGGCGATCCTGGGAGACGGCCGTGGTGGTGGGTGCTTCCTGCTATGTGGTCTGTGCAGGGGGTGGGTTCACCTCGATGCAGCTGGGCTGCCCTGCTCCTGGGGGTGGGGTGCTGAGGGTGTCCATGAGCTGTTGGAGGGTGTCGGGGTCAATGGTGTGTAGGTCCTCTTCATCATCGGTGATGAGGAGTACGGTCTGCTCTGCAGGAGGTGATGATTCTCCCTCTGCAATGTGAGGGGGAGATGCAGTTTGACATTGTGTTCACATGTATGTTGACGCATTGGTCAAGTTTACAAACAGACTGCATGTCAATGTACATTGTGGCTGTTTGTGTGGAGATGCCTATTTAATGCTGGACAGTTGACATTTCGCCACCATCACGGTTGTGAGGTTGTATTTGTCTATTATCATCTCACAGTTTCCTGCTATGCCAAATGCGAATGGCCATTTTCTACACACAAGCGGCAGCAGTTGTGTCCTCTGTTCTGTTGTGAAAGTGTTGCAGTTTGGTCCACTTTGTTGTAAATGTTGAGGTGCTCTGAGTGTTATGTGTGTGTGCTGCATTGTGGGTGATTTGCCCCTTCAGCTCTGATTTGGCTGGCCCTTATCCCTTTCAGGCGGTGTGCATTTCACTTCTGTGCTTATACAGTGCTGAGCTGTTGCAGACTTGGGCAAATTGGGCTCTTGGTCGGAGTTGTGACTCTTGGGCATGGTTTGTCCGCAGATGTGCTGTACTTACTTGTGCATGTGTGCCATTGTGCCCATCTTACCCCGTCCCCCCAGTCCCTGGTGGTTACTCACCCTGTTGCTGTTCTGTCCGGTCATGTTGAGCAGTGTCCGGTCCTCCGACTCCTGCCACCGTCTCCTCACTGATGATTGTGGACACCATTTCCTCCATCTCATCCAGCTCCTCCTGTGGTGCAGGACTCCCATCCCAGTCTGCATTGCTGCTTTGCGGTTGTTGGCGAGTTTCAGCTTGGTTTTGCGCTTCACATCATTCCAGAGCCTCTTGACCTCTTCCATTGTCCTCCTCAGCACTCCGACTGCATTCTCCTTGTCCACGATGGACTGCCATATTCCATTTTTTGTTGCCAATGACACAGTAGAAGTGACGAACAGTTGTTGATGGTGTTCTGTCACCTCCGTAATCAGGATCCTGTTTTCCTGCGGACTGAACCGCATCTTCCTCTTCTTCTTTTCCTTGCCCTTCCCTGACCCCGAGGTCCCAGACTGGTCCTCCGTGGGGCTTGTGGGGTTCGGGTTGTCCTCTGTGCTTGCTCCGGCTACCTCCATGGTGCTTCGCAGTTGTTTGTGTTTTATTTGTATTTCATTTTTGCCGCTTTTATAGTGATTTTTCCCGCCTTACTTGTGGGACTTGCGGGCCTGGCGCTGCTTTTCGCTGGATTTTTATCGCAGTTGGGCCCATCACAGTTTTTTTCACGTTCGGGTTTCCTTTTTTATCCCCGTCGCGGTAGTTGTATCGCGGACATTTGTGGCATTCTCGGGAAACTATCGCATGTTACCGCCGTGTTGGGAATACGACGTTGACACAGAGTTATTTTCCCGCGATAGACGGCGATAATGAAAATTGCGTTAGCCTATTTTGGCGATGTTTATCACACGTTCTTGTGAATATCCCCCTAAGTTTCATAAGGACCTGGAGTGAAAAGAAACAATTACAGACATAAATTCAAAACAATGTTTTAATATCCCTAATTATATTTTAAAAAAATTGCAGACATGAAATGCAGTGGGTGGCAAGTCAAGCACTACGTGAAGATGTGCTCAGGCAAACCAAGTGATACATGTGACTTAAAAGAGCAATATTTGAATCACAATCAAAAAAACTACAGTACAGATCAACAAATAATAATTTAAATGCAGAGTAGGGTCTATGGGCAATCTCAACGACATTTTTACCCTTTGTAAATAGTAGGATCTTCATTAGGACAAGTTTAAATGTGCACCTACGATGATTCTTTAGTACAAAAAAGTGACATGCA
The DNA here is from genome assembly GCA_963921515.1 of Calotriton arnoldi. Lineage (NCBI taxonomy): Eukaryota > Metazoa > Chordata > Amphibia > Caudata > Salamandridae > Calotriton > Calotriton arnoldi. The sequence continues at coordinate 1,974,984 of CAWUFW010002062.1, forward strand.
TAAACAAAAAGACAAACATAGAAATAATAGTTCACAAAATGTCAAAATCATAAGCCAATACAAAAAATCAAAAGGATGATCAATATGAGTAGACTACAGAGAGTACTTAAAACCTTAATGCATAAAAAAGATAGGACCAGGAGTCATGAGCCAAAGGACAGGACTGGAATCCAAATGGAGACCACGTGGGTCACATAATATCTGAATGTGATCCAAGCCAAATAAATGAAGAGCCACAAGGGGTCTGGAATTAAAGAAGGCGTGCGCCAGAGGAAGCTGCTGAGAATCACCGCTGGGTGAGCGAGGATGCTCAGGGAGTCTCTTGGTATGCAGATATTGTGTGTTGGGAATAAATGCAATCAATCACCGCCAGGGGAGCGAGGACGCTCAGGACCATGAGTGGTCATAGAAATCAGACTTTGCTCGTGCCACCATGTTAGAAGAGGATTCCAACCTCAGTGAGGAAGTGAGTGACCATAGAGGAAGGACTGCAGAGTGGCCGCCATCTTTGTTGAATGAACATCTTAGTGTGAGATAAATAATACCTTTAAGAGAGGTACAGATTGCCCACCATTATTATGTAACCATACAATAGGAACAGAGAAATTAACCAGAATAAAAAATCCCTAAGTGAATGTTGGTGAGCACGACAAAAACAGGGGAAACAATAGTGAATTCCATTTATCAAATGCAAATCACAAAAAGGTTATTTGTGTGCAATGGAAAGTGTAGCAATAACATAAGATCTGCAACAGATTAGTCACGCCTGTAGCCTAATAAATTGGACATCGTCATTAGCACCAGACATTTCTTGTAAAACGATGTTGTCTCCTAAAGTAGTCGAGTTATCAGTAGCATCTATAGTAAAACCGCATTACACCAAGGAAGTCCAATCTTCCAGCCTATTAATGTCCATATTTAATCTACCTACACACAGAATCTATTTCAGCTTTTCTTCGTTTAGGAGTGATGAGTTGTTGCTGCTTCTGCGAGGTGAATTTATGACAGAGATCACTTGACCTCAGAGCAGGCACGGCCCGTGGTAGGAGTGCCGGTCGGGCGGTGACGTGGGGCGGGGGAGGGGCAGGGTGGGGGTAGTAAACTACGGATTAAGGCCGAATACAGGTAAGTAAACATTTAAATAAATAAAACGAATTTCGTTGCGCGCACTGCATCGCAATTGGCGATGCAGCGCTCACAACGAAATTCGTTTTATTTATTTAAATGTTTACTTACCTGTATTCGGCCTTAATCCGTAGTTTACTACCCCACCCTGCCCCTCCCCCGCCCCACGTCACCGCCCGACCGGCACTCCTACCACGGGCCGCGCCTGCCTCAGAGTTCATCTTCTGTCTGGTTGTGCTGTGTGAAATGGACTACCAATGGTCCTGGCATGACCTTACACATAAGGCAGCTTCTGTTTTGGCATTTTCCAATGTGAATCTTTTGTGTAGTTTGGCCAATGTATATGCACTTTTGATAACATGTATCACTTGGTTTTCCTGAACACATCTTCATGCCACATTTGACTCACCACACACTGCATTTTATATCTGTAAAAAAAATTTTTTTTCATAACTTTGGATATTAAGACATTGTTTCGAATTCATATCTATGATGGTTAATATAATTTAATTCTTGGCCACAATGGGACCCCTGCCCTCTTTAGAATAATTGTGTTACTTATTGTCAAGGGGGTGTTCCAAGGGTGGTTCATGGGGGTTCCCATGCATCCAGGTATGGTTGTTAGCGCAAATCTCTATCTACAAAGAATTGTAGACATGGATTTGCACCAAAGTCCTGTTCCTCTTGAGGCGTAACAGGGAGAAATATTTTCATTTCCACTCATTTTTCCTACTTTGCATGTGTGCTGCATTCTGCAGCACACATGCAAAGTGGGAAACGCCTTAAAGCATAGGTCTTGTACTGGAAGGGACCCCTTCCTGTACTAAAACTATGCGTACCACATTGCAGAAAACCTTGCACTATGACACAAGGATGTCTGTGGTCGCACATGGCAGGTAAAAGTGCGCCAGAACAGGGAGAGCAGAACAACTCCACATCTTAGTAGATATGGCGCAGTTCTGCTCTCCTCTATTTACGCAATGCACTACAGCAACTTTGCTTGGTGCCTCGATGGGATTTTTTTGTAAATCTGGGCCTTAGTCTTTTTTAAACTTCACTAAATGTACATGGATTGGGCTTCAAAAAAGTTGCACTCTAAGACATTTATTGAAGGGGGAGCAAGAATATAGTTGTTGCATTTCTTTATCAGTTACAGATACTGCAGGAATTGGAATTGTGGGATGCAGAATTACTTCAGTATATTGAGTTTTACCTTGATGGTACGCTTGTAAATTGGGAATTACCAGAAGAATGAGAGTTAATGCACCTGATTCTCATTTTAATCCTGCATTTTTGGCTATTTTCCACTGAAAATGTTAGACAGTTTTTTGCTGGTGAAAAGTCCAAGGGCCAAGATCAGGAATGTACTATTCCCATATCATGTTTAGTTGCAGGTTCAGCCAGTAATGGAAGTTACCAGTTGAGCTGAGAATTTAGGTCCACGTGGAATGAGGGACTGAATGTTTAAGAAAGTTCACATCATATACATATTGATTCTCTACAAGATCTATAAATCTCAAGTAGATTGGTCAGTTCATATGCTCACACCAACCTCAATGTACCAAACAAATCCTATCATACACTTGCATAAATCCACCACTCGATTCACAAATGGAATTGACCAAAAATACATTTTCTTTACACCTAAAACATTATTTCTCACTCCAATAGCCCCTCATTCTGCACATCCTGATATCATATCATATCATGAACGGTTTATCCAAACCTTAACATTGCAAGTCAGTTTTTCCATAACAAGATTACAAATGATAACTTTCTGGAACCAACCTACAGCCTTTGACTCCTTTGAGCAATTTTACCAAACTCGACACAAATGTGACTGCCACAGACTTATGAACAGGTTACTGATATTGGTTAGTTAGGCCAGGGGTATAAGCAATCATCCATTCACAGCTAGCCACTCGCTAATGCTGATCTATGTCATATATATGTATGTTCTGCATACTTTCCTATTTTAGTTTTAGCAATGATTAGTTGCAGACCTCACTCAGTATTTGAGGCAATCTTGCCATACCTCTGAATTCCAGGCCATAAATTGTGCACATTGCAAGATCCTCATGAACATTACAAAATCCCCATGAAAATACAAATCAACAAGATGTCTAAAAATGAGATTTCCTGTCACATTCCAAGCTCACTGGCCATCTTTCCTGGTTCTAGTGCAATGAAAGCATACTTGAATAATCAAACCAAGCTAAACAATTTAGTCAACTGTCTTTTATTCAATCAACAATCGCAAAGTGAACTCAAGGCACACTGCAACCACCCCATGCAAAAAGCTATCTAATGTTAGTTGAGCATTGAAAGGAGTTCCTGTCAAGTTCTGAGTCCTGCAGAAAAAACTTGATTTTAATCATCAAGTTATACATAAAAGCCCTCCCCACAATAACCCTACATAAAGAAACTATTTTTCTATTATTTCTGCTACACGATAAAGGGTTCACTGACACAACATCGATGTAAAAAAATTGATGTTAAAAATGTCGAGTAAAAACTATAGACAACAAAAATATCGACTCCTATACTTAAACAGGTAAGTACAAAAATATTGACTAAAAAATATCGATGTATAAATATCGACTTTTATATAAATATAAAATAAAATAATATATATGAAATATATTAAATATTAAATATATTAACAAAATAAAATACATTTAATATACATTTTAATAACATATAACAAATAAACTTAATAAAAAGAATAAACACACAAACATAATAATTTATACATATATATTTACTATAAAACAATTAATATACTATTATTTTTAATTTATGTTAAAAGTTTGAAATAATATAAAACATATATATTAATGATTTAAAATATTTTTAAAAAAATCTATAATAAATTAAAACATTAAACGATTAGAAAAATATTTAAACTTACATTTCACAATACAATCAGTGCAACAGTAGAGAAAGTGTTGAATAGCAAAGGAGTAAAAATAACTATTCCCACTCCAGTGAGTGCAAAAGTAGGGTAAGTGTTGGATAGTGGAAGAATTACATTTGCTATTACAACTGCAGTGACTGCAACAGTAGGGAAAGTGTTGGATAGCGGAGGGGTAAAAATTACTATTCCCATTCCAGTGAGAGCAACAGTAGGGAAAGTGTTGGATAGCGGAGGGGCAAAAATTACTATTCCCACTTCAGTGAGTGCAACTGTAAGGAAAGTGTTGGATAGTGAAGGGGTAACTATTACTATTCCAACTCCAGTGAGTGCAACAGTAGGGAAAGTGTTGGATAGCGAAAGGGTAACATTTAGTATTCCCACTCCAGTGAGAGCAACAGAAGGGAAAGTGTTGGGTAGCGGAGGGGCAAATATTACTATTCCCACTCCAAAGAGTGCAACAGTAGGGAAAGTGTTGGATAGCGGAGGAGTAAAAATTACTATTCCCACTCCACTGAATACAACAGTAGGATAAGAGTTGGATAGCGGAGGGGTAAAAAAAATTATTCCCACTCCGATGAGTGCAACAGTAGGGAAAGTGTTGGATAGTGGTGGGGTAAAAATTACTATTCCCACTCCAAAGAGTGCAACAGTAGGGAAAGTGTTGGATAGTGTTGGGGTAAAAATTACTATTCCCACTCCAGAGAGTGCAACAGTAGGGAAAGTGTTGGATAGCGGAGAGGTAAAAATTACTATTCAAACTCCAGTGAGTGCAACAGTAGGGAAAGTGCTGGATAGCAGAGGGGTAAAAATGACTATTCCCACTCCAGTGAGTGCAACAGTAGAGAAAGTGCTGGATAGCGGAGGGGTAAAAATTACTATTCCCACTCCAGTGAGTGCAACAGTAGGGAAAGTGCTGGATAGCGAAGAGGTAAAGATTACTATTCCCACTCCAGTGAGTGCAACATTAGGGAAAGTGTTGGATAGCGAAGGAACAAAAATTACTATTCACACTCAAACAGTTAAAAATATATATATATATTAAAAAAAACATAAAAATAAATAAACAATATTTAAAAAATAAAAAATAATACATATTAAACATAAAAAAGCACATATTATAATAATAATTACATATTAACAAAAATGTACAAATATTATATAAAATAAAATGATAAATACATTTATAAAAAATGATTAATTACCAATTAATTAATTAGAATTAAATAACAACCAATTATTAATTAATTAATAATAAATTACTTTACACATTTAACACTATAACATCTCAATTAAACAAATATTAACACATAAAAAATAATCAATACATTTAATATAATTAAATTACTTCCCACCCTATTCCCCTATAAACCCACAACCCGCTACGGAACTAAAAACGCAAAATTCCAATAATTCTTTTTTTATAACTACAACAAATGTAACCCATATATTAAAAATACAAACAATTCTTATACAAAAAAACATACATCACATACATATAAAATATATACTAAAATACAAAACATTAATAAAAAAGACATTTTTAACAACTATATTTTTGCAAACGATATTAAACACTACGATATTACTTACCTTAAGTCGATATTCTTGACCACGATATTCTTGCTGTCGATATTTCTGAACCACCATATTAATGACTCGACATTTGTGCAACTCGATATTTTTTACTTGATATTCTGTCCCTGCACCATGATAAAGACCACTAATTAGCATTCCCTTTCATGTTTCCAATAGGTTTTTCTTCCTTTTCATAAACAAATCCATCCTTGATCTCCCAGTGAAAGGACAGTGATAGAAGATTGGTAAAAAAAAAACTGCAGTCAAATTTGGCAAGTAATTAAGAATGGGACAGTGAATTGGCCTTGTGGTTTGATTAACTGTTGTTGAAATATTTAAAGAAATTGTTACTGTTATCACATAATGAAATCCATAATGTCTGGGGAGGGGTGTTGGTGAATTCACGCTTGATTATGGTAGCACCCCGTAAAATGGCTGAATTGATACACTTCCAAAGGTGCAGAATGCAGCCAGAAATCTCATTTTGTTTCTTCAGAATCCTCTGTCGGTATATGAATTTCTTGTAGGCATTCATTGGTTTTCTGTCAAAGAGAAGCTGAGTTTATTGTATTATATTGGTATTCATGACAAATATCATCAGATGAAGCATAACCCGCTCAATAGTCGTGGTCTATGAACCACAACCTGTTGCCAATGCCCAATTCTAAATTTGTGCTAGGGCTGAAAAGCACCTCTCAGTACTGGGGCTAAGCACTGGAATGCCCTGTGTGATGACACAACTGGTTCAAATTTGGAATTTTAGTGTAAGACGTTAAATCCTTGGCTTTTCCAATTGTCTCTATTGTCCCATTTGTACTGTACTTTTCCAATGACTTCAGTTGACAGTGTTTACCAGGTTAATGAACTGTGCTAGGTTATACCACATAAAATGAAATAACCATAAGGGGTAACAGGCTCAACACTACAATCTAAACATTCTGCTGCGGTTTATTATTATGTTATGTATGGCTCTGGCAGAGAGCTGATAGCACGAATAACTGCATTCAAATACAGTAACTCGCTGCTATAACATAGCAGCAGTTGTTAAAAAAAGCTGGTACAACTGTTGCCACGTCCAAAGCAAATTGAATTTCAGGCAGCTCTGGATGTGCCCTCTAAGAGCCTTTTGGAACAGCGCTGGAAACTACAGAGCATAGCTTCTGGAGGTGTGGGCACTGAAAGTGCTGGGGGTCAGTGGCAGGAGGTATGTATTTTTTTTTTTTAGATTTCTGACACTCGAGAGAGGCTATGTTGTGTATGTCTCCCCCGTTACTCCTCTACCCCTGCTTAGTAGTTGAAAGCAGATGATTTTGAGGGACGTACATAACATAAAATTATAGTAGGGTAAAAAGTGAATTATTGGAATGTGTTTCACCTTGAGGCTCTGAGTGGCATCATAGAAAACTCTAGCTTCACTCTTGTTGTCTATTTGATGTTACTCAGAACCCCTCGGTGAAAAACACCCATGTAATTCACTGTTAGCTATCTATACCTCTATATGTCTTCAGCACCCCTCATTAGCAATACAGAGCCATGTTGCAGGGTTATAAGTTATGTATTCTCTGCATATTATTTACATATATTTGCATGCAAATGTTATACTATGGGCTAGTGTGCACAGGATGTTAACACGCGGTATGCCTTTTTGATTACAATTGTATATAGAATACTTCTTCTTGGCTACAAATATGGCAAAATGTTTCTTAAAAATTCATAATACACTAATTTGAGACGTGATTATAATCAAAAAGAAAAACAAAATCACAGTTTATAATTGATAACTTTACTTTTGATAAATGTAGGTAAGAACTTTCCAAACTATTAGAAACCAACTTGGTTTGTCAAAAGACATAGAACATAAAAAATAGAGCAACGAGAAAACATGTAATATGATTTACTGAAGTATGCTTGTGGGCGTTACACAGGTGTCCTGGTGCAAAACGGAGCCTCCCTATATTTTAAGCACAATTTTACTGGAAAGTTTAAATGTTTCCTTTTATATTGTGATACTTCCATGGCACCAATTTCTAACCAATATAAAGCATCTTGCCTGGAAAAAATGGATTAATATAAGGCATAATGCTGAACAATGTGTCAAGTGTAACCTTTATAACTTTGCTTGTCAGGTTTTTCCATTAGAGACCTCATAAGCAGCCCCTGCATATCAGTCACAGTCTACCCTGACAGGTTTAACCTTCCCAAGTGGCTGAACTCGCCATCTTCACTGCAGCCTATTGACCAAAGCAATAAGCCATTCCACATAGTGTATTAAAGTCATTTTCCACATGCTACCTCAGCACGACCCATTGTTCATGCAGGCTCCTGCTGACCATGGAAACCTGCGCTCGCACTAAATTGCTACACTTTACACCGTTACACCAGTTAAGCAATAAGCCCCCAACTGAATTGTTTTTTTCCTTCATAGTCTAAAAAGCCCAGCGATTATCACAAGTGCTCAGGATGCAATTTTAGACTGTCAAAAAGCCAGGCAAATAATTTAAACACTTAAAATATATGCTGACTGCGGAAACTTTATTTTTGTTGTAATTCGCTGGTTCTTTGTTCCTTGCTGCCTTGGGGTGGCAGGCCATCTGTGCGTGTCTGAGCGGCCCTAGTCGCTGCGTGTCAAAGGTTGTGGTTCAGCCCCATGAAATTCGCCCTGTCTCTGCAGAAATCAGCTTTGTTGGTAGACCCTGTGACAAATGAGTCCAATCTAGGCTGAGTGCCCTTGACTTGACCCTGACCGATACAAACAATAGGGCAGACTCAGCCAGTGGAAAAGATGTTCTGCACTAATGAACCCAGCGCCGGCTACAGGTCAGTAAAAAAAAATGAAAAAAACAGGGATAATGTTCAATCTATTCAGGTGTAGAGTTATAATGAGAGAAGCACCGAATCTCTTTCAGGACAGAGCACATGCAACAACAAAGGTATTTGTATACTCATCAAGGCTAATAGACCCTAAGGGTGCAATATGAATATGTTTTTAATTTGCTCTTTCTGGAGTGACCCTACACACTTCATTTTCTCTGCGTGGCACCATGAAATGGACGCAGTCTAACCAGGTTCAGTACTGAACGCAGATGAGTCTATAAATGGCCAATTACCTGCTGGGCACCTAGATTAATTTTCTGCCTTCATTTTCACCTCTATCTACCCTGCTGTCTGTTTGAATGCCTCTTTAACAAAAGCCACTCTTTTTCCTTTGAGGAAAACATCATTATATTGAGAATGTCACTTTCATTAAATATCGCCGAGGTTTCAAAGTGATGATTTAACTTGGAGAAACTGTTTGCGATCTCTCAAATTTTCTTAAACCATTTCTCGATATGACTCTGAAACAAAAACTATGGATACTGAGCAGTACTTTTTTTAATCCAGATCTACAAATTTCACTTCACTATTTGTACTGTCTTTTCACATTTACAACGTCTGCTTGTTCATAATTTGAGAGCATTCCGTAAACAATGACAATAATCAGTACACTCAACTGGGCATAAGTGTTGTCATCAAATTGGGCTTCAAGGAGAATAAAAGTGACCGCACAAAATATGTGGCATGTTACATTGAGCAAACTGTGGCTTAGGTACTAGATCATATGCAAAGTGGTGACGCTACCTGTAAAGGAAAGTGCTTTCTCTTTATGGCCCTCTAGGTTTCAAAGTAGTAAATCTGACTTCTCCATGCAAATTCACCTTGATCCAAGCATGGTGAAAGGAACGACGGACTGGGTGGTAGTGCGGGGGTATGACAGGTGACTTGGAGAATAAGTAGAGCAGCCGCCATAACAAACAAGCATTGGCAAAGCAAATAGGTCTGGTGTTGGCTGCCGGCCTTTTGCCAATTCTTTTGTCATGGTTCTAGCAAAACGTTATTGTTCAGTAAGTGCTGGGCCCTCATCAAATCTAAGAAAAAACATTGAAAAAGGCAAGTGTGTTTTTCTGGTCTCAAAAAAGTGCACATTACCATGGAACACACAGCACTGAAAGTAACTACAGTGTGTGGCTATGCTCCTTGTGAAAGGACAGCTTTCCGTAACTCATAGTGAAGTCTGCTCCCCCTGCTGCCTCAGTGTTGCTTTGCCTGCGATTGGTTCCTTTGCTGTTTTTGTTATTTGTATTGCCCAGATTGTGCTCCATTTTTGCTGAGTTTGTGTTACATTGCCTGATTGATATTCATTTCACCCTGCCGCAGGCTCGCTTCCTGACGTTTTTCTCCCTCCCACCGCCCTCACCCACCGCCTTCCAGCAATCCTCCCATCTTTCAGGACCTACTTAATGGAGCTCGCAGCATGACCGTGCAGTGGATGCACACAGAGTGCGGGACGAAGGCATGCCAAAGGCAAGTCTGTCGGCACCCACAGATACTCTGTCACAAAGGTCCAAGTCCTGGACCCCAGCTGTCGCAACAACAATTGCTGCACTGCATCTCCTCGATCAATGGTAGGACCTTTTTCCTGTTGCTGCTGTCTTTTTGCCTGCAACTCAGTACCTCCTGCCCTCAGGGAAACCAGCGCCACACCTGCCAAACCAACCACAACCACCCCTGAATCACTCCACTGTCTCCTGCTTAACACCCAATCAATCTGCAAACAAGCCCCCGAAATCTGGGACACCATCACTAGCCTCACCCCGACGTTATCTTCACCACCGAGACCTGGCTCAAACCCTCCTCCACAACCAACATCGCCACAGTGACACTTAACATCTACAAGATGTATCACCAGGACCACCCCAACAAACACAGAGGAGGCATCGCCATCATCCACAAAGAAACCACCCTCTGCACCACCACTGAAGACGACACCACACCGATCATGGACCACCTATACTTCCAATTCCAAACCAATGGCAAAACTACCATCAGAGGCACCCTCACCTACAGACCCCCACCACCATGCCCTGGTTTCCCCAACACCATCCCCAAATTCTTCGTCCCACTCACCATTCCTCGGGGACCTCAATTTCCATTTCAGTGACCCCAAAGATGCACTACCTCCTGGAAAGCACGAGCAACATCAACCTCACAAAACTAGTCACTGACCCCACACACAGCACAGAACACATGCTCGACCCGATCTTTATGGCCAGTGACAGAGTCAAGTGCAGTCATGTCACTGAACTCACCTGGACTGACCACGCCATCATCCACTTTACCATCGCAGGACACCCATGCACTATCCCCAAGCCTCCCAGCTCCTCCCACCACACTGGAGCAAAGTAACCGAGACTCAATTTAATGGACGCCCTCAACACCAACCAGCCCAACTCCGCAAGCAACCTTGAACAGGCTGTCCAGAATTTCTTCACCTGGATAGCCAACTGCACCGATCAAGCCAGCCAGGACCAGCAGATCCACCAAACAAGTCATTTAGTATACAACAGAACTCAGGACAATGAAGCCCAACTGGAAAAGGCTAGAAAGAAGATGATGCACAAGCACAAAACCCACAGATCAAGTCACCTTCAAATCAGCCCTCAACAAATACCACCAACACCTGAAAGACATAAAAAAGCACCCTGGCAGACTGCATCAAAGCAAGCTCCAACAACAGCAAGGAACTCTTCGGCATTGTCAGAGAGTTTGCATGCCCATCAGCCACCGAGAACTTGATCTTGCCTTCCCAGGAACTCTGCAACTCACTGGCTGCCCTTTGAACACCAACCCACCAACCTCCACAACCTCCTCAAACCGACAGACAGCACCCACAATCACTCACTCACCGCACTGGATCAGCTCACCACCCAGGACACCACAGCCACCATGGACTTCATCCACTCTGGAACTCCCACAGTCCCCTGCTCCCACCACTTCTTCAACCTCAGAAGCAAGGAAATCAGTGGCAAACTCACCACAAATCTCAACGAATCCATCACCACGGCCACTTTCACAGATGGATGGAAGCACACATAGGTCAGACACCTCCTCAAGAAACCATCCGCCGACTCCAGCAAACTCAAAACTATTGCCCCATATCTCTGCTCCAATTCCCTTTAAATGTCCTCAAGAAGTCCAAATCACTGAACACCTGGAGAGAAACAACCAGCTGGATGCTTCCCATTATGGCTTCCACGCACACCACAGCACCGAGACCACCCTGATTGCTGCCACTGATAAAATCAGAACCCTCCTTGACCGGGGTGAAACAGCGGCCTTGATCCTCCTTGACCTCTCACCAGCGTTTGACACCATATACCACTACACACTCATCAAGAGACTCCACCATATCGGGATTCAAGGGGACATCCTCAAATGTATTGCATCACTCCTCACAGGACAAACCCAGAAAATCTGCCTACCACTCTTCACCTCAGAACCCAAGAGCACCATCTGCAGCGTCCCTCAGGGGTTATCACTCAGCCCCACCCTGTTCAACACTAACATGACACCACTAGCCAACATCATCAGAGCCCATGGCCTCTACATCATATCCTGTGCAGGCCACACCCAGCTCATCCTCTAGCTCTCAGAAGACCCCTCCACCACTAGGACCAACTTCTGCAACTGCATGACAAGTGTCGCCGACTAGTTGTAGACCAACTGCCTGAAGCTCAACAGAGACAAGACCGAAGTGCTGATCTTTGGGAACAACATCTCTCCATGAAATAACATCTGGCTGCCCTCCGAACTCGGACCCACATCTACAGACCTCACCTGCAACCTCGGCATCATCCTGGACAGCAAAGACACTATGAAATGTGAGATCAAATCAGTCTCCTCTGCCTGCTTCCAAACCCTCTGCATGCTCTGAAACATCTTCAGATGGCTCCTCGTCAACAGCAGGAAAACCGTCACTCAAGCCCTTGCTCCCATCCGGCTCAATAATGGCAACATGCTCAGTGCAGGAATCACTACCCAACTCCTGAAGAGATTCCAGATCATTTAGAATGCAGCTGCTAGATTCATCCTCGACCTCCCCAAATTGACCCACATCACCCCCATCTCAGAAATCTCCACTGGCTCCACATCCAGAAAAGATGCCACTTCAAGATGCTGAGACACTCCTACAAGTCCCTCCACAACCAAGGACCAACATACATTAACCAGTGCCTAAACTTCCACCAACCCTCCATATACCTGCAATCTGCCTCCCTTGCCCTTGCACACACTCCTCGCATCCACCGAAGCTACAGTGGAGGATGATCCTTCTCCTACCTCGCCGCCAAGTGCTGGAATAACCTTCACCTCCGTATAGCATCCTCCATGCAGTAATTCAGAAAGGGACTCAAGACATGGCTTGTCGACTGAGCCCAGCAAGAACTCAGCACCTGAATACCCTCTTGGGTGATTAGCTGCACTCTATAAATCCTGATTGATTGAAGTCAGTCAGTGGCTGAAGTGGGCTAACATTATCTCTTGATGCTTGCTGGAGTAGGTGTAAGAAGCATTTGAATGACAGTCACAGACTAACGGATGAAGTCTGGCTGAAAATTCCTACAAGTAACTATTTATTAAAATTAAAAGGTCTTGGCTAAGTTAGACCTAAAAAAGTTATAAGTCTGGAATTGTCTACTAGCCTCGCCTTTGAGAAAGAAGCAAGAAAGAAGGGAAGAAAGGAAGGAAAAAAGGAAGGAAGGCTGACAAAAAAATGAAGAAAGACAAAAAAGGAAGGAAGAAGGTCAAAAATGAATTGAAGGAAGCCAACAAGGAAACAAGCATTGGCATAGCCAATAGGTCTCGCCTTTGGGACTTTATAAGTGTTTAGTTATCCAGCACAATATCCTTGGTGCAACAACATCAAGTGTTGCATGGCTAAACACTTATAAGGTCCCAAAGGCGAGACCTATTGGCTATGCCAATGCTTGTTTTTAAGTGAAGGCCTAGAGTGTTTTTAAAACCTGTATTCAGCAGGTCTTGTATAAATGGTGGAATTTAGGATTTTAGTTTTTTTTGTTGAGATAGTATTGAAGTATTTTCCTAGTACTTCTAAACTACCCGAGTACAGAAGCACAAGCTAAAAATCTTTATTATTGATGGTGCTTACTGTGTGAATATTCTAAAATTGAAAAATTGTAAATTTGGCCTGTTTGCCATTTTTGCTGTGTTGATTTGAAGGCCGAGCCCACTTCCTGCACTGAAGTTTCCGAAACGGGTGAATTGTTTTTCAGATGTGGGCTGGGCCCTGGCTTTCTCTAGAAGGGGTGTCATTATGCCTTCTTCGAGAGAGACCGCCCATGCCAAATTTATTAAGCTCAAATGGTCAGAGCTGAGTTTAGTTTTCCATCGGGAGACCTTATTATTTCTGTTTTGAAAATTTATAAGCAAGCCAATATTTAAATTTTAACATGAAAGCTGCAATGTTACAAGTTAGCATGCGGTCAATGGCAGCAAACTGTGTAAAATATGTATGTGATATATGTGTACATGACGTATGAATGTGTTTATACATAGTTGTAGAAGTATTTTTCTGAGGTTGAAGTGAAACTAAAAATGTATGTGAGAAGTGTGTACCTGGCTGTTCTTTGGCAGAGTGTTACTCACTGGGCCAGGCACGCGCCTTCACCTGCCCTCGCAGTCTCAGCCTCACATTAAACAAACAGGCCGGTTCTGAATCGAGGTGACGCCCAGTGCAAGGCACATATTGCAGCTCGTAACTTGTTCAGACCTCATTAGCGCAGACGGGTGTTCCCGCCGCTGTAGTTGTCTGGTTCCCAGGTAGGCCCTGCCCGCATGCCGGACTGGGGATTTAACAAAGGAGGCTGCACAACAAGGTGAGCCCAGGCAGCTGAGGAGAGGAAAAGGGTATGAACATGAGGTCCTGGAAGCTAAAGAAACAAGCGCGCGCACCTCGCGCTGCAAGTTAAAAAAAAAAAAAGGAGGCACGTCTGGCAAGTGGTGTGCGAGCACCATGACGAGAGAGGAAAGCCAGATGGCGCCTCTGCTCGTAATTGTGCGCGTAACCGCACGCTCTAGGCCACACAAAAAGCTGTGGTCGGCTTTTGAAAGCCCACTCTCTAAATGTCTCGCCAGAGCAGCGCATGCACTGGCTCAGGCGAGACCTAAAAAGGAAGGGAGGGAGGCAAGAAAGGAATGAAGGCAGAAAGAAAGGAGAGAAGAAGGAAAAAAGGAAAAAAGAAGGAAAGAAAGAGGTGTGAAGGCAAGAAAGAAAGAAGGGAAAAAGAAAGAAGGCAAAAAAGAAAGAAGATAGAGAGCAAAAAAGAAAGAAGGAAGGAAAGAAAGCAAGGAAGGAAGAAGGAAGGCAAAAAGAAAGAAAGAAAAAAGGTAAAGAAATAAATAAAGAAGGCAAAAAAGACAAGAAAGAAGGAAAAAATAAATAAAAAAGGAAAGAATGAAAGAAAGAACCCAAAATGGAAATAAAGAAAAAATGAAAGAAGGCAAAAAAGGAAGAACGAATTAAAGAATGTAAAACATAAAACTAAAGATGGAAAGAAAAGACAAGAAAGAAAAAATGAAAAAAAGACAAAAAGAAAGTAAGAAGAAAAGAAGGAAAAAAAGAAAGATAGAAGGTAAAAAGTAACAAGGAAAGAAGGCAAGAAAGAAAGAAGGAAAGAAAAGGAAAGTATGGAAGGCAAGAAATAAAGATGGAAAAAAGAAAGAAAAAAGATATAAGGCAAAAAAGAGAGAAAGAAGGAAAGAGAATGAAAAGCAAAGGAGAAAAAGAAGGTAAAAAGAAACAAGAAAAGATGGAAGAAGTAACAAAAAAGGAAAGAGTGAAAGAAAGAAGGCAAAATGAAAGAAAGAGAAAGAGTAAAAAAGGAAAGAAGCCAAAAACTAAAGAAAAGAAGGAAAGTAAGAAAGAAGGAAAGAAAGAGAAAAAGGAAAGGCAAAAAAAGAAAGAAGGAAAAGAGAAGGAAAGAAGGCAAAAAAGAAAGGAAGAAAGTAAAAGGGAAAAAGAATGCAAAAAAGAAAGAAGGAAAGTAAAAAGTGAAGACAAAAAGAAAAGGGAAAGAAAGGAATGAAAGAAGATGGAATGAAGGAAGGAAAGAGGGTTCACAGTATAAAATACTGGATACTAAAACCTAAATTACACCCCACCTATTGTAGTGTAGTTCCTATTTCCCTAATAGGCTCTGCGCATTGGAATAATATAACCTATAGGCTTGACATAGGACTAAGGTCGGTATGTCCCTATCGAATATATTAAACTTAATTACTTGTGCCAGCTAGCTCAGAGGCCACTAGAAACTCCTTGAGAACAAGAAGTGAGTAGTTTCTGGCAACCGCATAAACATGACCACTTTGTTTCCCTTTAGAATCGGAACACGTCTCAGAATCGTGGAAACAATAGATAACAGTTTCACTCAGTCAATCGTGCATGCTTAGTTTCTACAGAGTTACACAGAAAGGAAAGACGGGCGTTTCAATAAAAGGGTTTTATTGAATAGTCTTGTTTCTCGTGTAAGAGATATGTGCTGTTATGATCACAAGACAGTATGCAAGATAAATAATGTACAGCGTAAGCAGTAGAAATAAATAATACTGCGCTAGCATTATCTTTTAGCATATATTCACGTACATAAATAACATGAGCTAAAAATGTGAGTACTCATACGATGCGTCTCTAAGCTAGTTCTACCCCAATGTACCTAACCTGGTCTAGGTGTAGGGAAAGGTAAGAAGTAGGTGGAGTATTCTCTAGTATGGTATACTAAGAGTATGTTAAGTCTAGTATGCCGAGTCCCTCTAGGTTGTAGTCAGCTCCATACCTTGAGAATGAGAGAGGTGGGAATCTCTTGCCGGATCTGGAACTCTAACACCCCACGAAGGGAGTCAGAACACTGGAAGCTGGGTTCGTCTGTGAGCAGGAATGACAGCGTCTTCTCAGTGCGTCAGGCCGGGATACGGGCTCCTCTGAAGTCAAGGTCTCCTCTAACTTGCTTGGGCGAGGGAAGGTATATTTATACCTGATAGGTGCCTCGGAATGTTAGCATTGACGTGAAGTCGGACAGAGGAAGACATCAGGAATGAACCCTTAAGGTATAACGGTTCATACATAATAGATGAGTTCTTGGAGAAATCAATAGTCCTGTGCTAGGGGAACTCCCGAAGCTTAAGGGTCTGGTTTCTAAGAACTCGTTGTGACGTTAGGGTGGACGATGTCGGTGACCATGCCTGTATTTGGAGTGCACGGCTAATGCCTAAATAAGGGCGGGGATTCTATGCCTATATAAGGGCAATGCGAATTGTGCCTATATAAGGACATGATACAGGAAAACCTATATACGGACACCTAAAGCGGAATACAACACCCACTCCACTTTCGAATGAACGATAATACTAAATGCTAAACATTTAAATGCTAAACATTAAATTGAGTACCACAAGTTGCTAAAAACATTTCTAAAAGCATATTAAAAGAAGTTTAAAATAAACTGTTGAAATGCAACAGGTACTGTACATTTAAAGCATCGTTTTCATTCTAAGCATATAATGGAGATAAATGCCACATGAATGAATAAACAGAAATATATGCATATGATGAAATGGTTGATAAGTTTTCAAAAATCAAAACCATTGCATATCATGAAATTAAATGAAATGTTAGACAAGTAAGGTGACAATGTGTCCCTGGAAGTATTCAAAGAAGTCAGTTTCATAAGACTAGTTCTACTGTAAGCAGATTATTTTTTGCCATGTCATTTCAAAAATTAAAAAGAAAAAGTTCAAATCTGGGAAAAGTTCCAAGTTTGAAAAATATGAAGGCCAAATTTCATTGCTTCCCTGGTACACTGTGAGCCGAATCAAAGTCAGTGTATGGTCCTGGCGTAAACATGAGATCTTCTATTTCCGTAGCCAAAATATCGTCCACCGAAGTGGGTGACATTTGGAACACCTCGTTCAGAAGGTTAATTGCACAGAGATGAGAAACATAGCCTTCAGCAGAAGATGCAATGTTCGCGTCCGTTGTTACCTGTGTGCCTGTTGATCCATCTCGTACCTCAGCAGCTGCCGGAAGCGTCTGTGAGATCTCAATGAATGCCGTCATCAGGATTTGTAGCCTCTGGGGACAACACAGAGCATTGTTGTATTCCTCTTAGGGTGTCCATAAACGGGCTTTCTAGTATCATGTCCTTATATAGGCACAATTCGCCCTGCCCTTATATAGGCATAAAATCCCAGCCCTTATTTAGGCATTAAACCGTGCACTCCAAATACAGGCATGGTCTCTGACATCCGACCACCCTAACGTCACAACGAGTTCTTGAAGAACAGACCCTTAGGCTGCGGGAGTTTCCCTAGTCCAGGACTATTGATTTCTTCAAGGACTCATATATTATGCATGAACCATTATTCCTTAGGGGTTCATTCATGACGTCTTCCGCTGTCCGACTCATGTCAATGCTAACATTCTGAGGTAATTCTCAGGTATAAATATACCTTCCCTAGCCCCTGTAAATCAGAGGAGACCTCGACTTCAGAGGAGCCCGTTTCCCGGCCTGACGCACTGAGAAGACGCTGTCATCCCTGCACGCAGAGAGTCCAGCTTCCAGTGATCTGACTTCCCTTGCGGGGTGTTGGAGTTCGAGTCTGGCAAGAGATTCCTACCTCTCTCATTCTACAGGTATGGAGCAGACTAGAACCTAGAGGGACTCTTGGCATACTAGGCATACTGGGGTTAGCGTACTCTTAGTATACCATAGTAAGGAATACTTCACCTACTTCATACCTCGTCCTACACCTAGGTTAGGTTAGGTACATTGGGGTAGAACTAGATTAGAAATGCATCGTATGAGTACTCGCATTTTTAGTCTGTGTTATTTATGTAACAGCATATGTACTAAAAGATAATGCTCTCGCAGTATTATTTATTTCTACTGCTCACACTGTACATTATTTATCTCGCATACTGTCTTGTGATCGTAACAGCACATTTTACTTACACCAGAAACAAGACTGTTCAATAAATCCTTTATTGAAACGCCCGCCTATTTCTTTCTGTGTAACTTGGAGAAAACTAAGCATGTACGACTGAGCTGAGTGAAATAGTTATCTATTGTTTCCACGACTCTGGGACACGTTCTGATTCTAAAGGGAAACACAGTGGTCATGTTTTGCGGCTGCCAGAAACTACTCCCTTCTTGTTGTCAAGGAGTTTCTAGTGGCCTCTGAGCTAGCTGGCACAAGTAATTAATATACTCGATAGGGACATACTGACCTTAGTCCTATGTCAAACCTATAGGATATATTATTCCAATGCGCAGAGCCTATTAGGGAAATAGGAGCTACACTACAGCATGGGCCGTTATCGGGTCCAGCAGAGTATCGATATCCATTGGCATGACTGATGGGAGTGTTAGACAGGTGTCTAGCACGCATTCTTCACCGCAAAACAGGCAGCGTAGAACAGGTAAGATGCAATCTTGCCAGATTGGTCTGAATGACAGGAACCATGTTGTATTAAGTTCCTGTAGACGAGGCATGCCCAAAAGCTGTACTATTCGCTCACGGCATTTCCGTTCAAGGAGAGCTTTCTCCACATCGCTCGGAGTGATGTTGGCGAATAGGCTTGCCATAGCGTAGTAGTAGGAATAGAAATAGAATTCCTGCAACAAGTGCTAGAATTAACGGCACACCACCAAACACCGAATGTGCGAAGTTTGGGATGATTCCGAGGACAGCCTGGAAAGGTGCTAATAGTCCGGAACAGATGGTCTTAAATACATGTACAATTCCGCTCATATCAGACATGTTAAAGATATGTCCCAACATTTCTACGAAATGTATAGGGCAGTTTGTACGAATTAAAGCCTGTATCTCAGCCGAAGCCCTTGCAACTTGTAAATCATAGATTTCTTTGGCCGAGGTCAGAGGCACTGTTTGTTGTATAAGCATGGCTTTCATTCTGCTTAAAGTATCAAATCGTATAAAAGAGACATTCAACGAAGGCCATAGAGGCGACTCCCTGACTGTGTCTATTGGGGCAAACAATACTTGCATACAGCAAGTGACCCTGGAGTCGACCGTTACCAGATATGGGATGCCTGGCAACATGCCACAGCAACTCTGATCATTCAACATGATGTAACTCCCATTAGAAAGTTGGCCAAACGTTGGATTAATCACAGTAGCTGGTGTACCCTGCTGGTGGCAGGACAAATTTGCCACAGAACCATTACAAGCCCCATGTAAAGAAATGTCCTGACAAATCAGTGAACCGTTTAGTGCACTTTCACACTGTGTACCGCTCAGAAACACTTCACGATCCCCACTCCAACATCTATATGTGTAAGGTAAATTCCAGGATGTCTTAATGTATTCTTTACCCAACCTTTCATATTTGCCTGCTTGCATTTGTTTGAGGCAATACTGAAACTGAAAAGTAGTTACAGGCAGAGTGATTTTGCCATGAATAAGCCATTCTGTAGCTGGTTTTTCTGCCAATGTGAATAGTAATTATTCCAGTTTTTCAATGCTCAGCAATGTATACTTTGCTCCTCTTTGTGCCTGTTCGATCTGTTTATCAGTTAGATTGTATTCTGCAAACAGAGCCGACGTGTTGATAAAACGCCAAGGCACATAGCCCGCACGCAAAGATTGCAGCGTCCAGCTTAATAACATAATAGAACGTAACTGAGATTGGCCTTGTTGTAACATGGCTAAATCTTGTTCCAGTATGTCAATAGCAGAGGATACAATGTTGTCCAATGAATAAATTCTGGATGACAAAGTTGTTAACCGTATTGTCGACCACAGTGAGAGTTTTCTCTAAGTTAATACAATCAATTTCACGTATTCGTTCTGCGGCCTCTGCCTGTGACACCTTCCATGCTTCATTATAAGCAACATAGATGCCGGCATATATGAAACGTTTTTGACGCGGTTTTCTTGGTCCAAGCAAGAATTCCCTAAGGTCTGCGTCTTCTTTAAGTAAAGATAAGTGTTGTTTCACATCCTTAAGTGTAGATTTTTGCAGCCAATCGAGGCATAATTTTCCTACACTGTATGTTGTCACTACTCCCGGATGTTGTCTTTGGACGTATCGTGGGTCTGGCCTGTGGATAGTAAACCCCTGTGTTTTATTCAGGAATCTTTTTTGACAGATGTTTGTGACTGTGGGCCAGATCAACCATTTTCTCCAATCAGGATTTGTTCTGTTGATTTGTAGTATTGTGTAAACTGTAACCGCTGCCTGTGTATTGTTATTACTGGTAGGTGTTGGTACAGAAGGTGTTTTCATGTCTTTGATCTTGGCTAAACCAAGGCAAGACGTTTGTTGCACAGTGTCATTCAAAAACATAATTTGCTGAGGGATGATACAGGCTCTAAACAAAGCTTCTATCCCCTGCACTTGCTAATCTTTAGTACCTCAGACAGATTTTGTGTCTATCGTGTCTTTCCACAAGTCGAAACCATGTCTAGACAGTTGGGCAATAAATGCTGCAGAGTAAATCTGTTTTGTATTAGTTAACATAATTTTCAGTCCAGTTTTGTTTACATTTTTATAGTAAAATGTTTCTGGATCAGATGTATTGTATCCTGAAAAATATAGAAACTTTTTAGCAAATGTTTTTGAACTACCTTTTGGTGGTGTAGGACAATGCTCCCATTGGTTAAACATAAACACATTTCTAGGTGTTGCAGATTTATGCAAAAATTGATGACCATAGTGGTTATAGCAATACAGCTGTTCATAGTCTGATGAACCCTCTAAATATTCATTATTAGAAAATACAGCAGACTTTTCTAGGTCAAACATCATATCATTTATAGTTTCAAAGTCCCAATCATCAGAATAGGTACTGGGTGAAACAAAATCACTTAGTGAAATCTTAAATAAATGTGGAATGTTCAAATGTTCCGTAGGGCCAAAGATATCAAAATCTGTTTTGTCCCACACTATACCATCCTGTATAGGAACGGCTGTGATGTTCACTGCTGACAAGTCTCTTGCTTCACGATGGGATGATTTGTGAGGTTTCAAAAGTAAGTTCACATCTTTACTTTCAATGTCCAAATGGATGTATCTGCCATTTATAAGCACACTCATAGTCATAACCAAAGCTAGCCACAGCAGAAAGAAAAATATTCCAGAAATAATCCATAGTTCAATCCATGGTGAAACCAGATAAGTCTTTCACAAAAAATGAAAAAAGTCTTGTACTTGCTGTTTAAAAGTTTTTGATGTTGGCGACGTCTCAGGCTCACTCGGATCCTCAGAAAACGTATCAAAGTTAATGAAATAGCCAGAAGCAGTTCTGTCAATTGTTGGAATTGCATCAGGATTTGTAGAAATCGCTGGAACCAGTTGATCACTTGTCACATTGGTGTAGACAGGTGTATTTGGACGAACTGTTACTTGAGTTTCAAGAGGGATGAGTTCCATAGCATTGTTGCTTAGTCCTTCATCTGTTACTGCTGAATTCTCGATGGTTATCAGTCTTTCAGTCTGAACCTCTTGGATAGTAGCGAGAGGAGTGCGTCTGCTACTAGGTCGGAGTCCACGAGGCCTACTATTTAGTATTGGCCACATACTGTGGTTTGATGAGGTCGATGGACACAAATCTTTTCTCCTTTTTTCCAGCAAGGGGCGGCAGAAGTACTGTTCTTGTTCCGTGTACAGCTAGGACAGGTACTGGTTGTCTGTAAGAAGGTCCAAATTCCTTCTTGTCCGCAATCTTCTCTCTGACTAGATCCCCAACTTTTGGAATCCAGACAGGCCTTGCTGGGACTGCCGGTTTTTCCCCAGTGGTGGTTGGCTGCAGGAACACGTTGCTTTGTTTCGCTCTTAGTTCATTTAGATCCTGTAAAACAGCCAAACGATCTTTGATATCAAAGGGTTTATTTTCCACCACTGTGCCTTTACATTCGAGATCAGGTACCCACATTCTTGTCCCAAATAGGACCTCATATGGAGTGACCCCCCTAGAGAACTTCTTGGCAAATTATTTAATGAGCGTTGGACCCCATATAGATGTTTGACCCACCCATCACCCGAACCTAATACCCTAGCTGTTATAGACTGCTTTATGTCCTGGTTTTTCCTTTCCACAACAGAATTTCCCTCAGGATGAAACAGAGAGGAGTACCGCAATGCAACGCCCAGACTGGCCATGGCTTCTTTGTAAGCCCGAGAGCTAAACGCAGGGCCCTGGTCAGAATGGGCCTATTGCGTATGTGCCGATAAAGACTCGCAAATCTTTTATAACAGTTCGAGCATCAGCCGAGCACTGAGGCCATATCCATAGGAACCTTGACTTAGTATTTGTGGGATTGCATTTGTCCAAAAGGACGCCTGCGTGTAGATAGTCTAATGCTGTCTAGCAATGGTGTCTGTACTGGGCAGGCTACTTCGTAGCATGGTGTCTGGTGGCGTTCTGCATCACGCTGTACCTTACAGTCTATGCAGTCATTGATGAAGATGTGAATTTGTGTATTCATTCCAGGCCACCAGTACATCTCTTTTAACGTCAATATTGTTTTAGATATCCCTTGATGTGACAGACGCTCCCCCAGATGTGCTTCATAAATCAAAGCTGCTCTACGTTCCATGTTTGGAATTACCCTATCCCAAACTCCAGGGATTCGAGCAAAAGGAACGTTGTTCGCATCAATTACATAAGAGTACTTGAGTGGAAACTTTTTTGGTAACGCTGCAGCACTGCCTTTGCTCGTAGCATTGACAGCCAACAATATCTCACTGTCTATTCTCGTTTTTGAACGAGTGATCGCAGCTACGGAAGCCGTCTGAACAGCCCCCTTTGCGGCTTCGTCAGCCAATGAATTCCCTGCAACATGAACGCCATCACGTTGATGACTCCGCGTGTGTATCATGTGAGCCTTTGGTAGTTTGTTTTTTAACTGAACTACTTGTTCCCAAAGCGTTTTATGCTTTATTGTGCCACCTTTTGCATCTTTGAACCCATTTTCAAGCCAATTTTGAATATATTCATTATACGACTGCACACAGTAGAAAGAATCGCACACTATTAGTGTGGGGAATTCGCGATCTGTACTCTCAAGTGCCAGTTTGCACGCTTGTAGTTCAGCTCGCTGAGCTGTACAATCTCCTAGAGATTGAGTTTTAGTGACCATTGGTCTGAAGTTACCATCGTGCATGCGACCTTTAACGATTGCGCACGCTGCACTGTAAGCTTGCTTACTCCCTGTAGCGGGTTGTGCGGATCCGTCAGTGTAAATTATGAATTCATACTGATCGAGAGGCAGAATTTCAGTGGGCAGAGGACATTCATGTTCATATTGCAGGAACGCTTGTGTTTTTAGATCAGGATCAAAAACATATTCGACATCTGTTGCAGCAAGAGAATTAACCCATTGTATCCATCTAGGATGTAATGCTTTAGCATTTGGAATGCTCGCTTTAGTTACCGCCTCTAAGGCCGGTACTGGGGTTACGACAATAATGCGTTTCCCTTGGGCTAGAGCTCTTTCTTTTGCTACAGCGGTTTGAACTGCTGTCAGTATTTTTTCAGTTGAAGTGAAGCGCATTTCTGCTTGTGTATACAAATGTGATTTGTATGCTATTGGTACTTTTTCACCCTCATTAAATGCTAAGAAGGTGAATCCGCATTGACCCGAAATTATTCGGATCACTAAATTGCGTTGACTTACGTGTGTTTGTAAGTGATTTGTTGCTAACATGTTAGCTTGGAGTGAACGCAAGATTTCTGTGTGTTCCTGTGTCCAATTTATGATTGAAAAATCAGGTTTGATTAATGCGTAGAGAGGTTTAACCCTTTCTGCGTAATTTAGAATGTAAGTTCTTCCAAAATTTAGGAAACCCAAGATGGATTGTAAATTTTTCAGCGTTTTTGGAGGTTGGAGCAGCGCACACCTTTCTAAAAAGTTGGCTGCCAAGCTCTTGCCTTCACTTGAAAGCTCATATCCTAGAAAAAGGACATTGAGATGGGCAATTCTGGATTTTTTGAAGTTGAACTTAAAGCCCTCAGAGGCGAAGCCCAATATAATGGTGCTCACCCTGTTCAAGTGCCTATCCAGGTCATCGTCTGTCAGATAGATGTCATCGACATATGACAATGCCTCTTTATCATAAATTTGTATTAACTCTGTTACCCTCACTGAGAATAACCCCAGGCTGTTCTTGAACCCTTGTGGGAGTCGACAAAATTGACACTGGGTCCCCATTATTGAGAAAGCTGTTAAGTACCTGCTTTCAGGTGCTATGTTTTGACAAAAGAAACCATTTGAGATATCCAATGTGGTTTTATATTTTTTACGCACAATATTATTCATTAATGCTGTACTATGTGCAAGTGTTTAAGTGTCTATAATCCAAAACTAGACGATATGTATGGTCTGGTTTGGAGACAGGAAACAAAGGATTGTTCATTGAAGAGGTGCATGTTTCAATCACCCCTTGGTATTCAAGTTGTTCTAAGATCTCCCTGACCTGTTTTTTAGCTTCTTGCTTTATTGGGTACTGCCTCTGTGCAGTAGGTTCATTTTTTAGATGTATTTTGTGGTGAGGTGAGTCCTCATCCCATCCTACATGATTTTTGTATAATGCTGGGGCCTGGGCAACTGCCCATTTCCTGGCATACGTATATTTTAGGTGAATTGGAATATGGTTGGAGAAGGCAGGCATAATAATGTCTTCACCATGTGGGCACTCCCTGACAAATTGTCGTGGCCAGTCTTTTTCTGCTAGAAGTATATCATAACCCCTTGAAAGTTTTTCCCAAAAGAGTGTTTTCACCTTTCTCGGTATGTCTCCCTCCATTCGGAGTGTTATTTCATATAACTTTTGTGGAGTACTAACCCTGGTGTCTACAGTCTCAACTGTGATGTACTCATTCAAGTCCACTGTCTCCAGAAGTTCCTTCAGGTTCTGGCGAGCTATTGTAACTTCTGCCGCACTGTCCAGCATTGTCTGAGCCCATTCTCCATTCTTGAGTTGTGTTCTCAGTATCCTCGGCATGTCTGATCTTCAGACCTGCTACCTTCTTTTTTGAGAATTGAGGTTTTGATTTATTTTTCGGAACGTGTTTGTCGTCTTTCGATTTCACGCGTTTTTCTCTATGTTCTCACCGTCCTCTTCTTTCTGATGTCTGTGACGATATCTGAAAGGTACGAGAGGAACGTGTATCAGTATCTTGATACCTGTCAGGTTTTTTTTAATTATCCCTATTCCTGAGGTTATACCTCCTTTCAGAGGGCTCCTTTTGAGGAGACCTACCTTGGGATTGAGAACGTTTCTCGTTTGAATTTTGTTTATTAGTTTCCCACTTCTTTTTGGAAGATGTAGGAGTTTGTTTAATAGAGTCCTTCTCAGGACTTTCAGATAGTTTTGGCTTCAATGGTCTTCCACCCAAACTATCTCTTCCTAATTCTGCATAAGATTGTTCTATTATTCTGGGTAGTTCTGTTTGATGTTCTGTAACATCGAATTCCCTTAATCGTTGGTGGATCGCCACTGCTGCTGCGTCCCCTTTTTTCAGTAATTTCATACCTAAATTCAGAGCAGTCTCTGCCCCGTATTCATTTTGAATTTGTTTCAGGACATCTGGTATTACTGCAATTGACGGAACACCATGTGTTTTAGTATAGATGGCAGCAAAGACTGAGCCCCAAGTGGTGCAGTCTTCCAGTTGTGGTGTGATCCCCATTGGTAAACAGATTGTTAGGATTCTGTGCTTCTCATAAGGGCTAGTATTAGGAAATACTGCTTCTATTTGAGTAATTTTTTGAGCTATCCAGAATGGAATTTGCTCACGTTTTGTGGGCATTTTACCCATGACTGCGTTTAGAGTCTGTGGTGTAATTTTTAGTGTATTCCCCTGTTGAGGGGTTTGATTTGGAATCGTTAATGGTGGTTGGACTGTGAAAGTCTGCATGACATATTGGACCAATTGTCTGTAAATTTTTATTAACTGTGTAAGTTGAGTAAGTAATTCCTTGTCTGACATTATATCGATGTCAGGATGAGGTGTGTAGCCGGCTAGAATCGGCCATGTTGCTCCTGGTCTAACTAGTGGACCGAGCCTGGTAATGTTTCTGTGATGTTTTAGGGCGCCTTTAAACCAGAGCTGATGCTCCTGGTATGTTAGTGGAATTTCAATATCCTCAAAAGGAATATATTCCTCTGGTGGTTCATCTTCTTTGTAGAAGTGAAACAGTTTTGTTACTGAATTTGATTCAGGGAATATTATCCACGAATAGAATATCTCTGTCTGAAAAGATTTGTGTGCCTCTATCACGAAAACTGCTCTACCGCCTCTTGGTGGTAGGTCATGTTTTATAAGTTTTAGAGTGATGGCTGTTCTTAAGTTTGGATGGATGTCTATAACACCCTCCTCGGTTTCATTTAAACCTGTAAAGTTAAAAGCTGCTATGACTGGGTCAGCCGCAGCTACACCGTTCCCGGTGTTATTGTCCCCGCGTGTGGACATTTGTTTTTTGGAAAATGTAGAACAAGTTTCAAGGAAACAAAAGATAAGGTGCACAATATTTTGGAACACTGTATCCTTCAACGTTGAACAAACCAAGCAACTAATATATAGGGTTTTTTGTCCTATTTAGTTTTGGCGGATATTTAACCCTACCCACTCCAGACGTCTTATGGAGTATGTGAGTAGGGGTCTCTGAGAAAAGCACGACTGAGTTACTCAGTATCTAGCATTAAATTACTGCCTTTACCAAACGTTTGGGTGCCATGTAGTGTAGTTCCTACTTCCCAAATAGGCTATGTGCATTGGAATAATATAACCTATAGGCTTGACATAGGACTAAGGTCGGTATGTCCCTATCGAGTATATTAAACTTAATTACTCGTGCCAGCTAGCTCAGAGGCCACTAGAAACTCCTTGAGAACAAGAAGGGAGTAGTTTCTGGTAACCGCATAAACATGACCACTTTGTTTCTCTTTAGAATTGGAACAGGTCTCAGAATCGTGGAAACAATAGATAACAGTTTCACTCAGTCAATCGTGCATGCTTAGTTTCTACAGAGTTACACAGAAAGGAAAGACGGGCTTTTCAATAAAAGGGTTTTATTGAACAGTCTTGTTTCTCATGTAAGAGATATGTGCTGTTATGATCACAAGACAGTATGCAAGATAAATAATGTACAGCGTAAGCAGTAGAAATAAATAATACTGCGCTAGCATTATCTTTTAGCATATATTCACGTACATAAATAACATGAGCTAAAAATGCGAGTACTCATACGATGCATCTCTAAGCTAGTTCTACCCCAATGTACCTAACCTGGTCTAGGTATAGGGAAAGGTAAGAAGTAGGTGGAGTATTATCTAGTATGGTATACTAAGAGTATGTTAAGTCTAGTATGCCAAGAGTCCCTCTAGGTTCTAGTCAGCTCCATACCTTGAGAATGAGAGAGGTGGGAATCTCTTGCCGGATCTGGAATTCTAACACCCCGCGAAGGGAGTCAGAACACTGGAAGCTGGATTCGTCTGTGAGCAGGAATGACAGCGTCTTCTCAGTGCGTCAGGCCGGGATACGGGCTCCTCTGAAGTCGAGGTCTCCTCTAACTTGCTTGGGCGAGGGAAGGTATATTTATACCTGATAGGTGCCTCGGAATGTTAGCATTGATGTGAAGTCGGACAGAGGAAGACGTCAGGAATGAACCCTTAAGGTATAATGGTTCATACATAATAGATGAGTTCTTGGAGAAATCAATAGTCCTGTGCTAGGGGAACTCACGAAGCTTAAGGGTCTGGTTTCTAAGAACTCGTTGTGACGTTAGGGTGGATGGATGTCGGTGACCATGCCTGTATTTGGAGTGCTTGGCTAATGCCTAAATAAGGACTGGGATTCTATGCCTATATAAGGGCAATGCGAATTGTGCCTATATATGGACATGATTCAGGAACACCTATATACGGACACCTAAAGCGGAATACAACACTATGTTTCAAGAAAAGTGCTACAAGTGTGCTGCAAATTAAACACTATAAAGTTTGGTTTTCTTCCTGGGCAAAGTTTAACAAAGAACCATTGGTGAAACGGAGTCCAGGAAAACAGTATAATACTAGGAAATAGGAGAAGTCCAGTTCTAAAGGAATTTACAACAGCAATCAATCAATCAATTAGGATTTATAAAGCGCAGCTAATCATCCGATAGGGTATTCAGGCGCTTGGAGGTCCCGGAGACTTATTCGAACAGCCAGGTCTTGAGGGCCTTTCGGAATTCTGGAAGTGAGGTGATGGTCCGGAGGTGCGTGGGGAGGTTGTTCCAGGTCTTTGCTGCGATGTGGGAAAAGGAGCGTTCTCTACTTCTGCTTCGGTAGATGCAGAGAATATGGACAAGTGAAAGGGAGGCAGAACATAGTGTTCTCAATGGTTGGTGGAAGGTCAGGCAGTGGTTAATGTAGGCGGATCCTTGGTTGTGTAGAGCCATTGGAAGGAGACACAAACTAAGTAAGCTGGCACGTGCCCTGAGCTCACTTCCAATGCGTCCTGCTGTCACAATACTGGCATGGGGGCATGGCTTGGGGGGCCAAGATGGCGGATGCTTTCTAATGAAGCTCTGCATCAAGCCCCTATAATCTGCAGTTTAACCGAAGACATCACCTACCATCACTGTGTGAAACACGGTGTCTGCACCCTACTCAAGCCTCAGTGACTGCAGCTGGTTTTCTGGCCATCAGCATGACTCGTGGAATCCACCGGCTAGGGCCCTGGAGATCGCACTGTATTGTCTGCCAGGGGGATGCTGCCCCGACATCGGGACTATACCGCCTAGCGCTCGATCTGTACAGACTGAGGTAGGGTACCGCAACCTGTGGTCCCTCCCCATACACAATAGACTTGATCATTTGGTCCCGCTGCAGGTTCTGCCTGCCCATCTTGTGTACCCACAACTACGGCACTGCACATAAGGGCCAAACGCGCTGACCATTGCCCCCCTCCCTCCTCTCTTGCTCCCCTCTCATATCTGAGCCACACTCTACCAGCGACTTGAGAAGCTCCGGGGCTCCGGCTGTTAAAGAGCACCCGTGCCACTTGTGATTGAGCTGCTGCAGGGAGCGTCCACATGGTAACCTGCCGTGTGGACTGCCCGTTGGTGAGCGGTGGCCTAAAACTCTTCTCTACGCAACCCAGAGAAGGAACCCTCCCATTTCAAGTTGCTGCCTCCCCTTCACTGAAGTGGCATATGTGACTGCCTCTGCTCCTGCATGCAACATAACATGGCAGGCTTTATGGGTGCTGTGGGGTTCCCTCAGCTCTTGGAGTGGGCCCACAAGCTGACGCCATGTGCACTATGACCCAAATGCAACCACCTCGTGGCCCTCTGTGCTGATCCATCCGGCCCTCTAATCTTGCCATCATGAGCCGTTGATTGGTGGAACCACCTCAATACTCACGCTGTCCCCTGCCTACAACATCATAAAGACAGCCCTGCTCGACTTTAACAACTGCAAACACTTCTGTCATAACTTCAACCAAACGTTATGTGTTACTCAACACTGCTGCCTGTGTAGCCCACACAGTCGCTAGGCTCGACCCACTAGGACATTTGCACAGGACACAAAGAAGGCGGATTGAACAAGACTGGCACTGGCACATCCCATGGCAGGAACCTGGTGCTGCGGTCCTGACTAGACTCACTGCGTGTTATACAGCTTAACATTGATACGTACATCTGAGGGCCCTTTTGCACGAAACTAAACAAAGTGAGCAAATAGCAACCCCAGGCCCCCACGTCTGCGTATTATCGATCTGTATTGCAAGTCTCTAACTCATTTCAAGACCCCACCCACCCTAAGCTATGGTGATCTGCTGTCCTGGGCCCTTACTGAGGTGGAGCCCCAGCTCTTACAATTCCTTATCTGTGTGGGGCTGATCACGCTGCACATCATTAGTAGTGCAAGCAGGCCCAGATCATGTCTGAGCCCTCGCTGCCGCCTTGCCTGGCCAATAACCTAGTGCTCCTGTACACTGACGTTGTTGTCTTACCTCTCCTCCCAATCGATCTATCCTCATATACTCAAGAGGTTCCTATCTGCTATTGTTATTTTTGGGACTTATTAGTGAACTGCTATTGCTATCGTGTAGGCGCCTGGAACCTCCTGACACAGGCAAGTAGTCTCAATGTCAACACCTCCCGGCACCTCATGCACATCACCCTAGCAGGCTGACACATGGGTCGCCTGTGCTCCAGCACCCCAGATGCGCCTCCACACCAATCAGCTGTCTCTGGATCAATATCTGACTTGACGGTCCCCCCATCCACTCAGATGGCATCACGTCATTGTAGGTCAAACTAGACTCGGTTCTGGCAGCCATTGAACAAATGAGAATTTCACTTGAAAACAAGATTTAAACTGTGGCCGCTGACCTTACACTTCTCCATGCTGATCACGGGAAGCTGGTGGACAGGGTATGTGAAACAGAACAATCACTTTCTACCTTGCAACCCAAAGCATACGCAGCGGAAACCCAACTGTTGCAGCTAACGGACCGAATATGTGTACTAGAGAGGGCTGACGACGCCAAAGGCCACTCAAGACGGAACAATATTTGCATGGTGGGGCTTCTGGAAAGAACTGAGGGTCCAGACGCATTTGCTTACATCAAACAGTGGATCTGGGAACTGGTCCCTCCAACGACCCTCTACCCATTCTTCACTGTTGAATGAGCTCACTGTGTGCCTGCTCGGAAACCTCTATCAGGAGCAAATCCTAGGCATTAGTCTGCAAGGTGTTGCATGATCCAGGACTGTATTCTCAAAGAGGCTTGTAAAAATACAGACATCACGGTGGACAATGCTCGAGAAATTCTTTTCCCAGACGGCATGCTGACAGTGTAGTGTCAGAGGAGCTGATTCCTGTCAGTTAAACGCTGCCTGCACGGCCAAGGTGTGCAATACTCTCTTCTCTACAGGACCAAACTTAGAGTCCTGCTAGACAGTAAATCCCACTTTTTCACTGACCCTAAGGAGACATGGGACTGGACTCACACAAGGAGACCCACAACACAGACCAATTAATGTTCTTAAATGGCTTACCTGCAATATTATCAGATTGGAGTGGCCTGTCCTGGCTATTGGGGGGGACTTCAATAGTGTCTTGCAGACTGATTTGGACTGCTCTTTCCCCCCTCTCCCAAACACACCTCCTACAATAAATGCTCATCACTTGGAGATATGGTTCAGGCACTGGCAACTGGTTGACATTTGGCGATCGCGAAACCCCAACACCAAAGTCTACTCCTTTTACTCCTGCCCACATGGCTTGCATGTCTGTAGTGACCGTATTGTTTGTTCCCCTGCCATTCTCCCACACGTTACTCACACCGATTAGGACATACACATTCAGACCATAACCCTCAACATTTACAGTTTGACTGGGAACGGACTCTGCCACTTGACCCCACGTGGTGATTGCAACCTACTGCCCTAAAAGACCACCCCTCCTGCCCTTTCCTAGATACTGTCATCAATGAATATTTTGAGACCAACGCTGACACTGCCTCATCACACTTGATTGAGTGGGATGTCCTCAGGCTAACGCTAAAAGGGCAGAGCATCGATACTACTTGAAATACTCACCACCAGGTTGACAAAGATATTGCGAAACTCGAGCATGACATGCTTGGGCATGAGACGCTGGCCATGCAAAACCCCGCACACCGGGCCCACTTAAAATTCTCACAACATGAACACACTGCCACTGTTCTCGATGGAACCTTTGACGATGCCCCCCAGGCGGAAACCATAACTGTCTGTACGTACCGC
Organism: Calotriton arnoldi; assembly: GCA_963921515.1. NCBI lineage: Eukaryota > Metazoa > Chordata > Amphibia > Caudata > Salamandridae > Calotriton > Calotriton arnoldi. Next base: position 2,007,238 of record CAWUFW010002062.1, read on the forward strand.
GGTGCCCGAGCAACCTTGGCCGATACCCGGTGTAGCTGTCCAATGCAGCTATAGAGGAGTTTGGCTCTGGTTCACCCCTCGGCGGTCACCTACTCAGCCGGACATCGGACATTGTTTTTCCTCGTCCACCCCGTTGTGTTTCTTTTCCCTCCCCCGCCTCCTCCCTCCGTGATTCATTGTCTGCCTCCCCTTTGCTAGCCTGACCTTTTCTGTGTCCCCTGAAGTACTTTCCCCCTTGCCGTTTTTTTTCTATGTTATGCTGTGCTTTAGTAACTCATGTAACTATGTTATACTGTCTCCCTTTCTATGTTATGCGACGCTCCAGAAACTGATGTAACTATGTAACAATGTTCTGAAAAAATGTCCTACCTCATCTAAAGTGCTCTGATACCTCCGGGTCTAGCCAGTGCTATATAAAACTTTTCAAATAAATAAATAAACTGCCCTATTGGAGAGACTTACATGGCTCATTCTTTCAGAACACATGCCGGTAATGACAAGTCAGGGTCCTTGTTAGCTTGGCTTATTTGACAGGAGCAGCCAGACACCCGATCTTAGAATTATGAATGGCCCGAGGGGATACGACATACATGCTGAGCTGACTAACCACAACTCCGCACTGTATCAGTTGGCAAACACATCCAACACATTAGAAATAGACACTTTCCTTGCTGCCATCACAGTCCCCTAGGTGACCCTTGAGCAGAAGGTGGAACTAGATGCCCCTCTGACCCTATTTGAGTTCCAGGAGGCCATTCGCTCTCTAGCTACTGGCAAGGCTCCAGGCTTCAATGGCATACCCGCCACATTTTACAAGGTATATGCACCTCTTCTATCCCTCCACCTATTGGCGCTTTATGACGATGCACTCCAAGCCGCCTGTTTACAACCTTCATTGCGTGAAGCTTAACTTGTTTCACTCCCAAAGGTTGACAGGGACCTACTCTAGGGACACAAATAGCAGGAAGACGTCTGACTCTAAGAAGGCCCAGCTGACCAAAGAGGTTTGAACCTGCAGAATCCCTGGCTGGAGAGTGACCTAGTTTTGCTGGGTGGAGCAGGAGGGTTGCAGGACAGAGTATAAAACAACATTCCCAGCAGTTGGAGAAAAATAGTAATTTTCTCCACTTCTGGATGACTACAAGATGGTACTGAGGCTTGCCCAGGAAAGTCTCACCCATAGCAGGCAGGAAAACCAGGTTTTCCCTGCTACAACCTTTATCTAATGCTAACAGCCAGTTCACCTCACTGCTAATGTATATGGCACATCTCCAGCCTCCGGCCTTGCCTTGCTGGAGGATTTTGACTTCTAGAAAAGTGATTACGTTCAAAGGAAAAATCTTGGACTTTGGTATGGTGGCAGACCTAGCAAATCTACGAGGCAATATTGGTTGCTATGAAATCCAGGCTCATCCCACTCAGAGTGCCAAAACCAACAGCTTCACTGGGAACTTAATAAATACATATCTAACTGTGAGGGGCCCTCACTTGCCACAGCTTAACATGTTTAGTGAGCCCGACATCTTTTCCATCGCAGTCAGCCTGAAATCATGCATAGGTCCCAGGCAACCTCAAATACTGACTTTTGATTGGAGTTTTGCTTTTTCCTTGGCACTTTTTGCCTGAAAATTTAAAATAATCATATCTCACTTATCTGATTTTGAAGGTCTTGGTGTCTTTTTGCTCTTTAATTTTTTCTCTTTTTTTCCTAAACTGGTTTGGGAATTTTGTAGTTTTCTGTTTTGTAAAATTGTTGGTACTACTTGAATTTAATTTGCAGTTGTCTCTAGATTTTCCAGATGCTTGCACTACAACCACCTCGTGTTGAGCAGAGATTCTTTAGGAATTTTGTTTTCAGTTAACCAGAATGGATTTATAAAGTTCATACTGGTACCCCAGCCCAATTTGATAACACGATTTCTGTCACCTGTGTTCCGATTGTTCAAGCTCCACATAATTTTAAGTCTCTGAGAAGTAATCATGTTTCAATGCTTCCCCCAATTGCCAAGGGAAGTCATAGGAATACCCTCAAATATTTGAGAACAAGATATTTTCCTATTGTAAATCCAGTCTTTGAATACTTGGAAAAGTCTGATTTTTGGGTGCCTTTCCCTAGTCTCAGCGAGCAGTGAGAGTAAAAATGCTCAATAGAGGGAGTAGGGAATTGAAAGCCAGAAACATGGCTTAGTGAGATTACATGTGTCACTGATATCTGAAGGTCACATGTTGACATCCTTGTAAGCCAGGCTCAATGTTCAGTCTTTGTGAGGTTAATAAATGCAGTACCATAAAAATAGGTGATAACAAGATCTGCTGTTTTCAGTGTTTAGAAATTGGAAAAGTGTGGTATGAAACGTTATAAAGCAGTCAAGTTGTTAATATAATTATAATAATATGTTCTTAATATTTTTTGAATGAGGGAGAAGATGAACAGAGAATATTGTTTTTCTGCTGCCTCATTCTCTCTATGACCTCCCCTTGGCTGAAAATGTAACGATTTTTATTTGGAGACATACATAAATATATAACTTCCAGCAATCCATATAGTCCTACCAAATAAAAAACAAAATGAAATACTTGTATTTCTTTTTGTTGCTATACTGTATTGTGAAAGAAAGGGCTGTACACCAAGAGTAACATCTGTAACGTAGGGCCCCTCTCAGAAGATGATTAACTTCATTACAGCAACACATCTCTTACTTTTGCTAAGAAAGAAACAAAGCAAATCAAAGAGCTATTGACCAAACACCTTAAAGATGTTCAGAGCTTACAAGTGGTCTGTTGTAGTACCGCAGGAACGTGTAGGTGCTACCTGTAGTTTCACATAGTTGCATGAAGAACAAAGAGAAACCAAAAGTGCCAATGATGGTTCCCAAGGTCAATTCCTTGGACTCCCGTCGTCGGGCCCTTGTCTCTCTTTGCCCTGGTAATTGGACACACTGCGATCCCCTTGGCTCGTCCCTATTATTGGCATCTCTCTCAGGCTATATTTTCTGTTAGGGATCGAAACACCATTGACCTTAGCTCCTTGACACTATTTTATTTGTGTGTCTACTGTATGTTGTGCAATGACGCTCTCAGTATGTTTGTGGCCTCATTACTGATTGTACCAAGGATGCATATGACTATGCCTGGGTTCTATGAAATCGCTTTTCTTGATTACTGTCCCACTGCCTATGTCTTCTCTCTATTCATGATGTAAATAAAAATAACTATATTTCTAATAGGACTCCTTCAACACAGTTGTTATTATATTACTGTGCTAATTATAACATTGATATATGTAGGGGACCATTGTTTCTGCACAATCAAGAAAACCCCATCAACAAAACACAAATAATACTCACACATCCCCAAAATGAGAAAAATATAGGGGCATATTAGCAAGAAGAGGCGATAATCATCGCTAACCCTGCTTAGCGTGATTTTTTTTATCGCCGGCTATTGCTGGAATATATCGCCACGCTAACGCTGTATTAGCAACGATTAGCGCTATGGCGATGAATATTCCAGCGATAGCGGGGAAATGGGCCAACATCGCTGAAAAACCAGCGATGTTGCATGGAGAAGGGAGAACACCTTGCTGATACGACCCTGTGGTCGTATCAGCATAATCCACCCCCCATGTTAGGTATGGCTAACACCTGCTAATTGCAGGTGTTAAATAAATGGCGATGACCCCGGTTAGCGCGACTTTTCATGTCGCTAACTGGGGCCATGGCCACCTTGCTAATAGGCGATAGGCCTGTTAGCGAGTGTTTCCCAGGTTTGTTCGTCGGGAACGCCCACTTTGCATGTCATTAGCGATAAATATCGCTGACATGCAAAGCGGTAAAAACGGGCGCTAATGCCCGCAAACTGTCGCTAACTGCTGTTAGAGACAGTTTGCTGATAGGGCGATATAAATATCGCCGCTTTAGCGGCAAAAAGTGCCGCTAAAGCGGCGATAGTGCCCTTGCTAATATGCCCCATAGTCTTTTTTCTGGCACTGGTGCACTTTCTATTGCTGCCAACAACAAATATTTAGGTTTAATTCACTCCTTGGTAATCTTTGGTTCACAACATTCTACCTCCTTCACTAAGAACTTACACTTCTACTTGTGTAGTCTTACCACTTTTTCCTGGGGGGTGTTTATGCAACCTATGTGAGGACAGCAATCTCAGTAATCTTGGGAGTGAAAAAAGGGAGTACTGCTAGCATACAATGTTCAAGTCTGTAAAGCCTTGTTGTGGGACTGGGTTGTTTGCAAAACAGGAGTCAGATATCTAATGGTTTTCTGCATTTTAATGTGTTTTTGTTTTTAAGAGGGCTGTCCAGGACCTTCCCGCTGTGCAGAAGATTTTGGAGTTCTTCAGTGCTGCAGAGAAAAATACATTCAAATTAGTTATTAGTAAGTACAAAGCTCTAAACATTTCTGAAATAAACAAATATTTTACGTAAAAAATCAATATCACCAAAGATTTCATAATAGAACATTTTAGGGCAATTACTACTCTTTCCAACTGTAATAATAGTAAGGTCTTCACCCCAGATCAAGGTTTCTACAACAAGTTAGATTAGTTTTTCCAATCATAGGTTAATAATGTATATGAGGAAGTTTCCTCTAATCAAGTGGCTAACCCTGTGGTAGATTCATTGCACTCTTTCATATCTTCTTCAGGGGCACATGATAATGCTGACTTGGCCCTTAATGTCCTTCATAGTTTCACTCCTTTTATTGAAGAAAGAGTAGTAACATTTCTGGAGACTATTAAGTCAGGTTCTCCTTTGGATCCTTGCCCGCCTTATGAATTGCAAATGATCTATAGCACAATCTCTGCATCTTACTGAACCTTTGAACAATATTTTGTTTTCCGGCCACTTTCCGGTAGCCCGGAAAAAGGTCTTCTGAAAAAAACCTTCCTTGACCTAGGTGACACTAAGAACTACCAGCCCATATCTTGCTTAGTGTTGCCTGCGAAAATATTGGAAAATGCTATTAAGGAGGACATGATGTCCTTATCAGTACCAACAATCTTCGGGATCAATCACAATATGGCTTTTAACCTCAGCACTGCACAGATTCAGCTTTATATGTTGCTACTGATGAGATCTGAATGTTGGTAGACAAGGGAGGAAGGACTGCACTGATTCTTCTCAGTCTCTCAGCCGTGTATGATACGGTTAACCATTCTTTGCTTATCAGCAGGATAGAGGGAATTGAGATCAGAGGGGCAGCCCTCACCATCCTTAGCTCCTTTTTATCCAACAGAGAACAGATGGTTGCCTTTGGGGATTTCACTTCAAATCCCTTTTCTCTTCCCTGTGGGGTACCTCAGGGATCATCTTTAAGCCCCACACTTTTCTACATCCATGTCACCTCTCTGACTAAACTTATTCTGTCCCATGGTTTTTCTGCAGTCTCTAAGGCAAATGGCACACAAACAGTTGTGTCTATTTCATCTGACATTAACGAGGTTGCAAATTATTTTAAATATTGTCTGCCACACATTGTAACTTGGATGGAGGAAAACTGTCTTAAGCTGAATTCTGAGAAAACGGAGGTGCTACCTTTCGGAAATAACATCTCATTCTGGAATACTTCATGGTAGCCCTCTAATCTTGGCCCTCTTCTGTCTCCTGCTCAGAAAGTGAAGAACTGAGGAGTAATATTTGATAGACAACTCTGTTTCTCTGAGCAAATTAATCATGTCACCTCTTCTTATTTTCTTAGGATCCTGAAAAAAAGTCTTCCCTTATATCCGTTCGGATCTGCAAAAATTGGTCATTGTGGCCCTTGTTTTTTCCACAATTGACTTTTGCAATGCATTGTATCTGGGAATTTAGAAATGCTTGCAATCGTACCTCCAATCTTTGCAGTGGCAGCTCATCTGCTTCTAAAAATTCCTAAATTCTGTCATGTTTCATAGAGCATTTTAGCCTTCATTAACCGTTTGTTTGTGAGAGGGTCAAATTCAAGGCTTTGTGTTTGGTACACAAGGCAGTTTACAAGACTGGCCCTCTTTATTTTCAGAAAATCATCTTCTGGCATGTCCCCAGTCGCGATATCAGTTCAAGTGCTGCTAAATGAGTGGCCATTCTGGGCATTAATAAGGCTACATGGGGAGGCAGAAGTTTTTCATTTTCTCCATGTAAGCTATGGAACACTATGCCTCTTTTCTTGAGATTTCAATCCAATCAGACACATTTCAGGAAAATGTTAAAAACATGGCTTTTCTCCTCTCTCTCCACGTAGGCCCATTTTCATGGTTTCTCATAGGATTCTAGCGACAAGTCACTGTTAGCACGCATTCACGCATTTTTATACATTTTTACTTACTTACTCACTGAACTCCAGGGATGTCAGTAATGGAATTTTGGAGCTGAGGAACAATAGGTATTTGAGAAAGCGGAGAAGGCAAGTTTAAGAAGTGTAATTAAAGAGATAAGATGGCATATGTCAGACACATTGGATGGTGGTAAGGTGTGTTTCATACTGCAGGCGATTCTGGCAGAAGACGTTTTGCAGTTAGAAAGTGAGCTAACACATCATTTTGTATTACCTGGGGTCTCTCTTAGACTTAACTCCGGAGAGGTCTCAGGGTACTAAAATCTTATGGTGTGTATCAGTGAAGAAGTCTACTTTCCTCACTGCTCACAAAAGTATGCATGTTGCTGTAACAGAGTCCCACTTTTGGTTTACTTCATATGGAAAAAAGTAAATGAAGATTCCTAGCTTGACTAAGAGAAACGGCATGGATGAGAGTGACAGGACAGCAGGGTAAATAGTAAACTCTGTCTTAGAACCCACTTACAGGGACAAGTTAAGGGAATAATAGAATGCTGAATGTTGAAGTGACAGATTTGGATCATTACATTTGCTAATACTTTTGTGAAGGATGATTACTTACGCTATGTAGATGTGACAGTTTAGCCTCAAAATGAGGAAAATTAATGGATTTCTACATGTAAGGTTTGATTATGCCACAGCCAGGTGCAGGATTAAGAAAGATACAATTTTCATGCAATTATACATTAAGAGCCCAGAGGACATTTGAGGCCTGTGCAGTTGCAGCTTTCTGGTTAGAGCTGAATAAATACAAGACTGACTCAACCATGTAAGAGCAGTGAACAATGGTTTATTTACCAGAAGTGTTCAATGGTTTAAATGTTTCAGGTTCAGGCAAAGTCGAGGCACTATCTTTTAAAGAATATAAAGATCAGAATAGGGAAGTCCCAACATTTATACACAATACTGTACATTCACTATGTGGATGTCCCAAAGGATTTAGGTCAATTTAGCCTTAGCTGATTACTGAAAGATTCAAACCCCATTTCCTGTTACAGCATCAATATATAAATGAATGGGAGAATAAATATAACTTCAACACCATTTATTATGTTCTAAGAAAAGCATATGCTTAAGTATCATGCTGCACTTGAACACTTTCCAACCTCTTATTGTGCTCCTCTACTATGCTAATAAAAACCAAGATGCCTATTTGGAAGTTGCCTCTCCTTCAGTGTCCTCAAATCAAACCTCCATTAGTTTCCTGGAAAACAAAAACAGCCTTGTACCCATCCTTTCTTTTACAAAAAGGCAAACAAAAGAAAGGATGATTCAGAACTGCTGTTCAAGCCCTCGTACTCCCACATCTGGATTGTAATATTCTACTCCATGGCATTCTAGACACCAGACTGGCATCCCCATCCTGATTGAATTCCATTGGCTCCCCTTGTGGGCCTTCACCATTCACAAAACCAGCGACATCATTCACAAAGTTATCATTACCTTGCCTTTTTTGTTGTTGTAGACAATCTCACCATACCATCTCTGGTGGATCTCAAAACACCCCTACTCAGGACATCATCAGACGTCAGAGTAAAAAGTGTAAAAACGGAATAAAAAAAGACAGCAGGCCTTTGCCATCCATGCACCCAGAAACTGGAACAACTTTACTGTATTCATCAGAACCACCCCAATGCTGCTCCAGTTTAGGAAAGAGCTGAAGACTCACCTCTATAAAGAATACTACATCACAATGCATTAACCATCCAATGCATTAAACTCGTTAACTTTATGCTTATCTTTCACTTTGCTATGTACAGCGACCCTTTGCCTTTTGGTTAGGTTCTTAGTAGATATTCGGGATGTAAAGAAAGCCCCAGATGACAGGGACCAAGGCATCATCCTCAAGATTCCAAAGAAGAGAGCATTAACCAACTGTAATAACTGGTGTGGAATAACCTTTTTGTCAATCCTGAGTAAAATGACAGTGAAAATCATTATGCAGTGTATTTCTTATGCCGTGGGCAAACAGTTAAGAAAAGAACAGGCTGGGTTCTGCAAGGGCAGAAAGTGCATTGATCAGATCCTTACTCTACGCAACATCAAATAGCAGTACACGGAATGGCAGAGACAACTGTACACCAACAGCATCCATTGTGACTGCCTGTGGCATATACTAAGAGCATACGACATACCAAAGCAGATAGTCCTCCTGATCAAGCGCTCCTATGATAATTTTATCTGCAAGGTGGGAGATAGTGAGCATAGATTTGAAGTCAAGACCGGTGTGAGACAGGGATGCATGATGTCAGTATTGCTCATCAACCTACTCATCAACTGGTTGATGCAAGGCACAATAGAAAACCAAGCCAGAGGTATCAGCTAGAACTTTCTCTCTACACTAGAAGACCTTGACTGTGCGGATGACCTAGCCTTGCTCTCTCACACTAGCATATGCAGGAAAATACATCATGCCGCAACATCTATGCACTGAAAGTGGGCCTGAAGATCAACTCGAACAAATCAGAAGTCATGCCACTCAGCATCCCAAACCCTTCCCCAATCAATGTTGTGGAGAGGACCTAGCAATGGCTGAAAAGTTCACCTACCTAGGAAGTACTACCAGACATGATGAAGGGGGAGACAGTGACATCAACAGCAGACTGAACAAGGCAGAAATGCCTTCTGGATGCTGAGCAATGTGTGGAGGTCATCTCAGTACAGCACCCACACTAAGGGGCCGATTCCGATCTCGGCCGGTAGGGCTCCGAATCGGATTCGGCTTAACCGGATCCGATTCGGAGCCCTATTTCCCGACCGATCCGTACGCGCGTCCGGGCGAGCGAGTACGATGCGTATTCGCCGACCGACTCGTCCGGGCGTCCCGACCGCTCCGACCGACTCGATCCCAGGTCGAACCGCACCGACCGACTCGCACGGACACGACTCGCACCGCGCAATGGAGACGTTCCCCGGCCGGGTAAGTACGATGCGCGCCGCGAGCGAGTCCGACCGAGCCGCGCACTCCGGCTCGAAAGAGCTGTCGGAGCCGTACTTTGGGGGTCCGTGTCGGACCCCCTGTACGCGTGGCCGCGCGAGTCGCACACAGGGGGGACCCATGGGTCCCCCTACCTGTGCGTGTACGGCGCGAATCGCTTCGCCGCATACACGCTGTAGGGGGCGCACTTGTTCGCATCGCACCCATTGAGTCAATGGGAGCCCGCGTACGCGTTGTACGACAGGCTCCCATTGACTTCAATGGGAGTCCGACCGACTCGAGTCCGATGGCATACGTGCGCATCGTACTCGTTCGGTCGGACTGCACGGGTCCGATTCGGTCGGAAATCTCTCTGGGTCCGGCTCGGTCGGGGAGATTTCCGGCCCGATTCGGAATCGGCCCCTTAGTTGTGGCTTTACCAGAGCTGCTTCCTGTCCACACCCTTTCATGGCTACGAAGTTTGGCAATGATGGAAAGCAACATCAGCAAACTGTCAGCCTTCCACACCAGTAACCTGAGAAGAATCTTGTACATTTTGTGGCCGTGAACCATCTCCAACCAGGAACTGCTCACGAGATGCAAGCAAGAGAGCATGGGCACCAGCATTATGAGAAAAAGATGGAGATGGACAGGACACACCTTCAGAAGAGAACAAGACTCCTTCACAAGAACAGTCCTACATTGGACCCCAGAAGTCAACCGGAAGAGGGGCAGGACAAGGAACACCTGGAGGTGAACTGTGGAAACAGAAATGAAGACCCTGAAAAACAGCTGGGGCACAGAACAGAAACTTGCCAAAAACAGACAGAAGTGGGGGGTCGTTCGTGACTGCCCTACATGCCAGTCGGCAAAATGGCAATAAGTGAGTAAGTGAGTCAGTAAGGAAATACCATACACATACATACATACATACATACATACATACATACATACAGTGAGACATGAGCAGATGAAAACCAACAATTGGGAAGTAAGCATCTTTATGGTAAGTGCCTTAATATACTTACTTAAGGTTAAAAAAATCATATATTGAGAAAATGCACAAGTCTCTTTATAATTAACATCCTCCATCTTGGTTGGATACATAGCATGTTTCTGTTGCTGCACTGGATATTGGAAATGTTAACTTAAGGAATACATAAAGATGGACATATTCTGGGAGTGCATGTTATTAGGAAAGCATATATTATTTCATGACCTAGCCCTCATTTGCATCTGGCCCCATCTACCTTTATTGGCCTTTGTAAAGAGTCTTCTCTTATTATGGCAGCAGGTGAGAAACGATATGTTAATAACTGGGCAAAGACTCAGGAAAGCCTTTATTTTTATCAGGAAGGTATTTTGGGGATTATAGTGAACAAGCATACTTTAATCGAGGAACTCAGCACCACAAAGAGCACAGAATTCAATGTTAGTTTGAATTGGGACTTGAAGTGGAGCACCAACCATTTTGAAATTATAAAACAGTAACATTTGGCAAGTAGTCAGCAGAATGAGAGAACTCTGTATCCCTTGATTAGACCAACCTCCTTCTCTGTTAACTCTTGGTCCTAGCTAGTCAAGTTACATAGACCATTCATGAAAACCGTAGAGAGGGTGGAAGTCAGAGTACAACACTGCTTACCTCGGATATTTACTACCAAGCTTCTAGTGCAGTTTTCAAATAAGTCATACCTGACCTGGGTTGACATATTATTATATAGGGTAGGAGTAACTTAACAAGATCGCTAGCGTTAATAAATTGGGTTATTGGTTGGGGAGGGTGGAAGCCCCACTCAGGCAACAATCATAATCTTCATTAGAGTGAATCACATAAGACACTAACGAACATGTGTTTAACCCTTTGGAAGCTTGACACAAAAAGCAGCCAAGCTTAATTTAGAGGCAATGTGTAAAGTATTTTAACGTTTTTAGGGAAAATAGCTTCTAAATGCACAAAGCGCCACTCGTGGTCATCCGGTCACGCTAGACCAGGAAAAAGTCACAATTTCAGGCTGACTTCAATGAATCAGGGGTCGGATACAGAGACCAGGTTAGTGCAGCTAAAAAGTTATCTTCTCATTTCCGCAGCGAAGAGTCCCATTCGTGTGGGAGGAGGCCGCAAATAGCAGGTCAAGCGTCCTGGACGGTCTTTGACATAGGTTCACGTTGGCGGTTGTCGCAGACTGCTGTTGATGTAGAGTGAAGTGCAGGCTTCACGTTGCATGTTGCCACAGATAGTCATCGACGTGAAGAGCAGGTTTCATTAGCGCTTCCCATTGGCGGTCCTCACGGGCGGCAGAAACTTGCCGTACACTGCCCAATTCCAGTCGCAAAAGAGCCCAAATTTCAGGATTTTCACCTTTTCTTCCAGAAGGTGCTTCCACTGATGCCAGCCAAGAGTCCATGACCTGGGGCGGCACCTCTTGGGGATCAGGACTCAATGATGCTTGCCAGCAGCAGAGCTCAGGCAGGTCCAGTTGCAGGTCCAAGCAGGTCCTATTGTAGCAGATTAGATGGACAGTTTGAGGGAGGCCTCTGAAGCTCATTATACACCTGTAGCTCACAGATGAGGTCAGTCAGCTGAACCTTGTAGTCACTTTGGATATGAGATGAGGGCAAGCAGGTCCAATCTTCCTTCTTCTGAGACAGCAAGGCAGCCCTTCAAGTTGCAGGGCAATCTTCTGGCAGCAGGGCAGTCCTTCTTCTGAATCTACCGCAGGTCAAAGAGTATTTTGATGAGTGGCTCTGGAGGTCCATTTAATATATCTGGTGCCAGCTTTTGTGTGGGGGAATCCCTGTCCGACCCCCACATCTGGTTCTTGAAAGTTCTTCCCCTACCCCTGGCAAGGCTCCAAACTGTCTGGGGGTGGCAAAAGGCAGGGCTGACCTGGTGTCAAGTTCCTTTTTTGCGTGCAGCAGACAAATCCCTTTGAAGTATAAGTGGGGCTGGGTACAGCCCCTCCCCAGTCATCCGGTCAGGATGGCCCATCCTGTCCACACCTAAGCCCCCTTTGTGTTACTGAAATGCACACACTCTAATGCAGAGCTGTTCATAGTCATGTGACCCAGGACACTGGCAGAAGGCATAGTTGTAACTTAAAATTCGACCTCACCATTAAATGTAATTTTAAATTACAATTCATTTGAGTGTAAACAGCATAATACTATTTGCTCCCAATCTAATATTAATAAGGTAACTCAGTGTGACTCAGTGAGAGAGATAGACCTTACAACAGTGAAAAACAACTTTAGGAGTTTTTAACTCTCAGGACATGTAAAACCTTAGGACACATGTCCTACTTTTAAATACAATGCACCCTGCCCTATTTGTCTTTAGGGCATACCTTTGGATCGACTTATAAGTATTAAAAAGGGAGATTTTGGCCTGGAAAAAGGTTTATTTTGCCAGGTCAAAAATGTCAGTTTAAAACTGCACTACTGGCTGCTGTGGTAGGTTTGAGACATGTTTTAAAGTGCTACCTTAGTGGGTGGCACATGAGTGTACCGATGTGTCCACTGCATGTAAATGCCCAAGATGTCATGATCTGGTTGTGAAATATGCAAGTGCAGCATACATTGGGCTGTGTGTTCATCTAGCTGTAGGCGGCATAGTGCAGTTAGGAACAAATGCTGTGCGGACGCGTGTGGGTGTGTGGTGTAGGGAAATGTCCCCATACCAGATGAGGTCCATTGTAGACAGGGGGCATGGTGCCAGAGGGCCTCATGTAGTGGAGCCGGCGTGTTCATGTCAGTGGCTTGAGAGAGTGCATAGCCTAAGAGTGCCTAAAAGTAACCTAAGTGACATGCAGAGGACACATCGGTATACCAGGTCCCCAGAGCACGGGATCTGATCGGCACTATGCCATTTTTAGTGGGTAGGTTACTGTATCCATTTAGGCTCATCAGATGCTGTACGCACTAATCCAGGCAGCATGCTGATATTTACATATACACCATATCTGTTTCACGACTTCCATAACAACAGTACACTCAGGTGTGTGTTTAGCACATCCCACACTGGAGTCGGCTCATATAGATACCATTTGGGTTCAGATGAACACATCACGGTGGCAATGCGCATTATCTGGCTACCATGCAGCTGCAACACGTCAGGCTGAGTCCCAGTGCATTTTGTGATTTGTATTTATGTCACAATATGTCCACCTTTTGATGGCTGCTAATTACATTATGTGTTCAATTATACGTTGCAAGACGGCTATCTGATGTACCAAGAGATTCCACACGGAGTCCTCTGTTTATGTTTGTAAATGTGCACACATTGACCACTCTGCAATGGTTGCTATCATTTTGCCACACTTTTCCATGCTCCAAGATGGCCACTGTTACTGAATTGCCAGGTCAATCCACTATGAGTCCTATGTCTATTGCCATGCTTTTCAGCATATGTAACCTACATGAACTTTCACTCTGTGTGTGATCAAGGCTGTTGTATGGCCAAAACGCGTAACACAGGGTTTATGAAGTAATAAATCCCCTTTGTGCAATTTCCATCTGTCGTGACCTTTGTGCGCTCATCACCCTGACTGAACTTTGTATATATATATATATATATATATATATATATATATATATATATATATATATATATATATATATATTATCCACAGGATCCAACTCCAACAGCCCCACGGTGATGAAGAAGGCACGAACTCCTCTTGTATTGGGCGTAAGTATATTTATTTCAGCTCATCATGTCATTACGCGTTTCGGCCGGCAAAACCAGCCTTGCTCACATGTCTATAGATATATATATATAGATATATATATATATATATCCAACTAGACAGTTCGCGTCGTAACCCAAGCCACTGGTAATGGCGGGCCGTGATGGGGTCGCGAACCCCTATCAATCCAAGCCGTATCGCATTCACAAATCGGGAAACAATACGTCACGGCTACAAAAGATTCCTTATAGCGTGATTTTTATTATTTTAGCCAAGTCACTCTACGCGTTTCGGAGCGCCCTGCTCCTTGTTCACGAGTAAAAGTAAAATGTAAATCAAGTGTTTTTTGAAAAAATTTCATGTGACCACCTCATCATCAATGAAAGTGAGAATAGACTTCATGGTGTTTTAACAATAAAATGGATACACCATAACACGATATCAACGTTCATTACAATAGCAGAAAATGCATTATTTCTTTTGGTTGCTAAATTATTTTACAACATAAATAGATAAATGCAAGTGCGGCATTATTAACAAAACAAGGAACTTTTCGTAAATAATAATATCCTTTCTTTAAGAGTTCCCAACTAAATTATGAATACGGCGACAGTGCGCTTATATTGCCACAATGGGCCGATACTTTATTCTATAAAGAGCGACAGTGCGCTCGCGAGGCCTAAAATACAAATTAATCGCACCAATTTATTCTACTTTCACATTCGAACATACTTGCGATTTCTAGTGCAACCTTGCACTTTCGCTAGCCCCTGTGGGCTTCTACCACTCTTGTACGAAGCCCAGATTAAACTGGATCCCTATTCAGAGATGTACAAATTACTTATAGGGTGCGAGTGAACATGTGTACCGCCCTAGTGGGCATTACAGTTACCAACGGTCTCATTCTTGGCAAAAATTAAACAAGAAGAAAGGAAAAAATTAAACAACTCTAAAGTTCCTCAATCATTTAGTCCCGCCACAGTGGGCCAATGCTCCTTAATATAATGTTACCCAAGTGGGTAAATAGATTAAAGCACCTAACAAATCTCAGTCCACAACCTTAGTTTGCATCTTCATTTTGCTAATGATAAAGATATTATCGCTCGTTTTGCCTTCCACTTGCTGTTTTTTTACACACCAGAGACCTGTAACAAAATAAAAAAAAATAAAAAAATTAGCAATAAGTGAGATACCATGAACAGTATAAATTGACATTTACATTTACACAAATATAACTCTGCTAGGTATCAGTGAGAAATAAAACCATTTGTTAAAAACAATTGCTTTCGTGCGGCACAGCATCTAATCATAAAAATGTAAGAGGACACCAGAACAAACAATGAGTCACCCTAGGTGCACTGACAGTGCCTCATCACAGTTATGTCCATCTGGGTACATGGTATGGTACTTTATTATCATTTTTGATTTGAGTCGTCTTAATTCCTGCACTCGATCACCCCCTCTTTCTCTTATGGGGACATTATCCAAAACACAGAAGGACAACAAAGAACTGTTCTGGTTATGGTGGGTTGCGAAGTGCCTTGCTATCGGGTACTGTTTATCGTTGTGTTTTATGGCTCTCAGATGCTCCGAAATACGTTTCTTGACCCTATGTATCATACTCCCAATGTAGTACTTGTTGCATGGGCATTTAAGGGCATAGACAACAAACTCTGTATTGCAAGAAAAGTGTCTCATGATTTTAAACGGTCTACACTCTGGGGACAGATGTACTTCCTTACAATTGGTACTATACTTGCAGGCCTTACACCTGCCACATGTAAAAACCCCCTGTATAGTACTATGTCCTCTATCTGGTGTAGTTAATGCTGTACAGACAATATCCTTCAAAGACTTCGCTTTTCTATAACTTATCTGAGGATGCTCCTCCAAATATTTACCTAAGTCATTATCGGTTTTTAACACATTCCAGTGTTTGTCCAGAGCCTTTCTTACCTCTTTCGCTTGCTTATTAACTGTAGTGATGAACCTGACATTTGTCTCAGTTTCAAAATTATTTTTCTCTTTCAACAGATCGGTTCTTTCTCTTTATCTACTTCCAAGCAGGCATTCTCAATGCATTTTGGAGTATAACCTCTGTTTTGAAATCGTTCAATCATGGTCAATTTCTCTTTCTCATAGTCTTAAGTCATACTACAGTTTTGCTTGGCTCTGAGAAGCTCACCCAAAGGAATACTTCTTATGAGATTCCCCGGGTGGCAACTCTGGGCATGAAGCAGGCTATTTCCCGCTGTCTCTTTTCTAAAGAGGGCGGTATTCAGCTTGCCATCAGTGACTTGTATCTTCAGGTCTAAAAATTCTATAGTTTCACTATTGAGGTGACTTGTAAATGTTAAATTTAATGTATTCTCATTTAGAATTTTCACAAAATCCAAAGCTTCTTTGGCATCACCTTCCCAGACACAAAATATGTCGTCTATATACCGAGCCCAGGCTCTTACATGGTTTTTATACTGGTCTAGGTTCCTGACCACCTGCTCCTCCCACCAGCCCAGGTAAAGAACTGCGAAACTGGGAGCGAAGCAGGTGCCCATCGCCGACCCAAGTGTCTGCCGGTAAATTGGGCCATTGAATGTAAAACAATTGTGCGCCAAACAGGTGTACATCATATCAACAAGCATTTTAGTGTGAAACAAAAATGATAAAGACCTATTTTTTTAAAAATGCCTGCATGCCTTAATACCCAATTCATGAGGGATGCTCGTGTAAAGACTATTGACGTCTAAACACATAAGCAGACACCTCGAATTCCATTCCACAGTTTCTATCAATCTTAAAAAATCTCCTGAGTCTTTCAAATAAGATGGAAGAGTTTGCACCAAAGGCTGAAGATAGAAATCCACATACCTAGAAGTATTTTCGAGACAACTACCCCTGGAAGATACAATTGGTCTTCCTGGGGGTTTGTCTGATTTTTATGTAATTTCGGGAGGAGATAAAGTGCTGGCAATTTCGGACACTTACATCTTAAAAAATCATATTCCTCGGGTTCCAATAAACCTCTATCCTTCCATTCCCCCAACTGTTCTTGGTAATTTTTATTAGCCTGGTCATATTTGTTTTTAAACTCTTCTCGTACTTTGTGACATCATTGACCTGGTTCAAACCTTCTTTAACATACATTTCTTTGGACATAACAACAACATTTTCGCCCTTGTCAGATTTTTTTATCACTATGCTTTCATCATTTTTAAGGGCTTGTATAGCCAGCATCTGTGCATTAGAAAGATTGTTTTTATTATATTTTTTAGATCTAGAAAGATTTTTCAATTCCTTTATAACACCTCACTCAAAGACATCTATTGCCTCATTAGCTATATGCGGCAGGAAGATAGATTTGGGCCTAAAACCACTGTTGTGGTTCAGGTCCAATCTTATATTTTCATTAATCAAATTGATGTAGGGATCTTGATTCATTCCTGGATCTCCATCCAGCTCATATAGAGTATGAAGTAGTTGTATGTCACTTATCTGAATATCACTTGGTGTTACAATTGTATCACTCACAGGTTCTTTGACCTTAGAGGCGAACCATTTTTTAAGTCTCAATTTCCTAGTAAACTGGAAAAGATCGATACGTCTCTGGGTATAGTCAAATTCTACTGAGGGACAGAAAGAAAGACCAAATGACAATACCGCCATCTCAGTGTCACACAGTTTCCGTCCAGATAAATTCACCACAGTTTTTACATCCATTATTTTTGTTGCTTTTTCTGCCCCCTTATTCTTGTTCCCACGGGGCTCACGATATCTTCTCTTTGTGAGACATTTGATTTTCCTTCTCCTCTCCCGCCTCGACCACAGCCTCTTGGCCCGCCGGCATTCGGTTTGTGTTGACCTGCCATTCTTCCTTTGGCCATTATCTTTTAAAATTCGGTCTTTTGGGGGGCATGGTTTGCGCGCAACCAAGATGGCCACGCTGTGCTGAGCTCCGGTGGATCGCGGAGGCGGTCTTTCAGTTCCGGATGATTTAATCCCGGTTTTCTGCTCTTTGAACCGAAAATATCGGCAGCGGAACGGTGCGGGACCAGGTTGGGAAAATTTCAACGACTTTGGGTCGCTTTTGGCCATGTGAGAGCGTTCGAGGTCGTCTCCTCACAGACCTTACACAAAATGGCGGCTCCTGAGGAATCTTGATGGAAGGCTATCGTTTTTGGGACGTTGGCGCTGTGGTGACCCTATTGAGCCTCTTTTTTCTTATAATCATGAGGTATGGTGTATAAGCATGATTTTCCTCGGGCTTCCCTGAGACTGATGAAATATTTAATGCTGGTCTTAACTACACTACGCAGCTAAACCCCGATGCAAGTTGCCTGCTTAAGTTTGCCCGCCCATCCACTCGTGTATATTTACACATATGTTGCTGGTCGCGCTACTACTACTAGTTTGTGTCCTCCAGTGCGCTCGCTGAATCTAACATATCCTCTGATGGCAAATGTCTCTCGTGGGCAATTATTGGAGCCTGCTGTTGGCGTCATGTGATGTGTCTTGGATGTCTTTCTGGAACAGTCTGTCAAGGGATCAGTATCTGGGGCTCTTGCTTTTGGTGCCTATATTCTACATGCTTTGTTAAGAGGAGAATTTGAGCCTCAAGTGAGTAATCAACAACGCTATCTGGCTTCCTTTGTTTTGCTTTTTTTTTCTTTCTTTTTTTGCCATCCCTGAGGAGAAGTTTTGTGATTCTCGTTTGGTATTACTAACTCTGTATTATCCTTCATCTGCTGACCTCTTTGCCCTGCTTCAATGGCTGAAAGTATGGGGGTCCCCTTAAAAGATAAGGACTCTAAAGCAGCTCTAAAGAGAGCTAAGCAAGCCTCTCCCATACCGGATATATAACCTAAAGATAAACCAGAATCTGGGGCTACTTTGGACATCATTCTCTCTCGCCTCAATTCCGTCCATGAGATTGCGCAGGGCACAAAAACGAACACTGATCTACTCCAGGTGGAAGTGGCGGCTGTCAGGAATGAGCTTAAACACTTATCACTACGTGTTTCCAATGCTGAGTCCCGGATTGGGACAGTTGAAGATTCCACACATAAGCAGAGCAAACATATGCAGAACATGGAACGTACCTTAAGTTCACTGAGAAGAGATCTCACGGAACAGGAAGATAGGAACCGTAGAAGTAATCTTCGTATTTTTGGTCTGCCAGAGGACTGTGAAAAAGAGGCACCATCCATGTTGGACTTTTTACTCAAATGGATTCCCACGACGCTAAATCTCTCTTTTCAAAAGGACTTTGAAATAGAGCGTGCCCATAGAGTTCCTACGTTTAAACCCAAGTCTCTCACTAATCCAAGACCAGTGATATTTAAACCTTTAAGACACCAACACTCTGAACAAATTTTAGCTCACATGAGGAGAATTAGATCGCTGCAATGGGAAGGACATAGAATCGCTATCTCTCAAGACTTTGCCAGAGACACAGTCATCCGGCGGAAAGGTTTCCTAAATCTTCGACGAAGACTTCGAGATGAATATTCCGTTCTCATTTGCTGGTCCCTCACGCTTCAGAATAACTTTCAGGGGTCGCAACCAGATTTTTCACGAACCAGCGGATTTGTCCACCTTTTTGGACAATCAGTTTGAGTCTCGGATATGGACGCGGAGCCTATTGCATGCCCATCTAACCCCTAATCTCTTCTTCTTCAGGTGGCTGTATTAATGAGCATTTGTGTGTTGCTAGGTTCCTGTTGCTTTAATGTTATCTGGAAATTTGTGGTGAAACATGCTGAAATGATCTACGGTGTTTGAGTGTTGCGGCGCTCTCCTCATAAGGTTACTAACTTTTTCCTTTTACAGATGCCTTCATTCATCCCCAAGATAATGGTCTCCTAGTATTTATTGGCTTTATATGTATCTTTGTTATTTATGTCTTCTTGTTTTTTTGTGCTTGTATATTCTCCCTCTATATATATTTCTCTCTTGTCATCTTCTTTGACTCACTTTACCTCTCTCATTATCTGGTCTGTTTTTGTGTAAACTCAGACATCCTTCTTTGATTTCTTCATCCTGTACTATAGATTTTCTATCTAGTATTTCTGTGCTGGATGCCGGTTATATCGTTGCTTTTTGTCCCAGGAAGTAGAATATGGTTAGGGTCTGTCCTTAGATGTGCTATTCACCCTCTTATTCTCCTTTGGCTTTTCTTCTATATATCTTAGTCTGTGCAGTTACTATATGTTAACCTATAGATTATCGTAAATATTATTAGACGTGATCAATAAATTATTCGAGATAGATAGTATGTTATGTATATCATTTTTTTAGGTATTGTTTATTGCTGTATATGTTTACTATCTTTTCTACTAATAGATATGGAGTAATGTTTTATACTTACCTTTAGGCTGCTTTTAATATTTATAAGATGTTTCTAATTAATTCCTTCCTGTTATATAAACTGTTCACTTCCTTGCATATTCTCTAAAATTCCATAATGACTTTTTATCTGAGTCTGTTTACCCAGATTTATTTAATATTTTAATGCTAGGATTAGATTTTTACTATTCTATTTAAATGTTATTTGCCTTACCATATGTGATCTGAGACTTATTAGATACTGTTATTTATTTTTCTCTTTTAATTCAATATGTAGTATCTATTTTTATGTCTTTGATCAATTAATAGAATGAATTTATACAGGTTTTTCTTTAGATTCAAATCTTTAGGCCTTTTTTGATACGTTGGTAAATTTAAGTTTACTGAACATTAACAGACTATTGTTGCTCTGCTGCTTAAGCTTTATCGCTGATGTTGAGCATACTGAGTTATAGGTGCTGGCCTCTGTGGTTGCTCCTTCACGTTTTCCTCCCATGCATTTTGTCTACTACAGACTACCCCTGCTGGGGCATTTTCTCTTTGATATTAAGTTTTCTCTTGTATTTTCTTTCGCTATCCTCTTCTTTTGTTTGCTCTTTCTTTTTTTCTTCTTTCTTGGGGACTTATGCTCCGGTTTGTGCTCTCTGTTTGCTTTATCTTCCATTCACTACTATATTCAAGTTAAAATTAATGTGCCTCTCCTTTTTTCATACACCATATGTGCTTATCTATGTTGTTTTCTGTTCAATATGCCCGGTCTGAATGTACTCTCACTTAATGTGCGTGGTTTAAATCACCCTGTTAAGAGGGCCAAGATCTTAGATTACTGTAAAAGCCTATCTGGCGACATTGTTTTACTTCAAGAAACTAAGGTTGCTTAAAAGGAAGCTTTATTTTTACGGAGAGAGTGGGTCCTTGATGTAGCTTGTTCTGAAGCTTCTGGTAAAAGAAATGGGGTTATTACGCTGATTTCCAAAAACTCTGGTCTAACTATTGTAACTGACGAATACGATTCAGATGGTAGATGGCTGCTCTCTCGTTTGTCTAATGGTTCAACGGATTTTTACGTTATGAATATATATGCCCCTAATATTGATGATCAATCTTTTTGGCGGGCTATTAGTAGGAAGTTGTCGGATATCCCTCAAAATGCTAAAGTGATTGTTGGTGGTGATTTTAACCTTCCTATGGATCCTATTTTAGACAGACAATCGGCTTTTAAGTTTCGTCCTCCTAGGGCGCACAAACAAATGTTGGATATGTGCTCTTCTCACCATCTTTTGGATGTGTGGAGAATGCATAACCCTACTGGTAGTGATTTCACCTTTTTCTCCTCTCCACACTCTAGTTTTTCCCGTATTGATTATCTCTTGGTTGACGCAGCACTTCTAAAACATACTACTAATGTGATAATCCATCCAATACTTGTCTCTGATCATGCAGCGGTTTCGTTTACTCTGCTTAATTGTACAGATACTCATAGATCGCAAACTTGGCGTCTAAACACAGAAATTTTGGATGATGGTGAGGAGGTTAAACAATTAAACGTGCAGATTCATAATTTCTTCAGAGAAAATGTGTCATCTGTAAGTTCCCCAATAGTTTTGTGGGATGCCTTTAAATGTACTATTAGAGGTCAGATTATAAAAACAATGGCGAAAAGGAACGCTGATATTAGAAGAACACTCACTGCCTTGGGGGATGAAATTAAAAGTAAAGAAATCTTATATAGAAGCTCCAAAGACAAATCCCTTCTACAAGAGATTAAGAACCTAAAGTATTCCTATAACTCCATAGTTACCAGAAGAGCTCACTTGGGAGTACAGGCACAAAAATCTAAACGGTTATTACTAAGAAACCGCGCAGGTAAACTGTTAGCTGCTACATTAAAATATCAGGATTCAAATGTTAAGATGACTCAGATCTCTTGTATCACTAATAAGGATGGTGCTAGGAAGTTTCATACTCAGGACATTCTTGAGGTTTTCCGGGATTTCTATAAAAGCTTATATACGCCCAAAGATCAATGTAATCTTAGTACATGTCAACAATTCTTGGCTACTATTCCCACAAATACTGTCTCTGATTCAGATATGGTTGATTTGGGGAAACCAATTGAATCTGAAGAAATAATTCAGGCTATTAAGAATACTAGATCTGGGAAGGCACCGGTCCCTGACGGGTTTCCTATTGCCTTTTATAAGACATTTTTACCCTCATTTTTAAATTATCTCAAAGATGTTTTTGATACTTTTGCTTTATCGGGAAAGGTCTCTGGCTCAGCTGCGGAAGCCACTATAGTGGTAATTCCTAAAGATGGGAAGGATCATTCAGACCCTAAAAATTACCGACCTATCTCCCTTCTTAACATGGAAGCTAAGATTTTTGCTAAAATTCTGGCTAAACGTTTAGGAGAGCCATATCCCTCATCTTATACACTCTTCCCAGACTGGTTTTGTTAAAGGTAGGTTGGTTAGAGACAATATTCGAACTTTCTGTCATATTCTGGAAAAAGCGAAACTTTCTGACCTCCCGTCGGCAGCGATTGCCCTCGACGCCGAGAAGGCCTTTGATAAGGTCTCCTGGCCTTTCATACAGGCAGTTCTTCAATCTCATATTCTAGGAGATCCATTTATCAATTTGATAATGTCCTTATACGCTCAACCCAAAGCTAATATTAGAATTAATGGGACTACCTCTGCTTTTTTTAATCTCTCCCAGGGCACGAGACAAGGTTGTCCGTTGTCCCCTCTTCTTTTTCTTTTGTCTATAGACCCTCTCCTGCGATTATTTAATCTAAATCAGGATATTAGAGGCTTTCAATTTGGTTCTCAGATAATTAAAACGGCTGCGTATGCGGATGATGTGCTCATTTTCTCTGAAGATATCGCAAGTGCTATCCCTGCCATCTCCAACACAATCAAACAATTCTCTCATGTTTCAGGGTATACTCTGAACAAAGATAAGACGGAAATGTTCCCCCTGAATGCGTCGTGTTTCTCTTCTCATATGGGGACAGCGGGTTTCAAATGGCAACCGACTCATATTAAATACCTGGGGATTTGGTTCTGTAACAATATATCAGATACTATTGCTCATAATGAATCTCTTATCATATCTAAGGTTAAGGATTTACTGAACGCGTGGTCACCTAAATACATTTCCTGGTGGGGTCGCCTTCAGTCCCTGAAGATGATGATAACTCCCATTGTTAATTTTGTTTCTTCTTTGCTGCCTGTGAGGCTCTCTTCCTCCTTTTTCCACGAGATTGATGTTATTACTTCTAAATTTTTATGGAGTGATAAACGTGCTAGAATAGCGTATAGGCACCTGAGGAAACCTTATACTCTGGGTGGATGCAATCTTCCAGATTGGAACTTGTACCAAACTGCCTTCTTAGCGTCTCAAGGGGCTCTCTGGTTTGCCCCAGACTCCAGCCTTACTCCTCCATGGATTTATATTGAACGGGAGTTGTGCTCCCCTCTTTCCACTTCTACCTTCATGACCGCATCTAAGTTGATCTTACCGTATTCAGGCCGTATTATCTCAGATACAATTATTGCATTAAAACGCATAGACAAAAAGGTCTCTAAACCAATTCATAGGTCCAGGTGGTCCTCGATTTGATATAACCCTAAAATTGTGACTAATATTGACTCTATTACGGTGTTTTACTGGGCGACCAAAGGTATTGGGTTGGTCAAAGACCTTTATGATTCTAATCATAACCCGATTCCTTTTTCCTCCTTGGCCAGAGAATATAATCTCAGTAATATGGATTTTTATTCCTTTCTGAAAGTCAAGGTAGCCTTATCTAGAGTACTCCTCTCTCCTGAGTCTACTACCATTTCGCTTCTTGCTATGTGGCATAGATCAGGCCATATTGCTTCCAAGATCTATAAGTTTCTATCTGACTCGTCGCCCTCACAACCTTCAGTTACACAGGAGAAATGGCTACACCATTTTGAACCTGATACGTTTCAACATATCTCACAAGAGACCTGGCAGCTCATCGGCAAGCGTTCACTAAAGAATAAGATTGCTCCTTCCCTTATTCAATCCAAATTCTTTACGCTTAATCTCCTACACTGGACCCCGGTTCGTCTACACAAATTAAATCTTAAAGAGGACAATCTTTGTTGGAGTTGCAAATTAGTTTCTGGCACCCATCAGCATATGTTTTTGAATGCTCATTATTGCAACCTTTTTGGGATTTGGTCCACAAACACCTCTTGTTAATTTTTGGTATTAATTTTGAGCTTTCAATACCTTTAATTCTTTTAGGTCCATGGGCTGCGCCGTCTCTGCTACCGCTTGATGATACGGATATGCAATTGCTAGATTTGCTTATATCAATTGCTGTTAAGATTATACTAACAGAGTGAAATCGTTTAACTCAGTATCATACCATACTTGGTGGGCTTGGGTATCTTTTCTTCGAGGGGCTCATACCTTGGTTGAGGAGAAACGGTATACACCTGTTATTTCTAGTGGGGTCTGGAGTTCTCTGGATAGATATATGGACTTGGCTTCGCAAGGGCTGGTTGAGCAATTTCCGTTTGTGTCTTCCTCCTAGTTTATTTTTTCTCTACGAAGCAGACGTCCCCATCTCTTGCACTTGCTCTCTCTTGTATCTATCCTCTTCTTCTCTCAATATCCTCCTTCTTTCCTTTCTTTACTATCCTTTTCTATCTTTACTTTCTTCTCTCTTTTCTTTAATTTGCATATTTGTTTTATTTATGCAGTACAACCAGCTTCATGAAATTGTTTTTCTGCTCAAATAGATATCTATATATTACTTAAGATTTATTTATTACATGATATATATTTCTATTTATGAATTGCTTATCTTGTTCTCGTTCACAAGATCAATTGTATTACATTATATATTATCTTAACTATTTGTATTCCTTTTTTATAACAATAAAATATTAGAACACAAAAATTTG
Organism: Calotriton arnoldi; assembly: GCA_963921515.1. Taxonomy (NCBI): domain Eukaryota; kingdom Metazoa; phylum Chordata; class Amphibia; order Caudata; family Salamandridae; genus Calotriton; species Calotriton arnoldi. The sequence goes on from CAWUFW010002062.1 coordinate 2,032,463, forward strand.
GTCTTTTGCTCCTGAGCTTACTGGACTTATCATGGTTTCCTCACTTCTTCCGCTAGTGGTAGGTCCATCATCGCTGTCATCAACTCCTTGTTCTGTCATGCTGCCGGTGGTCTTGCTTGTCTCGGATTGTTTTTCTTTAGGAGAGCTAGTAGTGCACAGGTGATCGTATCATTTGGCAAATGTCAAAATTTGCCCTTTTTCATAATCAACTAAATTGCGCAAAAACTTTCTCTGTTTTTTATCTTTAATTTCACTTTCAATTTTGTCTAGTCTTTGTTCCATTTTGCTCATGTCAATTTGGAACTCTTCATTGCCACAGGCTGCCTTCAATTTAACTGTTATTTCTTCAATTTCACTTGCGATTCTATCACAGCCCTTTTTAGCATATTTCACAAGAAGCTTTAACATAATAATGGAACACAGGGGCTAGCGAAAGTGCAAGGTTGCACTAGAAATTGCAAGTATGTTCGAATGTGCAAGTAGAATAAATTGGTGCGATTAATTTGTATTTTAGGCCTCACGAGCACACTGTCGCTCTTTATAGAATAAAGTATCGGCCCATTGTGGCAATATGAGCGCACTGTTGCCGTATTCATAATTTAGTTGGGAACTCTTAAAGAAAGGTTATTATTATTTACAAAAAGTTCCTCGTTTTGTTAATAATGCCGCACTTGCATTTATCTATTTATGTTGTAAAATAATTTAGCAACCAAAAGAAATAATGCATTTTCTGCTATTGTAATGAATGTTGATATTGTGTTACGGTGTATCCATTTTATTGTTAAAACACCATGAAGTCTGTTCTCAATTTCATTGATGATGAGGTGGTCACATGATAATTTATAAAAACACTTGATTTACATTTCACTTTTACTCGTGAACAAGGAGCAGGACGCTCCGAAACGCGTAGAGTGACTTGGCTAAAATAACAAAAATCACGCTATAAGGAAAATCTTTTGTGGCCGTGACGTATTGTTTCCCGATTTGTGAATGCAATTCGGCTTGGATATATATATATATATATATATATATATATATATATATATATATATATATTCACTGAAAAAACCATAGGTTTCAGGCACGTTATAGTTAGAAATTAGCATTTAAAAACCATTAAAATTCACTAAAAAAACCATAGGTTTCAGGCACGTTATAGTTAGAAATTAGCATTTAAAAAACCTTAGAAATTCACTGAAAAAACCATAGGTTTCAGGGACGTTATAGTTAGTTGGACATTTCACTCGTACAAAACCATAGAAATACCCCCGTTATAGTTAGTTCAGCTAAGTATAACTCACGCCCCCGCTATACACTGCTGATGATGTCACATATTACATCATTCATGACATGGTCAGTGACATCACTGATGACATCACTGATGACATCTCAAATGACATCACTGATGACATCACTGATGACACCATCCAGTGACTGTGTGTTTCTGTAAAGTTTAAACATGTTTTATATATATGCCAAGGTGTATTGAAGAATGAGTGGGTGTATAAGTGTCTGGATGAATGATTTAGTAGGTGTGTGACTGACTGTATAAGTGAGTGATTAAATGTGTCTTACTGAATACATGCGTTAGTGACTAAACTGTCTGAATGTGTGCATCAGTATGTCTGTTGTTGTGTAAGCTGCTGCATGTGTTGGTCAGTAGCTACATGAGTGCCTATATGGATTATTGATTGGTTGCCTGAGTATTTGTATGGGAGACTGAGTGTGTGTGTGGGTGGGTGGGAGGTGTGTGACTCTGTGCATAGATGTGTGAGTGGTTGACTCACTGGATGTATGGGTTCAAGATTGCATGTGGAAACAGCTGTATGGGCGGGGGAGTGTGTGTATGGGTGTGTTGGTGAGAGATTGGATGTCTCAGTGGTACATGTCCAAGTAACTACATATGTAAAAGGCAGTGTATGTGAGAGTAGGAGTATATAAATGACTATATGTGAGAGTCAGTGATTGTGAGAGTGGCTGTATAGATGAGTGTGTACTTGTCTCAGTGATTGTATAAGAGAGTAAGTATGTGTTAGTATATGTTTGAATAAGTGAGGTGGTGTGTGTATAACTGTATAGCTGAGGAAATGGGAGTGTGATTGATTCTTTGCATGACTGACTAGGTGTGTGAGTAACTCCATGGGTGAGGGGCGGTGTGTGAGTGTCTGTATAGGTGTATGAGTGCATATGATAGTGTTATATTGATGAGTGACTGTATGTATGAGCGATTGTATGGGTAAATGAGTGGATGTGTGTGTAGACCTAGGAATCAGTGAGTGCGTATGTAGTAACTGGTATTGCTGTGTCGATGGTTTCGAAAATGGTAGTCTGCATTTTACAGTGGGTGTATCATAGGTTATATTAGAGTGTGAGGAGGTGCATCAGATTTTCATGTGGATGATGTCATCAGTGATGACATTTGAGATGTCATCAGTGATGTCATCAGTGATGTCACTGACCATGTCATGAATGATGTAATATGTGACGTCATCAGCAGTGCATTGCGGGGGCGCGAGTTATACTTAGCTGAACTAACTATAATGGGGGTATTTCTATGGTTTTGTACGAGTGAAATGTCCAACTAACTATAACGTCCCTGAAACCTATGGTTTTTTCAGTGAATTTCTAAGGTTTTTAAATGCTCATTTCTAACTATAACGTCCCTGAAACCTATGGTTTTTTAAGTGAATTTTAATGGTTTTTTAAGTACTAATTTCTAACTATAACGTGCCTGAAACCTATGGTTTTTTCAGTGAATTTCAATGGTTTTTTAAATGCTAATTTCTAACTATGCCTACAAAGTTAGGACATGTGAAGAAAGAGGAAGAAAAGCACAGAAAGAAGCAAAACAAATGCAGAAAGAGGCAACAGAAGTCCAGAAAGACGAAGAAAAGTACAGGAAGAAGCAAGAGATGTGCAGAAAGAACCAACAGAGGAGCAGAAAGTCCTCATGGGCCCCCAACTTTTTACTGACGGGTACTGGTGGTAACTGACTCTGAATAACCAGGACCGGAGCCAGTGCTATGCTAAAAGACACTTAGAAATACAGTGAAAACACCTACATACACTACAGAACACTATGCGTTGGGGTCCCCCTGCAATTAGCATGACCTCCTCTGTATTTGCCATGAGTTAGTGCCTGGGTCAGCATGAGTACATGAGTAATGACTGGATGATTAGAGTACTGCAAGGACAGTGCATGGTGAATTTATAAGTGCCTGGGTTTTGGCAGAGTGATTGGATAAGTACATGGTGCGCGCTGGGTGATTGGAGGAGTGCATGGGTAGTGACAGGGGGATGGCTGGACTGCATGGGTACTGCTCAGGGTATTGTAGCAGTGCATGCGTTAGTGCATGGGTCATTGCATGAGTGCATGGGTAGTGACTGGATGATTAGAGTGCTGCAAGGAGAGTGCATGGTGAATTTATAAGTGCTTGGGTTTTGGCGGAGTGATTGCATAAGTACACACATGTCACATCAGGCCCTGCCCCCTCCCTTCACCACTGTGCAAATGCACCCCCTGGCGGGTTTTAAGTTGGAGGATTAATTCCCCTTGAATCCTGAGGGTCCCTGGGGGCCAACTAGCCCACCAGGTACCTCCAGTAAGCGCCACAGAGCTGTGTTGCAGAGAGGTGGTCAGAGGCCATGCCCCTTTTTACACCTCTCTGCAACGCAGCTCTGTGGCGCTTACTGGACGTACCTGGTGGGCTAGTTGCCCCCAGGGAGCCTCAGGATTCAAGGGGACTTAATTCCCCAACTTAAAACGCGCCACAGGGCGCATTTGCACACTTGTCACATCAGGCCACGCCCCCTCCCTGCACCACTGTGCAAACGCACCCCCTGGTGCATTGTAAATTGGGGGATTAAGTCCCCTTGAGTTCTGAGGATCCCTGGGGGCCAACTAGCCCACCAGCTACCTCCAGTATGCGCCACAGAGCTGCGTTGCAGAGAGGTGTAAAAAGGGGCGTGGCCTCTGAACACCTCTCTGCAATGCAGCTCCCTGGCGCATACTGGAGGTACCTGGTGGGCTAAAGTTTCCTATGGGAAATTGATTTTTTGACTCTTATTTTTTGAATTTCTCAGCAACTACTGAACGGATTTACACCATTTAAAAAAAAGGTCGCTTTCTGAACCAAGCGCTACCTTTTTGCAAAATGTCGTGTAATTCCGTTCAGCAGTTCGGGCTGTAGCCCTGGCTAAAATATCCTATGGAAATTAACATGGAGAAAACACTTTTTGGGACCCCCCTTTTTTCTCAGCCCCCACTTGACAAATCACCCCCACACTTTCAGGATAGGAGCTGACCTGGATGAAACATTGGAGAATTTCGCGAAGATTCGTCAAACGGTGCCAAAGTTATTGGCAAAACAAAAAACGCATTTCCTATGGAAACTAGGCTCTAACTATAACTACCTACTGGCGACCGCCAGTAGGTAATTATATATATATATATATATATATATATATATATATATATATATATTCCAAATGAGATATTTTCTTTCAAAAATAATCGTCCAGCACTCCCAGGCGGGTTCAATTGCTCAGTTCTTTATTGAACGACAAAAACAACATCTACGCGTTTCAGCAGTCTCAGCTGCCTTGCTCACGATATATATATATTCACTGAAAAAACCATAGGTTTTAGGGACGTTATAGTTACAAATTAGCATTTAAAAAACCTTTGAAATTCACTGAAAAAACCATAGGTTTTAGGGACAGTTATAGTTAGTTGGACATTGCACTCGTACAAAACCCGAGAAATTCCCCCGTTATAGTTAGTCCAGCTAACTATAACTCGCGCCCGCAATGCACTGCTGATGACGTCACATATTACATCACTCATGACATGGTCAGTGACATCACTGATGACATCACTGATGACATCTCAAATGACATCACTGATGACATCATCCAGTGACTGTGTGTTTCTGTAAAGTTTAAATATTTTTAATATATATAGGAAAAGACGTATTGAAGAATGAGTGGGTGTGTAAGTGTCTGTATGGATGATTTAGTAGGTGCGTGACTGACTCTATAAGTGAGTGATTTAACGTATCTTACTGAATGCATGGGTTAGTGACTAAACTGGGTGAATGTCTGTATCCGTCTGTCTGTTGCTGTGTAAGTGGCTGCATGTGTTTGTGAATAGCTACATGAGTGTCTATATGAGTTATTGAATGCTTGTCTGAGTATCTGTATGGGTGCCTGAGTGTTTGTGTGGGAGGGGTGTGTGCAACTCTGTGCATAGATGTGTGAGTGGGTGATTCACTGGGTGGATGGTTTCAAGAGTGCAACTGTGATAGACTGTATGGGTGGGTAAGTGTGTGTAAGAGTGTGTTAGTGAGTGAATGTATGTCCCAGTGGTACATGTGTGAGTAACTACATATGTGAAAGGCAGTATATATGTGTGTTGGAGTATATAAATAGCTATAAGCGAGAGTGAGTGATTGTGATAGTGGCTGTATGGATGAGTGTGTGCTTGTATCAGTGATTGTATAAGAGCGTAAGAATGTGCTACTATTTGTATGAGTAAGTGAGCTGGTGTGTGTATAACTGTATAGAGTGAGTAAATGGTAGTGTGTTTAATTATTTGCATGACTGACTAGGTGTGTGAGTACCTCTATGGATGAGTGGCGGTGTTTGAGTGTCTATATAGGAGTATGAGTGCATATGATAGTCCTGTACTGAGTGACCGTAAGTATGAGTGACTGTACGGGTGAGTGAGTGGATGTGTGCGTAGACCTAAGAATCAGTGAGTGGGTATGTAGTTATTGGTGTTGGAGTGTCTATGGTTTTGCGAATGGCAGTCTGTAATTTAGAGTGGGTGTATCAAAGGTTATATTAGAGTGTGAGGAGGTGCATCAGATTATCACGTGGATGATGTCATCAGTGATGTCATTTGAGATGTCATCAGTGATGTCATCAGTGATGTCACTGACCATGTCATGAGTGATGTAATATGTGACGTCATCAGCAGTGCATTGCGGGGCGCGAGTTATAGTTAGCTGGACTAACTATAACGGGGGAATTTCACGGGTTTTGTACGAGTGCAATGTCCAACTAACTATAACTGTCCCTAAAACCTATGGTTTTTTCAGTGAATTTCAAAGGTTTTTTAAATGCTAATTTGTAACTATAACGTCCCTGAAACCTATGGTTTTTTCAGTGAATTTCAAAGGTTTTTTAAATGCTAATTTGTAACTATAACATGTCTGAAACCTACAGTTTTTTCAGTGAATTTCAAAGGTTTTGTAAATGACAATTTTTAAATGTATTAATTGTTATATAAATTTTTTTCATACTGATTTCCAAATTTTTTAGAAACAATTTTTTTTTACATATTTTATTTTTAAATTACATTGTAATTACATTATACATTACATTACAAAAAATACTTTCTCAGAATGAATTACTTTAGTTTAATTACTTTGCACATAGGCAATAGACTTTTAAGTACAGTAGTTACAGTTGTTGCAATGGGCAACACATTTTCAAACACAATGCAACATTCAGCTCAATGTGAATTTCTAGTTAAATGCAATTAGTTACTTTATGGATTACTTTTCTAACCACATTACTGGATCCTAGATTCAGTCCTGGGACATCTCCTGTAAACAGTTGAGTAAAAGCGTTTTGGTTACAGTCGTGGTTTTTAAGGAATATTATTGTACTTTAAAAGTTCACACTTAGAAACTTTTTCTCATAGAATCACCAATGTTATCCTATGGAAGGAAATTCACTTAGAAGTTAAAAACTGTTATCGTTACTTTTTCTTACTCAGTGTTGGATCCTGGATCCAGCACTGGTGCATCTCCTGTAAACAGTTGAAAGAATGCGTTTAAGTCATACAGGCGATTTTTTTGGAATATTTGTAGTTTGTGAAAATCGACACTTTGAAACTTTTCTGCTGAAAACCAGACAATGGATTCCTATGGAAGGAAATTCAAGTTACTGGTAAGTACGGTTAAAATTACTTTTCAGGACCAGTACTGGGCTGAAAGATGCAGCACTGAGGTCTCTCCTGATAACAGGTGAGTAAATCAGAATTCGGATTTCGGCTGATTTTAGAGGAATATTTGTATGTTTCAAAAATCAACACTTAGAAACTTTTTCAATAAAAAGCAGGCAATGATATTCTATGGAAGGAAATTCAAGTTACTGAGTAAGTACGGTTAAAATTACTTTTGAGGATCAGTACTGGGCTAAAAGATGCAGCACTGGGTTCTCTCCTGATAACAAGTGAGTAAATCGGAATTCGTATTTCGGCTGATTTTAGAGGAATATTTTAAAGTTCCAAAACTCCACACTTAGAAGAATTTCCAAGTGAAGCCAGTCAATGTTAGCCTATGAAGGAAATTCAAGTTACCGGTAAGTACGGTTAAAATTACTTTTGAGGATCAGTACTGGGCTGAAAGATGCAGCACTGAGGTCTCTCCTGATAACAGGTGAGTAAATCGGAATTCGTATTTCGGCTGATTTTAGAGGAATATTTTAAAGTTCCAAAACTCCACACTTAGAAGAATTTCCAAGTGAAACCAGTCAATGTTAGCCTATGAAGGAAATTCAAGTTACCGGTAAGTACGGTTAAAATTACTTTTTCAGGACCAGTACTGGGCTGAAAGATGCAGCACTGAGGTCTCTCCTGATAACAGGTGAGTAAATCAGAATTCGGATTTCGGCTGATTTTAGAGGAATATTTGTATGTTTCAAAAATCAACACTTAGAAACTTTTTCAGCAAAAAGCAGGCAATGATATCCTATGGAAGGAAATTCAAGTTACTGGTAAGTACGGTTAAAATTACTTTTGAGGATCAGTACTGGGCTGAAAGATGCAGCACTGAGGTCTCTCCTGATAACAGGTGAGTAAATCGGAATTCGTATTTCGGCTGATTTTAGAGGAATATTTTAAAGTTCCAAAACTCCACACTTAGAAGAATTTCCAAGTGAAACCAGTCAATGTTAGCCTATGGAAGGAAATTCAAGTTACTGGTAAGTACGGTTAAAATTACTTGTCAGGACCAGTCCTGGGCTGAAAGATGCAGCACTGAGGTCTCTCCTGATAACAGGTGAGTAAATCGGAATTCGTATTTCGGCTGATTTTAGAGGAATATTTTAAAGTTCCAAAACTCCACACTTAGAAGAATTTCCAAGTGAAACCAGTCAATGTTAGCCTATGAAGGAAATTCAAGTTACCGGTAAGTACGGTTAAAATTACTTTTGAGGATCAGTACTGGGCTGAAAGATGCAGCACTGAGGTCTCTCCTGATAACAGGTGAGTAAATCGGAATTCGTATTTCGGCTGATTTTAGAGGAATATTTACACAATGGTGAAGGGAGGGCGGGGCCTGAGGTGACATCTGTGCAAACGCGCCCCGTGGCGCGTTTTAAGTTGGGGGATTAAGTCCCCTTGAATCATGAGGGTCCCTACGGGCCAACTAGCCCACCAGGAACCTCCAGTAAGCGCCAGGGGGCTGCGTTGCAGAGACATGTACAGAGGCCACACCCCTTTTTACACCTCTCTGCAACGCAGCTCTGTGGCGCTTTCTGGACGTACCTGTTGGGCTAGTTGGCCCCCAGGGACCCTCAGGATTGAAGAGGATTTAATTCCCCATCTTAAAACGCGCCACGGGGCCTGTTTGCACACATGTCACCTGAAGCCCCGCCTCTCCTTCACCACTGTGCAAACGCGCCCCGTGGCGCGTTTTAAGTCGGGGGATTAACTCCCCTTGAATCCTGAGGGTCCCTGGAGTCCAACTAGCCCACCATGTTCCTCCAAAAGCGCCACAGAGCTGCGTTGCAGAGAGGTGTAAAAGGGGCGTGGCCTCTGTACACCTCTCTGCAAGGCAGCCCCTGGCGCATACTGGAGGTTCCTGGTGGGCTAGTTGGCCCCAAGGACCCCCAGTATTCAAGGGGAATTCGTTCCCCCTCTGCAAACGCGCCAGGGGCGCGTTTGCAGAGTGGTGAAGGAAGGGGGCAAGGCCTGCGGGCCCGATCGTTTTTTTTTCCCTGAAGGGGGCCGTGTGGCCCCCCTTCCTTTTTCCTATTTTAGGCCCTGGGGACCCCATCCCCCAGGGCCTTACCCTTTTTTAAATTAAAATTAAAAAAAAAACGGGAAGGGTGCCGTGTGGCCCCCTTCCCTGGGCCTGTATTGGCCCGGGGACCCCATCCCCCGGGGCATGGCCTCTTTTGTTGTTATTTGGAGGGGGCTGCGTGGCCCCCCTCCTCAGGCCATTTAAGGCCCCGGGGACCCCATCCCCGGGGCCGGTCTTGCACTTTTTTTTTTTTTAAACTTTTTGTTACTTTGGGAGGGGGGCTGCTTGGCCCCTCCGTGGCTCACTATGGCCCCGGGAACCCCATCCCCCGGGGCCTGGCCTCTCGTTGGGGACTGTGGGGGTCCCCAATCCCCCACAGTCCCGCCGGCTCCCCGTGTCCCTACGGGAGCCGGCATTGCTTTACACATGGGGAGCAGCTAACATGCTGCTCCCCATGTGGAAAGCAATCGTCTTTGGATATTGGAAGAGAGCAGGTTTCCTGCTCTCTCTTCCAATATCCAAAGCAAGTTTGCAATGACAGGACGGGAGCCGCGAGGCTCCGTCCTGTCATTGCAAACAGCAGTGTCCCGGGGTAGGCACCCCGGGACACTGCAGGAGCCGGCCCTGGGGGTGGCGGTCCCCAGGGCCACCACAGGCTCCAGGAGGGGGCCGCGCGGCCCCCTCCCTACATCGAGAAAGCCCCGGGGAGGTGGTGGTCCCCGGGGCTTGGGGGTCCAAACGGACCCCCATTTTCATTTTTCTTAGTGCCCCGGGAGGTGGTGGTCCCGGGTGTGTGGGGGCTGGAGCCCCCCCACACAGGTTTTTCAAATATAAAAAGAAGCCCCGGGGAGGTGGCGGTCCCGGGGGCTGCGGGAGGGCCCAGAGCCCTCCCGCACCATTATCCATAAAGCCCCGGGGGTGGTGGTCCCCGGGCTTGGGGGCCCTTAGAGGCCCCCCACACATAAAATTAACCCCCCCCAGCATGCCCCCGGGACTTGGCCCACCCGGGGGCCAATTAACTATCGAGCGCGGGAGACCGCGCTTCGATTTTTTCGGCAGGGTTCGCGCTCCCTGAGCGCATCCTGCCGATTTTTTGGGGACCCCTGAGCAGACCTAGGGGGTCAGGGTGTTTCTACCCTGCCCTTTGTGCGCTTGCGCACTTGTTTCTGTCCCTCGGTTCTACCGAGGGACAAAATGGCTGCCAACACTTCCTGATTTGGAGTGTTGACAGCCAATTAACATAAAGCTCGTGCTCGGGAGGATCCGCGGCCCTAGATATACCTATCTTTTTTTCTTTTGATTTTCTCAGCAACTACTGAACGGAGTTTACACCATTTAACAAAAGGGTTCTTTCTGAACCAAGAACTACCTCTTTGCCAAATTTGGTGTAATTCCGTTCAGCAGTTCGAGGCTGTAGCCGTGTCTAAAGTTTCCTATGGAAAATTGCATGGGGAAAACGCGTTTTGGGACCCCCTTCTTTCTTGGCCCCCGCTTGACGAATCCCCCGAGACTTTCAGGGTAGGAGCGGACCGGAGCGGGCCACAAAGTTTGAAAATTTTGCGAAGATACGTCAACCGGCAAGAGAGTTATTTCAAATAGAATGTCGCGGATTTCCTATGGATAATAGGTTGTAACTATAACTATCTACTGGCGACCGCCAGTAGATAATATATATATATATATATATATATATATATATATATATATATATATATATATATATATATATATATATATATATATATATATATATATATTCTTTAAGGGGTATTAAGCCCAGTTAATAATGTGAATTGTTAAGAACGGCCATGCACTTTATAGAAATATTAGTACTGCACTTTAAAAGCACAATTGAGCACTAGCACTTTATAAGAATTGAGCACTAGCACTTTAAAAATGAACAATAAGAAATGAATTCTTGACTTGTAGTTTCATAGTTGATGATGAATAGTGATAATGAAATCAAATGTGGCAGTTAAAAAATATATTACGCACTTTATGCACTTTATAAAAAGAAACCCAATAAGAAATTGTATATTAAAGTGGCGAAATGAAGTGTAAAGGGGTTGTAATATGTATGAAACTTTCCATCTACAACCTAGATTGAATAGATACATTGTGAATGCCTCTACATGTTCTAAGATGGCCGCTATGTTCCCACTATATGTCTATATCATTCACAACTATGGGAAATGATTGTCCTATTTAGTGTTTATGCCTATGCATTGAAGTTTTTGTGTATTTAAACAGAACTTTATATGTGGCTTAACATCGTGTACAAGGCCGTGAGGTAATGGCTGAAAAGCGAAGATGTTTTACTCATAAAAATAAATAAGCCAGATTGCAAACCTACGGAGTGCCAATTCCGCTTCTTTTGATGATAGAGGCGTTTTGAAGTAAAGTAAAGTATATATATATATATATATATATATATTCCAAATGAGATATTTTCTTTCAAAAATAATCGTCCAGCACTCCCAGGCGGGTTCAATTGCTCAGTTCTTTATTGAACGACAAAAACAACATCTACGCGTTTCAGCAGTCTCAGCTGCCTGCTATATATATGAGTTAAACACACTCCTGACTGCAAACTTCTCCTTGGAAAAATCAGGTACGGACCACAACGATTCAGGTTTCTTTGTGCTTTTATTTCAGTTTCCACAGCATTGCGTTTCGACCGGGTTTCCCCGGTCTTGATCACATGACTTGCCTGGACCCGTGACATAGTTATATAGTGACACCCAGAGGGATTGACCCATCCCACTCTTTTAATGAAACTCGACAAAATACTATTCTTGTTGTACCAATGCATGAGCACAGATCATAGAGTTATATCGTGTTTGTGAATACAAAATCATAACCACATATGAACATTGCGCATCAACATAATTAAATTTGAATAAATACATAAATAACTTAATAGTTTATCAGCTTAAAATACTCCACATATTTAGCACAAAATTATACATGTTCAATACTGGGCAAGTGCCCAAAACGGGATAGTCTTTGTAGAGCCGCTATTGAAGCACGGTACCTTCATTAAACAGTATAGAGTTGCCTATGAACAAATAGAGTGTCTACTCGAACATGTGCAAATACTACAAAACTAAAGTGCAAGTGCTAGTAAGGTGCTCCAAATCCAATCAATTATTACGACATAATTGATGCAATTTTGTAACAACTATAAATAAACAAAAATATTAAAAGTTGGCTGTGCTACTGGCTGTAATCTTATTTCTGAGATCTTAAAGTGCCTGTGCAGTGTTTTTTGTGCTATAATGCATACTGGAACATCAGAGACAGTATCAAACAATTCATACTGTTTGTACTGGAGCATAAGGTCATTGACCCGCTTATGTGCAAAATATCACAGTGCAAATAGGCAAAAACAACAACAGTAATAGGCTAAATGGGGTTACATTGTTTCAAAACTTTTAAATAAAGTGCATCAGTACTAGATTTCATTATTCAGGACCTTCCCACAACTCAATTAAAATCACCAAACCCATGCCCCACTGACACCCAGTAAAACCGATAAAACCGGTAAAACAAGGTAAAAACAGGGCTAAAATACGGCTAAAATCAATCAAGTAGGGGAATAGGGAAAAATGTCATGTTATATATTAGTGCCGGATACCCATCAGAAGGAATACATAAATCTAGAGTGACAAAAATACGGGGAGAAATAGATGTTTTTTCATATATGATCATCTATAAGAAATTGTGTAAGTCCTCTCCCGTATTAAGGCCATTTGGCATCTTAGTATCTAATTGTATGATGTATTGTGTCTCCAACTGTCTTAGCTTCTTTTCCCTATTACCACCTCTTATAGATCTAGGCACTGAATCAATTACAAAATAGCTCAGATCACTAAGGTTGTTATTGTGAACGAGCTTAAAGTGCCGAGCAACTGGGTAACTGGGATCCGAGTTAACTATAGCTCGCAGATGTTGTAATATGCGATTAAAAACTTGCAATTTGGTACTTCCCACATACTGTAAATGGCATGAGCACTCCAGGACGTACACCGCAAACTCTGTTTTGCATGTAAACATACCACTGATTTTTATAGGATCAGGTCTAAAAGCATCGCTGTACTCTTGCTTGTTTACCCCAAATTTACAAGCTCTACAAGAACTGCACTTGTAAAATCCTGTCCTATTAGAGAGCCAGTTTTTGAGAGTCAATACCTCAGGGCTTGTTTTGACCAATGCATCCCTCATAGAGGGTGCCCTTCTAAAGGTAATTGCCAGTACCTCTTGGAGAATTGGGAGAAGCGTCATGTCCGTTTTAAGTATCGGCCAATTTTTATTTATAATGCCTCTCACTTGTTTTTCGTGCTGGCTGTATGTGGTTATGAGCCTGACTGCTTCCTCCTTTTTCTCTGAGTTATTGAATCTCCTACCTTCTGTGGGTAATACTTCCAGCCCTGTTGATGTTGTTTGCTTTAGGCAATGCGGCTTGTAGCTCATTAGTTTTGTAGCCACGAGCTTGAAATCTATGTAAAGATTCAGTTTGACAAAAGTTAAGGTCTGCCTCTGAACTGCAAATTCTTTTTATTCTTAAAAATTCCCCATACAGAATGCTTCTTATGAGGTGTCTAGGGTGCGAACTGCTTGCGTGTAAGGTTGAGTTTCCCGCCGTACTTTTCCTGTGGAGTTTAGTCTCAATCATATTAGTTTTAATATATACTTCCACATCTAGAAACTCAATCCTCTCACTACTTATGGTGGCCGTAAATTCAAGATTTAAATCATTAATATTTATGGCATTAACAAAATCTTGTGCAGACTCTTTAGAACCTTGCCACACTATGCAAACATCGTCAATAAATCGCCACCACTCAAGCACATGGGCGGTGTACACTTCCCTATGGATACACCTGAGGACATGCTCCTCCCACCAGCCTACGTGTAAACACGCATAGCTGGGGGAGAAGCATGCCCCCATGGCTACTCCACTCAACTGCTGATGCACTTCTTTATCAAACAAAAAGAAATTGTTCAAAAGACACAGTTCTATCATCCTTAGTAACATGTCATTGTGCTTAGAAAACTGAATATTCCTTTTCGCCCAAAAATATTTCACAGCATTTAAACCATCGACATGGTGTATACTCGTATACAGGGAGCATATATCCATAACTATAAAATGGTAATTCTCATTCCAAGTAACAGTTCGTAGTTCAGTAAGGAAATGCTGTGTATCCTTAATAAAAGAAGGAAGATTTTCTACAAACTCATGTAAATAAAAGTCCACATATTTTGACATTGACTCCAGGAGGCCTCTTTGGGCTGAAATGATTGGACGTCCAGGCATTGGAGTCACTCTGTTGTGGACTTTAGGGATGAAATATATCGTGGGAGTGATAGGATGATCATTTCTAAGAAAGTTATACTCATGTTTGCTGAGTAGACCATCCCTTTTCCACTGCGCCAATTCCATAAATACATGGTCTTTTATTGCTTTAAGTTCTTGGAATGAGGCCCTCCTATAGCACAATGGATCCTTTAAATGTCTCTCCGCCTCTTTTATATAATCTTCTCGAGGCCAAAGGACTATATTTCCTCCCTTATCCGCTTTGTTCACAATAATGTTACCATTTTCTCTAATTTTACGCATGAGTTTGGTATATTGGACTTCCAAATAACTTCTTTGAATATGTTGGTGTTGAATGCTGTGATTAAGTTTCTTCAAATCGTCAATAACACAAACGCAAAACACAAAAAATGTCTATGGCATCTTTGGGCATAAGAGGAATAAACGTGGATGGAGGGCGAAAAGGACTATCAGCTCAACAACTGCTTAGAATTCCCATTTCATGTAATTCTTGTTGAGTATTGGAATTAGATGTGTCACTATTCCCAGCTAAAGCATACATAGATCTCAATGTAGGGATATCAGATACTTGGAGAGATTTACTGGGTTGATTGTTAACCATGATGGTAACATGGTAACATGGTAACATGATGGTCACCTTATTTAATTTGAAATGCTTTTTCAGTTTCAATTTGCGTATAAATTTAAATACGTCGATACGCCATTGAACATAGTTGAAACAATTTTTTGGGCAAAAGGATAGTCCCAGTGACAACAATTGTGTTTCTGCGGTATTTAAAACCATTTCTGTTAGATTGATTACAGTATTAGATGCACTTGTTTCAATTGGAGAGCTTAATGCTGGAGCCATTGTTTCCCTCTCCCTCTCTTGCCTCGTTTGCTGCCTCCGGCATTTCCGCCTCTGCTTGCAGCATTTGTTGCGCCTGATTCGTTTGTCTTCTGAGTCAATCTTGGTCGCAGTGTGTGGCGACGATCCTCTATTAAAAAATTCAATTCTTCAGAGGGGGTAAAATTAGATAGTGTTTGTCCCTGCTGGGCCAATGCATTACCATCATCCGAGTCACCACTGCTGACTACTGAACTTACATCTGTGTCAGATTGCTCCGCATTCACTTGATCAGATACAGAGCTCATAGGATGTTTTGGGGCTAGTGCTTGACGTTTAATGGTATCGAATTTTTTCGAGAATGTAAACACCCTGCCTGACTCGTAGTCCCGCTTGTCTCTTGTGAATTTGAATACTTTCCGTGCTTTTATGACCTGCTCATGTTTAT
Organism: Calotriton arnoldi; assembly: GCA_963921515.1. NCBI lineage: Eukaryota > Metazoa > Chordata > Amphibia > Caudata > Salamandridae > Calotriton > Calotriton arnoldi. The sequence continues at coordinate 2,048,113 of CAWUFW010002062.1, forward strand.
CAAGGCGTATTTTAATTCCTTCTCTGCCTTTTTTAACCGCTTCCTTTTGCTCGGATAAATCCAATTCTTGGTTTATTTTATCAATCTCCTTCATAACCTTAATCCTATCAATTTCAGCGTACTTAATCAAAATTGACACCATGTTCATGGACGCTTCTAGATTGTTCGTAGCCCATTCTTTAAGCATAGAGGGGTTGGGGTTCTCAAATGATGGCGCAATAAGTACCCGCAACCCCCGTGGAACTCTGCCGGCTTCCTTGTATTTCTCCAATGACTTTCTCTCCCACCATTTGGTTAGCTCGGTGCGAAGCAGCTTTTTCAATTTTTTTAAGAATGTCCTAACATCGCCATTGCTTCCCATATTAGTCTCTTTCTCTGTTTGTGTCTCTGTGTTATCAGGTACATTTTGAAATAAGGCATCTGCTACAGCCTCCCGGTCCCGTAGCATGTCAGCTGTGGTTGTCATTATGACACTCTTTACGAAATAAAGTTATGCACAGAAACAGGAGTCTCACGTAACGTCGGTTAAACAATAGACTCCCGTAAATTTAAACATCCATCTCCTCACCCGCAGAAAGTGAAAAAAGTTTTTGGCACACACGGCTTACCACCCTCAGAGTCCGACCGGCTCCTGGCGTCCTCCGACTACTCGAAGCCGCCGGATTTCCTCTGGGGTACTCTGATTTACAGTTGCCCACTCTCAACTTGCTTTCCAACCGCGGGGGCCAGGCCGAAAAATACTCCTTCCGGGTCACGTTACAGATCGCGGATGCGATGTCGACTGTTGTCAGCCAGCCTCTTGAGAGGAGAGGGTCCGTTTGTTGAGCGAAGACAGCCGTAAATCGCCCACATGAAATGAGTTAAACACACTCCTGACTGCAAACTTCTCCTTGGTAAAATCAGGTACGGACCACAACGATTCAGGTTTCTTTGTGCTTTTATTTGAGTTTCCGCAGCATAAGCATATATATATATATATACATACATATAAAATATAGTAAGAGGAAACAAATGAGAAGAGGCAAGAGAGGCAACCGAAAAAGAGAAAATGGGAGCCAGAGCAAGAAACAGTAAAATTATAGACATTGAGCAACAAGACTTGAATATAATCAATTTATCGAAAAGACATATGGAAGGATCAGACATTTCGCTCCTGAAAAGGGGTCTCAACTTCTGTCCCGTAAGCCACATGGATCTCGCACAAACTAGGATAGATCTATATAAATATACTAGGAAACTAAAGTTAGCAAAAATATTTGCTGAAAATCAGAAAATGAAGGATTACCAAAAGAAAATTGCAAAACCAACTATCGATTTGTTAGTAGAAAACATAGCGGGATTACAGACATTAAACAATTTGGAAGGGGATGGGGGAACCCAGAGATCCCTCAACTCACTAATCATTGTCCACAAATAGGGGCAGGAATAAGTGGCAAAATACCTAAATCACATTATTATCCACAATTACCACCAGGTAATAAGATTGATACCTTTCAAGAGGCAGTGATACAAGACCTGCACAATTGAATAACAGTGAGTACTATGAAAAACTAAAAGAGAATCCAGCGTCACAATATAAAAATGAATTAGAGGAAAAATTAAAAACTTGGACACAGATGAACCTACTGGATGATGATGAATGAAAATATCTAACAACGAATGACAGTGACAGCAACAATATACTTTTTACCAAAAATACATAAACATCCAACCAAACCACCAAGGAGACCGATCATATCAGCCAAGGGTGCACTATAGAACCAATTGCAAACAATATTGATTTTTTCCTTGTGCCTTACGTCCAAGACCTCAGCTCCTACCTTATAGATACAAGCGACTCATTAAGATATCTACAGGAAATTCCTTGGCTAGAAACCTTCAAATTAATCACAATGGATGTAACGGCACTAAAGTCTAACATTGATATTGAAATTGGCTTGAATGCACGTGAATATTTCTTAAAGAAAGAAGCATACAATTTCCTTGTCATAACGGAATGCTGCAGGAAATGATCAAACTATGCCTAACACAGAATGCATTCTTGTTTGGAAATGAAATCTATAAACAAGTCAAAGGCACCGCAATGGGTTTTTCATTCAGCCCAAGCTACGCATGTCTAACCATGGGTTGATGGAAACAACAAGTTGCATGGACATCAGAAAATGATCCATATGTAGAAAAGATCATCATGTGGCTACAATACATAGATGATCTCTTTATAATTTGGGATGGCACTGAGGAGGACTTTGCAAAATACTTCACAATACCCAACACAACCAGAGCAAATCTAAAATTCACATATGACATCAGTGCTTCAAGAGTAACTTTTTTGGACACTGAAATATACATCAAGGAAAACAAAAGTCAAATTACTCTACACAGAAAAAAGACCGCAACTAATGCACTATTACATGCTGAAATTTTCCATCAACTGTCATTGATCAACAGTATTCCATATGGTGAATTTTTAAGCCCTCGAAGAATATGCTCCCAGGAGGTAGACCTGGAAAACATATTAAAGAAACCACCCACTGTTTTGAGAGAAGAGGTTACAAACAAAATGCAATTAGAACTGGCGTAACCAAAATTAAACAAAAAACTAGAATTGACATGTTAAAAAATAAGGGGAAAAACATCAAGACCAATGAACAAACTGATGTGATACGTTTGATCACTACCTTTTCAGCAGAGGCAAAAGAAATAAAGAAAATTTTGAGAAAAAATTGGAACGTCTTGCAACTGGATCCAACAGTAGCCAAATTAATGGGCAAGCATCCAAACATACCCTTTCGAAGAGCTAAAAACCTCAAAGATTCTCTAATGCATAGTCTCTTTCGGAAGAAGAACAACTTGGGTTTTGTTAAATGTAACAAATGCAAGGTATGCCAAATTCCTGCAATAAACAACAAATCACAATGGAATCGAAGAAAAAATGGATAATAAGACAGCACATTACATGCAAAAGCCAGTATATGGTCTATGTAATAGATTGCCCATGCAATCTCAAATATGTGGGCAGTACCATTTGTGAACTGAAGAAAAGGATTCTGGAACATGTGAGGGCAACTGTGAATAAAGATCGTGGAAATGCTGTAGCTAAACATATGGAATCAAACTATGAAAGTGATTGGAAACAACTGAAATTTTATGAAATTGAAATGATTGAACAGCATGAAAGAGGCGGTGACAGAACATGTAAATTAAGACAAAGCGAATCCCGTCACATATTGAACTTGCGAACTTTAACACCGTATGATATGAATCAGGACGAAGAAATGTACATACATCTTTTAAATCTTGCTTCTCTATAGGTTATAATGATAATGAACTGTTATTCCTAGAAAATCTTTTAACATCTTTTACATTCACTTGTGCACATTATAATTGCTGGCCCACTAGGGGGCATGATCAAAAAATTGGGGGTTATTGGCATCTTCAGATTAATGAATGTCAATACCAATCAAATACCGCCACCGATTATTCGCACTTTCTGAATTTTAAGAAAAGCTATTGAAATAAGTTATGGAACTATAAATTGTTGCAAATGGTAATGTTACCCTATGCAAATGACCAAATAATTCACATCTAGTTAAAAAAACCCTGTCTATATTTAATTTTGTTTATATTTATTTTGAACACTATCACTTCTTATGTTTTGTCACACTACATCTCCCAGAATTCACTGAGATGTAAAGAGTAAATGAGCACATGGTCATGTATTTAAATGTGCCTGCTCCCTTAATGGCATGCCCGTGAACGTGAAGAAGGTCTCTGTGAGACCGAAATGCGCAGGGACATTGTTACCTTTGATTTTGAAAATTTAACAAACTATGTAAACATTAAAAGAAAAGAACTGCAGAGTGCCTGTGAGTGCGGCCAGTCTTCACTCTCAGTAAAGTGTTTTTGATATATATTATCTACTGGCGGTCGCCAGTAGATAGTTATAGTTAGGACCTATTATCCATAGGAAATCCGTAACATTCTATTCCCAATAACTTTGGCGTCGTTTGACGAATCATCGCGAAATTTTCAAAACTAGTAGGGCGCTCCGGTCCGCTCCTGTCTTGAAAGTTTCGGGATGATTCATCAAGCGGGGGCCAAGAAAAAAGGGGGGTCCCAAAACGTATTTTCTCCATGTTAATTCCCATAGGAAATTTTAGCCACGGCTACAGCCCGAACTGCTGAACAGGAATTACACCAAATTTGTCAAAAAGGTAGCGCTTGGTTCAGAAAGCGACCTTTTTTTTAAATGGTGTAAATCCGTTCAGTAGTTGCGGAGAAATTCAAAAATAAGAGTAAAAAAATCAATTTCCCATAGGAAACTTTATGCAAGGCTACAGCAAAACTGCTGAACGGAATTACACCAAATTTGGCACAAAGGTAGTGCTTGGTTCAGAAAGCACCCTTTTAAAAATTGTGTAAATCCGTTCAGTAGTTGCTGAGAAAATCCAAAATAAAAGTTTCGATATCTATGGCCGCGGTGGATCCACGCACCCTCCCGACCACGAGCTGCATGCTAATTGGCTGTCAACACTCAAAACCAGGAAGTGTTGGCAGCCATCTTGTTCCTCGGTAGAACTGAGGAACAAGAAAGCAGTAAAACAAGTGCGCAAAACGCAAAAGGGGTCAGGGTAGAAACACCCTGACCCCCTAGGTCTGCTCAGGGGTCCCACAAGGACCCCTGGCAGACAAGCATTTTTTTTTTTAAATCGGCGGGATGCGCTTAGGGTGCGCGGATCCCGCCGATTAAAAAAAAAACACAAGAAACAAGTGCGCAAAACGCACAAAGGGGGCAGGGTAGAAACACCCTGACCCCTAGGTCTGCTCAGGGGGTCCCACAAGGACCACCTGGGCAGAAAAGCAAAAAAAGACCGGCATCCTGCCGGAGGCCCTGCCCCTCCCTGCAGCAGTCTGCAAACGCGCCCTGGCGCGTTTTAAGAAGGGAAGTAATTCCCCTTGAATACTGGGGGTCCCTGGGGGCCAACTAGCCCACCAGGAACCTCCGGTATGCGCCAGGGGCTGCGTTGCAGAGAGGTGTACAGAGGCCACGCCCCTTTTTACACCTCTCTGCAACGCAGCTCTGTGGCGCTTTTGGGAGGTACATGGTGGGCTAGTTGGACTCCAGGGACCCTCAGTATTCAAGGGGACTTAATCCCCCAACTTAAAATGCGCCACGGGGCGCGTTTGCACAGTGGTGAAGGGAGGGGGCATGGCTGCAGGTGACATGTGTGCAAACAGGCCCCGTGGCATGTTTTAAGATGGGGAATTAAATCCTCTTCAATCCTGAGGGTCCCTGGGGGCCAACTAGCCCACCAGGTACCTCCAGTAAGCGCCACGGAGCTGCGTTGCAGAGTGTTGTAAAAAGGGGCATGGCCTCTGAACACCTCTCTGCAACGCAGCTCTCTGGCGCATACTGGAGGTATCTGGTGGGCCAGTTGGCCCCTAGGGACCCTCGGGATGGAGGAGGAATTAATTCTCCAACTTAAAACGCGCCATAGGGCGTGTTTGCAGACATGTCACTTCAGGCCCCACCCCCTTTCTTCACCATTGTGCAAATATTCCTCTAAAATCAGCCGAACTACGAATTCCGATTTACTCACCTGTTATCAGGAGAGACCTCAGTGCTGCATCTTTGAGCCCAGTACTGATCCTGAAAAGTAATTTTAACCGTACTTACCAGTAACTTGAATTTCCTTCCATAGGCTAACATTGACTGGTTTCACTTGGAAATTCTTCTAAGTGTGGAGTTTTGGAACCTTATAATATTCCTCTAAAATCAGCTGAACTACGAATTCCGATTTACTCACCTGTTATCAGGAGAGACCTCAGTGCTGCATCTTTGAGCCAAGTACTGATCCTGAAAAGTAATTTTAACCGTACTTACCAGTAACTTGAATTTCCTTCCATAGGCTAACATTGACTGGTTTCACTTGGAAATTCTTCTAAGTGTGGAGTTTTGGAACTTTATAATATTCCTCTAAAATCAGCCGAACTACGAATTCCGATTTACTCACCTGTTATCAGGAGAGACCTCAGTGCTGCATCTTTGAGCCCAGTACTGATCCTGAAAAGTAATTTTAACCGTACTTACCAGTAACTTGAATTTCCTTCCATAGGATATCATTGCCTGCTTTTTGCTGAAAAAGTTTCTAAGTGTCGATTTTTGAAACATACAAATATTCCTCTAAAATCAGCCGAACTACGAATTCCGATTTACTCACCGGTTATCAGGAGAGACCTCAGCGCTGCATCTTTGAGCCCAGTACTGATCCTGAAAAGTAATTTTAACCGTACTTACCAGTAACTTGAATTTCCTTCCATAGGCTAACATTGACTGGTTTCACTTGGAAATTCTTCTGTGTGTGAGTTTTGGAACTTTATAATATTCCTCTAAAATCAGCCGAACTACGAATTCCGATTTACTCACCTGTTATCAGGAGAGAACCCAGTGCTGCATCTTTTAGCCCAGCACTGACCCTGAAAAGTAATTCTAACCGTACTTACCAGTAACTTGTATTTCCTTCCATTGGAATCCATTGTCTGGTTTTCAGCAGAAAAGTTTCAAAGTGTCGATTTTCACAAACTACAAATATTCCTTAAAAATCGCCTGTATGACTTAAACGCATTCTTTCAACTGTTTACAGGAGATGCACCAGTGCTGGATCCAGGATCCACCACTGAGTAAGAAAAAGTAACGATAACACTACTTACCTGCTAAGTGAATTTCCTCCCATAGGATAACATAGGTGATTCTATGTGAAGAAGTTTCTAAGTGTCAACTTTAAAATACAATAATATGCCTTAAAAATCACTACTGTAACCAAAACGCTTTTACTCAACTGTTTACAGGAGATGTCCCAGGACTGAATCTAGGATCCAGTCCTGTGGTTAGAAAAGTAATCCATAAAGTAACTAATTGCATTTAACTAGAAATTCACATTGAGCTCAATGTTGCATTGTGTTTGAAATTGTGTTGCCCATTGCAACAACTGTAACTACTGTACTTAAAAGTCTATTGCCTATTTGCAAAGTATTTAAAAAAAAGTAATTCATTCTGAGAAAGTATATTTTGTAATATAATGTAATTACAATGTAATTTAAAAAATAAAATATCTAAAAATAAATAGTTAAAAAAATGTATATCAGTATCAAAAAAATAAATATAACAATTTATACATTTAAAAATTGTCATTTACAAAACCTTTGAAATTCACTGAAAAAAACCATAGGTTTCAGACATGTTATAGTTAGGAATTAGCATTTAAAAAACCTTTGAAATTCACTGAAAAAACCATAGGTTTCAGGCACGTTATAGTTAGAAATTAGCATTTAAAAAACCTTACAAATTCACTGAAAAAACCATAGGTTTTAGGGACAGTTATAGTTAGTTGGACATTGCACTCGTACAAAACCCGTGAAATTCCCCCGTTATAGTTAGTTCAGCTAACTATAACTCGCGCCCCCGCAATGCACTGCTGATGACGTCACATATTACATCACTCATGACATGGTCAGTGACATCACTGATGACATCACTGATGACATCTCAAATGACATCACTGATGACATCATCCACGTCATAATCTGATGCATCTCCTCACACCCTAATATAACCTTTGATACACTCACTCTAAATTACAGACTGCCATTCGCAAAACCATAGACACTCCAACACCAATAACTACATACCCACTCACTGATTCTTAGGTCTACACACACATCCACTCACTCACCCGTACAGTCACTCATACTTACGGTCACTCAGTACAGGACTATCATATGCACTCATACTCCTATATAGACACTCAAACACCGCCACTCATCCATAGAGGTACTCACACACCTAGTCAGTCATGCAAATAATAAAACACACTGCCATTTACTCACCTATACAGTTATACACACACCAGCTCACTTACTCATACAAATACTAGCACATTCTTACGCTCTTATACAATCACTGATACAAGCACACACTCATCCATACAGTCACTCTCACAATCACACACTCTCAGCTTATAGCTATTTATATACTCCAACACAAATATATACTGCCTTTCACATATGTAGTTACTCACACATGTACCACTGGGACATACATTCACTCACTAACACACTCTTACACACACTTACCCACCCATATAGTCTATCACAGATGCACTCTTGAAACCATCCACCCAGTGAATCACCCACTCACACATCTATGCACAGAGTCGCACACACCCCACCCACACAAACACTCAGGCACCCATACAGATACTCAGACAACCAATCAATAACTCATATAGACACTCATGTAGCTATTCACAAACCCATGCAGCCACTTACACAGCAATAGACAGACGGATACAGACATTCACCCAGTTTAGTCACTAACCCATGCATTCAGTAAGATACGTTTAATCACTCACTTATAGAGTTAGTCACGCACCTACTAAATCATCCATACAGACACTTATACACCCACTCATTCTTCAATACGCCTTTCCCTATATATATTAAAAATATTTAAACTTTACAGAAACACACAGTCACTGGATGATGTCATCAGTGATGTCATCAGTGATGTCATTTGAGATGTCATCAGTGATGTCACTGACCATGTCATGAGTGATGTAATATGTGACGTCATCAGCAGTGCATTGCGGGTGCGCGAGTTATAGTTAGCTGAACTAACTATAACGGGGAATTTCACGGGTTTTGTACGAGTGCAATGTCCAACTAACTATAACTGTCCCTAAAACCTATGGTTTTTTCAGTGAATATATATATAGTTAGGACCTAGTTTCCATAGGAACATTTTTTGGGGAATTGCCTATAACTTTGGCGTCATTTGACCAATCTTCATGAAATTTTCCAAAAACAAGTGCCAAGGTAGGTTTTGGATGTCATGAAAATTGGGGGTGATCCGTGCAGTGGGACCGAGAATTTGGGGCACGAAATAAGGGTGCGTTTTTAATGTTAATTCCCATAGGAACCTTTAGCCACACCTACAGCCTGAACTGCTGAACGGACTTACACCAAATTTGGCAGGGAGGTAGATGTTGGTTCAGGGAAGTGCCTTTTGCCTATTTAGTGTAAATCTGTTTAGTAGTTTTTGATAAATTTAAGCTGAAAATTACAGTGATAGCTCTGGTAGAGGATATTTCACAACGGTTTTGCGATTAATTGCGAATGCGTGCGCCAATGGGAATACTCTAATTGGCTGGACGGAACCTGAAGAGAAAGTTGTGGCCACCATTTTATTGATCAGGAACAGTTCCTCGGGTTAAGAATTTCTGAAAAAACTAACATGAGGGGTCAGAATAGAGGTACTTTGACCCCAATGTTTGAGAAATGGGGGTGTTAGTGGCACAAGCCACGCCCCCTGTGTACCGTTGCGGGGACGTCACTACTACCGATGTCGTCGTGAATATTGGTGGAATTATAAAAAATATATATATTTTTACACACTAGCTGGTGACTGTTACACACTTATGTACCTACTCACATATTCACTCAGAAACTTATACACCCATTCACATACCCACTCACACACTTATATATCCAGTCACATACCCACTCAGATACTGATGTACCCACTGTCATACCCATTCAGGTACTCATGCATACACTTACAGACTCAATTGGAGAATGATACACCCATGTACAGACCCACTCATGCACCACTTACAGACCCAGTGTGAGACTTTTACTTCCACTGACACACTCACTGATAGACATTTTGTCACACTACATCTCCCAGAATTCACTGAGATGTAAATAGTAAATGAGCACATGGTCATGTATTTAAATGTGCCTGATCCCTTAATGGCATACCCGTGAACGTGAAGAAGGTCTCTGTGAGACCGAAATGCGCAGGGACATTGTTACCTTTGATTTTGAAAATTGAACAAACTATGTAAACATTAAAAGAAAAGAACGGCAAAGTGCCTGTGAGTGCGACCAGTCTTCACTCTCAGTATAGTGGTTTTGATGTATATATATATATATATAGTTAGGACCTAGTTTCCATAGGAAAAACATTTTTTGACTTGCCTATAACTTTGGCGTCATTTGACCAATCTTCATGACATTTTCCAAAAACAAGTGCTAAGGTAGGTTTTGGTTGTCATGGAAAGTTTGGGGGTAATCCGTGCAGTGGGGACTGAGAATTTGGGGCACAAAATAAGAGTGCGTTTCTAATATTAATTCCCATAGGTACCTTTAGCCATAGCTAGAGCCTGAACTGCTGAACGAATTACACCAAATTTGGCAGGGAGGTAGATGTTGGTTCAGGGAAGTGCCTTTTGCCTATTTGGTGTAAATCTGTTTAGTAGTTTTTGATAAATTTAAGCTGAAATTTATAGTGATAGCTCTGGTCGAGGATATTTCACAACGGTTTCATGATTAATCGGAAATGGGCGCGCCAATGGGGACACTGTAATTGGCTGGACGGAACATGAGGAGAAAGTTGTGGCTGCCATTTTATTGATCGGGAACAGTTCCTGGGGCTAAGAATTTCTGAAAAAACTAACATAAGGGGTCAGAATAGAGGTACTCTGACCCCAATGTTTGAGAAATGGGGGTGTTAGTGGCACAAGTCACGCCCCCGTGTACCGTTGCGGGGACGTCACTACTACCGATGTTGTCATGAATATTGGTGGAATTATAAAAAAAAGATATAATTTTACTCACTAACTGGTGACTGTTACACACTTATGTACCTACTCACATATTCACTCAGACACTTATACACCCATTCACATACCCACTCACACACTTATATATCCAGTCACATACCCACTCAGATACTGATGTACCCACTGTCATACCCATTCAGGTACTCATGCATGCACTTACAGACTCAATTGGAGAATGACACACCCATGTACAGACCCACTCATGCACCCACTTACAGACCCAGTGTGAGACTTTTACTTCTACTGACACACTCACTGATAGACATACCCACTCAGACACGTATGCATCAACTCATAAATCTAGTCACAGGCTCATGTACCCATTCACATACATAGTCAGAGACCTATTCAGACACTCATGCATCCACTCAGAGACCCACTCAGACACTTACACACCCAGAGACTCACTCAGAGATTCATGCATCAACTCACAGACCCACTGAGAGACTTATAATTCCACTCACACACCCACTGAGGCATTAGTTGACTTGGTCACAGATCCAGTCTGACAATCATATGCTGACTTACAGTCACTGAGAGACTTATACTTCCACTCATACATTCACTGATAGAGAGATGCACTCACAGACTTATGCAGCCAGTGACACACTTACTGAAAGACTCATGAGTCTACTCTGATATCCACTCATAGACTTATATATGCAGTGACAGACCCACTCAGAGAATTATGCATGCACTCACATAACAGAGTTAATCATTAATACAGATTGTTATAGAGATACTGAGATATCGAAAAATGTTTTTATAGAGTTAATTAGATGGTGATTTATCTAGTGTGATGGTTAGAATTAGTAAGATAGTTATAATTGTTGAATGTGGTGGTGGCTATTTAATTCCTGCTTTTGCTTTGCATTTTGCAACGTATCCTCTGAGATAGTCACTGCAAACACAGAAAATAGGTTTTAGAGATGGTTTTTACAGAAAATCTCTAGAACAACATGACTTCAGAGAATACTGTAAGAAACCCCTAGTGTGTGAAATACTGTGATATGTGTGGATATATATGTTTTAGACTTTATGGAAAAGGCGCGATCGTCTCGGTTAACTATGTCATAGCGACATCTCGAATAACCACAAAAACAGAAAATAGATCTGAAAAATGGTTTTCAAAGAAACTTAGTATAAAAATATGAGTTTAAACATGCATTGCAAGAAGTATGTATGTAGTAATATGTGTAGTGCAATGTTCAGAATGGATATTTTTACATATTATTTTTGGATGTGTTGGTGGTCATTGAATGTCTGCTTTTGTTTTCTGTTTTCGCAGGGATCAGAATGTCGTCGCAAAGATTGTCAAAAACAAAAATAATAAAAACCTTTAGAAAAAAACTTCACAATATTTTGGGTACCAGGGTGGCTCTGACAGGAGCCATTGCGTTGGTTGTGTGTATATTGCTGCTACACATGAGACCGAATGCAGAATTTCAGGTTACTCAGAAGCACTCTGTTGCCTTCATCTGTAAAGTGCACTTCATCATTTCTATAAATTCTATGCATGTCAAAATGCAGAAAGTTGTTCTAGATACAGCCCATGCGATGGTTCCTGAGGAATGCAGAAACAGTTTTATTAACATCATTCCTCGCTTTGTCAATCTGTGGACAGAATTGATTTGACCACTTGCATTTCTGTCTTTGGCATATATTAGAGTGCAAAAAGACAGTGTGAGGGAAAATCGACATCAGTTTTGCAAAGCTTTCTTTTATTAGGATTTCCAGCCCTTCCCCAGTCAATGTGTCTAGGTCATTGCCAACACAGTGAAGAATCATGAGGTGAGGAGCTTGGGAATCCACAATGGATTTAACCAAAGTCAGCAACTGATGAAACTTTAACCTATCTGGCCAAACCAATTAATCTGCACATTTGGTAAACCCAAGTCCCCGTCAATACCTCTCTTTTTTGCAGCCTCTTTAGCCTAATATATATAGCTGTGGCCCACAATCCATACTATTTTGAAGTGAAGGAGCAATAGTAGTCAGGAGAAGGCTGAAGCTGAATGAAGTAGTTTTCCAAAGGAAAAGCAGATAAAATGGAGGTGTTTCTTTTTAAAATATATTTAATTGGATGTTGTGAGCATGAACGTGAATAAAATTAGGTAGTGTGTTGGAGGCCTTAGGAAAAAGTCTTATTATTGGTTGTTGTTTAAAAAAACAGAAATGCAATATAGATATGGATATGCTTGAATCTGTGGAGTAAACCACACCTGCAGTATCTCATTTGGAAGTAGCATGGTACTTGTAGAGTGTGCTATGAACTTCTGACCTACTGGTTCCACTGGGCTGTTAGGTACACTGAGCTAAGAGTGTATGGGGGGTGTTAAGGAGACAGAATTTTTTTTTAAAGTTGAGGAGTGATGACAGAATTTAAGTAAGGGCAAGCTTTAATTTCCAACTCAGAACTATGTAATAAACTGTTGTGTAGTATTTAAATTTTTAAGAAAATGAAGCTAGATATATGTTTGAACTCCCATTTTTTTTGTGATTACTCTTCGATGATCGCGAAAACATTGCAAAAACGCGCCGACAGGAACCTCGTTTTGAAAGACGGGGACAGGGTTAATAGATGCTAACCATTCACAAGTGGAGCTAGAGTTGTCTAAAATGAAAGACATGATTTCATTTTCTGCCTTTTTCATGATGATAGAGTGGAAAGCTGAAGAGGTTGCCATTTTATAATTGCTTTCTATGAGAGTGGTGTACCATTCTTGTGCTTAGTTTTTATAAATCTTAACTGTGTCAAACTGATCCAGAAAGAGCTAAAAGAACAATTTAATCTACAAGCTCAATTCACTGGTAGGTTTATAACTTTTTAATTATATAAAATAATGTACATTAGAAATGAAGATGTATATGGGAATTTGATTAAAGAGAGGATCATAGGGGCGTGGCTTATGCGCCTGAACAAGATGGCTATGGACTGCTGAGCTCCGTCTCCTCACAGAACTCACGAGGTGATTTTCGGCCGCTTTGAGACCTCGTTTTGCACTCCCTAGGCTCGTCTTATGCCTCGCTGTGTGGCTGCACACATGTGAGCTAGCGGGTGAGTCTGCAACTCGCCTTATGATTGACTTCGCCGAGACGATGCTGTTCTAAGATGCGAGCAGCCGCTATTTTGTTTGAGCGACGTTCGCAATATCTCTCCTTGAATTTCTAATGTGGCAATCTATGCTTGGGTGAGCGTCTCTCAATCTTACTTAACCAGAACTCTGTGTGAGGGAAATTAATATGAAATTATAATGGAAAAATATATTTAGAATTGGATGTCCTCACGTGAATAAACAGGCAGGTTGGCTTCTCCAGAGGTTGTTTCGGTCTGTGTCAAGCGTCATCGGCAGCGGATGATGAGAATTATGAGCACACTTCAGCAGAGGTTCTAGAGGGTGCCTTTTGTGGATGGAAGAAGCGACTGGTGCGGGAGAACAAGGGATGTCATTGTCCCCACCCTTCATTTGCTTAGGATGTTGACTGAGATGTCTTGGATCCTCACGGATAGAGGCGCCATTTTGTTAGCGCATTTCTCATATTGTTTCTCCTCTGGTATCTAATATGGCAAACAACACCTGAGTCCCTTGCAAATGAAACATCGCTTCCAGTTTTCTTCAACCTTTATGCCTAATGACCCTGTTATATATACTAATGTATATAATTATTGTGTATATGTGTATTAACGGCACTACTGAATTGGTCCCACTTTTTCCTTCATGAGTTTGAGCCTGAGGGGATGTGAATAAGTGCACACATGTTGTGAGGCGTTACCTCAGAAGCCATTTCACATCCTGTTTTTTTGCATATTTACAAGTTAGTGGGTACCTCTATAACTCTCTACTTCATAGCTTGCTATGTTGTTATAAACCTGTCACCTGAGAATTGGTTGTGGCATTCATCAATACAGTGACTGAACCACCTTATAACTTCATTGAACTTTCTATCATTGATCACCTATTTTATGGGCAGGCTCTCTACTATTAAAAAACTACCTCATCGACAGGTACATATCATCAAGATGGCTAGTGACTCCCTTATTCTCACAAAAGCATCTTCATCTGGCACTAAACCTAAAAGAGACAAAAATGATCCTCCATCTCCGGTCCAGTCATCTTCTAATCCAGTCTTGGACTCAATTTTAGATGAACTAAGTGCACTAAAACTGTTCATGAATACCACCAATGAAAAATTACAACTGATTGAAGATCGATGGATCAACATGGAAGGTAAAATGTTTGAAATGGAACACCGTATAATTAATCTTCAGGATGTGGCTACTGAAATACCCTTGCTGGAACTAGAAATTCATAAGCTTAAACTACATACCGAAGACCTCGAAAAATCGCAACAGAAGGAACAATCTTTGACTGTATGGTTTGCCTGAAAATGTTGAAGGTCCTGATCTTCTTTCCTTTTTAAAGAAATTTTTGTCTGACCTTCTCAACCTTCAATCTTCTACTCCTCTTAATATCCAGGTGGCACATCGTCTTCGTCGCCCTCAACCTCAAACTAACAGACCACGTGGTATCATAATGCTCTTCTTAGAATTCACCAACCTGATGGATGTATTAAAAGCTGCCAGAGAAAAACGTTGTCTTGTCTGGTCATAACATCTTTATCTCACAGGATCTTTCCAACACAACCAATGCCAGACTTAAAGAATTCCTAGCACTTCGTCCACAACTAAGATCCATGAACATCCGTTATGGCATATTACATCCTTGTCTATGCAAAATTACCTATGAAGGTGTCTCTCGCTCGTTTGAAGATCCATCTAAGCTAAGACTGATTTTGCAAACCATCACTCAGACACCTATGGACACAAATGCTCAATGTCCTTAAACTGTTAAATTGTTAATGCTTCTAGGCTTCTCATTTCTGGTTGTAATCTCTATTTACTGCCTTTCAAGTATGGGTTATGCGGCCTGACTATCTCTATTTTTTACCTCTCTCAGTTTCCTTTCTCTCCATTGTTGCTCTTGTTTCTGGGTACTGACATGCCTGGTTCATGTTTCTTTCTCTTTTTATTTCAGATCTGGCTTTATGTCCTTGATCTGTCCCTTTTTTATTCTTTATTTCCTTTATTCTCGTCTCATTATCTCTATACCTATATCCTCCCTTTCACTCCCCTCTTCTTCTCCTACTTCCCTTGTCCTGTCTTTATATTTATATGAGTGCCTATGTGTTTTACTTCTTTATGTTCTTATTAATTCCGCCATGTTAACCGACTTTTGACGACTGGTGTCTTTTTGTTTCCATTGTTGTCTTTGTAAGTTCATCATCATTGTGCCTGTACCCCTGTTTTTTAAACATCAACATGTTTAATGCTGTATCGTGGAACGTTCGTGGTCTGGGTCATCCTGTTAAACGTCAAAAGGTACTTTCTCATCTATTGAAACTTGATTGTCAGATTTTTATTTTGCAAGAAAACCCACTGTAATGATGTTGAATCACTCAAACTCAAACGTCAATTGGTGGGTAGGGTTTTTTTCTCCCCAGCTGTCAACCGTAAGGGTGGTGTTGCCATCCTATGTCATAAATCTCTGAAAATACAAATTGTATCAACTGAAAATGATACGAGTGGACAATGGGTAATACCTAATGCTATGGTCTATAATAAACAGGTCACCTTCTTTAACATTCATGAGCGGGTTGAGTCTGATCCGGATTGTTGGCACACTATTAAGCTAAAATTATCTTTAATTACTAACCCCAATATTATTGTTGCTGGAGATTTCAACAATTGGTTAGACCCCTTTTCTGATAGAAAATCAAATTGTAAATTTAAACCAGATAAATCACATAAAGCATTTCAAACTGCTATTGCCTCCCGTCCACTCTATGATGCATGGAAAACTAGTAATCCTGATAAACATGAGTTCACATTCTTTTCATATGTTCATCACACCATGTCCTGCATTGATTACATTTTGATCTCAAAACCTTTACTCCCTTCTCTCCAATCTTCTGAGATTAGCTCCATTTTTATTTCTGATCATGCCCCTGTTTCAGTCTCTTTTGATTTGTCCCTCGTTACCCCCAAACATGCTAGATGGAGATTTTAACAACTCCTTACTATCCGACCAAACTTATACTTTAGATGCTACCTCCATTATAAGAGAATTTTTTCAGCTTAACAAATCAAGTGATACCTCTGTTCACAATAACTGGGATGCCTTTAAAGCCTCTTTTAGAGCCATTACCATCGCCTATACTGCCAAAAAGAAATAGTTATTAAATTCCCAATACCTTTCCACCCTCAAACATATTAAGACTCTTGAACACTCTTACTATACTTCTAAATCCCCTGTTCACCTCCGGGACCTCATCAAGGCTAAATCTGATTTAAACAAATTAGCTACAACTGATGCTTGTAACATTCTACTTAACCCTTTTGGTGCTTGCGTCGGCCAATGGCTGACGCAAGCACTACCTCCCTGGAGTGCACACGTCCAATGGCTGATACCAGGGAGGGCCCCCTTTAATCCTCCGGTGCAAAGCAGCGGAGGTTTTTTTTTTTCCCCTGGGGAGACGCGGAAGGCTTTTCGCTTCTCACCCTGCCCCCCCTCCCGCACATTTGTGACATCAGCGCGCCATGTGGCACTCTGACGTCACTGTTTTCCCCACCGGAGCTGAGGATAGCCACAGGTGAGGCTGCGCTTGACTCCGATGGGGAAATCAGGCCGAAAACGGCCTCCCCAGCTTTCAGGGAGGCCTCGTTTGAACGGGGAGAGTCTCCCCTTTCAAACGAGGCCTTCCTGAAAGGGTTTCCTGGCAGTGGATTGTGGCAGCGCTGGCACCACAGATATCTTTGGGGGGGTCAGCCGTTGTGGGAATGGGCGACCCCCCCGGGCATAATATTTTTAAAATAATCTCTGGCTTTGTGTGGGGGGGGCGCGATCGCCCCCCAAAATGGAAACAAAAGAAAAATTTTAAAACAAAAATGGCAGCGAAATTGGCAGGGGGTCGGTCCTCCTGCTCAGTGGCCGACCCCCTGTGGAGGAAATTTTTTTTTTATAGTCTTGTGCTTTCTGTGGGGGCCACAATCGGCCCCCAGGGAAGCCATAACTATAAAAATATAGAGAAAGAGAGTTCTCTCCCTCTTTAAATATATATATATAGAGAGAGAGGGAGAGTCTCTCTTTCTCTCTGTAGACGTATATATGTATATATATGTATCTATGTACATATATATATGTATATAGATACCTTATATATACATATATGTAGAAATAGAATCTCATATATACATCCGTGTTCCTGGTGCTAACAGAAGCTCCTCTCTCACTTGTGATGTTATCATCAAACATTCTTAAGGATTTAAGAATTTTTGACGATAACATCACAAGTGAGAGAGAAGCTTCTGTTAGCACCAGGAACACAGATCAAACTAATGATGTTGCATCCAGATTAAAGAGACTGGAGAAACTAAAATGAACAGAACTATCTAAGTGGTGGGAATCGAAATCACTTCAGAGGTATTTGGAGGTAAAACGTATTCCCAGAGGACTGAGAATCCTAGTAGCACCTACCTATGGAGATCCCAACCCAGACATGCTGCGTGAGTGGGCAGACAACAATATTGAATCCTCCAGAAGGATGCTGGCAATCTTGATTAAATATGCGGACATAGACAGGAAAAAAATTCTTGAAGAGATTAAAAAAATATACACATCTCTAAGCAAAGAACCGGATCAAGAGCAAATCAACAAATTCCTTGCTGAGATGAAGGAATGTATAAATAAGCTGGAAACACCAATAAAAGAAAGGAAAGCACACGTTTGCCCATGATAAGCGTGATTATGATAATGGACAAATCTACACTTTCACAAAAAAGTTTGACAGTGTACGAAGACAAAAACTAACACTAGAGTAGTAAACGAAATCCTGTGATACACTCTGAGCAAAGCAGCATGGCTAGCTCTGAAGTAGACACGAGTGCGGATGAAGGAACCAGTGGCCAGATGAAAGGCCCAATTCCAACAGTTATTGACGAACTGGATTTTTTACGTCAAGATCGGAGATTCAATTTAAGACCCAGACAACAAATACAAAACCCAAAGCCTCCAAGAGGAAGAGGCAGAGGAGCAGGAGGAGGAAAGGTACAAAACAAAGAAGAAACAATGGAAAAAAAGAAATGGAACAAGAAATAGAAGATCAAAATATGACTAATGAAAACACAATTGTCAATTTAACGAATATTGTTCTATCAGATCAAGATAAGAGAACTTTGCATTTAGGATTATCCTTTTGTACTGAGTCAGATATGAATTATGTCCAAACTCGAATTGATTTGTTCAAATTCACAAGGATGTTAAAATTGAAAAAAAAAAAATTCTCCCAACAAAGAACAAGTGAACCTGTAAGGACAGAGGGGAAACACTAAATGAAGAAATATCAGTAAATGATATGAATCTAATGATGGACTTAAGACAATTGGAACATAAAAATATACATGGGGAAGAAACAACATATGATGCTGAAGCACTGGCTGCGGAACAAGGCGTGGATATCTATGGAGAAGCACTAACAAGCTTCAGACCTAGATCCCGATTTGTACCAATAACTGGATGGGATGCTATTGACATCTATAATGAACTGGTGATTAATGAACTCAAAAATTTACTTTCACGTGTGAGTAACAAAAAACATGTGAACTCGCAAAGACAAAAAGAATACTATGCATTGATCAAAAAGTTATCCAGAAATGATGATTGTATTGTCAGAAATTCGGATAAAGGGGGGAACGTGGTGTTATGGGCGAAAGACAGATATTTAACAGAAGCGTATAAACAATTGAACAATACTATATGCTATGTAAGAATAACTAAGGATGCCATGTCAGCAACACATATTCAGTATAATTTAGATTTGCAAGATTGGCAAGCACGCTGCTTGATCAGCCGAGAAGAATACTTGTATCTTAAAATCGAAAATCCCATTACACCTGTACTATATCTTATCCCAAAAGTGCATAAAGATACAGTCAATTCACCAGGGCGCCCACTAATCTCTGCCATAGGGAGTGCTTTTGCAAAAACAACAGTTGATGGACAGAATGCAGAACAATGTCATACATTCACCCCAGTACAGAGATCTGGGCCTAAATCCATCATTTTTTTGCTCACCATGCCATTCCAGTTTGAACCCAGCCAAATGCAAATCAGTCTTGACCCTGTGCCTCATGGGAACAGTCCAGCCCGAACTGCAAAGCCAGGTCCTCCCTGGACTGGAAACAAGCATCCTAGGACCGGTTTCGGGGTTTCACCCCTCTTCAGCCAGGATAGCTTGATTCCAGTGGCATGGAGAGCACGGGACCCACGTCTGGGCATACCCGTCCCACTCGGGGTGACAAATGCAAAAACAACAGTTGATGGACAGAATGCAGAACAATGTCATACATTCACCCCAGTACAGAGATCTGGGCCTAAATCCATCATTTTTTTGCTCACCATGCCATTCCAGTTTGAACTCAGCCATATGCAAATCAGTCATGACCCTGTGCCTCATGGGAACAGTCCAGCCCGAACTGCCAAGCCAGGTCCTCTCTGGACTGAAAACAAGCATCCTAGGACCGGTTTCGGGGTTTCACCCCTCTTCAGCCAGGATAGCTTGATTCCAGTGGCATGGAGAGCACGGGACCCACGTCTGGGCATACCCGTCCCACCAGGGGTGACAAATGCAAAAACAACAGTTAATGGACGGAATGCAGAACAATGTCATACATTCACCCCAGTACAGAGATCTGGGCCTAAATCCATCATTTTTTTGCTCACCATGCCATTCCAGTTTGAACCCAGCCATATGCAATTCAGTCTTGACCCTGTGCCTCATGGGAACAGTCCAGCCCGAACTGCCAAGCCAGGTGCTCCCTGGACTGGAAACAAGCATCCTTGGACCAGTTTCAGGGTTTCACCCCTCTTCAGCCAGGATAGCTTGATTCCAGTGGCATGGAGAGCACGGGACCCACGTCTGGGCATACCCGTCCCACTCGGGGTGACAAATGCAAAAACAACAGTTGATGGACAGAATGCAGAACAATGTCATACATTCACCCAGTACAGAGATCTGGGCCTAAATCCATCATTTTTTTGCTCACCATGCCAGTCCAGTTTGAACCCAGCCATATGCAAATCAGTCTTGACCCTGTGCCTCATGGGAACAGTCCAGCCCGAACTGCCAAGCCAGGTCCTCCCTGGACTGGAAACAAGCATCCTAGGACCGGTTTCGGGGTTTCACCCCTCTTCAGCCAGGATAGCTTGATTCCAGTGGCATGGAGAACACGGGACCCACGTCTGGGCATACCCGTCCCACTCGGGGTGACAAATGCAAAAACAACAGTTGATGGACAGAATGCAGAACAATGTCATACATTCACCCCAGTACAGAGATCTGGGCCTAAATCCATCATTTTTTGCTCACCATGCCATTCCAGTTTGAACCCAGCCATATGCAAATCAGTCTTGACCCTGTGCCTCATGGGAACAGTCCAGCCCGAACTGCCAAGCCAGGTCCTCCCTGGACTGGAAACAAGCATCCTAGGACCGGTTTCGGGGTTTCACTCCTCTTCAGCCAGGATAGCTTGATTCCAGTGGCATGGAGAGCACGGGACCCACGTCTGGGCATACCCGTCCCACTCGGGGTGACAAATGCAAAAACAACAGTTGATGGACAGAATGCAGAACAATGTCATACATTCACCCCAGTACAGAGATCTGGGCCTAAATCCATCATTTTTTTGCTCACCATGCCATTCCAGTTTGAACCCAGCCATATGCAAATCAGTCTTGACCCTGTGCCTCATGGGAACAGTCCAGCCCGAACTGCCAAGCCAGGTCCTCCCTGGACTGGAAACAAGCATCCTAGGACCGGTTTCGGGGTTTCACCCCTCTTCAGCCAGGATAGCTTGATTCCAGTGGCATGGAGAGCACGGGACCCACGTCTGGGCATACCCGTCCCACTCGGGGTGACAAATGCAAAAACAACAGTTGATGGACAGAATGCAGAACAATGTCATACATTCACACCAGTACAGAGATCTGGGCCTAAATCCATCATTTTTTTGCTCACCATGCCATTCCAGTTTGAACCCAGCCATATGCAAATCAGTCTTGACCCTGTGCCTCATGGGAACAGTCCAGCCCGAACTGCCAAGCCAGGTCCTCCCTGGACTCGAAACAAGCATCCTAGGACCGGTTTCGGGGTTTCACCCCTCTTCAGCCAGGATAGCTTGATTCCAGTGGCCTGGAGAGCACGGGACTCACGTCTGGGCATACCCGTCCCACTCGGGGTGACAAATGCAAAAACAACAGTTGATGGACAGAATGCAGAACAATGTCATACATTCACCCCAGTACAGAGATCTGGGCCTAAATCCATCATTTATTTGCTCACCATGCCATTCCAGTTTGAACCCAGCCATATGCAAATCAGTCTTGACCCTGTGCCTCATGGGGACAGTCCAGCCCGAACTGCCAAGCCAGGTCCTCCCTGGACTGGAAACAAGCATCCTAGGACCGGTTTCGGGGTTTCACCCCTCTTCAGCCAGGATAGCTTGATTCCAGTGGCATGGAGAGCACGGGACCCACGTCTGGGCATACCCGTCCCACTCAAGGTGACAAATGCAAAAACAACAGTTGATGGACAGAATGCAGAACAATGTCATACATTCACCCCAGTACAGAGATCTGGGCCTAAATCCATCATTTTTTTGCTCACCATGCCAGTCCAGTTTGAACCCAGCCATATGCAAATCAGCCTTGACCCTGTGCCTCATGGGAACAGTCCAGCCCGAACTGCCAAGCCAGGTCCTCCCTGGACTGGAAACAAGCATCCTAGGACCGGTTTCGGGGTTTCACCCCTCTTCAGCCAGGATAGCTTGATTCCAGTGGCATGGAGAGCACGGGACCCACGTCTGGGCATACCCGTCCCACTCGGGGTGACAAATGCAAAAACAACAGTTGATGGACAGAATGCAGAACAATGTCATACATTCACCCCAGTACAGAGATCTGGGCCTAAATCCATCATTTTTTGCTCACCATGCCATTCCAGTTTGAACCCAGCCATATGCAAATCAGTCTTGACCCTGTGCCTCATGGGAACAGTCCAGCCCGAACTGCCAAGCCAGGTCCTCCCTGGACTGGAAACAAGCATCCTAGAACCGGTTTCGGGGTTTCACCCCTCTTCAGCCAGGATAGCTTGATTCCAGTGGCATGGAGACACGGGACCCACGTCTGGGCATACCCGTCCCACTCGGGGTGACAAATGCAAAAACAACAGTTGATGGACAGAATGCAGAACAATGTCATACATTCACCCCAGTACAGAGATCTGGGCCTAAATCCATCATTTTTTTGCTCACCATGGATTAAACCCAGATCAGTTGACTGGGGGTGAGTGTTTGATTTGCTCAAGCGCTCCGTCCATCATCCCCTTTGGTATCGATAGGGAGTGCTTTTGAGCATACTTCCAAATATGTTGACTCATTCCTGATTCACTTTGTAAAAACCTTACTGTCTTATAACCAAGACACAAGTGATTTTCTAAGGAGAATTTATGATCTTCCTTGGGAAGATGACTATTTGCTAATCACGATAGATGATGAAGCAAGCCCTAGTGAGTAACATCATGAAAGATACAAAAGCAAAACCACAAACAACATGGTTGAGAAGGAAACCAGGGCTTTTAAAATGCTCTAAATGTAAAGCCTGCCTTTATGGAAAGAATACTGAAACATACAAATCTTGTCTGTCAAGCAGAATGCAAAAGATAAAAGGAAAATTCAACTGTAAAACCAAATATGCGATTTATGTGCTGCAATGCCCATGTGGTTCAAAATACGTGGACAGTTCTATTCTTGAAGTACATAAACGCATCTTACAACATCTACGTGCCATTAAAAATGGGGATAAAACATATCCTGTGGCACGACATTTTGAAACATTTCACAACAAAGATACAAAGGGTCTGACTTACTTTGTGGGAGGGAACAGAGAAAAAAAGCTAAGAAAGCTAGAATCGTGCTATATTATAGAGCTCAATACTAAGAGCCCAGGAGGCCTTAATATTGAAGAGGAACTGCATACTCATTTGTAACTTTGAAATAAAAAGAATAGCAATTTTTGAATAATAGGAATTATAAACTGATGAATCTCCCGTCTGCTTAAAAATTGATTTTAATCATGTTACATATCACATAGCACTAACACAGGGCACTTTTTTCTTATGACTGGAGTAAACAAAAAGATGGGCGTACTGTATGAATTAGCCCACTTGGGCTTAATCACAAAATCATGGTATATATAAAATAGTATATATAAAATAGATTGGACCTGCGTATAGATTGAATGTATATGCCACATAGGTCATGACACCATAATAGGTGTGTATTTTGAATTAATTTGTATATAAAACACTATAATGCAGTGTAATGTATCGTTCACAAAGATTGAATTTGTTGGGTCTAAATAATGTGAGACCTAGGTAAGCATGCGAAATGACGTGGTATTTAAAGCGTGTATTTATCTGCAGGTCGCAATCCGACTCAGTAACAGTACTGCTGTCCAACATGTGAAGGATTTTATACAAACAATTATATTTTAATTTTGGCATATACAAACAAATTGAATGTTGATAAGTATAAAACTACCAGTCTTTCTTCACTGTTGTTTATCACAGAGTATTGCACGTGGTATGAGAAATAGACAAAAGACTGTTTGTACTGCCGCCTCGGCATTGGTGAGCAAGGCTGTGTACAGTCGAAACGCGTACAATGGTGGCCAGACAATAAAATACAGAGTATCCACACACGTCGTCGTCATCCTTGTTTCAAGGGAAACGGTGGAATTGTTACTGACCGGCTCTCGTGAGGACCGTTAAGGCAACGCGCCCTTTGATTTGGAGCAGCAGCGGCAAGTTGCGAGAGAACACGATGGAGGATATATATATACATATGATTTTGTGTGGCATGTGATTTAAATGCAAGCTGAATCCTGGAGTTCGGGTTGTGTGCAATACCCGCCAGGTCACGCTGTTTTTAAAATTTTGTGCTGCTATCATTGAAGTTGTTTTTATTAATTTTAGCGGGGTGCAGGGTTACCGCTGTTGCCCGGCCTTCCGGACTCCCTGGTGTCGCCGAGAGGAGAGGCGGTTGATTGGAGGGACAGGGAGGCGGGGAACAGGGCTGTGATTCGGCGGGTGGACTGGGCATGGTATTTAAACCCAGCTGGCCGTGACGCGTAGCGCTGAATCCTGGAGTTCGGGTTGTGTGCAATACCCGCCAGGTCACGCTGTTTTTAAATTTTGTGCTGCTATCATTGAAGTTGTTTTTATTAATTTTAGCGGGGTGCAGGGTTACCGCTGTTGCCCGGCCTTCCGGACTCCCTGGTGACGCCGCGAGGAGAGGCGGTTGATTGGAGGGACAGGGAGGCGGGGAACAGGGCTGTGATTGGGCGGGTGGACTGGGCATGGTATTTAAACCCTGCTTCCCGCGACCGCCTAGGGCAAGCCCGTCTGCGCCCGTCCGCGCTCGTATCGGGCTCAGGGCGAGACCCCCTGGTTCTGGTACACCGGATGCTTTAAGATATTCCCCCAAACAGCTCAGAAGCCTGGACCAAGAAGGTGGAAGGGCCTGCTGCCCTAGGTTTTTACCTAGCACACGGCCAGGAGAGCTGGCCGCTAAGTGTGTGCTCTGTCACTGTCCTTTGCCAGACATTCTGGCCTACTGCTGCAATGTCTCGGTCAAAGAGGGGAAGGGCCCGCAGCACCTAGGTACAAACATTCCCCCATGGAAATGCCTATTGTTAAACGCCAGGTCGCTGGTGAAACATAGCCTGGAATGCAGTCTGCTCATTGAAGAGCATCAGATTATGATGGCGTTCATTACTGAGGCCTGGACGGACAATACCTCAGGTCCTGATATTGTGAAGGCCTTGCCTGTAAATTTTGTTTGCCACACGCTGGACCGACCCTTAAGAAAAGGGGGAGGGCTAGCTGTTATTTACCACAATAGTCTGGAACCCTCCTTTTCAATAGCCTCTAATCAAGCATGTGAAGCTCTATCTATCTGTGTCCGACTCTCCCCTCATAATACCTTTAAAGCATTGTTGATCTATCGTCCTCCTGGTTATAGAGGCGCGTTCCTGGACTCGCTCAGCGCTTTGCTGGAGGAGGGATTGTGCTCAAACTCCTTTACCATCATGGGAGATTTTAATTTCCATCTGGAGGATGCCTTAGATCCGGATAATAAGAGACTTATGGATCTTATGCATGGAGGGGGGCTAGATCAAAGGGTGGTTGGACCATCTCATATAGCGGGGCATACCCTGGATGGCATTTTTTCTAATAGCTCCAGTTTGGACATATTGGATACTCTGCCGCTTCCGTGGACAGATCATGCAGCTATCATTTTCACACTTTCACAAGTGCCTCAGATCAAGGCCGATTCCAAGCCAAGGGAAAGAATTGCCACTCGAGCATGGAAAAATATAGATGGGATTGAGATGGGTAACTTTTTAACCTTAAATACCCCCAGCATTCCAGCAAATGTAGATAAAGCAGAGGAGAGTTACTCAAGGTGGATTGAGAGGGCTTGTGATAAATTTGCGCCAGTTAAATTTGTTACTCCAAGGCGGGCTCAGCCCTCTGCTCCTTGGTTTACTGACACTCTGCAAAAATACAAAACTGACTGCAAGAGGCTTGAGAGAGTATGGAGGAATGGGTATAGTCCCAATAATAAAGATAGGTACAAAGAAAGCCTCACCATCTATAAGAAATTAATTATAGAATCCAAAAAAGCCTACTTCGCTGAGCAGATAAAGAAGGCCAATTCTTCCTCCAGAGAATTGTTCAGGACCATTACGAAGCTTACGATCCCTACCAAACCCGCTACACACAGTAGTCCGGCACTGTGCGAATCTTTAGCCTCCTTCTTTCGGAATAAGGTGGAAGGGATTTTCTCCTCCTTCTCCAAAGATCAGGGAGAGGTAGGGGAAGCTACAATTAGCCTCAATTTGAGGGTGAGGTCGGCATCCGGATAAACTAGAGAGTTTTAGTCCGTTACAGATTGGAGGAGGTTATAAGTCTTCTTCTGGCTGCCCGGTCAGGCTCACCCAATGATCCTGCCCGGTGGCGGTACTTAAAAAATGTCCCGAGGTCATTGCAATGACACTTACCCCAGTGTTCAACACCATCATTGACTCGGTAACTATCCTAGGAGGTGGAAGTTTGCCTCTATCCTGCCCTTAATAAAAAAACAGTCTGGATAAAAATGACCCTAATAGCTACAGACCCATATCCTGTCTCCGCTTCCGGCCAAGTTGGTGGAGAAGGCCATAAATAGGCAACTAAGCTCTTTTTTCAAAGAACTAAGGCACTTGACCGGACGCAGTTCGGGTTTCGTGCAGGACACAGCACAGAATTGGCCTTGGTTAGGGCCACTGAGGAGGTGAGAGTGGCGGTGGACCAGGGTGGGGTGGCTATTTTGATTCTGTTGGACCTATCGGCGGCTCTTCGACACGGTCCATCATGCTGTTCTGATGGACAGGTTGTCGGGGGCGGGGTAGAAGGCGCTGCCTGGAGCCTCCTGAAGTCCTTTTAGCCGACAGAGTCCAGACAGTTGACCTGGGGCTTGATAAATCTAAGCCTTTTGCCCTTCCGTGTGGGGTACCGCAGGGATCATCTCTGAGCCCCACGCTTTTTAACATTTATGTCAGCCCACTGGCGGCTCTGATAAGATCCTTTGGCCTGCAACTCACTTCCTATGCAGATGACACACAAATTGTGTTATCCATACAGCGAGGGTCCCAAGTGGATATGGCCGCGAGGTGCCATGATTGCCTGAAAGATATTGCGGGCTGGATGGCCTCGAATTGCCTTAAATTGAATGCTGGGAAGACCGAGGTCATGATATTTGGGAACAATCCTAACATCTGGACGCCGGATATGTGGCCTGATGCGCTGGGGATGCCCCCAGTCCCCACGTGCACGGCAAGGAATTTGGGCGTGATCATGGACCAGAAACTTGATTTTGGGGATCAGGTTAGTAAAGTGGTTTCGACATGCTTCCATATCCTTAGGATATTGAGGAAAATTACATTTTTTCTTCCGGCCGATGGTTTCAGGTTAGCAGTCTCAGCCCTTATTCTGTCACGCTTGGACTACTGCAATAGTCTGTATCTGAATTTGAAAAAAAACATCTGCACAGATTACAGCTGGTCCAAAACGCGGCGGCGAGACTGCTGACAGGCATCCCAAGGTTTGCCTCCGTTCGAGAGGGACTCCGGCTACTGCACTGGCTGCCGGTATCAAGACGAGCTCAATCTTAAGGCTCTGTGCCTCGTTTTCAAAGCATTGAGGGGCAGTGGCCCAGAGTTCTTGAGTCGGTGCTTCACTTGGTATGTGCCAGGGAGAGCGCTGCGCTCGTCCGAGGGCAGACTAGTTGTTGTACCCCGAATAAAAAAGGCTAGTTGGGGAGGACATAGCTTTTCATACTGTGCAGCGAAGGCCTGGAACAGCTTGCCGGTGCATATCAGGAATGCCGAGGAGCTCCTTTCTTTTAGAAAGGGGCTGAAGACTTGGTTATTTAGGGATTAGGCCCCCGTGCTCCAGGGACTCAGTGTGCAGCGCCAGGACACCCTTGGGTAAAAGTGCGCTTTATAAGCTCATAATAATAATAATAATAATAATTTCTATCCCCTCATGGTTATATTTGTTTAAGAACTGTACCATTCCAATATGTCTGCCACAGTAATGGCCTTCCAATTCCGTTCTTTGGCGCTGAGTGACAGTTTATATAAGCCTCTTCAATTGGGTGTATGTTTCACGTGATCAAGATCCCCAGAGGATCGAAACGCGTTGTGAAATAAACTACAGTGGACATATTTTTGGTGGAATTCTTTGTATCCCTGAGAGCGCGCGGATGCGTTTTTGTGGTGTATTGGATTGCCGGTGAGCTCCGCCGGCGTGCGCGCCTCTCTCAACGGGTCCCAGACAGTTCGGAAGGGGCTTTCTGGATGTGTGATATATATATACATATATATTTATATATATTACCTACTGGCGGTCGCCAGTAGGTAGTTATAGTTAGGACCTATTTTCCATAGGAAATTCACAACATTCTATTTCCAATAACTTTGGCGCCGGTTGATGAATCTTCGTGAAATTTTTAAAACTCGTGGGGCGCTCCGGTCCGCTCCTATCCTGAAAGTCTCGGGGTGATTCGTCAAGTGGGGGCCGAGAAAAAATGGGGGTCCCAAAACGTGTTTTCCCGATGCAATTTTCCATAGGAACCTTTAGTCGCAGCTACAGCCCGAACTGCTGAACGGAATTACACCAAATTTGGCAAAAAGGTAGCCCTTGGTTCAGAGTCATGCCTTTTGGTTAAATGGTGTAAATCCGTTCAGTAGTTCCTGAGAAATTTGAAAAGAAAACACATATATATCTGGGCGGAGCCTAACCACACATGTCATCGTGAGATCTGATTGGCTGTCAGCACTTCATCCTGGAATTGCTGGCAGCCATCTTGGGACCAATATAAATGATAGTACCCCATTGAAATGCATTGTAGTGAATCGAAGATTTTGAGGGTTACCAAAAAGGAGAACTATAAAGGGTGATAACAGACTTTAGTTACATTAGAATTCATTTGTTGATGGTACCATACTAATTTCAGGAATTGTGGTGTGTTCTAAGGTGATTTTACCCTGTGAAAAACCTTCTGCTGGGATATCATGAATCATGTTTGAGAGAAAACTATTTTCACATGCTTGTCCCATACAGTTTTGGAAGGTGCTCCAGAAGCTAAAATGAGAGCATATTTTCTGTAAATTCACATTATCTTTCTCAGTCATGTGAGAATGAAGTCTGACATTCTCAGTAAAACATGTACATCCAACAAGGGCAGAGACTGTCAGTTGATTCCTTTGTGTTCTACTGCAGCTTCCCAGAGTGTTCTAAAGAACAACTAGAGTGCTAACAGCCTTACTTATGACAAACGTATGGCACACCTGAAGCCATCTTGATTGGAATAAACTGGTAACACTTAAAACATTTAATTTAAAAAGGAACAAAATGATGGGGTTCATTTTATCATAGAAATTATGGTTAGTGCTGTAGAAAGAAAAATTAGGACATGTTTCAAGTGTGATCTCAAATATCTTCCTCTTATATTTCAACAGGAGCAGCCTGTCAGTTGATGCCTTTGTGTTCTACTGCAGCTTCCCAGAGTGTTCTAAAGAACAACTAGAGTGCTAACAGCCTTACTTATGACAAAAGTATGGCACACCTGAAGCCATCTTGATTGGAATAAACTGGTAACACTTAAAACATTTAATTTAAAAAGAAACAAAATGATGGGGTTCATTTTGTCATAGAAATTATGGTTAGTGCTGTAGAAAGAAAAATTAGGACATGTTTTAAGTGAGATCTCAAATATCTTCCTCTTATATTTCAACAGGAGCAGCCTGTCAGTTGATGCCTTTGTGTTCTACTGCAGCTTCCCAGAGTGTTCTAAAGAACAACTAGAGAGCTAACAGTCTTACTTATGACAAAAGTATGGCACACCTGAAGCCATCTTGATTGGAATAAACTGGTAACACTTAAAACATTTAATTTAAAAAGGAACAAAATGAAGGGGTTCATTTTGCCATAGAAATTATGGTTAGTGCTGTAGAAAGAAAAATTAGGACATGTTTTAAGTGAGATCTCAAATATCTTCCTGTTATATTTCAACAGGAGCAGCCTGTCCAGTTGATGCCTTTGTGTTCTACTGCAGCTTCCCAGAGTGTTCTAAAGAACAACTAGAGTGCTAACAGCCTTACTTATGACAAAAGTATGGCACACCTGAAGCCATCTTTATTGGAATAAACTGGTAACACTTAAAACATTTAATTTAAAAGGAACAAAATGATGGGGTTCATTTTGTCATAGAAATTATGGTTAGTGCTGTAAAAAGAAAAATTAGGACATGTTTCAAGTGTGATCTCAAATATCTTCCTGTTATATTTCAACAGGAGCAGTCTGTCAGTTGATGCCTTTGTGTTCTACTGCAGCTTCCCAGAGTGTTCTAAAGAACAACTAGAGCGCTAACAGTCTTACTTATGACAAAATTATGGCACACCTGAAGCCATCTTGATTGGAATAAACTGGTAACTCTTAAAACATTTAATTTAAAAGGAACAAAATGAGGGGTTCATTTTGTCATAGAAATATGGTTAGTGCTGTAGAAAGAAAAATTAGGACATATTTTAAGTGAGATCTCAAATATCTTCCTGTTATATTTCAACAGGAGCAGCCTGTCAGTTGATGCCTTTGTGTTCTACTGCAGCTTCCCAGAGTGTTCTAAAGAACAACTAGAGTGCTAACAGTCTTACTTATGACAAAAGTATGGCACACCTGAAGCCATCTTGATTGGAATAAACTGGTAACACTTAAAACATTTAATTTATAAAGGAACAAAATGAGGGGTTCATTTTGCCATAGAAATTATGGTTAGTGCTGCAGAAAGAAAATTTAGGGCATGTTTTAAGTGAGATCTCAAATCCTCTTCTATTTCATTAGAAAATTCTGACATGCAGACTGAAACAATCACTTTCAATACCAGCAGTAGACTTCCAGTTAACTCCCTGGTGAGCAGTAGCTTTACTACAGTGATCTAATGAACAACTAGAGTGCTAACATTCTGAATTTATGGCAAATGTGTGACACATCTGAATGCCTTCTTGATGGAATCAAAGTAAAAAACTGAAAGCATTTCCAACTGAGGAGTCTGCAGTAAATGACGAAATTAGGAAACTTCAGAACAAATAGGTCTCCCAAGATGGCCACCAGAGAAAAAAGAGCCCAAATGTAGCACAAATATCACCCAGATGTAGCCCACATATAGCCCAATGACAGAAGTGTGCAAAACACTTTTTATTTTTAGTTTTTCTGCAGTTTTATATAGTGCAAACTGGTCAGGTATTGGAGCGTTACATCTTACTTGGACCCCTTTATTGCGTATTTTGCACGTAAGTATATGAGATTGATCTTGCGAAACATTGAACTTTACGATTCTGTTAACCTGAAGTTGCTCTGAACCGGGCTTTGTAACACCCGTTTTTACCTACTGGTTTTAATTAATTCTCACTGTATTGTATTAGGAAAGAGGATTTACTGTTTTTATGTACACTTTTATGATCTATGTTTCTAAATCAGCTCAAATAAAGTTTAATGAATTCTATGGCAGGACGGAGGCGAGGATTATGCATCTTTCCTCACTTTATTTGCATAGCAGTTCAAAGAAAACGTAACACAACAATCATTAAACAAAAGACTACACAACCCATGAACCATTAGGGGGGTAGTCTCCAAGGCAACTATAGTCCAATCATATCACAGTCCATCGTATATAATATCTAAGGGTGGGCGGAATTTGCGTAATCGCGTTACGCAAAGGTCCGCGAAATGGTAAAAAACACGCGGAATTGCTTGTTCCGCCCGTTCGCGATGCTTTTTCCTGTTCGCGAACGCTGTTTGCGTGCTCGGGGGGAAATATCTCGCGAACACGCACTTTGAAAGCGCAACAAGCAAAAATTCCGCGAAGACGCGGATCGGGGAATTTTTGGCAATTTCGCGTTCTTCCGCGGAACGCGAAATTACCCAAATTCCGCAAATTCCGCGAGCGGAACAGAATTTACTGCCCAGGCCTAATAATATCGTGACGTCCCTTCTGCTTCCTCTTTCTTCACTGCTCGTCAGTTAAGTGCATTCCTTACATTCTTGGCTTAATCTGACGTTGTTGCTGTTTGTATAGCGGTTTCTTGTGCACGATATTAGCATTATTGCCTTGGTATTGTTTCAAATTCCCTGCGCAGCAGGCTCTTGCCCGAGCGCGTTCTCCCCCTCGCAGTTTGTCCCGCTGTGTGCTCTGCGCGCGGTGAGATCCTGTCAGGCGCGGTCTGGTCCGAGCGAGGCAGCTCCGTCGAGCGCTCCCGCTGGTCTTTACGTGCGTTTGGGAATCCGGTCACTCCTTTAGTGTCCGCTTGATTCCCGACCAACCTCGCCTAATTTTGACACCGCTACGCGGTGATTTCCCCACACGGCCACGTTAGTGACCAGCGCCACCTGGTGGTGGTAATTGGTATTGCGCCTCAGTCTATCCTTATAACAGCTCGGGAAAGCCCAGCTGTTGGAGCACCGGCGAGGGGCTGTCTTAAGGATTTTAAGGGCATTTGTTCTGTGCTCACACCCTCTGCTATCATGTCTTCTCCAGAAGACCATTTTACTCCTCCTACCAGGAAGTGGAGGAGGAATGGCCCCCAACTTCTCCCTCCAGCAGTGGACCAAGCCCTCTCTCTGGCTATTTCTAGGGCGCTGGCTCCTCTTAGGGATCAGGTTGATAAGCTGGCGAAAAGCATCCCTGGGGTGTTCAGTGACCCAGATCTGGTGGTGGCGGGTCCAAGTAGCTCCCAGATGGGGAATAAAAGGGCCGTTAAGCATAACGCGGGGCACTTGGAAGGATTTGATAAACTTACGGAGACCTTCCTCAAGAGTGCGCGAACGCTAAAACATGCACCCTACCGGGAGGAGGAGGGACCCGGGGAAAATTGCGACACTGTCACCACTATTGTAGACCCCGACGGCGGGTTTCCCTTAGAGGGAGAGGGTGTATCGGAGGACGATTTCTCCTCCGATGAGGATAAGGACTCGGGCGTCCCTGGCGTCCAGAGTCCCACTCCTCTCAGTCCCCGGTTGGGGACGGGGTCCACTCGGACATGTTCAAGCCTACCCAAATTTACCATCCTAGGTCGGCAGAGTGGACACCTGACGCTCAAAGTGGCAGAGTATGTGGTGGGGAAAATCCATCAACCCCTTGAAAGGGAGGTCAGGAATAGGATGAGGGAGAATGCCCCAGGCCCTCACTGAAGGGGAAGGTGGCACACACGCCTGAAATTGATGAGAAACTATGTACCTTTTTCTCCAAGTATATGAGGGATCCCAAGAAAGGAATTGATAGGTCTTGGACGTGGTAGGGCCCTTGACCCAAATTATTCAATTGACGGAGCGTTCCAAAGAGTCAGGATCCCCTTTGTCCACGGATATTGTGGCTGGTTGGGCGCACTACCCTAAACCCTAAAACACTACCCCTCCACTACCCAAACACCACTGCACTACCCTAAACCCTAAAACACTACCCCCAGCACGACACCCTACACTACCCAAACATAACTGCACTACCCTAAACCCTAAAACACTACCACCAGCACAACTCCCTACACTACCCAAACACCACTGCACTACCCTAAACCCTAAAACACTACCCCCAGCACGACTCCCTACACTACCCAAACACCACTGCACTACACTAAACCCTAAATATACCCCCAGCATGACCTCCCACACTAGACAAACACCACTGCACTACCCTAAACCCTAAAACACTACCCCCAGCATGACCCCTACACTACCCAAACACCACTGCACTACCCTAAACCCTAAAACACTAACCCCAGCATGACCCCCTACACTACCCAAACACCACTGCACTACCCTATACCCTAAAACACGACCCCCTACACTACACAAACATGACTGCACTACCCTAAACCCTAAAACACTACCCACAGCATGACCCCCTTCACTACACAAACACCACTGCACTGCCCTAAACCCTAAAACACTACCCCAGCACTACCCCTACACTACCCAAACACCACTGCACTAACATAAACCCTAAAACACTACCCCAGCACAACCCCTACACTACACAAACACCACTTCACTACCCTAAACCCTAAAACACTACCCCCAGCATGACTCCCTACACTACCCAAACACCACTGCACTACCCTAAACCCTAAATCTACCCCCAGCACGACCCCCTACACTACAAAAACACCACTGCACTACCCTAAACCATAAAACACTACCCCCAGCATGACCCCCTACACTACACAAGCACCACTGCACTACCCTAAACCCTAAAACACTACCACCAGCATGACCCCCTCACTACACTACTCAAACACCACTGCACTACCCTAAACCCTAAAACACTACCCCAGCACGACCCCTACACTACCCATACACCACTGCCCTACCCTAAACCCTAAAACACTACCCCCAGCACGACCCCCTACACACCTGCACTACCCTAAAACACTACCCCCAGCACAACCCCCTACACTTCCCAAACACCACTGCACTACCCTAAACCCTAAAACACTACCCCCAGCACGACCCCTACACCAGCCAAACACCACTGCACTACCCTAAACCCTAGAAAAGAAACCCCCACCCTATGCCCAATCCCCTTACCTCTCACTCCTCATGGTTCCTCTCTCCTCGTGGTTCCTGCTTCACATCATCTCTGAGGGGCAGTGCACCGCGTTGTGAGGAAACGGAACAGCCTCTGTTTCCTTACAACGACATGGATCGTCTACATGTTTTTAGAACACATGGTCATTTACCATACATACCTTTACAACAAAATTGTTGTAAAGGCATGCGTGGTAAATGACCATGCGTTCTAAAAATGCGTAGTAATGACTTTGTGATGTACAAGGCATGCGTGGTAATGCATGCGTTGTAATGGTATCGCAAAGTAAAAAGTCGTTGTAACGGCTGTTTGCCGATCGAAGCTGGCCCCTGTTCTTCAGTGAGACATTTATTTGATTAATTAGGAGGAAGGAATGTGTTTTTTTTTCCGAAAAGTGCATTCCCGGCTGTTGTATTGTGAAAGTGTCCGCGTGGCCTGGTTTCACTTCCGGTGAGAGAGTGGAAGAGTCTGTTTGGATCTAAAGGAGTTCTGTTGTCATGTCATCAGAAAACATTGTAGTGTAGCTCCTATTTCCCTAATAGGCTCTGCGCATTGGAAAAATATACCCTATAGGTTTGACATAGGACTAAGGTCAGTATGTCCCTATCGAGTATATTAAACTTAATTACTTGTGCCAGCTAGCTCAGAGGCCACTAGAAACTCCTTGACAAACAAGAAGGGAGTAGTTTCTGGCAGCCGCAAAACATGACCACTTTGTTTCCCTTTAGAATCAGAACGTGTCCCATAGTCGTGGAAACAATAGATAACTATTTCACTCAGCTCAGTCGTGCATGCTTAGTTTTCCTCAAAGTTAAACAGAAAGAATAGACGGGCGTTTCAATAAAAGATTTATTGAACAGTCTTGTTTCTGGTGTAAGTAAAATGTGCTGTTACGATCACAAGACAGTATGCAAGATAAATAATGTACAGCGTAAGCAGTAGAAAGAAATAATACTGCACTAACATGATTTTTAGTAGATATTCATTTACATAAATAACACAGACTAAAAAATACGAGTACTCATACGATGCGTTTCTAAGCTAGTTCTACCCCAATGTACCTAACCTAACCTAGGTGTAGGGAGAGGTATGAAGTAGGTGAAGTATTCCTTACTATAGCATACTAAGAGTATGTTAAGCCTAGTATGCCAAGTATGCCAAGAGTCCCTCTAGGTTCTAGTCAGCTCCATACCTTTTAGAATGAGAGAGGTGGGAATCTCTTTGCCAGACTCGAACTCCAACACCCCGCAAGGGAAGTTAGATCACTGGAAGCTGGACTCTCTGCGTGCAGGGATGACAGCATCTTCTCAGTGCGTCAGGCCGGGAAACGGGCTCCTCTGAAGTCGAGGTCTCCTCTAATTTACAAGGGCTAGGGAAGGTATATTTATACCTGAGAGGTACCTCACAATGTTAGCATTGACGTGAATCGGTCAGCAGAAGACGTCATGAATGAACCCCTAAGGTATAACGGTTCATGCATAATAGATGAGTCCTTGAAGAAATCAATAGTCCTGTGCTAGGAAAACTCCCGAAGCCTAAGGGTCTGTTCTTCAAGAACTCGTTGTGACGTTAGGGTGGACGGATGTCGGAGACCATGCCTGTATTTGGAGTGCATGGTTTAATGCCTAAATAAGGACTGGGATTC
Organism: Calotriton arnoldi; assembly: GCA_963921515.1. NCBI lineage: Eukaryota > Metazoa > Chordata > Amphibia > Caudata > Salamandridae > Calotriton > Calotriton arnoldi. The sequence continues at coordinate 2,084,741 of CAWUFW010002062.1, forward strand.
TATGCCTATATAAGGGCAGGGCGAATTGTGCCTATATAAGGACATGATACAGGCAAGCCCGTGTATGGACACCCTAAGAGGAAAACAACACCCACTCCACTTTCGTGTGTACGATAATACTAAAATGCTAAACATTTAAAAATGCTAAACATTAAATGGAGTACCGCATATTGCTAAAATATTTCCTAAAAACCGTTTAAAAGGCATTTAAAAACCCATTAGAATGCAAAAGGTACTGTACATTTTAAGCATTGCTTTTCATTTCCGGCATATACTTTAAAATAAAATGCAATATGAATGAAAGAAGCAGTAATATATACATGTGACAAAAAATGATCGATAAGTTTGTTCAAAATCAAAGTCATTTCACGTCATGGAAATTAATAAACCGTTTTAGACACACAAGATGACTAAGTGTCCGTGGAAGTACCGCGAAGTCTGTACTATAAGGCTAGTTCTACTTTAAGCAGATTGAAGTGCCATTTTAGTTCGAAAAATGGGAAAAGTTCAAATTTGGAAGAGTTCCAAGTTCTTTGAAAATGAAGGCCAAATTGTTACTGCATCTCTGGAACACTGTATGCTGAAGCAGAGTCAGTGTACGGGTCTGGTGTAAACATGAGATCATCTATTTCTGTAGACAAAACATCGTCCACTGAAGTTGGTGTCAGTTGGAACACCTCGTGTAGTAGATTAATTGCACAGAGATGTGAAGCATCGCTTTCAGCATAAGTTGCTGCAACAATGTTCGCGTCCGTTGTTACCTGTGTGCCTTTAGATCTTTCTCGTACCTCAGCAGCAGCCGGAAGCGTCTGTGAGATCTCAATGAATGCTGACATCAGGATTGGCAGCCTCTGGGGACAACACAGAGCATGGGCCGTTATCGGGACCAGCAGAGTATCGACATCCGTTGGCGTTGCTGATGGAAATGTTAGACAGGTGTCCAACACGCATTCTTCACCGCATAGCAGGCATCGTAGAACAGGTAAGATGCAATCTTGCCAGATTGGTCTGAATGACAGGAACCACGTGGTATTAAGTTCCAGTAGACGAGTCATGCCCAAAAGCTGTACTATTCGCTCACGGCACTTTCGTTCAAGGAGAGCCTTCTCCATTTCGCTCGGAGTGATGTCTGCGAATAGGCTGTCCATAGCGTAATAGCAGGAAGAGAAATAGAATTCCGGCAACAAGTGCTAGAATTAATGGTATGCCACCAAACACCGAATGTGCAAAGTTCGGGATTATTCCGAGTATTGCCTGGAAAGGTGCTAACAGACCGGAGCAGATGCTCTTAAATACATGCACAATTCCACTTGTATCAGACATGTTGAAGATACGTATTATCATTTCTACGAAATGTATAGGGCAGTTTGTACGTATTAAAGTCTGTATCTCAGCCGAAGTCCTTGCTACTTGTAGATCATAGGTTTCTTTGGCCGAGGTCAAAGGCACTGTTTGCTGTAAAAGCATGGCTTTCATTCTGCTCAAAGTATCAAATCTTATGAAAGAGACATTCAGCGAAGGCCACAAAGGTGACTCCCTGACTGTGTCTATTGGGGGAAACAATACTTGCATACAGCAAGTGACCCTGGAGTTGACCGTTACTAGATATGGGATGCCTGGCAACATGCCGCAGCAACTCTGATCATTCAACATGAGGTAACTCCTATTAGAAAGTTGTCCAAACGTTGGATTAATCACAGCAGCTGGTGTACCCTGCTGATGGCAAGACAAATTTGCCACAGAACCATTACAAGCCCTGTGTAAAGAAATGTCCTGACATATAAGTGAACAGCTCAGTGCACTTTTACAGTGTGTACCGCTCAAAAACACTTCACGATCCCCACTCCAACATCTATATGTATACGGTAAATCCCAAGATGTCTTAATGTATTCCTTACCCAACCTTTCATATTTGCCTGCTTGCATTTGTCTGAGGCAATACTGAAACTGAAAAGTAGTCACAGGTAATGTGATTTTGCCATGAATGAGCCATTCTGTAGCTGGTTTTTCTGCCACTGTGAATGCTAATTTTTCCAGTTTTTCAATGCTCAGCACTGTATACTTTGCTCCTCTTTGTGCCAGTTCGATCTGTTTATCAGTTAGATTGTAGTCTGCAAACAGAGCCGACGTGTTGATGAAACGCCAAGGCACATAGCCCGCTCGCAAAGATTGCAGCGTCCAGCTTAATAACACAATAGAACGTAATTGAGATTGGCCTTGTTGTAACATCGCCAAATCTTGTTCTAGTATGTCGATAGCAGAGGATACAATGCCATCCAATGAATATATCCTGGAGGACAAAGTTGTTAACCCATTGTCGACCACAGAGAGGGTTTTCTCTAAATTAATACGATCAAGTTCACGTATTCGTTCTGCGGCCTCCATCTGTGACACTTTCCATGCTTCATTATAAGCAGCGTAAATGCCGGCATATATGAAACGTTTTTGACGCGGTTTTCTTGGTCCAAGCAAGAATTCCCTAAGGTCTGCGTCTTCTTTAAATAAGGATAAGTGTTGTTTCACATCCTGTAGTGTAGATTTCTGAAGCCAATCTAGGCATAATTTTCCTACACTGTATGTTGTTACTACCCCCGGATGCTGTCTTTGGACGTATCTTGGGTCTGGCCTATGAATAGTAAAGCCCTGAGTTTTATTCAGGAATCTTTCCTGACAGTTGTTCGTGTCTGTGGGCCAGATCAACCATTTTTTCCAATCAGGATTAGATCTGTTGAGTTGTAGTATATTGTCAACTGTCACCACTGCCTTTGTATTATTATCACTGGCAGGTGTTGGTACAGAAGGTGTTTTCATCTCTTTGATCTTGGCTAATCCAAGACAAGATGTTTGTTGGATAGTTTCATTCAAAAACATTATTTGTTCAGGGATGATACAGGCTCTAAATAAAGCTTCTATTCCCTGCACTTGCCAATCTTTAGTACCCCAGACAGTTTTTGTGTCTATTGTGTCTTTCCATAAGTCGAAACCCTGTCTAGACAGTTGGGCAATAAATGCTGCAGAGTAAATCTGTTTTGTATAAGTTAACATAATTTTTTGTCCTGTTTTGTTTACATTTTTGTAGTAAAACGTTTCTGGATCAGATGTATTGTACCCTGAAAAATATGGAAACTTGTTAGCAAATGTTTTTGAACTACCTTGTTGTGGTGTAGGACAATGCTCCCATTGGTTAAACATAAACACATTTCTCGGGTATGCAGATTTATGCAAATAATGATGACCATAGTGGTTGTAACAATACAGTTGTTCATAGTCTGATGAACCCTCTAAATATTCATTTTTAGAAAATGCAGCAGATTTCTCTAGGTCAAACATTATGTCGTTTACAGTCTCAAAGTCCCAATCATCAGAATAGGTACTGCACGAAATTAGATCACTTAGTGAAATTTTAAACAATGCGGAATGTTCAATTGTTCAGTCGGGCCGAAGATAGCAAAATCTGTTTTGTCCCACACTATACCATCCTGTATAGGAACAGCTGTGATGTTCACTGATGACAAGTCTCTTGCTTCACGATGGGAAGATTTATGAGGTTTCAAATGTACGTTCACATCTTTTCCTTCAGTGTTCACATGGATGTATCTGCCACTTATAAGCACGCTCACAGTTGTAACCAAAGCTAGCCAGAGCAGGAAAACAAAAAGTCCAGATGTAATCCAGAGTTCAATCCATGGAGAAACCAAATAAGTCTTTTTCAAAAGGTGAAGAAAGTCTTGTACTTGCTGCTTGAATTTCAATGATGCTGGCATCATTTCAGGTTCACTCGGATCTTCTGAGAACGTATCAAAGTTAATGAAATAGCCAGAAGCAGTTCTGTCAATTGTTGGAATTGCATCAGGATTTGTAGAAATCGCTGGAACCAGTTGATCACTTGCTACATTGGTGTAGACAGGTGTATTTGGACGAACTGTTACTTGATTTTCAAGAGGGATGAGTTCCATTGCATTGTTGCTTAGTCCTTCATCTGTTACAGCTGAATTCTCGATGGTTATCAGTCTTTCAGTCTGAACCTCTTGGATAGTAGCGAGAGGAGTGCGTCTGCTACTAGGTCGGAGTCCACGTGGTCTACTATTTAGTATTGGCCACATACTGTGGTTTGATGAGGTCGATGGACACAAATCTTTTCTCCTTTCTTCCAGCAAGGGGCGGCAGAAGTGCTGTTCTTGTTCCTTGAACTGCTAGGACAGGTACTGGTTGTCTGTAAGAAGGTCCAAATTCCTTCTTGTCCGCAATTTTTTCTCTGACTAGATCCCCAACTTTTGGAATCCAGACAGGCCTTGCTGGGACCGCCGGGTTTTCCCCAGTGGTGGTTGGCTGTAGGAATACGTTGCTTTGTTTCGTTCTTAACTCATTCAGTTCCTGTAAAACAGCCAAACAATCTTTGATATCAAACGTTTTATTTTCCACCACTGTGCCTACGTCATCGAGATCTGGTACCCACATTCTTGTCCCAAATAGGACCTCATATGGAGTGACCCCCCTAGAGAACTTCTTGGCAGGTTATTCAATGAGCGTTGGACCCCATAAAGATGTTTGACCCACCCATCACCCGAACCTAATACCCTAGCTGTTATAGACTGCTTTATGTCCCGGTTTTTCCTTTCCACAACCGAATTTCCCTCAGGATGGAATGGAGAGGAGTACCATCAATGCAACGCCCAGACTGGCCATGGCTTCTTTGTAAGCCCGAGAGCTAAACGCAGGGCCCTGGTCAGAATGTAGCGTGCCTATTGCGTATGTGCCGATAAAGACTCGCAAATCTTTTATAACAGTTCGAGCATCAGCCGAGCGCTGAGGCCATATCCATAGGAACCTTGATTCAGTATTTGTGGGATTGCACTTGTCCAGTAGGACGCAGGCGCGTAGATAGTCTATTGCTGTCTAACAGTGGTGTCTTTACTGGGTTGCCGCATTCGCAGCATGGTGTCTGGTGGCTCTCTCGCTGTAATTTACAGTCTAAGCAGTTATTGATGAATATGTGAATTTCTGTATTCATTCCAGGCCACCAGTACATTTCTTTTAACGTCAAAATTGTTTTAGAGATCCGTTGTTGTGACAGACCCTCCCCCAAATGTGTTTCATACATCAAAGCTGCTCTACATTCCATGTTTGGAATTACCCTATCCCCCATTCCAGGGATTCAAGCAAAAGGAACGTTGTTTGCATCAATTACATAAGAGTACTTGAGTGGAAACTTTTTTGGTAACGCTGCACTGCTGCCCTTGCTTGAAGCATTGACAGCCAACATTATCTCACCGTCTATTAACGAGTGATCGCAGCTACGGAAGCCATCTGAACAGCCCCCTTTGCGGCTTCGTCAGCCAATGAATTCCCTGCAACGTGAATGCCATCACGTTGATGACTCAGTGTGTGGATCACGTGAGCCTTTGGTAGTTCGTTTTTCAACTGAACTACTTGTTCCCAAAGCATTTTGTGCTTTATTGTGCCACCTTTCGCATCTTTGAAACCATTTTCAAGCCAGTTTTGTATATATTCATTATACGACTGAACACAGTAAAGGAATCGCACACTATCAGTGTGGGGAATTCTCGATCTGTACTTTCAAGTGCCAGTTTGAATGCTTGTAGTTCAGCTCGCTGAGCTGTACAATCTCCTAGAGATTGAGTTTTTGTGACCATAGGTCTGAAGATGCCATCTCGCATGCGACCTTTAACGATTGCACACGCTGCACTGTAAGCTTGCTTACTCCCTGTTGCGGGCTGTGCGGATCCGTCAGTGTAAATTATGAATTCTTACTGATCGAGAGGCAGAATTTCAGTGGGCAGAGGACATTCTTGTTCATATTGCAGGAATGCTTGTGTTTTTAAATCAGGATCAAAAACATATTCAACATCTGTTGCAGCAAGAGAATTAACCCATTGTATCCATCTTGGATGTAATGCTTTAGCATTTGGAATGCTTGCTTTTGTGACCGCTTCTAAAGCCGGTACTGGGGTTACGACAATAATGCGCTATCCCTTGGGCTAAGGCTCTTTCTTTTGCTACAGCGGTTTGAACTGCTGTCAGAATTTTTTCAGTTGAACTGAAGCGCATTTCCGCTTGTGTGTACAAATGAGATTTGTATGCGATTGGTATTTTCTCACCCTCATTGAATGTTAAGTAGGTGAATCCATATTGACCCGAAATTATTCGGATCACCAGGTTGCGTTGACTTACGCGTGTTTGTAAGTGATTTGTTGCTAACATGTTAGCCTGGAGTGAACGCAAAATTTCTGTGTGTTCCTGTGTCCAGTTTTTGATTGAAAAATCAGGTTTGATTAATGCGTAGAGAGGTTTAACCCTTTCTGCGTAATTTAGAATGTATGTTCTTCCAAAGTTTAGGAAACCCAGGATGGATTGTAAGTTTTTAGGGTTTTTGGAGGTTGGAGCAGCGCACATTTCTCTAGAAAGTTAGCTGCCAAGCTCTTGCCTTCACTTGAAAGCTCATATCCTAGAAATAGGACATTGAGATGGGCAATTCGGGACTTTTAAAGTTGAATTTGTAGCCCTCAGAGGCGAAGCCCAGTATAATGGTGCTCACCCTGTTCAAGTGTTTGTCCAGGTCATCGTCCGTCAGATATATGTCATTGACATAGGACAATGCCTCATTGTCATAAATTTGTAGTAACTCCGTTACCCTCGCTGAGAATACACCTGGGCTGTTCTTGAACCCTTGTGGGAGTCGACAAAAGTGACGCTGGGTCCCCATTATGGAGAATGCTGTTAAGTACCTGCTTTCAGGTGCTATGTTTTGACAAAAGAAACCATTTGAGATGTCTAATGTTGTTTTGTATTTTTTACGCACAATGTTATTCATTAATGCTGTGCTATGTGCATTTTGCACTGCAAAGGTTTTAGAACAAGTGTTTAGGTGTCTGTAATCTAAAACTAGACGATATGTATTGTCTGGTTTGGAGACAGGAAACAAAGGATTGTTCATTGAGGAGGTGCATGTTTCAATCACCCCTTGGTATTCAAGTTGATCTAAGATCTCCCTGACCTGTTTTTTAGCTTCTTGCTTTATTGGATACTGCCTTTGTGTAGTTGGTTCATGTTTCAGATGTATTTTATGGTGAGGTGAATCCTCATCCCATCCTACATGATTTTTATATAATGCTGGGGCCTGGGCTACTGCCCATTTCCTGGCATATGTATATTTTAGGTGTATTGGAATATGGTTGGAGAAGGCAGGCATAATAATGTCCTCGCCGTGTGGGCACTCCCTGACAAATTGTGGTGGCCAGTCTTTTTCTGCTAGAAGTATGTCATAGCCCCTTGATAGTCTTTCCCAAAAAAGTGCTTTCACCTGTCTAGGTTTGTCTCCCTCCATCCGGAGTGTTATTTCATATAACTTTTGTGGAGTACTAACCCTGGTGTCTACAGTCTCAACTGTAATGTACTCATTCAAGTCCACTATCTCCAGAAGTTCCCTCAGGTTCTGGCGAACTATTGTGACTTCTGCTACACTGTCCAGCATTGTCTGAGCCCATTCTCCGTTCTTGAGTTGTGTTCTCAGTATTCTCGGCATGTCTGACCTTCAGACCTGCTACTTTCTTTTTGGAGAATTTAGGTTTTGCTTTATTTTTCGGAGCGTGTTTGTCATCTTTCGATTTCACGCGTTCTTCTCTATGTTCTGACTGTCCTCTTCTTTCCGAAGTCTGTGATGAGATCTAAAAAGGACGAGAGGAACGTGTATCAGTATCTTGATACCTGTCAGGTTTTCTCAAATTATCCCTATTCCTGAGGTTTTACCTCCTTTCAGAGGGCTCCTTTTGAGGAGACCTACCTCGGGATTGAGAATGTTTCTCGTTTGAATTTTGTTTGTTAGTCTCCCACTTCTTTTTAGAAGATGTAGGAGTTTGTTTAATAGAGTCCTTCTCAGGACTTTCAGATAGTTTTGGCTTCACTGGTCTTCCACCCAAACTATCTCTGCCTAATTCTGCATAAGATTGTTCTATAATTCTGGGTAGTTCAGTTTGATGTTCTGTAACATCTAATTCCCTTAATTTTTGGCGGATCGCCACTGCTACTGCCTCCCCTTTAATATTAGGTAATATTATTGTTGAGACCTAGTCGAAATTTTTCAGTAATTTCATACCTAAATTTAGAGCAGGCTCTGCCCTGTATTCGCTTTGAATTTGTTTCAGGACATCTGGTATTACCGCAATTGACGGAATGCCATGTGTTTTAGTATAGATGGCAGCAAAGACTGAGCCCCAAGTGGTGCAGTCTTCCAGTTGTGGTGTGATCCCCATCGGTAAACTGATGGTTAGGATTCTGTGTTTCTCATACGGGCTAGTATTTGGAAATACTGCTTCGATTTGAGTAATTTTTTGAGCTATCCAGAATGGAATTTGTTCACGTTTTGTGGGCATTTTACCCATGACTGCGTATAGAGTCTGTGGTGTAATTTTTAGTGTATTCCCCTGTTGAGGAGTTTGATTTGGAAGTGTCAATGGTGGTTGGACTGTGAAAGTCCGCATGACATATTGGACTAGTTGTCTGTAGATTTTTATTAACTCTGTAAGTTGAGTAAGTAATTCCTCGTCTGACATTTCTTCAATGTCGGGATGAGGTGTATAGCCGGCTAGAATCGGCCATGTTGCTCCTGGTCTACCTAGTGGACCGAGCCTGGTAATGTTTCTGTGATGTTTTAGGGCGCCTTTAAACCAGAGCTGATGCTCCTGGTATGTTAATGGAATTTCAATATCCTCGAAAGGAATGTATTCCTCTGGTGGATCCTCTTCTTTGTAGAAGTGAAACATTTTTGTAACTGGATTTGATTCAGGAAATATTACCCATGAATAGAATACCTCTGTCTGAAAGGATTCGTGTGCCTCTATCACGAAAACTGCTCTACCGCCTCTTGGTGGCAGGCCATGTTTTATAAGTTTTAGAGTGATGGCTCTTCTTAAGTTTGGATGGATGTCTATGACACCCTCCTCGGTTTCATTTAAACCTGTAATGTTAAAAACTGCTGCTTGGGCTGGATCAGCCACAGCTCCACCGTTTCCGGTGGCTTCAGTGTCCGAGCTATGGACATTTTGTTGTTTGAAAAATGTAGAACAAGTTTCAAGGAAACAAAGATAAGGTGCACAATATTTTGGAACAGTGTATCCTTCAACGTTGAGCAAACCAAACAGCTAATATATAGGGTACTTCCCTATGTAGCCGTGGCGGATACTTAACCCTGCCCACTCCAGACGTCTTTTGGAGTATATGGGTAGGGGTCTCTGAGAGAAAAAGCACAGCTGAGTTACTCAGTATCTAACGTTAAATTACCGCCTTACCAAACTTTGGGCGCCATGTAGTGTAGCTCCTATTTCCCTAATAGGCTCTGCGCATTGGAATAATATACCCTATAGGTTTGACATAGGACTAAGGTCAGTATGTCCCTATCGAGTATATTAAACTTAATTACTTGTGCCAGCTAGCTCAGAGGCCACTAGAAACTCCTTGACAAACAAGAAGGGAGTAGTTTCTGGCAGCCGCAAAACATGACCACTTTGTTTCCCTTTAGAATCAGAACGTGTCCCAGAGTCGTGGAAACAATAGATAACTATTTCACTCAGCTCAGTCGTGCATGCTTAGTTTTCCTCAAAGTTATACAGAAAGAATAGACGGGCGTTTCAATAAAAGATTTATTGAACAGTCTTGTTTATGGTGTAAGTAAAATGTGCTGTTACGATCACAAGACAGTATGCAAGATAAATAAGGTACAGCGTAAGCAGTAGAAAGAAATAATACTGCACTAACATGATTTTTAGTAGATATTCATTTACATAAATAACACAGACTAAAAAATGCGAGTACTCATACGATGCGTTTCTAAGCTAGTTCTACCCCAATGTACCTAACCTAACCTAGGGGTAGGGAGAGGTATGAAGTAGGTGAAGTATTCCTTACTATAGTATACTAAGAGTATGTTAAGCCTAGTATGCCAAGTATGCCAAGAGTCCCTCTAGGTTCTAGTCAGCTCCATACCTTTTAGAATGAGAGAGGTGGGAATCTCTTTGCCAGACTCGAACTCCAACACCCCGCAAGGGAAGTTAGATCACTGGAAGCTGGACTCTCTGCATGCAGGGATGACAGCGTCTTCTCAGTGCGTCAGGCCGGGAAACGGGCTCCTCTGAAGTCGAGGTCTCCTCTGATTTACAAGGGCTAGGGAAGGTATATTTATACCTGAGAAGTACCTCACAATGTTAGCATTGACGTGAATCGGTCAGTGGAAGACGTCATGAATGAACCCCTAAGGTATAACGGTTCATGCATAATAGATGAGTCCTTGAAGAAATCAATAGTCCTGTGCTAGGAAACTCCCGAAGCCTAAGGGTCTGTTCTTCAAGAACTCGTTGTGACGTTAGGGTGGACGGATGTCGGAGACCATGCTTGTATTTGGAGTGCATGGTTTAATGCCTAAATAAGGACTGGGATTCTATGCCTATATAAGGGCAGGGCGAATTGTGCCTATATAAGGACATGATACAGGAAAGCCCGTGTATGGACACCCTAAGAGGAATACAACAACATAGCTAATGGAAAGCGTCCTCCCTGAAGTGTGGAGCAGTGCCATGAGAGGTCAACGAGTGTGCGTGCCACCGCAGTATGACCGTACCGCGAGACCCATGTGCCGCCTCCAGGGTACGGGAGGCAGAAGCGGCATTGCAGGTCCTCTTGAAGACCGTTGTAGCACTAATTCTACATTTTGGTACTAGGGCATTTTAACTTCGTTGTTCCTGCCAGATACAAAGAGAAGATCATGTGTTATTCAGTGCCTTTGTTACCTTTTTTGTGGGTTGTGGTGCTTGTCACTTCGCTGCCCCGCCGGTGCACACGACTGGGCACCCCACCTAGTGTGCCATCTGCATGGCCTCTGCCCTCGGATCACTGGTTTCGGTTTCTAGAGTGGCAACATAAACAGTTGCTCCCAAAGGACTAGCCTGAACACTTAGGTGAATATCCCCTGCACCAGCATTCCACGGAAATTCTTTTCCTAGCTCTCCCACGTCAACGAGCACGGCTCTGCTCCCGACACCGTATGACGTCATCGGAGCCATAAGAGGACCTCGTCGGCGTGCTGACGTCAGTTCCACCCATTTTTTCCATGCCACCGAGGCAAACAGGGGACCGAGACATTTTCACATGTATACATAGTATAATAAATATATATATATTCACTGAAAAAACCATAGGTTTCAGGCACGTTATAGTTAGAAATTAGCATTTAAAAAACCTTAGAAATTCACTGAAAAAACCATAGGTTTCAGGGGCGTTATAGTTAGTTGGACATTTCACTCGTACAAAACCATAGAAATTCCCCCGTTATAGTTAGTTCAGCTAACTATAACTCGCAGCGTCCGCAATGCACTGCTGATGACGTCACATATTACATCACTCATGACATGGTCAGTGACATCACTCATGACATCACTGATGACATCTCAAATGACATCACTGATGACATCACTGATGACATCATCCAGTGAATGTGTGTTTTTCTGAAAATTAAATATGTTTTATATATGTATATCTCAAGGTCGATGGAAGAATAAATGGGTATATAAGTGTCTAAATGGATGATTTTTTTGTAAAATTGATTGTATAACTGACTAAGTGTATCTTAGTGAATACATGGGTTAGTGAGTAATGTTTAAATATGAAAATATCTGTATCAGTCTCTCACTTTGTGTATAAGTGGCTGCATGGGTTGGTGAGTAGCTACATGAGTGTCTATATGGGTTATTAGTTGGTTTTTTGAGTATCAGTTTGAGTGTCTGAGTGTCTGTATGGTTCGGTGGGGGTATTACTTAGTGCATAGATGCATGAATGAGTGACTCACTGTTTGTATGTATTGAAGACAGCATGTGTGCAGGACTGTATAGGTGGATGAGTATGTGTATGGGTGTGTTAGTGAGTGAATGACTGTCTCAATAGTGTCTTTATGAGTAACTACATATGTTTTAAACTAGTATATGTGAGTATTGGTGTATATTAGTGAGTATATGTGAGAGTGAGAGATTGGAAGAGTTCCTGTACAAATAAGTAGGTGTTTCTATAAGTGATTGTTTAAGAGAGTAAGTATGTGTAAGTTTCTGTAGAAGTAAGTGTGGTAGTGTGTGTATAACTGTATATGCAAGTAAATGGATGTTTGATACGTTGTTTGCATGTGTGACTATGTGTGTGAGTAACTCTATGGATGAGTGGCGGTGTGTAACAGGATGTATAGGTGTATGAGTACATATGATGAGTGAGTACATGTATGAGTGACTGTATAGGGACTGTTGGTGAATGAGTGGATGTGTGTGTAGATCTTGGAATTACTGAATAGGTGTGTTGTAACTGGTATTGGTATGTCCATTGTTTTGAAAATGTTAGTTTGTATTTTTGAGTGTGTGTATCAAAGGTTATATTAGGGTGAGAGGAGGTCTGCCACTCTATCACAAGGATGATGTCATCTCATCAGTGATGTCATCAGTGATGTCATTTGAGATGTCATCAGTGATGTCATGAGTGATGTCACTGACCATGTCATGAGTGATGTAATATGTGACGTCATCAGCAGTGCATTGCGGGCGCGCGAGTTATAGTTAGCTGAACTAACTATAACGGGGAATTTCTATGGTTTTGTACGAGTGAAATGTCCAACTAACTATAACGCCCCTGAAACCTATGGTTTTTCAGTGAATATATATATATATATATATATATATATATATATTGTTCCAAACAGAGTTGCCCCCAAGCTAAGTGGACTCCCAACAGACCTTACGTCCTTCTTCCAAGGCAGCGCACATGGCAATGGCAAACATTGCTTCCAATCACTTCCCTGATTATATACTCATGTGAGCTTCAAAAGAAAAGTGCATTATGGGGTTGGAAGTCCACGTATTCACCCAAGTGGGTTGCCAGCATCACACACACCCAGTTTTTATAATACTGCCACTGTTATCTGCACCAGGAGACATTTGCAAATAATGCCGAATTGTTGTTCCATGTAACGGAACCCAAGCACGGGTGCCATGGACCTGCTCTCCTCGCAGTGGTGCACCTCACGGCCTGGCCGGCCGTATTAAAAGTTCCAAACAGAGTCGCCCCCAAGCGAAGTGCACTCCTAACAGATAAACTTTATTGGCAACAAACAGCTCCGGTAAGTAACATTAAAAGGCAGTCCTGTGCCGACGTGTTTCAGACCTTACGTCCTTCTTCCAAGGCAGCGCATGTGACAATGGCAAACATTGCTTCCAATCACTTCCCTAATTATATACTCATGTGAGCTTCAAAAGAAAAGTGCATTATGGGGTTGGAAGTCCACGTATTCACCCAAGTGGGTTGCAAGCATCACACACGCCCAGTTTTTATAATACTGCCACTGTTATCTGCACCAGGAGACATTTGCAAATAAAGCCGAACTGTTGTTCCATGTAACGGAACCCAAGCATGGGTGCCATGGACCCGCTCTCCTCGTGGTGGTGCACCTCACGGCCGGGCCGGCCGTATTAATCGTTCCAAACAAAGTTGCCCCCAAGCGGAGTGCACTCTCAACAGATAAAATGTATTGGCAACAAACAGCTCCGGTAAGTACCATTAAAAGGCAGTCCTGTGCCGACGCGTTTCAGACCTTACGTCCTTCTTCCAAGGCAGCGCATGTGACAATGGTAAACATTGCTTCCAATCACTTCCTGATTATATACTCATGTGAGCTTCAAAAGAAAAGTGCATTATGGGGTTGGAAGTCCACGTATTCACCCAAGTGGGTTGCAAGCATCACACACGCCCAGTTTTTATAATACTGCCACTGTTATCTGCACCAGGAGACATTTGCAAATAACGCCGAACTGTTGTTCCATGTAACGGAACCCAAGCATGGGTGCCATGGACACGCTCTCCTCAGGCCCGGGCCGGCCGTATTAATCGTTCCAAACTGAGTTGCCCCCAAGCTAAGTGGACTCCCAACAGATAAAATTTATTGGCAACAAACAGCTCCGGTAAGTAACATTAAAAGGCAGTCCTGTGCCAACGCTTTTCAGACCTTACGTCCTTCTTCCAAGGCAGCGCACATGACAATGGCAAACATTGCTTCCAATCACTTCCCTGATTATATACTCATGTGAGCTTCAAAAGAAAAGTGCATTATGGGGTTGGAAGTCCACGTATTCACCCAAGTGGGTTGCCAGCATCAAACACACCCAGTTTTTATAATACTGCCACTGTTATCTGCACCAGGGGCAATTGCAAATAATGCCAAATTGTTGTTCCATGTAACGGAACCCAAGCACGGGTGCCATGGACCTGCTCTCCTCGCGGTGGTGCACCTCACGGCCGAGCCGGCCGTATTAATCGTTCTAAACAGAGTTGCCCCCAAGTGAAGTGCACTCCCAACAGATAAAATTTATTGGCAACAAACAGCTCCGGTAAGTAACATTAAAAGGCAGTCCTGTGCTGACGTGTTTCAGACCTTACATCCTTCTTCCAAGGCAGCGCACGTGACAATGGCAAACATTGCTTCCAGTCACTTCCCTGATTATATACTCATGTGAGCTTCAAAAGAAAAGTGCATTATGGGGTTGGAAGTCCACGTATTCACCAAAGTGGGTTGCCAGCATCACACACGCCCAGTTTTTATAATACTGCCACTGTTATCTGCACCAGGAGACATTTGCAAATAACGCCGAACTGTTGTTCCATGTAACGGAACCCAAGCACGGGTGCCATGGGCCCGCTCTCCTTTTGGTGGTGCACCTCATGGCCGGGCCGGCCGTATTAATCGTTCCAAACAGAGTTGCCCCCAAGCAAAGTGCACTCCCAACAGATAAACTTTATTGGCAACAAACAGCTCCGGTAAGTAACATTAAAAGACAGTCCTGTGCCGACGCGTTTCAGACCTTACGTCCTTCTTCCAAGGCAGCGCATGTGACAATGGCAAATATTGCTTCCAATCACTTCCCTGATTATATACTCATGTGAGCTTCAAAAGAAAAGTGCATTATGGGATTGGAAATCAACGTAAATTTCCTGCTAGAGAGAGATATCTGACTTTTGTCTAGTGGCAGTTTTGATGCCATAAAGTATTGCAGAGGGCATGCTGGAAAGAACAAATCTGTATTATGTGGATAGCTAAGTGGATTAGTAAAGCCACGCATTAGTAACACTTTGAAACAGATTAAATGTATGTGAGAGAGGGGCTATGGAGAGATGAGGGGTACGTTTGCTGGATGGTAGTGAGGGAATCAAAGGAGGTCATAGGGCCCGATTCACAGAACTAACTTACGACAAAATCCTAAACTTACTACCATTTTGGTATTCACAGAATGAACTTACTCATTTTGGTATTCACAGAAGACACTTACACATTTTGTGTAACTTACACATTTGTGTAACTTACTCATTTGTGTAACTTACTCATTTTGTGTAACTTACACATTTTGTGTAACTTACATTTTGGTATTCACAGAAGGCACTTACTCATTGATGAGTAAGTGCCTTCTGTGAATACCAAAATGAGTAAGTTAATTCTGTGAATACCAAAATTGTTGTAAGTTCATTCTGTGAATACCCAAATGTGTAAGTTCATTCTGTGAATACCAAAATTGTTGTAAGTTCATTCTGTGAATACCCAAATGTGTAAGTTCATTCTTTGAATACCAAAATTGTTGTAAGTTCATTCTGTGAATACCCAAATGTGTAAGTTCATTCTGTGAATACCCAAATGTGTAAGTTCATTCTGTGAATACCCAAATGTGTAAGTTCATTCTGTGAATACCAAAATTGTTGTAAGTTTAGGATTTTGACGTAAGTTAGTTCTGTGAATCAGGCCCATAGTGTGCAATTGTAAAGCACGCGTTCACCCGTAGGCATCTTGGTGCTGAATAACAGATAATTATTGAAAGTCATGGGAGGGCGCCAAAATGATTGTCGCACTGGCTTCCACCAGCACTAAAGGCTGCGATGATGGGTATGTGCCAAGGTAAAGCAATACTGTGTCTTTTTTCTCTCTTTCTTAGTCTTTTTGGGGAGCGTACAGATTTTGCAAAGGAAAGGTACGGTGAATTCGTCATTAACGACTGTTGCACACTTCACTCATGCACACACCCACCTACACTTTGAAACCAACAACCTATCTGCCTTCTACGTAGGATAGTGTTTTAAAAGGAAAGTTTTGGGCACTAGCAGAGATGGTGTATCGTTGAATGAATGCTGCCCATGCCCTAAGTCTGGTTCTGGAGTCCAGCTCTGAGGCAGGATCAGAGACTGAGACAGCAGATACTGAGACAGCATCTGAGGGAGAGGACAATGGAGCAGAATCTGGGAGTGATTTTCAGTCGGCGCAGTTCCATCCGACGACTCATCTTCCAGTGATTCTGAAGGAGACGATGTCAGTCATGCTGTCCCTTTGCCAGCACAGTCTGTGCAGCGGGACAGCAGTAGCAGGTTAGAGCAACCCAGAGAGCAGGCACGTGCGTCCGCAAGCACAGACGGAGCGCTATCTTGGCAGCCTCCCAATTTAGTTCAGCCCCAAATTCCGCCTTTCATTGGTGATGTTGGATGTAAAGTCGATACAGCAAATTTTTTGCCAATTGACTACGTCCATCCCTTTTTGGATGTTAACTTCCTTGATGAAATTGTGCAGTAAACAAATTTGAATGCCGAACAATTTCTGAGGGAGCATGGAGGCACTCTTGGGCCTCATTCTAGGGCACACAAGTGAACTCCAACTTCTTTAGCGGAGTTGAAGATATTTTTGGGGCTCATACTTAAAATGGGGGTAGTGCATAAACCCACCTTGCTATCCTACTGGTCTACTCGCACGGTTTGGTTAACCCCCATCTTCGTACCATACATGAGCAGAGATCGGTTTTTGCTATTGCAACGCATGCTGCATTTCAATGACAATTCTGCTGCATTGCCCCGGGACCATCCAGACCATGACAGGTTGTTGAAAATTCGGCCTGTCGTGGAACATTTATCTGCCAGGTTTCCAGAGGTTTATACTCCTGGAAAGAATATAGCCATTGATGAGTCCTTGATCTTGTATAAAGGGCGGCTGCTGTTAAGGCAGTACATTCTGAGCAAACACGCTTGCTATGGCATCAAGCTGTACATGCTGTGTGAGAGCTCGACTGGCTATGTGTACAGCTTGAGAATGTATACAGGGAAGGGCACAACTCTTAACCCCATAGGTTGCCCTCCCACGCTAGGGGTCATAGGAAAGATCGTATGGGAGCTTGTCTAGCCACTCTTTCACAAAGGTTATAACATTTATGTGGACAGTTTCTATACAGGAGTAGAGCTGTTCAGTGAACTCTACAAAGCTGGCACCGTGGCTTGCGGTACAATTCGTTGTCGCCGCAAAGGATTCCCGCAAGAGCTTGTTTGCAAGAAGCTCCAGAAATCCCAGAGCACTGCGTTGCGTTCCAACGGACTGCTCGCAGTCAAGTTCTCATAGGCGTGACTTGTACGTGCTCACTGCAATTCATGCTGAGAGCACTTCCCCTGCACTGGTTTGGGGTCAGATGGCCGAAGTCCACAAGCCCACCTGTATACTTGATCACAACAAGTACATGGGCGGAGTGGACAAGAACGACCAGGTTCTTCAGCCATACAATGCGAGTCGTAAAACTCGCACTTGGTGTAAGAAACTGTTTACTCACCTCATCCAGATGGCAACATACAATGCATATGTTGTTTATCGTCAGACCACCACAGGAAGACTCATGTCTTTCCTTGACTTTCAGTTGTCTGTGATTGAAAGGCTCACTGCTACAGAAGCAGCAGCCTCCACTTCATGTGTTCTGGGTGTCGTGGCCAGGCTGCAGGAGCGACACTTTGCTGATAAAATTCCTGAAACACCCATAAAGGAGAGACCATGTCATCGTTGTAAAGTGTGCTCGATGCAGGGAAAGAGGCAGGAGACTCGTGTTTACTGTCCCCAGTGCCCAAGTAAGCCTGCCTTCTGTTTTCCTACTTGCTTTATGTTGTATCATACTAAAGCAAAATACTTGGAAATTGACTGAGATGGAGCAGCCAATATATAAACCTTTAAATTGGTGTGAATGGATACCTACTGTCTGTGGGCCACTCCTTCACTACGCAAGCAGCTGCAGAATATTTGTTCCTCTACTTCAGGAAATCATGGACTTCTCAACACCTTTATCTGCTTTCAGAATGTGGTAGTTGTTCTGTTCACCAATTGACAAGTGCATTATAGCCCCCACGCTGCACATACTGGTGGACAGAACAAACGCCACGTTGTCACGGAGTACCCTGTTTGGCAGAAAGTTAAAGGCTTGACTGGATTTTGAAGTGCTTGTTAGGGAACTTATGTATACTACACAATGACCACCCTGATTGCCATTGAGAACCGTAGTAAGTGTATTAAGTCAAACAAATATCAAATGGGACTTATTCACCAACATTTCTACTTGTTTTGAAAGTGTGCAAACTCAATTATTAACTTGTATCAGAAACATGTTATTGAAAAGGGATACAGGACACAATATCTTGTATGAAGATTGTTTTTACATCTTTAATTTAAGATGTGGAAACAATCATCATACAAGATATTGTGCCCTGTACCTTCTCTCAATAACATTGTGTATGATGCAAGTTAGTAATTGAGTTTTCACGCTGTCAAAGTAAAAGTGTCGGTGAATGAGACCCACATGACATATGTTTGGCTTATTACTTTAGGGAACTTAGGCAATATACCCCAGCATGTTTGCCTTATTTTCAAAGGTAGATATGCTCGCTCAGTTCGAGATATGGCCTACTGGGATACTCGGACACCCCCAACTTGCATCCACAAACTGGAAGGAGTTGGATTTAGCACAGTGAGAGCATTGATGGCACGTGACAGAAACGTTTTCTCAAGCTTCAAGTAACTAGAGATGGAAGGCATTAGTATAGGTCTCTTGACAATTAGACAGGATTAGTCAGGACTTTGATGAGGACAGACACACGAACGGGTTAGAACAGCTTACGGTAGGTGCGCTTTCCGAGGAATATTGCAAAGGTAGAAGGCAGATAGTAAAGGTAGTACAGAATACACATCATGACTTCATCTTCACCCATGGATTCAAATCCATTGCTGCCACTCTCGCACTGAATTTACTATAGTACTTATGGGTCAATGTTGCATGCCATGTTCATCCTCAATTAGAACTTAGTGGATGTTCAGTTTGCTGAATGATAAGTGCATTACATTCACTGCAAATAACGGTGGATTGGACATATGCTACGTTGTCATGGACTACCCATATTTCACATTCAACCGTTCTTCATAGTTTATGATGTTCTCTTTAGAGAGCTTTTGAAAATTTCCAGCATGTTTGCCTTAGTTTCAAAGGTAGATATGCTTGCTCAGCTCGAGTGATGGCTTTGCGGCATACTCGGGCACCCCCCAACTTGCATCCACAAACTGGAAGGAGTTGGATTTATCACAGTGATTGCGCTAAAGGCGCATGAAAGACATGTCTTCCTGAGCCTCATGTGGCTGTCATGGGAGCCATTAGTAAAGGTTCACTCTGCATGCGTTCGGTAACGTTCAGGAAGAAGGAGGCCGAGACTTGACAAATGGTAAAATGTAGTCAAACTCATTATGTCTTGTGGCGTATGAATGTGATGGGCCATTGCATGGTGGCAGTATGTTTTTGTGAGTGCAAGAGATCTGGTTGATTGGGCCCGTGGCTGGCGGTATGGAAGTCTTGTGTGTGGTGCATGAATGGCGTGTGAATTAACCCTGGGTGGTGAATTCCGCTCCGCTCACGGAGTTTGCTGAGTTTTCCGCACTCCACGTTAAGCGGAGCTCGTGGAGTTCTGAAAAACTCTGCTTCGTGCAGCAGTGCGGAGTTTTTTTCCTCGCTCGCGTTCACCAATGTCAAGTTGGCGAGCGAGGAAAATCCACCTCCCCGCGAGATTTTTCCTCGTTCGCGATCGTCAACATCAAGTTGGCGAGCCCGAGCGTGGAAAATAAACCTCCCGGTGAGATTTCTCAACGCGGGGGGGTCGGGTTTCTCATTGCGAGTGGTCGCGTATGCTCGCGACCGCTCGTGTTGAGAAACTGCCCGTTCGCGTTGAGAAAGCTGCTGCTTGAGTAAAAATCTACTCGAGCGGCAGAAAGGAAAGCAGCGCTCGCTTGCGCTGCACACGGTGCCGTTTGCGATGATTGCACAGTGCGGACAAGCATCCGGCACTGAAAATCACAGCGAACTGCATTTTTCTATCGCACTCCGCCTATGCGGAGCTCCGCGTAGTTTTTCCCCCACTTCGCGGAGTTTCGCGTGGCGCAACTCCGCGAACTCCGCCCAGGGTAGTGTGAATGGACCATAAAGTGGTTGGTGCGGTAAAGTGGCTTTATGGCTCCCCTCAGAAGGCTTGGCTTCAATATTTATATACTTTGATAAGTGTTTGTGCTTTGAAGCCAGTGTTTCGGGAGGTGCTATAACCAACCAGTGTAAGTGGTGGTTTAACTTTATCAAATTAGTGTCAGATTTATATTTGTTGCGGTTTAATGGCCTTTTGTAAGACCTTTTTTTTGTCAATATGAGTAGCGGGGAACTTTGTGCCCTAGCTCAGTCGTCACCTAGGCAAAGCTTCACATTTTTGAGTAGTAGACAAGGAGGGAAGTACAGGGGTGAATGACCTGCGTGGCTCTCACTGTTTTTTTTTTTATTCAGCATCTCATGCAAACCTCAAATTTAGCTCAAATTCAAAATATCTTCATATTTAAGTGATGGAAAGTTCAGGAATCTGGGGCGACCTACAAACTTCCATCTACCTAGTATTTCTCCAGGTCTCCCGATAAAAATAGTACCTCACTCGTGTGGGTAGTCCAAGTACCCGCGACAGGCAAGGCCCAAAACGTATTGAGGAGACATCAAAATTGCCTATCACAAAATGACATGGTTTTGCAAGGGGGGTCACCTGGGTTTTTGGCCCCGTGCTCGGCGGCCATCTAGGGAAAACTACAAAACCCACACATTTCTGAAAACTAGACACCCGGGGAAGTCCAGGGAGGTATGGTTTGCGTGGACCACCCACATTTTTCCTACCCAGAATCCCCTGCACACCTCAAATTTAGCAGAAACAATCACTTTTTTCTCAAATTTCTGTGTGGAAAATTTGTGGGATTACCGGGCTGACACAAATTTCCTACCACCCAGCGTTCCCCCGGGTCTCCCGATAAAAATGGTACCTCACTCGTGTGGGTTGCCCAACTACCCACGAGAGGCAAGGACCCTTAACGTATTGAGGAGACATCAATATTGCCTTTCACAAAACGACTTGGTTTTGCAAGGGGGGTCACCTGGGTTTTTGACCCTGTGCTCGGCGGCCATCTAGGGAAACCTACCAAACCCACACATTTCTGAAAACTAGACACCTGGGAAAGTCCAGGGAGATATGGCTTGCGTGGACCCCCAACGTTTTCCAACCCAGAGTCCCCTGCAAACCTCTAATTTAGCAGAAAAAAACACTTTTTTCTCAAATGTCGGTGTGGGAAAGTTGTGGGATCACTGGACTGACACAAATTTCCTACCACCCAGCATTCCCCCAGGTCTCCTGATAAAAATGGTACCTCACTCATGTGGGTGGCCCAAGTACCCGCCACAGGCAAGGGGCCAAAACTTATTGAGGAGACATCAAAATTGCCTATCACAAAACGACCTGGTTTTGCAAGGGGGGTCACCTGGGTTTTTGGCCCCGTGCTCGGCGGCCATCTAGGGCAACTTTCCAAACCCACACATTTCTGAAAACTAGACACCCGGGGGAGTCCAGGGATGTAGGTCTTGCGTGGACCCCCCAACGTTTTCCTACACAGAATGCCCTGCAAACCTCACATTTAGCAGAAAAAATCACTTTTTTCTCAAATTTCTGAGTGGAAAAGTTGTGGGATCACCGGGCTGACACAAATTTCCTACCACCCAGCGTTCCCCCAGGTCTCCCAATAAAAATGGTACCTCACTCGTGTGGGTTGCCCAAGTACCCGTGACAGGCAAGGGCCCAAAATGTATTGAGGAGACATCAAAATTGCCTATCACAAAACGACCTGGTTTTGCGAAGGGGGTCACCTGGGTTTTTGGCCCTGTGCTTGGCGGCCATCTAAGGAAACCTACCAACCCACACCTTTCTGAAAACTAGACACCCGGGGGAGTCCAGGAAGCTATGGTTTGCATGACCCCCCAACGTTTTCCTACCCAGAATCCCCTGCAAACCTCAAATTTAGCTGAAAAAATCACTTTTTTCTCAAATTTCTATGTGGAAAAGTTGTGGGATCACCAGGCTGACACAAATTTCCTACCACCCAGCATTCCCCCGGGTTTCCCGATATAAATAGTACCTCACTCGTGTGGGTGGCCGAACTAACCGCGGCAGGCAAGGACCCTAAACCTTTTGAGGAGACATCTAAATTGCCTATCACAAAATGACCTGGTTTTGCAAGGGAGGGTCTCCTGGGTTTTTGGCCCTGTGCTCGGCGGCCATCTAGGGAAACCTACCAAACCCACACATTTCTGAAAACTAGACATCCTGGGGAGTCCAGGGAGGTATGGCTGGCGGTGACCCCCAATGTTTTCCTACCCAGAATCCCCTGCAAATCTCAAATTTAGCAGAAAAAAACACTTTATTCTCAAATTTCTGTGTGGTTAAGTTGTGGGATCACTGGACTGGCTCAATGTTCCTACCACCCAGCATTCCCCCAGGTCTCCCGATAAAAATGGTACCTCACTCGTGTGGCTGGCCCAAGTACCCGCCACAGGCAAGGGCCCAAAATGTATTGAGGAGACATCAAAATTGCCTATCACAAAACGGACTGGTTTTGCGAAGGGGGTCACCTGGGTTTTGGGCCCTGTGCTCGGCGGCCATCTAGGGAAACCTACAAAACCCACACATTTCTGAAAACTAGACACCTGGGGGAGTCCAAGGAGGTATGGCTTGCGGTGACCCCCAAAGTTTTCCTACCCAGAATCCCCTGCAAACCTCAAATTTAGCAGAAAAAACACTTTTTTCTCACATTTCTGTGTGGGAAAGTTGTGGGATCACTGGACTGACACAAATTTCCTACCACCCAGCATTACTCCAGGTCTCACGATAAAAATGGTACCTCACTCGTGTGGCTGGCCCAAGTACCCGCCACAGGCAAGGGACCAAAACTTATTGAGGAGACATCAAAATTGCCTATCACAAAACGACCTGGTTTTGCAAGGAGGGTCACCTGGGTTTATGGCCCGTGCTCGGCGGCCATCTAGGGAAACCTTCCAAACCCACACATTTCTGAAAACTAGACATCCAGGGGGAGTCCAGGGAGGTATGTCTTGCGTGGACCCCCCAACGCTTTCCTACACAGAATCACCAGCAAACCTCAAATTTTGCAGAAAAAAATCACCTTTTTCTCAAATTTCTGTGTGGGGAAGTTGTGGGATCACCGGGCTGACACAAATTTCCTACCACCGAGCGTTCCCCAGATCCCCCAATAAAAATGGTACCTCACTCGTGTGGGTGGGCCAAGTACCCGCGACAGGCAAGGGCCCAAAACAAATTGAGGAGACATCAAAATTGCCTATCACAAAACGACCTGGTTTTGCAAGGGGGGTCACCTGGGTTTTTGGCCCTGTGCTCGGTGGACATCTAGGGAAATTTACCAAACCCACACATTTCTGAAAACTAGAGATACGGGGGAGTCCAGGGAGGTATGGTTTGCGTGGTCCCCCCAAAGTTTTCCTACTAAGAATCCCCTGCAAACCTCAAATCTATCAGAAAAAATCACTTTTTTCTCAAATTTCTATGTGGGAAATTTGTGGGATCACTGGACTGACACAAATTTCCTATCACTGAGCGTTCCCCCAGATCTCCCAATAAAAATGGTACCTCACTCGTGTGGGTGGCCCAAGTACCCGTGACAGGCAAGGGCCCAAAACGTATTGAGGAGACATCAAAATTGCCTATCAAAAAACGACCTGGTTTTGCAAGGGGGGTCACCTGGGTTTTTGGACCTGTGCTCGGTGGCCATCTAGGGAAACCTACCAAACCCACACATTTCTGAAAACTAGACAGACGGGGGAGACCAGGGAGGTATGGTTTGCGTGGTCCCCCCAAAGTTTTCCTACCCAGAATCCCCTGCAAACCTCAAATTTATCAGAACAAATCACTTTTATCTCAAATTTCTGTGTGGGAAATTTGTGGGATCACTGGACTGACACAAATTTCCTACCACCCAGCATTTCCCCAGGTCTACCGATAAAAATGGTACCTCACTCGTGTGGGTGGCCCAAGTACCCGCGACAGGCAAGGGGCCAAAACTTATTGAGGAGACATCAAAATTGTCTATCACAAAACGACCTAGTTTTGCAAGGGGGGTCACCTGGGTTTTTGGCCCCGTGCTCGGCAGCCATCTAGGGAAACCTTCTAAACCCACACATTTCTGAAAACTAGACACCCCGGGGAGTCCAGGGTATTATGTCTTGCGTGGACCCCCCAACGTTTTCCTACACAGAATCCCCTGCAAACCTCACATTTAGCAGAAAAAATCACTTTTTATTCAAATTTCTGTGTGGGAAAGTTGTGGGATCACCGGGCAGACACAAATTTCCTATCACCGAGCGTTCCCCCAGATCTCCCAATAAAAATGGTACCTCACTCATGTGGGTGGCCCAAGTACCCGCGACAGGCAAGGGCCCAAAACGTATTGAGGAGACATCAAAATTGCCTATCACAAAATGACCTGGTTTTGCAAGGGGGGTCACCTGGGTTTTTGGCCCTGTGCTCGGTGGCCATCTAGGGAAACCTACCAAACCCACACATTTCTGAAAACTAGACACCCGGGGGAGTCCAGGAAGCTATGGCTTGCATGGACCCCCCAAAGTTTTCCTACCCAGAATCCCCTGCAAACCTCAAATTTAGCTGAAAAAATCACTTTTTTCTCAAATTTCTGTGTGGGAAAGTTGTGGGATCACCAGGCTGACACAAATTTCCTACCACCCAGCATTTCCCCGGGTCTCCCGATAAAAATGGTACCTCACTCGTGTGGGTTGCCCAACTACCCGCGACAGGCAAGGACCCTTAACGTATTGAGGAGACATCAATATTGCCTATCACAAAACGAATTGGTTTTGCAAGGGGGGTCACTTGGGTTTTTGACCCTGTGCTCGGCGGCCATCTTGGGAAACCTAGCAAACCCACACATTTCTGAAAACTAGACACCTGGGGGAGTCCAGGGAGATATGGCTTGTGTGGACCCCCAACGTTTTCCTACCAGAATCCCCTGCAAATCTCAAATTTAGCAGAAAAAAACACTTTTTTCTAACATTTCGGTGTGGGAAAGTTGTGGGATCACTGGACTGACACAAATTTCCTACCACCCAGCATTCCCCCAGGTCTCCCGATAAAAATGGTACCTCACTCGGGTGGGTGGCCCAAGTACCCGCGACAGGCAAGGGGCCAAAACTCATTGAGGAGACATCAAAATTGTCTATCACAAAACGACCTGGTTTTGCAAGGGGGGTCACCTGGGTTTTTGGCCCCATGCTCGGCAGCCATCTAGGGAAACCTTCCAAACCCACACATTTCTGAAAACTAGACACCCCGGGGAGTCCAGGGTGGTATGTCTTGCGTGGACCCCCCAACGTTTTCCTACACAGAATCCCCTGCAAACCTCACATTTAGCAGAAAAAATCACTTTTTATTCAAATTTCTGTGTGGGAAAGTTGTGGGATCACCGGGCGGACACAAATTTCCTATCACCGAGCGTTCCCCCAGATCTCCCAATAAAAATGGTACCTCACTCATGTGGGTGGCCCAAGTACCTGCGACAGGCAAGGGCCAAAACGTATTGAGAAGGCCTATCACAAAACGACCTGGTTTTGCAAGGGGGGTCACCTGGGTTTTTGGCCCTGCGCTCAGTGGCCATCTAGGGAAACCTACCAAACCCACACATTTCTGAAAACTAGACACATGGGGGAGTCCAGGGAGGTATGTTTTGCGTGGTCCCCCCAAAGTTTTCCTACCCAGAATCCCCTGCAAACCTCAAATTTAGCTGAAAAATCACTTTTTTCTCAAATTTCTGTGTGGAAAAGTTGTGGGATCAACAGGCTGACACAAATTTCCTACCACCCAGCATTCCCCGGGTTTCCCGATATAAATGGTACCTCACTCGTGTGGGTGGCCGAACTAACCGTGACAGGCAAGGACCCTAAACCTTTTGAGGAGACATCTAAATTGCCTATCACAAAATGACCTGGTTTTGCAAGGGGGGGTCACCTGGGTTTTTGGCCCTGTGCTCGGCGGCCATCTAGGGAAACCTACCAAACCCACACATTTTTGAAAACTAGACATCCTGGGGAGTCCAGGGAGGTATGGCTTGCGGTGACCCCCAATGTTTTCCTACCCAGAATCCCCTGCAAATCTCAAATTTAGCAGTAAAAAACACTTTTTTCTCAAATTTCTGTGTGGTTAAGTTGTGGGATCACTGGACTGGCACAAATTTCCTACCACCCAGCATTCCCCCAGGTCTCCCGATAAAAATGGTACCTCACTCGTGTGAATTGCCCAACTACCCACGAGAGGCAAGGACCCTTAACGTATTGAGGAGACATCAATATTGCCTATCACAAAACGACTTGGTTTTGCAAGGGGGTCACCTGGGTTTTGACCCTGTACTCGGCGGCCATCTAGGGAAACCTACCAAACCCACACATTTCTGAAAATTAGACACCTGGGAAAGTCCAGGGAGATATGGCTTGCGTGGACCCCCAACGTTTTCCAACCCAGAATCCCCTGCAAACCTCAAATTTAGCAGAAAAAAACACTTTTTTCACAAATTTCTGTGTGGGAAAGTTGTGGGATCACTGGACTGACACAAATTTCCTACCACCCAGCATTCCCCCAGGTCTCCTGATAAAAATGGTACCTCACTCGTGTGGGTGGCCCAAGTACCCGCCACAGGCAAGGGGCCAAAACTTATTGAGGAGACATCAAAATTGCCTATCACAAAACGACCTGGTTTTGCAAGGGGGGTCACCTGGGTTTTTGGCCCCGTGCCGGGCGGCCATCTTGGGAAACCTTCCAAACCCACACATTTCTTAAAACTAGACACCCGGGGGAGTCCAGGGATGTATGTCTTGCGTGGACCCCCCAACGTTTTTCTACACAGAATGCCCTGCAAACCTCAAATTTAGCAGAAAAAACACTTTTTTCTAACATTTCGGTGTGGGAAAGTTGTGGGATCACTGGACTGACACAAATTTCCTACCACCCAGCATTCCCCCAGGTCTCCCGATAACAATGGTACCTCACTCGTGTGGGTGGCCCAAGTACCCGCGACAGGCAAGGGGCCAAAACTTATTGAGGAGACATCAAAATTGTCTATCACAAAACGACCTGGTTTTGCAAGGGGGTCACCTGGGTTTTGGCCCCGTGCTCGGCAGCCATCTAGGAAACCTTCCAAACCCACACATTTCTGAAAACTAGACACCCGGGGAGTCCAGGGTGGTATGTCTTGCGTGGACCCCCAACGTTTTCCTACACAGAATCCCCTGCAAACCTCACATTTAGCAGAAAAAATCACTTTTATTCAAATTTCTGTGTGGGAAAGTTGTGGGATCACCGGGCGGACACAAATTTCCTATCACCGAGCGTTCCCCCAGATCTCCCAATAAAAATGGTACCTCACTCATGTGGGTGGCCCAAGTACCCGCGACAGGCAAGGGCCCAAAACGTATTGAGGAGACATCAAAATTGCCTATCACAAAACGACCTGGTTTTTCAAGGGGGGTCACCTGGGTTTTTGGCCCTGTGCTCAGTGGCCATCTAGTGAAACCTACCAAACCCACACATTTCTGAAAACTAGACACACAGGGGAGTCCAGGGAGGTATGGTTTGCGTGGTCCCCCCAAAGTTTTCCTACCCAGAATCCCCTGCAAACCTCAAATTTAGCTGAAAAATCACTTTTTTCTCAAATTTCTGTGTGGAAAAGTTGTGGGATCAACAGGCTGACACAAATTTCCTACCACCCAGCATTCCCCCGGGTTTCCCGATATAAATGGTACCTCACTCGTGTGGGTGGCCGAACTAACCGCGACAGGCAAGGACCCTAAACTTTTTGAGGAGACATCTAAATTGCCTATCACAAAATGACCTAGTTTTGCAAGGGGGGGTCACCTGGGTTTTTGGCCCTGTGCTCGGCGGCCATCTAGGGAAACCTACCAAACCCACACATTTTGAAAACTAGACATCCTGGGGAGTCCAGGGAGGTATGGCTTGCGGTGACCCCCAATGTTTTCCTACCCAGAATCCCCTGCAAATCTCAAATTTAGCAGTAAAAACACTTTTTCTCAAATTTCTGTGTGGTTAAGTTGTGGGATCACTGGACTGGCCCAAATTTCCTACCACCCAGCATTCCCCCAGGTCTCCCGATAAAAATGGTACCTCACTCGTGTGAATTGCCCAACTACCCACGAGAGGCAAGGACCCTTAACGTATTGAGGAGACATCAATATTGCCTATCACAAAACGACTTGGTTTTGCAAGGGGGGTCACCTGGGTTTTTGACCCTGTACTCGGCGGCCATCTAGGGAAACCTACCAAACCCACACATTTCTGAAAATTAGACACCTGGGAAAGTCCAGGGAGATATGGCTTGCGTGGACCCCCAACGTTTTCCAACC
Source organism: Calotriton arnoldi (assembly GCA_963921515.1). NCBI lineage: Eukaryota > Metazoa > Chordata > Amphibia > Caudata > Salamandridae > Calotriton > Calotriton arnoldi. Next base: position 2,113,408 of record CAWUFW010002062.1, read on the forward strand.
CAGAATCCCCTGCAAACCTCAAATTTAGCAGAAAAAAACACTTTTTCACAAATTTCTGTGTGGGAAAGTTGTGGGATCACTGGACTGACACAAATTTCCTACCACCCAGCATTCCCCCAGGTCTCCTGATAAAAATGGTACCTCACTCGTGTGGGTGGCCCAAGTACCCGCCACAGGCAAGGGGCCAAAACTTATTGAGGAGACATCAAAATTGCCTATCACAAAACGACCTGGTTTTGCAAGGGGGGTCACCTGGGTTTTTGGCCCCGTGCCGGGCGGCCATCTTGGGAAACCTTCCAAACCCACACATTTCTTAAAACTAGACACCCGGGGGAGTCCAGGGATGTATGTCTTGCGTGGACCCCCCAACGTTTTCCTACACAGAATGCCCTGCAAACCTCACATTTAGCAGAAAAAATCACTTTTTTCTCAAATTTCTGAGTGGGAAAGTTGTGGGATCACCGGGCTGACACAAATTTCCTATCACTGAGCGTTCCCCCAGATCTCCTAATAAAAATGGTACCTCACTCGTGTGGGTGGCCCAAGTACCCGTGACAGGCAAGGGCCCAAAACGTATTGAGGAGACATCAAAATTGCCTATCACAAAACGACCTGGTTTTGCAAGGGGGGTCACCTGGGTTTTTGGACCTGTGCTCGGTGGCCATCTAGGGAAACCTACCAAACCCACACATTTCTGAAAACTAGACAGACGGGGGAGACCAGGGAGGTATGGTTTGCGTGGTCCCCCCAAAGATTTCCTACCCAGAATCCCCTGCAAACCTCAAATTTATCAGAACAAATCACTTTTATCTCAAATTTCTGTGTGGGAAATTTGTGGGATCACTGGACTGACGCAAATTTCCCACCAGCCAGCATTCCCCCAGGTCTCCCGATAAAAATGGTACCTCACTCGTGTGGGTGGCCCAAGTACCCGCCACAGGCAAGGCCCCAAAAATGTATTGAGGAGACATCAAAATTGCCTATCACAAAACGACCTAGTTTTGCGAAGGGGGTCACCTGGGTTTTTGGCCCTGTGCTTGGCGGCCATCTAGGGAAACCTACCAAACCCACACATTTCTGAAAACTAGACACCCGGGGGAGTCTAGTAAGCTATAGCTTGCATGGACCCCAACGTTTTCCTACCCAGAATGCCCTGTAAACCTCAAATTTAGCTAAAAAAATCACTTTTTAATCAAATTTATGTGTGGGAAGGTTGTGGGATTACCAGGCTGACACAAATTTCCTACCACCCAGCATTCCCCCGGGTTTCCCACTATAAATGGTACATCACTGGTGTGGGTGGCCGAACTAACCGCGACAGACAAGGACCCTAAACCTTTTGAGGAGACACCTAAGTTACCTATCACAAAATGACCTGGTTTTGCAAGGGGGGTCACCTGGGTTTTTGGCCCTGTGCTCGGCGGCCATCTAAGGAAACCTTCCAAACCCACACATTTCTGAAAACTAGACACCCGGGGGAGTCCAGGGATGTATGTCATATGTGGACCCCCCCAACGTTTTCCTACACAGAATCCCCTGCACACCTCACATTTAGCAGAAAAAATCACTTTTTTCTCAAATTTCTGTGTGGGATCACCGGGCTGACACAAATTTCCTACCACCCAGCGTTCCCCCAGGTCTCCCGATAAAAATGGTACCTCACTCGTGTGGGTTGCCCAACTACCCGCGTCAGGCAAGGACCCTTAACGTATTGAGGAGACATCAATATTGCCTATCACAAAACGACTTGGTTTTGCAAGGGGGGTCACCTGGGTTTTTGACCCTGTGCTCGGCGGCCATCTAGGGAAACCTACCAAACCCACACATTTCTGAAAACTAGACATCCTGGGGAGTCCAAGGAGGTATGGCTTGCGCTGACCCCCAATGTTTTCCTACCCAGAATCCCCTGCAAATCTCAAATTTAGCAGTAAAAACACTTTTTTCTCAAATTTCTGTGTGGTTAAGTTGTGGGATCACTGGACTGGCTCAAATTTCCTACCACCCAGCATTCCCCCAGGTCTCCCGATAAAAATGGTACCTCACTCGTGTGGGTGGCCCAAGTACACGCCATAGGCAAGGGCCCAAAATGTATTGAGGAGACATCGAAATTGCCTATCACAAAACGACCTGGTTTTGCAAAGGGGGTCACCTGGGTTTTTGGCCCTATGCTTGACGGCCATCTAGGGAAACCTACCAAACCCACACATTTCTGAAAACTAGACACCCGGGGAGTCCAGGAAACTATGGCTTGCATGGACCCCCAACTTTTCCTACCCAGAATCCCCTGCAAACCTCAAATTTAGCTGAAAAATCACTTTTTTCTCAAATTTCTTTGTGGGAAAGTTGTGGGATCACCAGGCTGACACAAATGTCCTAGCACCCAGCATTTCCCCGGGTCTCCCGATAAAAATGGTACCTCACTCGTGTGGGTTGCCCAACTACCCGCGATAGGCAAGGACCCTTAGCATATTGAGGAGACATCAATATTGCCTATCACAAAACGAATTGGTTTTGCAAGGGGGGTCACTTGGGTTTTTGACCCTGTGCTCGGCGGCCATCTTGGGAAACCTAGCAAACCCACACATTTCTGAAAACTAGACACCTGGGGTAGTCCAGGGAGATATGGCTTGTGTGGACCCCCAACGTTTTCCTACCCAGAATCCCCTGCAAACCTCAAATTTAGCAGAAAAAACACTTTTTTCTACCATTTCGGTGTGGGAAAGTTGTGGGATCACTAGACTGACACAAATTTCCTACTACCCAGCATTCCCCCAGGTCTCCCGATAAAAATGGTACCTCACTCGTGTGGGTGGCCCAAGTACACGCCACAGGCAAGGGCCCAAAATGTATTGAGGAGACATCGAAATTGCCTATCACAAAACGACCTGGTTTTGCGAAGGGGGTCACCTGGGTTTTTGGCCCTGTGCTTGACGGCCATCTAGGGAAACCTACCAAACCCACACATTTCTGAAAACTAGACACCTGGGGGAGTCCAGGAAGCTATGGCTTGCATGGACCCCCAACGTTTTCCTACCCAGAATCCCCTGCAAACCTCAAATTTAGCTGAAAAATCACTTTTTTCTCAAATTTCTGTGTGGGAAAGTTGTGGAATCACCAGGCTGACACAAATTTCCTACCACCCAGCATTTCCCTGGGTCTCTCGATAAAAATGGTACCTCACTCGTGTTGGTTGCCCAACTACCCACGACAGGCAAGGACCCATAACGTATTGAGGAGACATCAATATTGCCTGTCACAAAACGACTTGGTTTTGCAAGGGGGGTCACCTGGGTTTTTGACCCTGTGCTCGGCGGCCATCTAGGGAAACCTACCAAACCCACACATTTCTGAAAGCTAGACACCTGGGAAAGTCCAGGGAGATATGGCTTGCGTGGACCCCCAACGTTTTCCTACCCAGAATCCCCTGCAAACCTCAAATTTAGCAGAAAAAAATACTTTTTTCTCAAATTTCTGTGTGGGAAATTTGTGGGATCACTGGACTGACACAAATTTCCCACCAGCCAGCATTCCCCCAGGTCTCCCGATAAAAATGGTACCTCACTCGTGTGGGTGGCCCAAGTACCCGCCACAGGCAAGGCCCCAAAAATGTATTGAGGAGACATCAAAATTGCCTATCACAAAACGACCTAGTTTTGCGAAGGGGGTCACCTGGGTTTTTGGCCCTGTGCTTGGCGGCCATCTAGGGAAACCTACCAAACCCACACATTTCTGAAAACTAGACACCCGGGGGAGTCTAGTAAGCTATAGCTTGCATGGACCCCCAACGTTTTCCTACCCAGAATGCCCTGTAAACCTCAAATTTAGCTAAAAAAATCACTTTTTAATCAAATTTATGTGTGGGAAGGTTGTGGGATTACCAGGCTGACACAAATTTCCTACCACCCAGCATTCCCCCGGGTTTCCCACTATAAATGGTACATCACTGGTGTGGGTGGCCGAACTAACCGCGACAAACAAGGACCCTAAACCTTTTGAGGAGACACCTAAGTTACCTATCACAAAATGACCTGGTTTTGCAAGGGGGGTCACCTGGGTTTTTGGCCCTGTGCTCGGCGGCCATCTAAGGAAACCTTCCAAACCCACACATTTCTGAAAACTAGACACCCGGGGGAGTCCAGGGATGTATGTCTTATGTGGACCCCCCAACGTTTTTCCTACACAGAATCCCTGCACACCTCACATTTAGCAGAAAAAATCACTTTTTTCTCAAATTTCTGTGTGGGATCACCGGGCTGACACAAATTTCCTACCACCCAGCGATCCCCCAGGTCTCCCGATAAAAATGGTACCTCACTCGTGTGGGTTGCCCAACTACCCGCGACAGGCAAGGACCCTTAACGTATTGAGGAGACATCAATATTGCCTATCACAAAACGACTTGGTTTTGCAAGGGGGGTCACCTGGGTTTTTGACCCTGTGCTCGGTGGCCATCTTGGGAAACCTAGCAAACCCACACATTTCTGAAAACTAGACACCTGGGGGAGTCCAGGGAGATATGGCTTGTGTGGACGCCCAACATTTTCCTACCCAGAATCCCCTGCAAACCTCAAATTTAGCAGAAAAAACACTTTTTTCTAAAATTTCGGTGTGGGAAAGTTGTGGGATCACTGGACTGACACAAATTTCCTACCACCCAGCATTCCCCCAGGTCTACCGATAAAAATGGTACCTCACTCGTGTGGGTGGCCCAAGTACCCGCGACAGGCAAGGGGCCAAAACTTATTGAGGAGACATCAAAATTGTCTATCACAAAACGACCTAGTTTTGCAAGGGGGTCACCTGGGTTTTGGCCCCGTGCTCGGCAGCCATCTAGGGAAACCTTCTAAACCCACACATTTCTGAAAACTAGACACCCCGGGGAGTCCAGGGTGGTATGTCTTGCGTGGACCCCCCAACATTTTCCTACACAGAATCCCCTGCAAACCTCACATTTAGCAGAAAAAATCACTTTTTTCTCAAATTTCTGTGTGGGATCACCGGGCTGACACAAATTTCCTACCACCCAGCGATCCCCCAGGTCTCCCGATAAAAATGGTACCTCACTCGTGTGGGTTGCCCAACTACCCGCGACAGGCAAGGACCCTTAACGTATTGAGGAGACATCAATATTGCCTATCACAAAACGACTTGGTTTTGCAAGGGGGTCACCTGGGTTTTGACCCTGTGCTCGGTGGCCATCTTGGGAAACCTAGCAAACCCACACATTTCTGAAAACTAGACACCTGGGGAGTCCAGGGAGATATGGCTTGTGTGGACGCCCAACATTTTCCTACCCAGAATCCCCTGCAAACCTCAAATTTAGCAGAAAAAACACTTTTTCTAAAATTTCGGTGTGGGAAAGTTGTGGGATCACTGGACTGACACAAATTTCCTACCACCCAGCATTCCCCAGGTCTACCGATAAAAATGGTACCTCACTCGTGTGGGTGGCCCAAGTACCCGCGACAGGCAAGGGGCCAAAACTTATTGAGGAGACATCAAAATTGTCTATCACAAAACGACCTAGTTTTGCAAGGGGGTCACCTGGGTTTTGGCCCCGTGCTCGGCAGCCATCTAGGGAAACCTTCTAAACCCACACATTTCTGAAAACTAGACACCCCGGGGAGTCCAGGGTGGTATGTCTTGCGTGGACCCCCCAACATTTTCCTACACAGAATCCCCTGCAAACCTCACATTTAGCAGAAAAAATCACTTGTTATTCAAATTTCTGTGTGGGAAAGTTGTGGGATCACCGGGCAGACACAAATTTCCTATCACCGAGCGTTCCCCCAGATCTCCCAATAAAAATGGTACCTCACTCATGTGGGTGGCCCAAGTACCAGCAACAGGCAAGGGCCCAAAACGTATTGAGGAGTCATCAAAATTGCCTATCACAAAACGACCTGGTTTTGCAAGGGGGGTCACCTGGGTTTTTGGCCCTGTGCTCGGTGGCCATCTAGGGAAACCTACCAAACCCACACATTTCTGAAAACTAGACACACGGGGGAGTCCAGGGAGGTATGGTTTGCGTGGTCCCCCCAAAGTTTTCCTACCCAGAATCCCCTGCAAACCTCAAATTTAGCTGAAAAATCACCTTTTTCTCAAATTTCTGTGTGGAAAAGTTGTGGGATCACCAGGCTGACACAAATTTCCTACCCTCCAGCATTCCCCCGGGTTTCCCGATATAAATGGTACCTCACTCGTGTGGGTGGCCGAACTAACCACGACAGGCAAGGACCCTAAACCTTTTGAGGAGACATCTAAATTGCCTATCACAAAATGACCTGGTTTTGCAAGGGGGGGTCACCTGGGTTTTTGGCCCTGTGCTCGGCGGCCATCTAGGGAAACCTACCAAACCCACACATTTCTGAAAACTAGACATCCTGGGGAGTCCAAGGAGGTATGGCTTGCGCTGACCCCCAATGTTTTCCTACCCAGAATCCCCTGCAAATCTCAAATTTAGCAGTAAAAAACACTTTTTTCTCAAATTTCTGTGTGGTTAAGTTGTGGGATCACTGGACTGGCTCAAATTTCCTACCACCCAGCATTCCCCCAGGTCTCCCGATAAAAATGGTACCTCACTCGTGTGGGTGGCCCAAGTACACGCCATAGGCAAGGGCCCAAAATGTATTGAGGAGACATCGAAATTGCCTATCACAAAACGACCTGGTTTTGCAAAGGGGGTCACCTGGGTTTTTGGCCCTGTGCTTGACGGCCATCTAGGAAAACCTACCAAACCCACACATTTCTGAAAACTAGACACCCGGGGGAGTCCAGGAAGCTATGGCTTGCATGGACCCCACAACTTTTTCCTACCCAGAATCCCCTGCAAACCTCAAATTTAGCTGAAAAATCACTTTTTTCTCAAATTTCTTTGTGGGAAAGTTGTGGGATCACCAGGCTGACACAAATGTCCTAGCACCCAGCATTTCCCCGGGTCTCCCGATAAAAATGGTACCTCACTCGTGTGGGTTGCCCAACTACCCGCGACAGGCAAGGGCCCAAAACGTATTGAGGAGACATCAAAATTGCCTATCACAAAACGACCTGGTTTTGCAAGGGGGGTCACCTGGGTTTTTGGCCCTGTGCTCGGTGGCCATCTAGGGAAACCTACCAAACCCACACATTTCTGAAAACTAGACACACGGGGGAGTCCAGGGAGGTATGGTTTGCGTGGTCCCCCCAAAGTTTTCCTACCCAGAATCCCCTGCAAACCTCAAATTTAGCTGAAAAATCACTTTTTTCTCAAATTTCTGTGTGGAAAAGTTGTGGGATCACCAGGCAGACACAAATTTCCTACCACCCAGCATTCCCCAGGGTTTCCCGATGTAAATGGTACCTCACTCGTGTGGGTGGCTGAACTAACCGCGACAGGCAAGGACCCTAAACCTTTTGAGGAGACATCTAAATTGCCTATCACAAAATGACCTGGTTTTGCAAGGGGGGGTCACCTGGGTTTTTGGCCCTGTGCTCGGCGGCCATCTTGGGAAACCTAGCAAACCCACACATTTCTGAAAACTAGACACCTGGGGGAGTCCAGGGAGATATGGCTTGTGTGGACCCCCAACGTTTTCCTACCCAGAATCCCCTGCAAACCTCAATTTTAGCAGAAAAAACACTTTTTTCTACCATTTCGGTGTGGGAAAGTTGTGGGATCACTAGACTGACACAAATTTCCTACTACCCAGCATTCCCCCAGGTCTCCCGATAAAAATGGTACCTCACTCGTGTGGGTGGCCCAAGTACACGCCACAGGCAAGGGCCCAAAATGTATTGAGGAGACATCGAAATTGCCTATCACAAAACAACCTGGTTTTGCAAAGGGGGTCACCTGGGTTTTTGGCCCTGTGCTTGACGGCCATCTAGGGAAACCTACCAAACCCACACATTTCTGAAAACTAGACACCCGGGGGAGTCCAGGAAGCTATGGCTTGCATGGACCCCCCAACGTTTTCCTACCCAGAATCCCCTGCAAACCTCAAATTTAGCTGAAAAAATCACTTTTTCTCAAATTTCTGTGTGGGAAAGTTGAGGGATCACCAGGCTGACACAAATTTCCTACCACCCAGCATTTGCCCGGGTCTCCCGATAAAAATGGTACCTCACTCGTGTGGGTTGCCCAACTACCCGCGATAGGCAAGGACCCTTAACATATTGAGGAGACATCAATATTGCCTATCACAAAACGAATTGGTTTTGCAAAGGGGGTCACTTGGGTTTTTGACCCTGTGCTCGGCGGCCATCTTGGGAAACCTAGCAAACCCACACATTTCTGAAAACTAGACACCTGGGGGAGTCCAGGGAGATATGGCTTGTGTGGACCCCCAACGTTTTCCTACCCAGAATCCCCTGCAAACCTCAAATTTAGCAGAAAAAAATACTTTTTTCTCAAATTTCTGTGTGGGAAAGTTGTGGGATCACTGGACTGACACAAATTTCCTACCGCCCAGCATTCCCCCAGGTCTCCTGATAAAAATGGTACCTCACTCGTGTGGGTGGCCCAAGTACCCGCCACAGGCAAGGGGTCAAAACGTATTGAGGAGACATCAAAATTGCCTTTCACAAAACGACCTGGTTTTGCAAGGGGGTTCACCTGGGTTTTTGGCCCTGTGCTCGGCGGCCATCTAGGGAAACCTTCCAAACCCACACATTTATGAAAACTAGACACCCGGGGGAGTCCAGGGATGTATGTCTTGTGTGGACCCCCCAAAGTTTTCCAACACAGAATCCCCTGCAAACCTCACATTTAGCAGAAAAAAATCACTTTTTTCTCACATTTCTGTGTGGGAAAGTTGTGGGATCACCGGGTTGACACAAATTTCCTACCACCCAGCGTTCCCCCAGGTCTCGCGATAAAAATGGTACCTCACTCGTGTGGGTTGCCCAACTACCCGCGACAGGCAAGGACCCTTAACGTATTGAGGCGACATCAATATTTCCTATCACAAAACGACTTGGTTTTGCAAGGGGGGTCACCTGGGTTTTTGACCCTGTGCTCGGCGGCCATCTTGGGAAACCTAGCAAACCCACACATTTCTGAAAACTAGACACCTGGGGGAGTCCAGGGAGATATGGCTTGTGTGGACCCCCAATTTTTTCCTACACAGAATCCCCTGCAAACCTCACATTTAGCAGAAAAAATCACTTTTTATTCAAATTTCTGTGTGGGAAAGTTGTGGGATCACCGGGCTGACACAAATTTCCTATCACCAAGCGTTCCCACAGATCTCCCAATAAAAATGGTACCTCACTCATGTGGGTGGCCCAAGTACCCGCGACAGGCAAGGGCCCAAAACATATTGAGGAGACATCAAAATTGCCTATCACAAAACGACCTGGTTTTGCAAGGGGGGTCACCTGGATTTTTGGCCTTGTGCTCGGTGGCCATCTAGGGAAACCTACCAAACCCACACATTTCTGGAAACTAGACACATGGAGGAGTCCAGGGAGGTATGGTTTGCGTGGTCCCCCCAAAGTTTCCCTACCCAGAATCCCCTGCAAACCTCAAATTTAGCTGAAAAATCACTTTTTTCTCAAATTTCTGTGTGGAAAAGTTGTGGGATCACCAGGCTGACACAAATTTTCTACCACCCAGCATTCCCCTGGGTTTCCCGATATAAATGGTACCTCACTCGTGTGGGTGGCCAAACTAACCGCGACAGGCAAGGACCCTAAACCTTTTGAGGAGACATCTAAATTGCCTATCACAAAATGACCTGGTTTTGTAAGGGGGGGTCACCTGGGTTTTTGGCCCTGTGCTCGGTGGCCATCTAGGGAAACCTACCAAACTCACACATTTCTTAAAACTAGACATCCTGGGGAGTCCAGGGAGGTATGGCTTGCGGTGACCCCCAATGTTTTCCTACCCAGAATCCCCTGCAAATCTCAAATTTAGCAGTAAAAAACACTTTTTTCTCAAATTTCTGTGTGGTTAAGTTGTGGGATCACTGGACTGGCTCAAATTTCCTACCACCCAGCATTCCCCAGGTCTCACGATAAAAATGGTACCTCACTCGTGTGGGTGGCCCAAGTACACGCTACAGGCAAGGGCCCAAAATGTATTGAGGAGACATCGAAATTGCCTATCACAAAACGACCTGGTTTTGCGAAGGGGGTCACCTGGGTTTTTGGCCCTGTGCTTGACGGCCATCTAGGGAAAACTACCAAACCCACACATTTCTGAAAACTAGACACCCGGGGGAGTCCAGGAAGCTATGGCTTGCATGGATCCCCCAACGTTTTCCTACCCAGAATCCCCTGCAAACCTCAAATTTAGCTGAAAAAATCACTTTTTTCTCAAATTTCTGTGTGGGAAAGTTGTGGAATCACCAGGCTGACACAAATTTCCTACCACCCAGCATTACCCCGGGTCTCCCGATAAAAATGGTACCTCACTTGTGTTGGTTGCCCAACTACCCGCGACAGGCAAGGACCCATAACGTATTGAGGAGACATCAATATTGCCTGTCACAAAACGACTTGGTTTTGCAAGGGGGGTCACCTGGGTTTTTGACCCTGTGCTCGGCGGCCATCTAGGGACACCTACCAAACCCACACATTTCTGAAAGCTAGACACCTGGGAAAGTCCAGGGAGATATGGCTTGCGTGGACCCCCAACGTTTTCCTACCCAGAATCCCCTGCAAACCTCAAATTTAGCAGAAAAAATACTTTTTCTCAAATTTCTGTGTGGGAAAGTTGTGGGATCACTGGACTGACACAAATTTCCTACCACCCAGCATTCCCCCAGGTGTCCTGATAAAAATGGTACCTCACTCGTGTGGGTGGCCCAAGTACCCGCCACAGGCAAGGGGTCAAAACGTATTGAGGAGACATCAAAATTGCCTTTCACAAAACGACCTGGTTTTGCAAGGGGTTCACCTGGGTTTTGGCCCTGTGCTCGGCGGCCATCTAGGGAAACCTTCCAAACCCACACATTTATGAAAACTAGACACCCGGGGAGTCCAGGGATGTATGTCTTGTGTGGACCCCCAAAGTTTTCCAACACAGAATCCCCTGCAAACCTCACATTTAGCAGAAAAAATCACTTTTTCTCACATTTCTGTGTGGGAAAGTTGTGGGATCACCGGGTTGACACAAATTTCCTACCACCCAGCGTTCCCCCAGGTCTCGCGATAAAAATGGTACCTCACTCGTGTGAGTTGCCCAACTACCCGCGACAGGCAAGGACCCTTAACGTATTGAGGCGACATCAATATTTCCTATCACAAAACGACTTGGTTTTGCAAGGGGGTCACCTGGGTTTTGACCCTGTGCTCGGCGGCCATCTTGGGAAACCTAGCAAACCCACACATTTCTGAAAACTAGACACCTGGGGGAGTCCAGGGAGATATGGCTTGTGTGGACCCCCAACGTTTTCCTACACAGAATCCCCTGCAAACCTCACATTTAGCAGAAAAAAATCACTTTTTATTCAAATTTCTGTGTGGGAAAGTTGTGGGATCACCGGGCTGACACAAATTTCCTATCACCGAGCGTTCCCCCAGATCTCCCAATAAAAATGGTACCTCACTCATGTGGGTGGCCCAAGTATACGCGACAGGCAAGGGCCCAAAACATATTGAGGAGACATCAAAATTGCCTATCACAAAACGACCTGGTTTTGCAAGGGGGGTCACCTGGATTTTTGGCCCTGTGCTCGGTGGCCATCTAGGGAAACCTACCAAACCCACACATTTCTGGAAACTAGACACATGGAGGAGTCCAGGGAGGTATGGTTTGCGTGGTCCCCCCAAAGTTTTCCTACCCAGAATCCCCTGCAAACCTCAAATTTAGCTGAAAAATCACTTTTTCTCAAATTTCTGTGTGGAAAAGTTGTGGGATCACCAGGCTGACACAAATTTCCTACCACCCAGCATTCCCCGGGTTTCCCGATATAAATGGTACCTCACTCGTGTGGGTGGCCGAACTAACCGCGACAGGCAAGGACCCTAAACCTTTTGAGGAGACATCTAAATTGCCTATCACAAAATGACCTGGTTTTGCAAGGGGGGGTCACCTGGGTTTTTGGCCCTGTGCTCGGCGGCCATCTAGGGAAACCTACCAAACTCACACATTTCTGAAAACTAGACATCCTGGGGAGTCCAGGGAGGTATGGCTTGCGGTGACCCCCAATGTTTTCCTACCCAGAATCCCCTGCAAATCTCAAATTTAGCAGTAAAAAACACTTTTTTTTCAAATTTCTGTGTGGTTAAGTTGTGGGATCACTGGACTGGCTCAAATTTCCTACCACCCAGCATTCCCCCAGGTCTCACGATAAAAATGGTACCTCACTCGTGTGGGTGGCCCAAGTACACGCCACAGGCAAGGGCCCAAAATGTATTGAGGAGACATCGAAATTGCCTATCACAAAACGACCTGGTTTTGCGAAGGGGGTCACCTGGGTTTTTGGCCCTGTGCTTGACGGCCATCTAGGGAAAACTACCAAACCCACACATTTCTGAAAACTAGACACCCGGGGGAGTCCAGGAAGCTATGGCTTGCATGGATCCCCCAAAGTTTTCCTACCCAGAATCCCCTGCAAACCTCAAATTTAGCTGAAAAATCACTTTTTTCTCAAATTTCTGTGTGGAAAAGTTGTGGGATCACCAGGCTGACACAAATTTCCTACCACCCAGCATTCCCCCGGGTTTCCCGATATAAATGGTACCTCACTCGTGTGGGTGGCCGAACTAACCGCGACAGGCAAGGACCCTAAACCTTTTGAGGAGACATCAAAATTGCCTATCACAAAATGACCTGGTTTTGCAAGGGGGGGTCACCTGGGTTTTTGGCCCTGTGCTCGGCGGCCATCTAGGGAAACCTACCAAACCCACACATTTCTGAAAACTAGACATCCTGGGGAGTCCAGGGAGGTATGGCTTGCGGTGACCCCCAATGTTTTCCTACCCAGAATCCCCGGCAAATCTCAAATTTAGCAGTAAAAAACACTTTTTTCTCAAATTTCTGTGTGGTTAAGTTGTGGGATCACTGGACTGGCTCAAATTTCCTACCACCCAGCATTCACCCAGGTCTCCCAATAAAAATGGTACCTCACTCGTGTGGGTGGCCCAAGTACACGCCACAGGCAAGGGCCCAAAATGTATTGAGGAGACATCGAAATTGCCTATCACAAAACGACCTGGTTTTGCGAAGGGGGTCACCTGGGTTTTTGGCCCTGTGCTTGACGGCCATCTAGGGAAACCTACCAAACCCACACATTTCTGAAAACTAGACACCTGGGGGAGTCCAGGAAGCTATGGCTTGCATGGACCCCCCAACGTTTTCCTACCCAGAATCCCCTGCAAACCTCAAATTTAGCTGAAAAAATCACTTTTTTCTCAAATTTCTGTGTGGGAAAGTTGTGGAATCACCAGGCTGACACAAATTTCCTACCACCCAGCATTTCCCCGGGTCTCCCGATAAAAATGGTACCTCACTCGTGTTGGTTGCCCAACTACCCGCGATAGGCAAGGACCCATAACGTATTGAGGAGACATCAATATTGCCTGTCACAAAACGACTTGGTTTTGCAAGGGGGGTCACCTGGGTTTTTGACCCTGTGCTCGGCGGCCATCTAGGGAAACCTACCAAACCCACACATTTCTGAAAGCTAGACACCTGGGAAAGTCCAGGGAGATATGGCTTGCGTGGACCCCCAACGTTTTCCTACCCAGAATCCCCTGCAAACCTCAAATTTAGCAGAAAAAAATACTTTTTTCTCAAATTTCTGTGTGGGAAAGTTGTGGGATCACTGGACTGACACAAATTTCCTACCACCCAGCATTCCCCCAGGTCTCCTGATAAAAATGGTACCTCACTCGTGTGGGTGGCCCAAGTACCCGCCACAGGCAAGGGGTCAAAACGTATTGAGGAGACATCAAAATTGCCTTTCACAAAACGACCTGGTTTTGCAAGGGGGTTCACCTGGGTTTTTGGCCCTGTGCTCGGCGGCCATCTAGGGAAACCTTCCAAACCCACACATTTCTGAAAACTAGACACCCGGGGGAGTCCAGGGATGTATGTCTTGTGTGGACCCCCCAAAGTTTTCCAACACAGAATCCCCTGCAAACCTCACATTTAGCAGAAAAAATCACTTTTTTCTCACATTTCTGTGTGGGAAAGTTGTGGGATCACCGGGTTGACACAAATTTCCTACCACCCAGCGTTCCCCCAGGTCTCGCGATAAAAATGGTACCTCACTCGTGTGAGTTGCCCAACTACCCGCGACAGGCAAGGACCCTTAAAGTATTGAGGCGACATCAATATTTCCTATCACAAAACGACTTGGTTTTGCAAGGGGGGTCACCTGGGTTTTTGACCCTGTGCTCGGCGGCCATCTTGGGAAACCTAGCAAACCCACACATTTCTGAAAACTAGACACCTGGGGAGTCCAGGGAGATATGGCTTGTGTGGACCCCCAATGTTTTCCTGCACAGAATCCCCTGCAAACCTCACATTTAGCAGAAAAAATCACTTTTTATTCAAATTTCTGTGTGGGAAAGTTGTGGGATCACCGGGCTGACACAAATTTCCTATCACCGAGCGTTCCCCCAGATCTCCCAATAAAAATGGTACCTCACTCATGTGGGTGGCCCAAGTACCCGCGACAGGCAAGGGCCCAAAACATATTGAGGAGACATCAAAATTGCCTATCACAAAATGACCTGGTTGTGCAAGGGGGGTCACCTGGATTTTTGGCCCTGTGCTCGGTGGCCATCTAGGGAAACCTACCAAGCCCACACATTTCTGGAAACTAGACACACGGAGGAGTCCAGGGAGGTATGGTTTGCGTGGTCCCCCCAAAGTTTTCCTACCCAGAATCCCCTGCAAACCTCAAATTTAGCTGAAAAATCACTTTTTTCTCAAATTTCTGTGTGGAAAAGTTGTGGGATCACCAGGCTGACACAAATTTCCTACCACCCAGCATTCCCCCGGGTTTCCCGATATAAATGGTACCTCACTCGTGTGGGTGGCCGAACTAACCGCGACAGGCAAGGACCCTAAACCTTTTGAGGAGACATCTAAATTGCCTATCACAAAATGACCTGGTTTTGCAAGGGGGGGTCACCTGGGTTTTTGGCCCAATGCTCGGCGGCCATCTAGGGAAACCTACCAAACTCACACATTTCTGAAAACTAGACATCCTGGGGAGTCCAGGGAGGTATGGCTTGCGGTGACCCCCAATGTTTTCCTACCCAGAATCCCCTGCAAATCTCAAATTTAGCAGTAAAAAACACTTTTTTCTCAAATTTCTGTGTGGTTAAGTTGTGGGATCACTGGACTGGCTCAAATTTCCTACCACCCAGCATTCCCCCAGGTCTCACGATAAAAATGGTACCTCACTCGTGTGGGTGGCCCAAGTACACGCCACAGGCAAGGGCCCAAAATGTATTGAGGAGACATCGAAATTGCCTATCACAAAACGACCTGGTTTTGCGAAGGGGGTCACCTGGGTTTTTGGCCCTGTGCTTGACGGCCATCTAGGGAAAACTACCAAACCCACACATTTCTGAAAACTAGACACCCGGGGGAGTCCAGGAAGCTATGGCTTGCATGGATCCCCCAACGTTTTCCTACCCAGAATCCCCTGCAAACCTCAAATTTAGCTGAAAAAATCACTTTTTTCTCAAATTTCTGTGTGGGAAAGTTGTGGGATCACCAGGCTGACACAAATTTCCTACCACCCAGCATTTCCCCGGGTCTCCCGATAAAAATGGTACCTCACTCGTGTGGGTTGCCCAACTAGCCGCGACAGGCAAGGACCCTTAACGTATTGAGGAGACATCAATATTGCCTGTCACAAAACGACTTGGTTTTGCAAGGGGGGTCACCTGGGTTTTTGACCCTGTGCTCGGCGGCCATCTAGGGAAACCTACCAAACCCGCACATTTCTGAAAACTAGACACCTGGGAAAGTCCAGGGAGATATGGCTTGCGTGGACCCCCAACGTTTTCCTACCAAGAATCCCCTGCAAACCTCAAATTTAGCAGAAAAAAACACTTTTTTCTCAAATTTCTGTGTGGGAAAGTTGTGGGATCACTGGACTGACACAAATGTCCTACCACCCAGCATTCCCCCAGGTCTCCTGATAAAAATGGTACCTCACTCGTGTGGGTGGCCCAAGTACCCGCCACAGGCAAGGGGTCAAAACGTATTGAGGAGACATCAAAATTGCCTTTCACAAAACGACCTGGTTTTGCAAGGGGGGTCACCTGGGTTTTTGACCCTGTGCTCGGCGGCCATCTTGGGAAACCTAGCAAACCCACACATTTCTGAAAACTAGGCACCTGGGGGAGTCCAGGGAGATAAGGCTTGTGTGGACCCCCAACGTTTTCCTACCCAGAATCCCCTGCAAACCTCAAATTTAGCAGAAAAAACACTTTTTTCTAACATTTCGGTGTGGGAAAGTTGTGGGATCACTGGACTGGCTCAAATTTCCTGCCACCCAGCATTCCCCCAGGTCTCCCGATAAAAATGGTACCTCACTCGTGTGGGTGGCCCAAGTACACGCCACAGGCAAGGGCCCAAAATGTATTGAGGAGACATCGAAATTGCCTATCACAAAACGACCTGGTTTTGCGAAGGGGGTCACCTGGGTTTTTGGCCCTGTGCTTGACGGCCATCTAGGGAAACCTACCAAACCCACACATTTCCGAAATCTAGACACCCGGGGGAGTCCAGGAAGCTATGGCTTGCATGGACCCCCCAACGTTTTCCTACCCAGAATCCCCTGCAAACCTCAAATTTAGCTGAAAAATCACTTTTTTCTCAAATTTCTGTGTGGGAAAGTTGTGGGATCACCAGGCTGACACAAATTTCCTACCACCCAGCATTTCCCCGGGTCTCCCGATAAAAATGGTACCTCACTCGTGTGGGTTGCCCAACTACCCGTGACAGGCAAGGACCCTTAACGTATTGAGGAGACATCAATATTGCCTGTCACAAAACGACTTGGTTTTGCAAGGGGGGTCACCTGGGTTTTTGACCCTGTGCTCGGCGGCCATCTAGGGAAACCTACCAAACCCGCACATTTCTGAAAACTAGACACCTGGGAAAGTCCAGGGAGATATGGCTTGCGTGGACCCCCAACGTTTTCCTACCCAGAATCCCCTGCAAACCTCAAATTTAGCAGAAAAAAACACTTTTTTCTCAAATTTCTGTGTGGGGAAGTTGTGGGATCACTGGACTGACACAAATTTCCTACCACCCAGCATTCCCCCAGGTCTCCTGATAAAAATGGTACCTCACTCGTGTGGGTGGCCCAAGTACCCGCCACAGGCAAGGGGTCAAAACCTATTGAGGAGACATCAAAATTGCCTTTCACAAAACGACCTGGTTTTGCAAGGGGGGTCACCTGGGTTTTTGACCCTGTGCTCGGCGGCCATCTTGGGAAACCTAGCAAACCCACACATTTCTGAAAACTAGGCACCTGGGGGAGTCCAGGGAGATAAGGCTTGTGTGGACCCCCAACGTTTTCCTACCCAGAATCCCCTGCAAACCTCAAATTTAGCAGAAAAAACACTTTTTTCTAACATTTCGGTGTGGGAAAGTTGTGGGATCACTGGACTGACACAAATTTCCTACCACCCAGCATTCCCCCAGGTCTCCCAATAAAAATGGTACCTCACTCGTGTGGGTGGCCCAAGTACCCGCGACAGGCAAGGGGCCAAAACTTATTGAGGAGACATCAAAATTGTCTATCACAAAACGACCTGGTTTTGCAAAGGGGGTCACCTGGGTTTTTGGCCCCGTGCTCGACAGCCATCAAGGGAAACCTTCCAAACCCACAAAATTCTGAAAACTAGACACCCCAGGGAGTCCAGGGTGGTATGTCTTGCGTGGACCCCCCAACGTTTTCCTACACAGAATCCCCTGCAAACCTCACATTTAGCAGAAAAAATCACTTTTTATTCAAATTTCTGTGTGGGAAAGTTGTGGGATCACCGGGCTGACACAAATTTCCTATCACCGAGCGTTCCCCCAGATCTCCCAATAAAAATGGTACCTCACTCATGTGGGTGGCCCAAGTACCCGCGACAGGCAAGGGCCCAAAACGTATTGAGGAGACATCAAAATTGCCTATCACAAAACAACCTGGTTTTGCGAAGGGGGTCACCTGGGTTTTTGGCCCTGTGCTTGGCGGCCATCAAGGGAAACCTACCAAACCCACACATTACTGAAAACTAGACACCCGGGGGAGTCCAGGAAGCTATAGCTTGCATGGACCCCCCAACGTTTTCCTTCCCAGAATCCCCTGCAAACCTCAAATTTAGCTAAAAAAATCACCTTTTTCTCAAATTTCTGTGTGGGAAAGTTGTGGGATCACCAGGCTGACACAAATTTCCTACCACCCAGCATTCCCCCGGGTTTCCCGATATAAATGGTACCTCACTCATGTGGGTGGCCGAACTAACCGCGACAGGCAAGGACCCTAAACCTTTTGAGGAGACACTTAAGTTGCCTATCACAAAATGACCTGGTTTTGCAAGGGGGTCACCTGGGTTTTTGGCCCTGTGCTCGGCGGCCATCTAGGGAAACCTACCAAACCCACACATTTCTGAAACCGAGACACCCGGGGGAGTCCAGGGAGGTATGGCTTGTGGTGACCCCCAATTTTTTCCTACCCAGAATCCCCAGCAAATCTCAAATTTAGCAGAA
This sequence comes from Calotriton arnoldi, assembly GCA_963921515.1. Lineage (NCBI taxonomy): Eukaryota > Metazoa > Chordata > Amphibia > Caudata > Salamandridae > Calotriton > Calotriton arnoldi. Next base: position 2,132,066 of record CAWUFW010002062.1, read on the forward strand.
AAAAACACTTGTTTCTCAAACTTCTGTGTGGTTAAGTTGTGGGATCACTGGACTGACACCAATTTCCTACCACCCAGCATTCCCCCAGGTCTCCTGATAAAAATGGTACCTCACTCGTGTGGGTGGCACAAGTACACACCACAGGCAAGGGCCCAAAATGTATTGAGGAGACATCAAAATTGCCTATCACAAAACGACCTGGTTTTGCGAAGGGGGTCACCTGGGTTTTTGGCCCTGTGCTTGGCGGCCATCTAAGGAAACCTACCAACCCACACATTTCTGAAAACTAGACACCCGGGGGAGTCCAGGAAGCTATGGCATGCATGACCCCCCAACGTTTTCCTACCCAGAATCCCCTGCAAACCTCAAATTTATCAGAAAAAATCACTTTTTTCTCAAATTTCTGTGTGGGAAATTTGTGGGATCACCAGGCTGACACAAATTTCCAACCACCCAGCATTCCCCCAGGTCTCCCGATAAAAATGGCACCTCACTCGTGTGGGTGGCCCAAGTACCCGCCACAGGCAAGGGCCCAAAATGTATTGAGGAGACATCAAAATTGCCTATCACAAAACGACCTAGTTTTGCGAAGGGGGTCACCTGGGTTTTTGGCCCTGTGCTTGGCGGCCATCTAGGGAAACCTACCAAACCCATACATTTCTGCAAACTAGACACCCGGGGGAGTCCAGGAAGTTATAGCTTGCATGGACCCCCCAACGTTTTCCTACCCAGAATCCCCTGCAAACCTCAAATTTAGCTAAAAAAATCACTTTTTTCTCAAATTTCTGTGTGGGAAAGTTGTGGGATCACCAGGCTGACACAAATTTCCTACCACCCAGCATTCCCCCGGGTTTCCCGATATAAATGGTACCTCACTCGTGTGGGTGGCCGAACTAACCGAGACAGGCAAGGACCCTAAACCTTTTGAGGAGACACCTAAGTTGCCTATCATAAAATGACGTGGTTTTGCAAGGGGGGTCACCTGGGTTTTTGGCCCTGTGCTCGGCGGCCATCTAGGGAAACCTACCAAACCCACACATTTCTGAAAACTAGACACCCGGGGGAGTCCAGGGAGGTATGGCTTGTGGTGACCCCCAATGTTTTCCTACCCAGAATCCCCAGCAAATCTCAAATTTAGCAGAAAAAAACACTTTTTCTCAAATTTCTGTGTGGTTAAGTTGTGGGATCACTGGACTGACACAAATTTCCTACCACCCAGCATTCCCCCAGGTCTCCCGATAAAAATGGTACCTCACTCGTGTAGGTGGCACAAGTACACGCCACAGGCAAGGGCCCAAAATGTATTGAGGAGACATCAAAATTGCCTATCACAAAACGACCTGGTTTTGCACGGGGGGTCACCTGGGTTTTTGGCCCCGTGCTCGGCGGCCATCTAGGGAAACCTTCCAAACCCACACATTTCTGAAAACTAGACATCTGGGGGAGTCCAGGGAGGTATGTCTTGCGTGGACCCCCCAACGCTTTCCTACACAGAATCCCCAGCAAACCACACATTTAGCAGAAAAAAATACTTTTTTCTCCAATTTCTGTGTGGGGAAGTTGTGGGATCACCGGGCTGACACAAATTTCCAACCACCGAGCGTTCCCCCAGATCTCCCAATAAAAATGGTACCTCACTTGTGTGGGTGGCCCAAGTACCCGCGACAGGCAAGGGCCCAAAACGTATTGAGGAGACATCAAAATTGCCTATCACAAAACTACCTGGTTTTGCAAGGGGGGTCACCTGGGTTTTTGGCCCTGTGCTCGGTGGCCATCTAGGGAAACACATTTCTGAAACCTAGAGATACGGGGGAGTCCAGGGAGGTATGGTTTGCGTGGTCCCCCCAAAGTTTTCCTACCCAGAATCCCCTGCAAACCTCAAATTTAGCTGAAAAAATCACTTTTTCCACACATTTTTGTGTGGGGTCACCGTGCCGGCACAAATGCCCTACCACCCAGCGTTCCCCTTCGTCTCTCGAGTAAAAGTGATTTTTTCTGCTGAATTTGAGGTTTGCAGTGGATTTTGGGTAGGAAAACTTTGGGGGTCCACGCAAGCCATACCTCCCTGTACTCCCCCGGGTGTCTAGTTTTTAGAAATGTGTGGGTTTGGTAGGTTTCCCTATATGACCGCCGAGCCCAGGGCCAAAACCCCAAGTGACCCCCCTTGCAAAACCAGGTTGTTTTGTGATCAATACGGGGTCGATTCACAGAACTAATCTGAGACAAAATCCTAAACTTGCTACTTTTGGTATTCACAGAAGGCACTTACGATTTATGGTATTCACAGAAATCACTTACGACTACTAACTTTACATCCGCACTCGGGCCGTAATTTCCGCACCCGGAACGGAAGTTCCGCACCCGGAGTGGAATTTCCGCCACCGGGCCGGAATGTCCACCTCCGGGCCGGAATCACCGCCTCCGGGACGGAATCTCCGCTATCGGGCCGGAATACCTGCATTTGGGTCTGATGATCATGTCAAGTGCCTACCATCCCCCACCATGCTCAAGTTGAATGTGTGATCACTCATGATTATTAGTGCTACACACTTCTGCAACGGTAGGGTCCACACTGCTTGTGCTCATCCTTTGTGCCTGAAATTGAGTGCATCACATGTGGCAGCAGAAATGTAAAGTTGCAAACACACTAATCATTGTAGGTCCAATGATATCCTCCCAGATTCCAAGACCCGCAGTGACTTGTGCTACAAGGTTGGCTGTGACATCTGGTCAGGGACCACACACTGGGCAGATGCAGGGCCTAGCAAAATTCCAATGGACAAATCATATTGAAATAGGTGTGGATGAGGGTCGCACTGATGTCAGTTGTGTACTTTTGTGATGGATGTATGGGCTGCTACGGTGAATCTTGAGGAAGTTACATTATAAAATCTCTTGGCTGAAAGGCACAACACAAATCCAGTGTAGGCGGCAACCATCAAATCTTCGCAACTTACCCACAATGTGGGATCTGAGTCAAATGTTGCATTCTGCTTGCCTCCTCTTCTACTGTATCCACCTACATAAGTGAGTGTATAATATATGAGGTCAGGATGTCTGCTGTACAAGACATCATCCGTTGTCAGCTTAGTTCTACCATGATGTAGGAAATGGATTATGGGAACAGAAGACACTCAAAGGATGGACATTACAAATGTGTGATCTCTCAATCCAAAATGAGCTTTGTGACTTCATGGGTAGGGAAGCACAAATGACACACAAAATGTACCAGACTATTGCACATCTCACATATAACTCTGCAATGCAATGTTTGAACTGATGTGCAAATGTGAAACTGGTCAGCCTGTGGATTAACACTCCTTTCAACTTGTCAACAGACAACATCACACTCATGAGACATGTTAGTCTTAATGGCGAAGGTGTAATCAATGTAATGCGGTGGCGTCCTGATTATTTCTCCCCTTCCTTCAAATATCAGTAACCTTCTCATACACGTTTGTCTGTTGATGTGTCATCTCATTGATGTCAGTGCTGTGTGGAGGTAACAGCTGGCAATTGCTGCATGTGAGCAGGGGCCCACATGTAAAGTCCATGACGTAAACATGCTTCACATTGTCCAGGAATATCCTATCAATGGTCATTGAGAATGACATATACATGTTAGCTCATAGCTACCATCTGGTGTACTGAAATATGGACATGTATGCCTCATCACAGCTGCTGACAGGATGACACCAGTGCAGCGTACAACACCATTGCGGGGAATGCAAGACATCCTGGCTGCAGCAGTGAAACCCTCTCGCACATGTCCATCAGGTAAATGTGGCGTGAAGTGTTTCCCTATCAAAACCATGACTAAGATCAAAATCCCCTTCTGCATAGAACCTGCAGTTGGTGTTAACAAAGTTACATACATATCATAAGTGTCACATGTGCCTGTTTGTAAATTAGTAATGCAGATGATTGAGAATGGTGTCACTTCCCTCTTCAGCTGCTGGATCGGGGACTGCTTCGTCAACAAAACCTATGAGGAGCATGGTTCAGAAGTTGTCATCAGGGGGGATCGCAAAGGGACACAAAGCTGTGGCTGGAGCTGGTGAGTTTGCTTGTGCAATGTACATCTCCGTTTCACCCCTCAGTGCTAAGGTGTGAGCTGTCACTTGTAGGGGTACCCAAACCAGGTCACATGTGCGTCATCTGTTGATGCAAAGTACAGTAGAGCCAACCCTTGTATTGCACCAGACCTTAAACTAGGTCAATTACTTATCCTGTTGCAACCTCTGTGTTCCAGGTGATGATGACGATGAGGAGGATGGACCTTCCACCAGTGTTGGGCGATGGGCAATCAAAGGGGAAAATCCACTGCTCCTCCAGGCAGTAACGGCTGCAAGTACTGCACAAGAGGAGGAGGAGGAAGTACCTGAGGAGGATGAAGGATTGGACGATGATGGTGACTATCTGTTCATCCTCTCAGAGGATGATGAGTCTGATGCCATGGACAGAAAAATTCCCACATTGCCCACATTTTGCAAGGCCTCACACCCTCCGCCCAGCAAAGTGCCTCAGCCTCCTCCTAAACAAAAGATTGCCTGTCCCCAGCATAGAGCTAACCAGCCACGGTTCACACACACCCCAACACAGACATCACTCCCTCACAGCCCTCACATCTGGGACAGACGTGGTGGTTCCCCTACACACTCCTCCCTATACAGTGTATCCCAGGCATTCTCTTCACCATCTGAGGGAAGTGCCAACCCTGTTGTGGTGCAGGTATCCCCTGGGCACCATTCTCCTGTCCACAGGCTTCCACTGTTATATCCCGCATAGAGGCCCTAATGTAGACCCGTTCGTACATGCCCTAAAATGGACGTATTCATATTTACCCTAATATGGTCATATTCGTACTTGCCCTATTATGGTCATGGCCGCATATGCCCAATTATGGTCACAACTGTACATGTCCTATTATAGTCATGACTCCTTATATAGGCATGATCTTTCACCTACATTGGTCCCAGATAGTACACAACGAGCTCCGAGGGCTGAACGTTATCTATCCTGTGGTTTTGAATACAGCAGGGTTCTTCCAAACACAGGCCCACACTGTACTCATTAATTATGCATGGCTCTCTAAGAATACACCACCGGCATAATATGTATGTACAAAGTTCACCCCTGACGTCTTCCTCATGTCCAATACAAACCATACTGAGGACCGAGACTCCTTAGGGTATAAATACACCAAATCTTGCCCCGGTAAGACAGAGGGAACCGAGACTTCCATGCTGACACACTGACCAGAGACGCTGAGGCTCATGCATGCAGTCGCTCAAGCTGACAGTGGTCTGACACAACCCGGACGGGGTGTCCAACTCGAGACCAGGACGGGGTCCCACACTCTCTCTATTCAGGTATGGGGGTTCGACTAAATCCTAGGAGGATTCTTGGCTCTTAGCTTCTAAGACCTACACACATATGCTAGGTACACACAGGTACATCTAGGTAGGCATCGTAGGAGTACGCGCACTTGCATAATGCTTTTATATTCATGTATGTACTCATGATTATCGCAATATGGTAGAACTGTTCTATCCCTTCGCTTTTATCGTACTGCTGATAATATATCTCTGCTATTGTCTGCTGGTTACAGCAGCACATATATTTTACACTAGAATAACAACTGTTCAATAAATACTTATTGAAACGCCCGACTGTTTATTCTGTGTAACTCTCTGAGACAAACCGAATAAGTGAGCACAAATGACTGAGCGAAAGGGAGTACATTGTTTCCACGATTCTGAGGTAAGCAGGGTTGTCATGATCTAAGGTTGCCAGAAACTAATCTCTCCCCGATATGAAGAGACACTAGTGGCACTGCGAGCTAGCTAATGCAAAACTAGGCTAACGTATACGGTGGGGGTGCTCGGAGTCAGTCTGCCACCAAGCCCACAGTATATGTTATCCATACGCGCAGGTCCTGCAGGGGTACTATAGGAGCTACACGACATGGCGCCACCAACGTTGGTTTGGTACTTATTTAACAGTAGAATCTGAGTAGTTCAATTGTGCTATTCTCAGAGAACCTACAATAATTTGTAATTGGTAATTCATTTTTAATACATTTTTATCGGTATTGATAATTAATTTATATATATTTAATTATTAAATCATTACTTTCCCTACTGTTACACTCACTGGAGGGGGAATAGTAATTTTACACCTACGCTATCCAACACTTTCCCTACTGTTGCACTCACTGGAGTGGGAATAGTAATTTTTACCCCTACGCTATCCAACACTTTCCCTACTGTTGCACTCACTGGAGTGGGAATAGTAATTTTACCCCTACGCTATCCAACACTTTCCCTACTGTTGCACACTCTGGAGTGGGAATAGTAATTTTTACCCCTACGCTATCCAACACTTTCTCTACTGTTGCACTCACTGGAGTGGGAATAGTAATTTTTACTCCTACGCTATCCAACACTTTCCCTACTGTTGCACTCTCTGGAGTGGGAATAGTAATTTTTATCCTCCCGCTATCCAACAATTTCTCTACTGTTACATTTGGTGGAGTGGGAATAGTAAATTATTCCTACCCGCTATCCAACACTTTCCCTACTGTTGCACTCCCTGGAGTGGGAATAGTAATTTTTACCCCTACGCTATCCAACACTTTCCCTACTGTTGCACTCTCTGGAGTGGGAATAGTAATTTTTACCCCTACGCTATCCAACACTTTCCCTACTGTTGCCCTCTCTGGAGTGGGAATAGTAATTTTTACCCCTACGCTATCCAACACTTTTTCTACTGTTGCACTCAATGGAGTGGGAATAGTAATTTTTACCTACCCGCTATCCAACGCTTTCCCTACTGTTGCACTCACTGGAGTCGTAATAGTAATGTTTACCCTCCCGCTATCCATCGCTTTCCCTACTGTTGCACTCACTGGAGTGGGAATAGTAATTTTTACCCTCCCGCTATCCAACGCTTTCCCTACTGTTGCACTCACTGGAGTGGGAATAGTACATTTTACCCTCCCGCTATCCAACACTAAAAATATTGAATATTTTTTAATAATATTAAGTTAACATATATATGTATTAAAAAATAAAAATGCATGTTTATTTTTTTATTACATTAATTATTTATTAATTTTAAGGTTATTTAAGTATTTTTAAGTATGTTTTACTTAATTATATTCATTATTTCATTATTTTACATTACTTTTAAGACATTTAAAAAATTCGATATTTTAACAAACTATGGGGCCGATTACGATGGCGGGCGGATCGCCCCCGCTGGCCCGGCGGGGGCAACCTGCCCGCCATCCAGACCGCAAAGACCCCCCGCCATATCATGATGGCTGGGGGGTCTGTGGCGGACGGAAAGACCGTCCGCCGCTTTTCCGCCAGTCGACTCGTCGACCGGCGGAAAACGTGTTGAATATGGAGGCGGTGTCTGGAAGACACCGCCATCCATATTGCGATGCAGGGTGAGAGCAGCCTTTCCATGGCTTCATTGCCGCCATGGAAAGGCTGGCGGTTCCTGCTGTTGGGGGCCCGTAGCGGGCCCCCATATAGTTGGGGGGGGTGGGTGCACATGGGGGGTACCTATGGTACCCCCCTGCATTTGCATGTACAATGTGGCAGGCACCGCATGTTGCCTGTCACGATGTGCATGGTAAGGCACGACATGTCTATTTTACATTGCGGCGGGTGCTGCTTGCAGCACCGCCGGCGCAATGTGAAATATACAGGATGCGACCGCCAGTGTGGCGGGCGCATCCTAATGTGTATTGCGGGACCGCCACACCTATGGTGGGCGGTCCCTTTTGCAAATGCGATGGCTTTCGGACTTTGTCCGCCCGTTGGATTCGATATTTTTGTACTTACCTGTTTGTAGATAGGAAGTCGATATTCTGACATTCTATATTTTTTCATCGATATTTTGGCAGGTCGATATTTTGCTCCTCGATATTCTGTCAGTGATCCGGCTTAAGAGCCAGGGGTGGTATTGTAATTTTCGTGATCGGGGCACACGAATCCAACAAAACAGAGGTGTTCTATTCATGGGTTACATTCCTAGCAGCAAATCCAGTTACAGATGTATTTCACTACTACCTAGAAGGTGAAACACCAGCGGACTATACTCCTTTTGAGGTGTTAGAAGTTCCGCTCACTTACCAGGAGCATAATTACTGGTTAAAGGCGCCCTACCCCACGTACGAGGAAGAGCAAGATTAGGCCCGCTCGGAGGAGCAGGAGCCACATGGCCCATATTAGCGGCATACACACCACATCCTGACATTGGCACAATGCCACAGCCAGACTTACTCATACAACACAGAGATTTAATTAAAATCTACAGAAACCTCACACAATTTGTGATGAGGACTTTAACAGTTCGGCCTGCACCAGCTGCAGCGCAAGATACTCCAGTCCAGAGTACAGTTAATAAAATAACTCCCCAAACATTACACGCGATAATGGGCAAAATGCCAGCAAAACGCGAACAAATCCCATTCTGGATACCTCAGAAAATAACTCAGCTTGAAGCAGTATTCCCGAATACTACAACTAGTGATAAACACAGAATTCTAACAATCTGCTTGCCCATGGGTCTCACACTACAAGTAGAGGACTGCACCTCTTGGGGTTCAGTCTTTGCTGCAATATATACCAGAACACATGGTATCCCGTCAATAGCAGTAGTACCTGAAGTATTACAACAGATACAAAATGAGTATGGAGCAGAGCCTGCCCTTAACTTAGGGATGAAATTGCTTAACAACTTTGAACAGATCTCAGCCATAATACTAGCTAATATTAAGGGGGAAGCAGCTTCAGTGGCGATCCCCCAACGCCTAAGGGAGTTAAGTCCAGTAGAACAACACAAACTACCCAAAATAATTGAAACTGCATACGCAGAATTAGGCAGAGACAGTGTAGGTGGGAAAGCATTAAAACCACAACTGGTGGGCAGTCCTGAAAAGGACACTACAAAGCAGACACCTACTTCTTCTAAAAAGAAGTGGGAAAATAAAAAACAACAAAAGTCTAAAGACAGCAGATCTCAATCCAGAGGTAGGTCTCCTCAACAGGAGCCCTCTGAAAGGAGGTATAACCTCAGGAATAGGGATAATATTAAAAAACCTGACAGGTATCAGGGTACTGATACTCGTTCCTCTCGTTCCTTTCAGGGTTCATCAAGAAACTCCGAGAGGGAAGGACGGTCAGAACACAGACAAGAGGAGCGTACAAAGTCCAGATACACGCAACGCGCTGCGGACTACGCACCTAAAAAAGAGGATAAACAAAAATCAAAACCTCAGTTCAAAAAGAAGAAGGTAGCAGGTCTCAAGATCAGACATGCCCAGAATTCTGAGGACACAGTTTCTGAACGGGGAATGGGCTCTGACGATGCTAGACAGTGCGGCACAAGTAACGATAGCTCGCCAGAACCTGAAGGAATAACTGGTGACAGCGGAGTTGAGTGAGTATATCACGGTGGAAACACCTGATACTCGGGTAAGTGTCCCACATAAGTTACATGAGAAAACACTCCGGATGGAGGGGGACAAGCCCAGAAAAGTTAAAGGTCTCTTTTGGAAAAATCTGTCATCTGGTTATGACATTCTATTAGCAGAACAAGACTGGCCGCCTGCATTCGTCATGGAGTGCCCTAGGGTAGAAACTGTAATTTTTCCAGCCTTTTCCGACCTCGTTCCCATTCACCTTAAACATGCATATGCGCAGGAGTGGGCGGTTGCCCTAGCTCCAGCATTGTATAAAAATCATGTTGGTTGGGATGAGGAGTCAACCCACCACATGATCCCGTTAAAAGTTTCCCCAAATGCTCAAAGGCAATACCCTATAAAGCAGAAAGCTAAAAAAACAAGTCAGGGAGATTCTACATCAACTAGAATACCAGGGGTTGATAGAAAATTGCACTTCACCTATGAACAATCCTTTGTTCCCTGTAGCCAAACCTGACAACACATATCGTCTAGTTTTAGATTACAGACATTTAAACACTTGCACAAAGACATTTGCAGTTCAAAATGCACACAGTGCCGCATTAATGAATAACATTGTGCGGAAAAAATATAAAACAACACTTGATATCTCAAATGGATTTTTCTGCCAAAATATAGCACCTGAAAGCAGGTATCTGACCGCATTCAGTGCGTTAGGGTCGCAACGGCAATTCTGCCGACTCCCCCAAGGGTATAAGAATAGCCCGGGGTTGTTTTCAGCAAGGGTAACAGAGTTACTCCAAAATTTGGATGAAGAAGCATTGTCCTATGTGGATGATATTTATCTGACGGACGATGACTTAAAGAGGCACTTGACCAGGGTGAGCACCATTATTATGGGATTCGCCTCTGAGGGCTATAAATTTAATTTCAAAAAATCAAAAATTGCCCACCTCAGTGTCCTGTTTTTAAGATACGAGCTGTCAAGTGAGGGAAAAAGCCTAGCAGCTAACTTTTTAGAAAAGTGTGCGCTGCTCCAACCTCCAAAATCATTAAAGAGTTTACAATCAAATCTGGGATTCCTAAATTTTGGTCGAACATACATTTTGGATTACGCAGAAAGAGTAAAACCTTTCTACGACTTAATAAAACCTGATTTTTCAGTCAGACAATGGACACAGGAACACACAAATATCATGCGTTCCCTACAAGAAGACATGATAGCTTCTAAACATTTACAGACACACGTAAATGCACAGAACTTAGTGATCTGAGTCATAGCGGGTCAATGCGGGTACACTTATTTAACTTTAATGAAGGTGAAACAGTGCCAATCGCATACAAATCACACCTGTACACAAACGCAGAAATGCGTTTCACTTCAACAGAAAAAATCCTGACAGCAGTGCAGACCGCTGTAGCAAGAGAAAGAGCTCTGGCTCAGGGAAAACGCATAATTGTCGTGACCCCAGTACCAGCCTTAGAAGCTGTTACAAAAGCTAGCATTCCAAATGCTAAAGCCTTACATCCAAGATGGATACAATGGGCTAATTCTCTTACTGCAACGGATGTTGAATACAGATTTGATCCAAGTTTAAAAACACAGGCATTCCTGCAATACGAACAAGAATACCCTCTACCAAATGAAATTTTGCCTCTAGATCAGTATGAATACATTATCTACACTGACGGATCTGCTCAACCAGCCACAGGAAGTAATCAAGCTTACAGCACAGCGTGTGCAATCGTTAAAGGTCGCATGCACGATGGCAAGTTCCATCCGAGTTGCACTAAAACGCAATCTCTAGGAGACTGCACGGCTCAGTTGGCAGAACTCAAAGCACTGATACTGGCACTTATAAATACGGATCACAAATTCCCCACACTGATTGTGTGTGATTCCTTTTACTGTGTACAGTCGTACAATGAATATCTACATCATTGCAAACAAAACGGGTTCAAAGATGCAAAAGGTGGCACAATTAAGCATAAAATGCTATGGGAACAGGTAGTGGAGTTGAGAAACAAACTACCAAGGGCTCACGTGATACATACACTGAGTCATCAGCGTGATGGCGTTCACGTTGAAGGGAATTCATTGGCTGATGAAGCCGCAAAGGGGGCTGTTCGCACAGCCGCCGTAGCTGCAGTTACTCGTTCAAAAACGAAAATAGACGGCGAGATAATGGTAGCTATCAATGCTTCACACAAAGGCAGCACAGCAGTACCTAAAAAATTTCCACTCAAGTACTCCTACAAGTTAGATGCACAAAACATTCCATATGCTCAGATTCCTGGAGTGGGGGATAGAGTAATACCAAATATGGATCGTAGGCAAAGTTTAATTGTGGCAGCACAAAGGGACAGGTTCTGTACATAACGGACTTAGGGAGACTGTTGCTTTGTTGAAAGAACTCTACTTGTGGCCCGTGATGAGAAGGCTGATTAGAGACTTAGGGGCCGATTCCGATCTCAGTCGGTAGGGCTCCGAATCGGATTCGGCATTACCGGATCCGAGTCGGAGGCTTTGTTTCCGACCGATTCGTACAGTCGTCCGAGCGAGCAAGTACGATGCGCTTGAACGCAAAATCGCTGACCGACTCATTTCCGGGTTCGAACCGCTCCGTCCGACTCGCTCGCACTCAATTCGTGGCGTGCAATGGAGACGTTTTACGACCGAGCCAGTACGATGCACGACCCGGACAGCCGGATCGAGTCAGAGCCTCTGACACAAAAAAGCTGTCGGAAGCGGACTTCGGGGGTCCGTGCCAGACCCCCCTTTACCCGTAGCCGTACGAGTCGGACACAGGGGGGACCCAAGGGTCCCCCCTACACATGCGTGTATGGTGCGGATGGCACCAACGCGTACCCACTACAGGGGGCCCCCTTGTGCGCAACGTACCCATTGAGTCAATGGGAGCCCATGTACACGCCGTACGACCGGCTCCCATTGACTTCAATGGGAGTCCGACCTAACCAAATCCGGCAGCATACGGCCGCATCGTCCTCATTTGGTCGGACTGCAGGAGTCCGGCTCGGTCGGAAAACAATCCGGATCCGGATCGGTCGGAGAGCTTTCCGACCCAGATCGGAATCGGCCCCTATGTCTGGAACTGCGACATCTGCAAGCAGATGAATGGGTTCACCACAACACGTCCAGTACAGATACCATTGTTAGACATCATTAGGTTGTCCGTTCGTGCGCGTCCAGCTCAAGTTTCCTCAAGGTTTAGCCTCAGCGCTCGGCTGACGCTCAAACTGTTATAAAAGATTTGCGAGTCTTTATCGGCACATACGCAGTTGGCACGTTACATTCTGACCGTGGTCCGGCGTTTAGCTCTCGGGCTTACAAAGAGGCCATGGAAGGAATGGGCGTAGCATTGCGGTACTCCTCTCCATACCATCCCGAGGGAAATTCTGTTGTGGAGAGGAAAAACCGAGACTTAAAGCAATCTTTAACAGCTAGGGTATTAGGCAAGGGCGGTAGATGGGTCGATCACCTTTATGGGGTACAGCGCGCGCTCAATAACCAGCCAAGAAGCTCTCTAGGAGGTGTCACTCCTTACGAGGTCCTATTTGGGACAAGAATGTGGGTACCTGATCTTGATTGTGAAGGCACAGTGGCGGATGAAAAACCATTTTGATATCCATGATCGTTTGGTTGTTTTACAGGATCTAAATGAATCCAGGACACAACACAGTAACGTGCTCCAGAAACAGGCCGCCACTGAGGAAGTCAAGGCAGTAACGGCAAGACCTATCTGGATCCCAAAAATCGGGGATCTGGTCAGAGAGAAGATTGCTGATAAAAAAGAATTTGGGCCATCCTACAAAAAGCCTGTACCGGTCCTTGCAATCCACGGCACAAGAACTGTACTTCTGCCACCTCTTGCCGGAAAAAAGGAGAAATGATTTGTCTCAATTGACTTAATCAAACTACACTATGTGGCCGATACTAAACAGTAGGCCTCGTGGACTCCACAGTAGCAGACACCCTCCTCTCGCTACAATCCAAGAAGTTCAAACAGAAAGACTCATCACGTTTGAAGAGCCACCTGTACGGAATGAAGGACTAAGCAACAATGCTATGGAACTCGTTCCACTTCAACAAGAAGAAAATCAACTTAACAACCAAGTTGCAATCAGACCTAATACAGACATCTACGTCAATATGCCTCATCAAGAGCAAAATCCGATTTCAACAAATCCTGATGCAATTCCAACAATTGATCGAACTGCTTCTGGCTATTCCATGAACTTTGATACATTTTCACTGGATGCAAGCGAACCGGAAACGACGCCAGCCAAAAATGCACTCCAACAGAAACTCAATGACTTTTTAAAACTTTTTTAGAAAGACTTACCTGGTGTCACCTTGGATAGAACTATGGTATATCACTGGGATTTTATTTTTCATTTTCTGGCTAGGTTTAATAATAACTTTTAGTATGCTTATTAATGGACAATACCTCCAGCAAAGCTCTACAGCCCAAAGAGTCAATGTGATTTTAAAACCACACCAGTCCTCACATCGTCAACCAAGAGACTTGTCTTCAGTGAACATTACAGCAGTTCCTATACCCGACGGTATAGTATGGGGTAAGATTGATTATGATGCATTCGGTCCGACTGAACTTTTAAAGCTAAAACATGTATTTAAAATTTCTTTAAGTGATTTCATTACCTCCAGTACATTTTCTGATGATTGGGACACTGAAACTGTAAATGCTATGATGTCTGATTTAGAAAAAACTGCTGCATTTCCGAACAATTAAATGTTAGAAGGTACTTCAGACTATGATACATTGTACTGTTACCAGCAATATGGTCATCATTTCTTACACAAAGCTATAACACCTAGAAATGTATTTGAGTACCACCAGTGGGAACACTGCCCAACACCTCCAAAAGGTAGTTCACAAGCATTTGCACAGAAATTCACATACTTCTCAGGGTTTAACACATCCGACCCGAAGTCATTTTATTATAAAGTGGCAAAAATTTCAGCTCAGAAAATTATGTTAACAAACACCAAACATATTTACTCTGCATCCTTTCTGGACCAGTTATCTAAACAGGGTTTTGATCTATGGAAAGACACAATAGATTCCAAATCACTCTGGGGTTCTAGGGACTGGCAAGTCCAGGGAATAGAAGCACTTTTTAGAGCATGCATCATTCCGCAGCAGATATTATTTCTGAATGAAATGGTGCAACAAACAACCTGTCTTGGATTAGCCAAAGGCAAGGAAATGAACACACCGGGGTTTCCAACACCATCGCAGATGAGTGGGGGGCAAAACTCAACTACACAAGGGGTAGGATTAGATGACAATTTCCAGTACAACAGATCAGATCCTGATTGGACAGAATGGCTGGTTTGGCCCATTGATACAAACAAATGTCAGCAGAGATTTATGAATACAACCGAAGGGTTTAGTATCCATAGGCCAGACCCACGCTATGTACAGAGACAACACCCAGGGGTAGTGACATCCTATAGTGTTGGAAAGTTGTGCCTTGATTGGCTAAAGACCTCAACACTGACAGAAGTGAAGCACCACTTGACCTTAATCACACCTGACATGGATCTTAGAGATTTTCTACTAGGACCCAGGAAACTACGTCAGAAACGTTTCATATATGAAGGCCTATATGCCTACTATAATGAAAACTGGAAAATATCCTAACAAGAGGCTGCAGAAAGGATACCGGAAATAGACCGTATTAACTTAGAAAAGGCATTAGCAGTGGTGGATAATGGGTTCACAACTTTGACCTCCAGGATTTACTCCTTAGGCAACATTGTGTCCTCGGCGATCGACATATTAGAACAAGATCTGGCCTTGTTACAACACGGGCAATCTCAGCTACGTTCTATTATGATTTTAAGCTGGACACTGCAATCTTTGCGTGCAGGCTATGTGCCATGGCGTTTTATAAACACCACGTCTCTGTTTTCAGAATACAATCTAACTGATAAACAGACAGAAATGGCACAAAAGGGAGCCAAGTATACAATGTTGCGTATTGAGAAACTGGAAAGGCTACCTTTCACTGTAGCCGAAACACCATCAACATAATGGCTAATTCATAGCCAAATCACTCTGCCGGTCACTACGTTTCAGTTTCAATATTGCCTTGAGCAAAGGCAGGCAGGCAAATATGTGAAAATGGGTAAGGGATACATCAAGGAAACTTGGAAGTTACCATATAGATACCGATGCCGGAATGGGGATCGAGAAGTGTATCTGAGTGGTACAAACTGCAAAAACGCTTTGAGCGGTTCTCTCATGTGTCAGGATATTTCTCTACACGGAGCCTGCAGTGGTTCAGTGGCAAACTAATCTTGTCACATGTCAGGGACCCCAGCGGCCATGATCACGCCAGTTTTCCAGCTGCTCTCGAATGGGAGTTATTTAATGCTAAATGATCAAGGTTGCTTTGGGATGCTTCCGGGCGTCGCATATCTAGTCACTGTTAACTCCAGGGTTACTTGCTTTATGCAAGTATTGTTTCCGCCACTGAACACAGTCAGGGAGGCGCCGCTATGGCCTTCGCTGAATGTTTCTTTTATACAGTTTGATACTCTGAGCAGATTGAAAGCCATACTTTTACAGCACCCCGTGCCCTTAACCTCCGCTCGAGAAACCTATGAACTTCAAGTTGCAAGGACCTCAACCTAGATACAGGCACTCATATGTACAAACTGCCCCATTCATTTCGCAGAAATGGTGGGATGTATCTTCAATATGTCAGATACGAGCGGAATTGTACACCTATTTAAGACCATAGGGTCCGGACTGTTAAGCACCTTTCAGACAGTCCTCGGAGTAATCCCAAATTTTATACACTCCGTATTGGGAAGCGTATTTGGAGGATTCCCACTCATCTTGTTCCTAATTGCAGGAATCCTGATTGTGATATTGCTGCTACGCAATGGACGGCCCACTTCCCGAGGGAATGGTGAACACGCTCCTGGAGCGGAAATACCGTGAACGCATTGTACAACTTCTGGGCATTTCTTGCCTGCGAGAACTCAATGCCTCCTGGTTTCTATCATTTAGACCAGTCTGGGTAGACTGCATCTTACCTGTTCTTCGATGCCTGTTTTGCAGAGAAAAATGCACGTTGGATCTTTGTCTAACATTTCCATCAGATGCGCCTCCGGACACGGATGCAATGCTGGACCCCATAAAGGCCTACACTCTGCGTTGTCCTCAGCGGCTTCCGATTCTGATGAATGCATTCCTGGAGAATCCACAGGTGCCGTTCGCTCCTGCTGGGTTAAGTGATTCTTCCACAGGCACCCAGGTTACAACTGCCGCACATGCTGCCGCAGCACCGACTGTTGGCAGTGCTGAATTCCATCTATGTGCGATTGACGTTCTCTGTGAGGTGCTGGATTTGTCATCTACAGCAGCTGACACCGATAATATTGAGCTTCCCAGCCAGGACATTTAATCTCGAATTGGCTCATCGCGTCCTAGGAAAAAATTCGGCTTCTTCACTCGTTTCAAAACAAACGATCTAAATTTGGAAAATTTTTCTTACATTGACACTTTTGCTTGAGAAAAGCATGGCCTTCTCCTGCTTATGGTAATCAAACTTCTATAGAGAGACTTTTGACCTTTTAAAAAAAGTGGCACTTAGAAATAGCTGAATGTTAGACCTGGTACCATTGGCGTGGGTCTCCCTTCCATTTTTTGCGCTATGCCTCCTCTGTTACTGACCTGTTTTTGCTGGATTAGATGCTTTGGGCACTTTGCCACTGCTATTCAGTGCCAAAGTGCAAGTGCTCACTATGATAAATTGATGTATGGATTAGTGACTCCATGTTTGGCCTATTTGATTCACTGTCAGACCCTAGTACAGTGCATTGGTTGTGCCCAGGGCTTGTGACTCAAATGCTGCTGGTGGGCTTGCAGCACTGGTTGTGCCACCCACCGGAGCAGCTTGTAAAGTGTGTCTCAGGCCTGCCATTGCAGAGCCTGTGTGCAGTCTGGTACTGCCATGTCGACTTGGTAAGTGCACCCACTTACCAGTCCCCAAACCTTCCATTCTCTACATGTTAATCACCCCTAAGGTAGGCCTGCGGGCAGGGTGCATTGTATGTAAGAGGTAGAACATGCCCTGGTGTGTGTGGCATGTCCTGATAGTGAATTACAGCCAATTTCGTTTTTCACTATTGCAAGGCTACCTGTCCCCCATAGGCCAGAATGGGCAGTTTGATTATAACATCTTATAATCCTAACTGACCCAGGAACATGGTAGAAAAACGAATTTAGTATGCCTGAACTCAGAATGATAAAATACATCTTTTAGTGAAGTTGGTTTTAACATTCTGTTTTTGAAAATAACACTTTTAGAAAGTAGGTATTTTCTTGCTTAACCATCCAGCCTGCCTCTGCTAGCTTGTGTATTGTGTGTCTGGGTTTGTGAGTGACAGGGGCTGGGGGACTCCAGGAGACAGGGTGAGTCAGCACAGGGCTGAATAGACCTATCTACGTGTAGAGTGGTGGGAGGAGTGGCACCTGGGTCTGAATAGGGCTGTGCCTGCCTTCCACAATGCTGGCTCCACCTCCTGTGGTGTGTCTGATGACCCAGGCCCACCCTGACAAAGAGAGAAGGTGTGCACTGGCAGAATGCACCCAGAACTGGTTTGGACTAGGTACAGGACCCTCTGCCTTCAGAGGACAAAGGATTTATGGGTATAAATACTGGGGCCCTGACCCCAAGACTTTAGATCACTTCTGGAACAAACAAGACAAACCTTTGCTGAGGAGAGGAACCAGAGAAGCTGAAGGAGGAGACTATCCCTATGCTGTGTGCTGTTTGAGGGATTGGCCTGCAGTGGTTGCCTGATTGCCAAAGATAGGAGAAAGGTACTTTGTGCTACTTTCATCATCTTGCAGAACATCTCCAAGGGCTTGAAGATTGAGCTTGCCTCCTGCTGAAGTCTCAGGGACACAAGACTTCACCAACCAGCTCCCCTGAATTCCCTTGCTGGGAATTTGAAGTGCCTGCTGTCGTGTTGGGCCTTCTGAGAGACTGCGTGTCGCTGGGAGCTGGAACCGTGACTCACGAGGAAGAAGCATGTCGCCGCCGCTGCAGTTGTCGTTGCATCGCAGAGAAAGCGTGCCGCCGCTGCCGCTGTCGCCATCGCATCACCGAAGCGCCTCGCATCACCGGAGAAGTGTCGCCGTCGCATCAGATGTGTTGAATTATAACTTTTTTTTTAGCATCTCATTTTTTAACGATTTTTTAGAACCATGTTTTTACTTGCTTTTAAAAATATTTTTAAATTGTCCAGATTTTAAGTATGGTCATTTTTATCCAGTTCGGAAGAGGAGTGGGTGTTATATCCCGCATAGAGGCCCTAATATAGACCCGTTCGTACATGCCCTAAAATGGACGTATTCATATTTACCCTATTATGGTCATATTCGTACTTGCCCTATTATGGTCATGGCCGCCTATGCCCAATAATGGTCACAACTGTACATGTCCTATTATAGTCATGATTCCTTATATAGGCATGATCTTTCACCTACATTGGTCCCAGCTAGTACACAACGAGCTCCGAGGGCTGAACGTTATCTATCCTGTGGTTTTGAATACAGCAGGGTTCTTCCAAATACAGGCCCACACTGTACTCATTAATTATGCATGGCTCTCTAAGAATACACCACCTTCATAATATGTATGTACAAAGTTCACCCCTGACGTCTTCCTCATGTCCAATACAAACCATACTGAGGACCGAGACTCTTTAGGGTATAAATACACCACATCTTGCCCCGGTAAGACAGAGGGAACCAAGACTTCCATGCTGACACACTGACCAGAGACGCTGAGGCTCCTGCATGCAGTCGCTCAAGCTGACAGTGGTCTGACACAACCCGGACGGGGTGTCCAACTCGAGACCAGGACGGGGTCCCACACTCTCTCTATTCAGGTATGGGGGTTCGACTAACTCCTAGGAGGATTCTTGGCTCTTAGCTTCTAAGACCTACACACATATGCTAGGTACACACAGGTACATCTAGGTAGGCATCGTAGGAGTACGCGTACTTGCATAATGCTTTTATATTCATGTATGTAATCATGATTATCGCAATATGGTAGAACTGTTCTATCCCTTCGCTTTTATCGTACTGCTGATAATATATCTCTGCTATTGTCTGCTGGTTACCGCAGCACATATATTTTACACTAGAATAACAACTGTTCAATAAATACTTATTGAAACGCCCGACTGTTTATTCTGTGTAACTCTCTGAGACAAACCGAATAAGTGAGCACGAATGACTGAGCGAAAGGGAGTACATTGTTTCCACGATTCTGAGGTAATCAGGGTTGTCATGATCTAAGGTTGCCAGAAACTAATCTCTACCCGATAAGAGGAGACACTAGTGGCACTGCGAGCTAGCAAATGCAAAACTAGGCTAACGTATATGGTGGGGGTGCACGGAGTCAGTCTGCCACCAAGCCCACAGTATATGTTATCCAAATGCGCAGGTCCTGCAGGGGTACTATAGGAGCTACACAACACCACATGCCACCCTCCCCCCTGCTGTTGGACCTGGCGGTCTCATCCATGGCCGACCCCTGCTGAGAGGGCCTGCACAAGGCCATGGTCCCCAGTGGGAGCAGGACTTCTTCCAACAGCAGGCAGATGTGAGGCAGGACATTCATGCCATAGGGGCCACCCTGTCAGACATGTCTGAGGCCCTGCGCCAATTCCCTCAGGTGGTGGACAGACAGACCCATGTTTTGGATAGGATGGATAGATCTTGGCAAGACATGTGCAAGAATATCAGAGACATCATATCTATCCAAAGGGAAGAGAGTTTAAGACACCATGCCTTAGCCATGAAGATGATGGAGGGCATGATGAAAGTGATCCAAGGTCTCCCTTCACGGTCAACGCAGGGAGGGAAGCCATCACATCTGCCTGCAGCACATCACACCCATACACCTGTACCACAAACTGCACAGGACCACAGCAAGGGTACACACCCACCACCGCCCCCTATTGAGGTACTCCACCCACCTGCACATCCACCACCACCCCCTGAACACGCACTACCACCACCTGCACAACAAGCCCCTGTCCACGCACAAACACCAACTGTACAGACACCATCCGCCCCTGCACATGAACTTCACCCTGTACAGGCAGATGCACCACACCAACCTGCACCTCGGCGACAACCCAGACATAATACCTCACAGCAATCCTCACCTCCAAAATTGCGAAGCCGCAAGCACGTTCCCCATTGATCACATCCTAGGAACTTTTTGACCAGTGTGAAAATGTGTAAATAAAAAGAAATTCTCTTCCCAATTCACAACTCTGTTGCGTATCATGTCATGATAGGATAATGTTCACCAACTTTGGTGGCGTAGAGATGTGAGGATGTATGTGTGTGTGTGACACATGTACAAGTGTAACCCCGTCATTGCAGCAAGCCCTCATGTGCAGAGCAGATGACTTCCAAAATACATGTCCATATTTTGTACAAGACATTCACAATGAAGTTAAACAAGATAGAGAAAGTATGATTAAAAATAAGATTTTATGTATAAAAAGTGTGGGGTTAGAAAAACAACAACAGTCCGTTTTGAAGGGAGAAAGGAAAACAAATGATGTTCTTACTGCAGAAGGAGAAGGGAACTTGGATTGGGGTGTGGCAACATAAATATAACACGTCAGGGAAACCAGTCTATTTACAAGGGGAAAAGTAAATAATTGTCCACAAAGAAAAATCTGTCCAACAGGTCAGGTGTCCTTCTGGTCATCCTCTAGTACCACAATGTCCAGATCCTCTGAGTCCGATGCAGGCTCCTGGCTGGCCGGTGCAGGAACAGGCACCACACGGGGTCGGGACACACGAGGAGTACGGGGGAAACAGTGTGGGGCAATGGACAGGGGAGACATTGACAGTGGTGTGGGAAGGAGGTTGGATATGAAAGACGACATGGCTGCAGTCAGGGAATTTACACTGGCAGTGAGGGTGGCCAGAGCTTGGGCAATTTCCTCTTGCATCATGCGCACCTCTAGACACATCTGCAGCATGATGCGAGAGGACATGTCTGACTGACCCTCACATGCCCACATCAAGTCCTCTGGTACAGCCACAGAAGGAGCAAAACAGAGAGGGGTTTGGTTTGAACATGACGGGTGTGGTGCCTCAGGTTCGGAGCCAATGTTGGTGTCGACCTGGCAGCTACAATGAGAGGGACTGGTTGCAGGGGATGCAGCTGGAGGCCCCGATGGAATGGGGGCCTCTAGAGTTAAGGAGGGGCTGATGGCAGGCCCATGTTGCGTAGTGGCCTGCCCCAGGGACACCTCGGCAAAACCAACAGGTGAATGGTCCGGGGGAGAGTAGCTCTCCACCCCCCCTGGCCAGAGGTGTCCAGTTCTTCCCCCCACTTCAATGTCCTCAGCCTCCACCCGGTCCATAGCACCAGAGTTGGCTTCCTGGTCAGTCCGGGTGGGTGCAATCCCCCTGCCTCCTGATGTTGAGGGTCCCGCCTCATCCTCTTCTTCCTGACTGGTAGAAAGAGGTCGTAGCTGCTGGCACACCGAACCGGGTCCTGCATTTGTTCCTTTTGGCAAGCTGAGCCCACTGAAATTCAAGACAAATCATTATGTGGTGGTTGTACACGTCAGTACAAGACACATATCAAGATGAGCCAAGGTCAGACTTTGTTCTCCTCTGATCACACTATACAGTTGTCAGTGTTGATGAGCTTAAATTACGTGTATGTTTACTGTCATCTCCTGATTTGAGTCTGACATGGACATCTCATAAGATTTTTGGTGGCTTGCACATCTGTACTGGCCAACCCTCAACTTTGGCATTCTTGTGACCTGTGTGTCCTGTCACTGCTAAATGGGCAGGTTCCAACCCCAGTCTACAAAAGGAGATCAGAGGGAGTCCAGATGGTATTGAAAAGGGCCTGTGATATGGCGTCTCTGCACTTTTACATCTGGAAATTTTTTATCTGCTGTGTAGCATTGTATGGGACAACACAAATGCCGATTGGGGGTCACACATCCATATAGGGTCTGGGCAATTAGGCTTGCTAAGTTGTGAGTCTAACCTTTTGATATTCCCTCACAAAAGCTGACAATCCAGTGCCACATATTGGCTCCGGAGACTGATCAGGTAGTGCTGTGCACTGGTGAACAGTAGTGTCTCGTTGTTACAGCTACCTGCACATGAAAAATGGCAAACAAGCCACTGGGGGTAAGACGTGTGTCTGTGGACACACTTGGCAAAATTGGAAACACTTAAGAGTGAGGCAAGGATCTCAAAGTCTGTCTTGACTCCATGGCACATGATGATCTGTCTCAATCAGAACCCAAACTCACCGAAAGCAATGCAAGTCACAGCATCCAATACCCATTGGCCTCTCATACACACACTGGATAGTGTCTGTACCATTCCTCATCCAATGCACACATCAGTTATGATTCCCTTGTTTCACTGTTAGTGGTTCTGGCAGTGCAAATTTCTGTACAAATACAACTGTGTGGCTCAATTCCACAGTTGTCATGATGAAACTACAACTCTCAGAATGCACTCTGCCCTGTACAGTCAATGCACTACACTGAGCCTTTTGCTTCATGATGACTGCTGCATAGACACAGAAAAGGTGAATGGAGACATGGGACACACGATGGTACAGCTCTGTCTTCACTCACATCATACTTCCAGACACATATTGCTTATAATGCACTTACCAGGTCTCTGCTGCTCATGCTCCTCCAGCTGAGCATGGAGGGTCGGATGAGCTGCACGCAGGACCCTCCTGTACAGTGGCGAGAGGCGAGGACGATGCACATGGTGCTGGGAAGACTGGCCCAGTAGCTCCTCAGCCTTGTGCCGGGCCCAGCATTTTAGGTCCTCCCAGCACTTACTGCATGCCCTCGTGTTCCTGGTGTGAATGCCCACTGTACTGCAGCGCTCACCAATGTCGGCCCATAGTCTGGCCAGCGCTGCATTACTCAGCTGGTCCTCTAGCCCCCCATATAGCTCAGGATATTTGAGTATCACCCCCTCAGCTAAGATGTCTAATTCCTTTTCACTGAAAGGGGTGCTTTCTCTTCATAACCCTCAGCCATTTTGGGGGAAATAAGGTCGAAAAGAGCAGCAGGTTGGCAGAGGATCTGATCTGTGAGAGAGGATGACTCAGAATGAACACAAAATGGCTGCCAACAACTTCCTGTGATGTATTTCCTGTCTATCACCTCCTGTATGTCATTTCCTCTGTGAAATAATGGGTTTCGGTTCAATTTCGGAGATTCCGGCCCGGAGGCAGAGATTCCGGCCCGGAGGTGGAGATTCCGGCCCGGATGCGGAAATTCCGCTCCGGGTGCGGAAATTCCGGCCCGAGTGCAGACGTAAAGTTGGTAGTCGTAAGTGATTTCTGTGAATACCATAAATTGTAAGTGCCTTCTGTGAATACCAAAAGTAGTAAGTTTAGGATTTTGTCTCAGATTAGTTCTGTGAATCGGCCCAAATGTTTTGGGCCCTTGCCTGTCGCGGGTACTTGGGCCACCCAAACGAGTGAGGTACCATTTTATTGGGAGACCTGGGGAAATGCTGGGTGGTAGGAAATTTGTGTCAGCCCGGTGATCCCACAACTTTCCCACACAGAAATTTGAGAAAAAAGAGTTTTTCTGCTCAATTTGAAATTTTCAGGGGATTCTGGGTAGGAAAACGATGGGAGGTCCATGCAAGCCATACCTCCCTGGACTCCCCCAGGTGTCTAGTTTTCAGAAATGTTTGGGTTTGGTAGGTTTCCTTAGATGACCCCCCTTGCAAAACCAGGTGTTTTCAATTTTGATGTCTCCTCAATAGGTTTTGGCCCCTTGCCTGTCGCGGGTACTTAGGCCACCCACACGAGTGAGGTGCCATTTTTATTGGGAGACCTGGAGGAACGCTGGATGGTAGGATATGTGTGTCAGCCCGGTGATCCCACATCTTTCCCACACAGAAATCTGAGAAAAAAGTGATTTTTTCTGCTTAATTTGAGGTTTGCAGGGCATTTTGGGTAGGAAAACTTTAGTGGATCCATGCAAGCCATACCTCCCTGAGCTCCCCCGGGTGTCTAGTTTTCAGAAATGTGTGGGTTTGGTAGGTTTCCCTAGATGGCCGCCTAGCACGGGGCCAAAAACCCAAGTGACCCCCCTAGCAAAACCAGGTGTTTTCAATTTTGATGTCTCCTCAATAGGTTTTGGCCCCTTGCCTGTCGCGGGTACTTAGGCCACCCACACGAGTGAGGTGCCATTTTTATTGGGAGACCTGGAGGAACGCTGGGTGGTAGTAAATTTGTGTCAGCCCACGGATCCCACAACTTTCCCACACAGAATTTTGAGAAAAAAAAGTTCTTTTTTCTGCTAAATTTGAGGTTTGCAGGGAATTCTGGCTAGGAAAAAGTTGAAGGGGTCCATGCAAGCCATACCTCCCTGGACTCCCCCGGGTGTCTAGTTTTCATAAATGTATAGGTTTGTTAGGTTTCCCTAGGTGACGGCAGAGAGAGGGCTCAAAAACTAAAGCTAGGCACTTTGCAAAAAGGGTCCATTTTGACTGTAAGAATGTGGTGTCTCCACGTCACGTTTTGGGCCGTTTCCTGTTGCAGACACAAGGCCTACCCACACAAGTGAGGTACCGTTTTTATTGAGAGACTTTGGGGAATGTGGGGTGGGTGGAATTTTGTTGATCCACACAGATTCCAGAACTTTCCACCTCAGAAATAGGAGGAAAATGTGGTTTTTTTGACAAAATTTGAGGTTTCCAAGGGATTCTGGATAACAGAACCTGTTGAGAGCCAGAGAAGTCACCACATCCTGAATTCCCCTGGGTGTCTAGTTTTAAAAAATGTATAGGTTTGCTAGGTTTCCTTAGGTGCCGGCAGAGCTAGGGTTCAAAATCTACAGCTAGGCACTTTGCAAAAAAAGGGTCAGTTTTGACTGTAAAAATCTGGTGTCTCCACGTTGTGTTTTGGACCGTTTCCTGCTGCGGGCACTAGGCCTACCCACACAAGTGAGGTACTATTTTCATTGAGAGACTTTGGGGAATACTGGGTGGGTGGAATTTTGTGGATCCATGCAGATTCCAGAACGTGACACCACAGAAATGTAAGGAAAATTTGTTTTTTTTTACAAAGTTTGAGGTTTGCAAGGGATTCTGTGTAACAGAACCTGGAGAGAGCCAGACAGTCACCCCATCCTGGATTCCCCTGGGTGTCTAGTTTTCAAAAATGTATAGGTTTGCTAGATTTCCCTAGGTGCTGTCAGAGCTAGGGTTCAAAATCTACAGCTAGGCACTTTGCAAAAAAAGGGTCAGTTTTGACTTTAAAAATGTGGTGTCTCCACGTTGCGTTTTAGGCCGTTTCCTGTCGCGGGCACTAGGCCTACCCACACAAGTGAGGTACCGTTTTTAACAAGAGACTTTGGGGAATGTGGGGCAAGTAGAATTTTGTAGATCCACGCAGCTTCCAGAACTTTTTGCCACAGAAATATGAGGAAAATGTGTTTTTTTTTTACAAAGTTTGAGGTTTGCAAGGGATTGTGGGTAAAAGAACCTGGTGAAAGTCACTCAAGTAACCCCATCCTGGATTCTCCTGGGTGTCTAGTTTTAAAAAACGGTATAGGTTTGCTAGGTTTCCCTAGGTGCCAGCAGAGCTAGGGTCCAAAAACCACAGCTAGGCACACTGCAAAAAAAAAGTGAATTTCCACTGGAAAAAAATGATGTGCCCACTTAGCATTTCGGGCCGTGTCTTGTCGCGGGCACTATGCCTACCCACACAAGTGAGGTACCATTTTTAGCGGGAGACTTAGAGAAACACAGAATAGCAGAACAAGTTTTTTGCCAATTGACTTTCTATGCATTTATCCCTTCCAAATGTAAGACAGTGTGTAAAAAGAATTAATTTTCATAAATGCCCTCTAATTCACATGCTGGTATAGGTACCCACATATACGGAGTTGTGCAAATAAACACTGCTTTTAAACCCCATATGTTGTTCCCATTTTGGAAATACATAGTTTTCCTTGATACCTATTTTTCACACTTTTTATTTTACCAAGTGAATTGCTGTATACCCGGTACAGAATGAAAAACCATAGCAAGGTGCAGCTCAGTTATTGGCTCTGGGCACTTCGGATTCTTGGTGAACCTACAAGTCCTATATACCCCTGCAACTATAAGGCTCCAGTGGACATAACGGTGTATTGCTTGTAAAACTCTGTCATACTTTAAAGAAGTTACAGGTGAAAATGCAGACTCAAATAGCAGTTTTTTTCAACTTATTTTCAATATGTTTTAATTTGAACTGTTACTTTCTACACAAAAACCTTGAAGGATCTACACAAATGACCCCTTGCTGAATTCAGAATTTTGTCTACATTCAAGAAATGTATAGCTTTCTGGGATGCATTATTGGTTTTACATCAATTTCTAGCACTAACTGAAAGGAGGTTGAAAGCACAAAAAATCAAAAAATAGGCTATCTCCCACTAAAATGCCAAAACTGTGTAGAAAAGTTTGGTTTTCTAACAAAAGTCTGCCTGTTTCTGAAAGCTGGGAAAATGGTGATTTTATCCCCGCAAACGCTTTACTGATACCACTTGCAGGGAAAAAACAGACGCTTTCTTCTTCTGCACTTCTTTCCAATTTTTCACAAAAAACCTAAAGTTAAGTGGTATTTTGGCTAATTTCTGGGTCCCCTCTAGGGGAATCCACTAACCCTGGGTACCTTTAGAATCCTCAGGATGTTGGAAGAAAAGGGCGCAAATTTGACGTGGATACCTTATGTGGACAAAAAGTTACAGGGGCCTAAGCGCAAGCTACCCCAAATAGCCAAAAAAGGGCTCAGCACTGGGGGGGGGGGAGGCCCAGCAGCTAAAGGGTTAAAATAAAATCCAAATATCATGGGGGTCAGAACAAAGCGGGTAAAATGTTGGCCAATTATTTAAAAGTCAAATCGGAGAGGAAAACCATTGGACCTATTCGTAATGCCCTTACTAACAATTTACTACACTCTGACTCAGACATTGTCATTGCGTTCCAGACCTGCTAACACTCATTATACATGGAAGACACTCACCCTCCCAAAAATGACACTCAGTCATTCTTTGATGGTCTCCCCTCTCCTCTCTATACCGGATGCTATGGCCCTCCTGGAAAAAGATATAACTCTTCAGGAGATTTTAGATGCAATTAAATCTTCAAAGAGAGCTAAGGCTCCTGGTCCTGATGGTTTCCAGTGGAGAGGTGTGGTGCAGCGGCCAGGGCAGCTGACTTCGGAGCACAGGGTTCACGGTTCGATCCCCGGCTCCGGCGGCAGCTCAGCTCAGTACCATGTGACTCTGGGCAATAGCTCACTTAATTTCCACGACGGCCCCCAGCGCCTTGAGACCCGTAAGGGTGAGTAGCTGCGCTATATAAAAACGGACTTAAATTTTTTTTTTTTTTCTTTTTCTCTATTGAACTTATCTCTTCTTTTTCATCTATTTTTGCACTACACTTACTTGAGCTCTTCACCTCTTTTCTATTGCATTATAAACCTGAAGGCTCCTTACTTGATGCTCTCATTGTAATTATCCCCAAACCTGATAAAGATCATTCCCTTTGTCAAAACTATTGCCCAATCTCATTAATTAACCATGACTGCAAAATATTTGCAAAAATCTAGATGATGTTATATCCCTACTTATTAAATCTGATCAATCTGGTTTCATTAAGGGTAGGCTCACTTCAGATAATGCTAGAATTTTCGCTAATATTCTTGCTCTGGAGAGAGGATATCCTGATCCTCTGGCTGCATTATCCCTTGACGCTGAAAAAGCATTTGATCGTATAAATTGGCAATTCATGTTCAAAACTCTTCACTGGTTTGGTTTCAGCCCCAAATTTATTTCCTTCGTCAAGCTACTGTATTCAGAACCACGTGCTTGTGTCTCTGTCAACGTTTTTTTATCCCCTTATTTTAACTTGCACAGAGGCACCAGGCAAGTTTGTCCCCTCTCTCCTCTTTTATTTCTTTTATGTCTCAAACCCTTTCTTGAATGCATTCACCGTAATTCTTTGATAACTGGCTTCCAACACAACTCCCATGAAATTAAACTATCTCCTTATGCAGATTATATTCTGGTCTACCTTTCGAAACCCTTAACCTCCCTGCCTCCCTTCTTACAAGAAATTGATTTATATCCTAAAATATCTGGCTATAATTTGAATTTCTCTAAAACTGAGATTTTGCCTTTAAATTCCTTATGCTACCAATTCATGTTTTCTGACACCAACTTTAAATGGTGTCCATCTAAAATTAAGTACCTAGGTGTCTGTTTCTCTCCTACCATCCCTCAAACTCTTACCCCAAATTTCAGTGCAATAAAAATTAAGCTTCAAAACTCACTATTTTCCTGGTCCCCCCTCCATTTATCCTGGTGGGGTAGACTGGATATCATCAAAATGATTGTACCGCTCATTCTATTCTGGCTTTCTATGTTACCTTTTAAAATCCTCAATTACTACTTTAATCAAATCAATTCTCTCTGTACTAAATTTCTCTGGAACAACAAACCTGCCCGTATTGCTTTATCTAAATTAATCAAACCAAAAACGAGGGGGTGCATGGTTCCCTAATTTTAAATTACATCACACTGCTTGTTTAATTAGTTTATGCACTGAACAGACAATATCATGATGTATTGATACCTAGCTGGATCAATTTTGAATGTTCTTTACTACACTAATTCTCTTTTTATGACATTTGTGTTATGTCTAAATGCAAACACACAAATTGGACAGTGGATCAAAAACAACCAATGAGGCACCGATCACATGCAATCACCAATTGAAATCATTGAAAAACAAAATAAAATCCTGCGTGCAAATCTCCAAAAGTGCCCCCTGTCCAAAGGCACTCCCCAAAACCCAGGGGCAACAGAATAAAACAACCAAATCAGAGCTGCACCGCTTAGCGACAATGTTCAAATATCATGTAAGTGGTAGATTTATATGAAGCCAAGAAGCCGTTGTACACGGATCAAATTTTTCTTCTTTCTTTATTGATTTATTCTTTAAAAGACAAACAGCCAACGCGTTTCGTCCTACACAAAGGACTTCTTCAGGGCTGTAGATTGAAAACATATAAAAAAACTACATTTACAATACAACCACTGTACAAACAACGATAATACAAATACATAAACAAATCAGAATAACATAGAAAAACAAACTTATAATTGTACGAACAAAAAACAGAACTTTTGAGCATTTGACATAAAAGAGACCATATCCAATATACCTGATAAACATAAACATTTGTTTAAACCCAAAACTTTATCCAACTTAAATGATGATGCAAATGAACACACATCACATAATGATTACATTAAACACAAACAACAAAGAGACAAACAGGACTCAAAGCAATATGGAAAGATGACACCAAGATTATCTCACCCTAAGTGAAAAGACAAAAACAAAATCACATTTAAAACAGTCCATAGGTGGTGTGGACTGGATAAAAAACCCCAACATGCCATAACCCATTAAAAGACACTCTTGAAACCCAAATAGCTCAAACCCCACAGGTGTGCTTTATACAAGCTACTGGAAAACTAAATCATACATCCGTGTCCGAACAGTGGGAGAATTAAACCCCTTATGTCATTGTAACCAAAATGATAAGAGTACCTACCGATATTCAATCTGTATGACAAATTAGGAATGAGTAGATACTATAGTAACCTTGAGCGATATTATAGTTTGGCATAGGTGGCAATCACACCCTTGCTTCGTGCTAAATTTAAAACAAGGAAAAGAGAGAGGAGAACATCAGTAGGGACCCTAAATAAAATTCAAGCAAAATGTGACCCTAGACTGCCTTATTACACAATATATGTGCATTGCTCATTAATGACATACCTTATCTGATAGCGCACAAAAGCCGGAAAACATGTGGTATGATAGCCACAGAGGTATGTTGGTAAGGATACAAATATCACTCACTAGCACATATCCAGAGCTTGGCGAAAATCCCTGTGGAAAAATAAAAAACCACACCGAAACAATGACGCTCGAGAACCTCAAAGCAATAAAGGTTTCAGAAAAAAGGTTTCAGAGAAAAGATATTATAAAGCCTTTACACTAGCCACTAAATTGCAAGGTGAAAAATCATATATTCCAAATGTGCAAAGGCCCTGAAAATTACTACCAACAAAAATAATTTGCAGTAACTAACAAAATAATGATAGAAATTAATAAAATAAATCGAAAATGTCAATAGACATCTTGCGTATTGCACAAATACAAACCATGTTAAACCGAAGTTTAAAAGGGCAAGAAAGAGGAAACCAATTATATGCGGAGCCCAGAGAGTGTATTAACATACCACTAGCAAACAATCAGTGCCTGTCATTCCCAAACAACGACAATCCAACTCTAAACGACCTCAAAGTAAAATTACAAAAATGGGGTCAAGAAGAGAAAAAACATTGCATAAGTTAAACCGTTATACCGACATACGGTACATCTTACCAAGAACTGAGCACGAAGGACAAAGAATCACCCATATAATAGGATTCGTACATATCCGGCCCAAAACAATGTGAACTAGCGCTAAGTTATAAGATCCAATATCCCCCATACAAAATCGGGCAGAACTTACTTAGTATGTGATAATAACGCGCTGCATGGTGAATGGCGTACTCCTGCCGCCCGACGATTCGAACTACGATGAAGGAAGAGTGATATGCGTCACGTAATCACGTGATGCACTCGCGCAACGTCATAAAAAGCGAAAACGGCAGGGAATTTGAAATAAATAAGTTCAAGGCCGCCATATTATAATGGATATTACCGCATGTCAAAAAAAGGTCAACATGTGGTAGAAAAAGAAATAAAAAAGAACAGATAAACTCAAGGCCGCCATATTATAATGGATATGACCGCATGTGAAAATAAGTCGACATGCAGTGAAACAATGATCATGAACCAATGAATAATATATGGCCAAATAAAATCAAAAACAAAACCAAATGAATACATCACTCGGCACGCATATGTCCATAAATAAAAAAAAAAAAATTCCGAAAACTAACCCGATGTTAGAATTAGTAGGGATAATAGACAGTGACAGTCCTGATCTCATATCAAAAAGCCTCATAGAACGCAAGAGTAACAATAACATAGAAACGGGCATTGTCCCATATGCTAATGACTTTAAAAGCCTCAAAAGTGCAGATGAAAACGCAACATCACAACAGAGACAAAATAGGTCCTGTTCTCATGTCGAACTACCCCATAAATAGCACAAGGGTAACAATAACATAAAGAAGGAAGGAAAAGGGCCATGTGAGCAACAAGTTCAAAAAGAAGAGAAATTATAGACAAATTATCGAAAAAATAATTAAAAGGTTATTAAAAGCAATATCAAGCCCACCAAAGAGGGTAGAAATGGACACAAACCCTCATATAATCATACTTAACATATTGAAAAAAGGGGATCATGGATGCAAATATGGCCCAAATATAAGAAAAATATATAAGAAAAATAGGGCCAATCCCCAAAAAGTCACTGGAATTACTGATGTGGCCATCGTGCACACTATGGAAATAATAACCAATAGTGCAAGTTATAAGAGCATATTAAAGGTATATTAATGGTATACAACCGTGAAGACAAGAGATGTCACATACATGGTATATTAAAGATGATAATGCATTTCATCCTCAGTGTTGTGTCCCATTTGTGTGCATCTCAAACGGCATATCCAGATTGTCTCTCTACGTCGCAGTGCCAATTCACGATTTCCACCCCGTGGAGTGCATGGGAATATGATCAATACCGTGAAACCACACACTGTAATTATTTGCATGATGTTCCCTCATGTGGTGAGTCATGGGATATTTAAGATCATTATTCTTGATGGCACGTACATGTTCCTGTATGCGATTTTTGAGTGGTCTGATCGTGCTACCAACATATATTTTTTCACACTCACAGCCAAGGACATAAACTACATATTTCGTATTGCAGTTTATAAAGTGTCTTATTTCATATTCCTTGGTCGTGTTGTAGGAGAACTGCTTGATCTTATTTCTCCCCTTTTTCGATAATTTGTCTATAATTTCTCTTCTTTTTGAACTTGTTGCTCACATGGCCCTTTTCCTTCCTTCTTTATGTTATTGTTACCCTTGTGCTATTTATGGGGTAGTTCGACATGAGAACAGGACCTATTTTGTCTCTGTTGTGATGTTGCGTTTTCATCTGCACTTTTGAGGCTTTTAAAGTCATTAGCATATGGGACAATGCCCGTTTCTATGTTATTGTTACTCTTGCGTTCTATGAGGCTTTTTGATATGAGATCAGGACGTATTATGTCACTGTCTATTATCCCTACTAATTCTAACATCGGGTTAGTTTTCGGAATTTTTTTTAATTTATTTATGGACATATGCGTGCCGAGTGATGTATTCATTTGGTTTTGTTTTTGATTTTATTTGGCCATATATTATTCATTGGTTCAAGATCATTTTTTCACTGCATGTCGACTTATTTTCACATGCGGTCATATCCATTATAATATGGCGGCCTTGAGTTTATCTGTTCTTTTTTATTTCTTTTTCTACCACATGTTGACCTTTTTTGACATGCGGTAATATCCATTATAATATGGCGGCCTTGAACTTATTTATTTCAAATTCCCTGCCGTTTTCGCTTTTTATGACGTTGCGCGAGTGCATCACGTGATTACGTGACGCATATCACTCTTCCTTCATCGTAGTTCGAATCGTCGGGCGGCAGGAGTACGCCATTCACCATGCAGCGTTATTATCACATACTAAGTAAGTTCTGCCCGATTTTGTATGGGGGATATTGGATCTTATAACTTAGCGCTAGTTCACATTGTTTTGGGCCGGATATGTACGAATCCTATTATATGGGTGATTCTTTGTCCTTCGTGCTCAGTTCTTGGTAAGATGTACCGTATGTCGGTATAACGGTTTAACTTATGCAATGTTTTTTTCTCTTCTTGACCCCATTTTTGTAATTTTACTTTGAGGTCGTTTAGAGTTGGATTGTCGTTGTTTGGGAATGACAGGCACTGGTTGTTTGCTAGTGGTATGTTAATACACTCTCTGGGCTCCGCATATAATTGGTTTCCTCTTTCTTGCCCTTTTAAACTTCGGTTTAACATGGTTTGTATTTGTGCAATACGCAAGATGTCTATTGACATTTTCGATTTATTTTATTAATTTCTATCATTATTTTGTTAGTTACTGCAAATTATTTTTGTTGGTAGTAATTTTCAGGGCCTTTGCACATTTGGAATATATGATTTTTCACCTTGCAATTTAGTGGCTAGTGTAAAGGCTTTATAATATCTTTTCTCTGAAACCTTTTTTCTGAAACCTTTATTGCTTTGAGGTTCTCGAGCGTCATTGTTTCGGTGTGGTTTTTTATTTTTCCACAGGGATTTTCGCCAAGCTCTGGATATGTGCTAGTGAGTGATATTTGTATCCTTACCAACATACCTCTGTGGCTATCATACCACATGTTTTCCGGCTTTTGTGCGCTATCAGATAAGGTATGTCATTAATGAGCAATGCACATATATTGTGTAATAAGGCAGTCTAGGGTCACATTTTGCTTGAATTTTATTTAGGGTCCCTACTGATGTTCTCCTCTCTCTTTTCCTTGTTTTAAATTTAGCTTACGAAGCAAGGGTGTGATTGCCACCTATGCCAAACTATAATATCGCTCAAGGTTACTATAGTATCTACTCATTCCTAATTTGTCATACAGATTGAATATCGGTAGGTACTCTTATCATTTTGGTTACAATGACATAAGGGGTTTAATTCTCCCACTGTTCGGACACGGATGTATGATTTAGTTTTCCAGTAGCTTGTATAAAGCACACCTGTGGGGTTTGAGCTATTTGGGTTTCAAGAGTGTCTTTTAATGGGTTATGGCATGTTGGGGTTTTTATCCAGTCCAGACCACCTATGGACTGTTTTAAATGTGATTTTGTTTTTGTCTTTTCACTTAGGGTGAGATAATCTTGGTGTCATCTTTCCATATTGCTTTGAGTCCTGTTTGTCTCTTTGTTGTTTGTGTTTAATGTAATCATTATGTGATGTGTGTTCATTTGCATCATCATTTAAGTTGGATAAAGTTTTGGGTTTAAACAAATGTTTATGTTTATCAGGTATATTGGATATGGTCTCTTTTATGTCAAATGCTCAAAAGTTCTGTTTTTTGTTCGTACAATTATAAGTTTGTTTTTCTATGTTATTCTGATTTGTTTATGTATTTGTATTATCGTTGTTTGTACAGTGGTTGTATTGTAAATGTAGTTTTTTTTATATGTTTTCAATCTACAGCCCTGAAGAAGTCCTTTGTGTAGGACGAAACGCGTTGGCTGTTTGTCTTTTAAAGAATAAATCAATAAAGAAAGAAGAAAAATTTGATCCGTGTACAACGGCTTCGTGGCTTCATATAAATCTACCACTTACATGATATTTGAACATTGTCGCTAAGCGGTGCAGCTCTGATTTGGTTATGTCTAAATGCACTTTTATTTCCAAACATCATATCTTAAAATTTTCACAGATGGCTCTAATTTTTATCAAGCTTTTCTTGCCTCCTCTATTTGGTATAAGAAATTTATTAAGTTTCGCCATAAATCCTTCTACTTCAAACACTGGAAAGAGAAGAATATTCTATATGGCCACCAACTTGTATCTCATAACTCCGTTATACCCTTTAATACACTACAAGAATGTTATGAATTACCCTTCTCTTGCTTATCCCAATATTCCCAATTATCACTGGAACTTCAATCATTTTTATCAACCAAATATTTTCATGCCTACGTTATTCCACTTATTCCCTTGACTCCTTTATACAATATTTCTCCTGATTCTAATCCTAAAGCTTCTTTTATATATAAACTTTTATCTACTCCTAATTCTGAAAGACCAAAATCCCCAATTGAACTAGCTTGGGAACTAGACCTCTCGGTGACCCTTTCGACTAAAAAATGTGACAAATTATGGCTCAAAGTTTTTACCACCTTTAGAGCTGCCAATATCACTTAATCGCTATTTTTCTTATATAATAGAGTAGTTCGGACACCCGTCTTTATACATAAAATCAACGCCTCTTCCTCTCCTCTCTGTTGGTCATGTCTTTCCTCTACTGGTACATTACTTCATTTTATATACCATTGCCCTAATGTTTTTAAGTTTTGGAAATCCGTTTTGGTCTAAATGTTCTAAGATATTTCACTTTTGTATTCCATTATCAATTCTAAATGTTTTTCCTGGATCCATGTCTGTTGATTTTCATGACACTTCGTCGAAGTTGAAATTATTTGACCTTTTTACTGCTCTTGCACTTAAAATTATTCTTACTTACTTTAAAGATAACTCTAAAATATGTACGCTAAAATGGTGGAATCTTATTTGTGACGAACACAGAATTTCTACTGTTTCAACTTCATTGTTATCTCAAAAAATCAAGTCTGATTTATTTTGGTTACCTTTTACTACTTTCTTATCTGCACACTCATCTTTACACTGGTAACTATTCGATTACCCCTTTCCCCTCCCTTCCCTTCCCTTCCCTTCTTCTCTTCTATTCATTTCCTTTAACTTTTTTTACTTCTTTTTCTTTTCTTTCTTCCTTTCCGGTATCTTAAAATTATATAAATAACTAATAATTAATAGGTACCCTAATCTCTTTTCTTTTAATCTATAGCATAAGGTTGTATTTTACAGTCCTTTTTCACCATATATAGTATCATATCTTCTTTTCCTTATATTTCTTGTTTTTGTTGAGTGTTTTTTACCATGTTATTTCTCTTCCTTATGATGTTTGTAACCTTGGTACTTTCCTATTTATTCAATAAAAATTTTTTTTAAAACAAAGAGTATCACAGTGATGTAAAACAAATATATCAGATGAACTGCATCGGGCATAGGCTTTGTGTTTAAGATGTTAGTACTGTTGAGAATTACCATGATCAATGTCTTTAACAATGACAATGTTTTAAATGTCTAAGAATTATGTGCAGAATAGATACATCCATATTATTTGCATTCTGGGCGTTGTGGTAGTTTTAGTCACATTATTAAACAGGAATACTTTAGTCATGGATAAAACATAAGAAAATGTGCTGTGCCTGTATATAAAGTATAAAGTAGTAATAATTGTTAGGTATCTATTAGGAAGTGTTTGTTAATGTGGTTTTTAACTTAAATGACCGGTTTGCATATGTTTAGATACGTTTTTTCTTGTTGCAGATAGTTATTTGTACAATGAGACTGTTGAGTTTACTTAAAGATGCACAGAACTATATATTTTTGGAAAGATGGCCTGAAGATGTATATCTTTTATGAAATCACATATATGTTTACATGGTGATCTATGTTCTTCAAGGCTGTTGAAAATTTCATGTATATAGTGAGGGTGGTGAATTTCTTTCAACATTCTCTGTTTAAAATTGGGGAGATGTAATAGTGCAAAATGTCTTTTGAGAGTTTGTGTGCTAGCTTCACTTGGCATGTAACTTTTCTTTGAGAAATTCTGAATATATGTTTTAAATACACAATAAATATTTGCAAAATGACGAAGGTGTGCCATTAGGAAAAGGTTTTGGGTGTTTCAAAAGGTGAGAAATGTTGTTTACGGTTTTAGAAACTTACTGATGCATGTGGACGCTGAGTAACAGAGCAATGTATACTCTTAGAGAGCCATGTATGTAATTATATATCAAGGGTGATATCTAGACTTATTCAATCACCCAGGTACTACACATGCACTCTTCCAATCACACAGGCACTAATTATATACCCATTGAACTATGCAGGCAACTCCCATGCGTTCTTCCAATTACCCAGATAGTAGCAATATAGTTATGTGAAACACAGGCACTAACTATGCAGATATGGAACCACTGATATAGTTTCTTTATACTCTGGGAATCATGCAGGCACTACCTCTATTCTGAGGGAATTATGTAGGCACTATCTATGCACTCATCCAATCATCCAGGGAGTATTGTTGTACTCAACCAGAAACAGATGTATATACAAGTTTTAGTGAGGAATATGTACTCTTTTAGAACCATCTGGTAAATAATACATGTAACCTATCACACACTGTTTGCATGTACTCGGACGTATTAGTGAGCTATATGCTGTGATACACATTAATGAGTAGATTTTTATATAGAGCGTTTCTCAAAATTTTAATCTGGCACATCTAAGTAGAAAAGTATTGAAACACTTAGGGGTCGATTCCGATTCGGGCCGGAAAAAGCACCGACCGACTCGGATCCGGAAATATTACCGACCGACACGTACCCGTGGCGCACGACACGCCAAGTACGATGCAAGGCGTGAAAAATCCGACCGACACGTACCGAAACTAAGTCGACCGACCGAGCCGCACGGAAAACAGCAATCCGGCCGGAAAAACACGCGAATCCAACCGACCGACACGCATCCGGAACAAATCCGACCGAAACGTACACGCGAACTCCAAACCGCAAAGTACGATGCAAGGCGCGAAAACCACGAGCGAGTCGGACGGAGGCCAAGCCGTACGACCGACACGCATACAAAACCGAGCCGAAGCAACACAAAACACCGCGACCGACAGCGTACGCAGCATAGAAAACTGCACAAACACAGCGCGAAGCGAAATGGAGAACACCGTACGAGACAAATGCAGGGTCCGACTCGGTCACAAGAACGTTTCCAACCTACACAAACAGCACAAAGGAAACATCACCCAAAAAAAGGCCAAACAAGCAATTACCAAGCCAATAAATACTGGGGGTGGGGACAGAGAACAAAGACACACCCACAACTCCACCTATATAAAGGACACAAATCACAACCATGAGCCTTTGCAAATGCCATTCCACTGCCAGCACCCAAGAGAAAGCAACCACACACCCACAGCTCATCCCTCACACAAGCCACACACCATCAGCACACCAACAAATACCTACCTCACATACACCCAGCAAAACACACACTCACACACCCTCACCTGCACACCAACACACACATCACTCACCATCACCACCCATCACCATGCCCCCCAAGAAGAATCCCAAGTTCCTAGATAGTGAATTGGAAGTCATGGTAGACGAGATCCTCAGGGTGGAGCCACAGCTGTTTGGCACACTGGTCCAACAGACCCCCATCTCCCAGAAAACCAAGATGTGGGAGAGGATCATCAACAGGGTGAACGCACAATCACCATGTCGGCGCACAAAGAGCGACATCCAGAACAGGTGGTATGACGTGCGCAGGAGGGTACGGGACCTGCTGAAGAAAGACTACATCAACAGCCAATACACCGGCAGTGGCCCTCCTGCCAAGCCAATATACCTCAGGCCCTGGGAGGAGAAGGTGCGGGCCATCCTTCCGCCAGTGAGCGTATATGGACTAGAGGACATCCCAGAGCCTGGTGAGTACACAACAAATGTACACAATATACTGCCACAAAACACACACATCACTGTCAAGGGGAGAGTCAAACCATGCACTCATAGCAATTACACAGCAACCAGAACAGAATCATCCCAAAATGTGTATGTCAGTCAGATAAACACAACACATGCCATCAAAAAAGTCACATCCAACTGTGCCAACACATGTACAAACACAACTACAACTACAGCTAGGCAGTGGCACAAATAGAACTAACAAACACATCCACACATGTAGCCACCACAACAACACCAACACACAGTGAAGACCACTCCAAGGAAGGAATTCTGTGTATGCTGGCCAAGTCAGTGTAGCCAATAGCATCATGGGAGTCGCAGTCACACATATTGCCCCCCCCACAACTGTCCCATCAACACCACCCTGAACCATGCTCACATCACAGGGAGTGGAGAAGGACTCACAAGATGGCTGACACTGGCTACTGCTGTGGGGAGCACAAGGCCCTGCTGGCAACTGTGCACCAACAAACAGCAGGACACCACTGACTGACATCCTGAGAGACAACTTACACTCCCTGCAATGCAAGCACATTCCATGGTGGGATATCTGGCTAGCTGGGTGGGAAGGGGGACTTGCAGCACTGACCATAGTCACAAGCACCTCCCCTCACACACACTCCAACACAAACTCCACAGAACCCACCTGGTAGAATGCAATGCCC
Source organism: Calotriton arnoldi (assembly GCA_963921515.1). Classification (NCBI taxonomy): domain Eukaryota; kingdom Metazoa; phylum Chordata; class Amphibia; order Caudata; family Salamandridae; genus Calotriton; species Calotriton arnoldi. The sequence continues at coordinate 2,171,730 of CAWUFW010002062.1, forward strand.
CCCATCCTAACACAAGATCCCACAAAGAACCACCACCCTGGGTTATGTTGTGTGAAGCACAGGGACACTCTTGGGACCTCTAGCCAAACAACGGCCAGGACAACACTCCCAGCCATCCTGTCAGCACAGCCAGCCCAGCCCACAGGGAAGCAGAGTCAAAAGGAAGGAAGCATGGGCATGCTGGGAAGGGGGAGGAGGCAATAGCATGATGGGAGTCGTAGTCACAGCTCTACATCCCCCACCACATGGCCCAGCAAGCTCACACTCACGCATGCACATCCCACAGAGAGTGGAAAGGCCCATCAAAGATGTCTGACACTGTTGCTGTGTCGTGGGGAGCACAAGGGCATGCTGGGTACTGCACACCAACCAACAGCAGGACACCACTGTCAGCCATCTTGCCATTGCTCTCACACCCACACACACTGAACTCCCCACAAAAGCAAGTAAGTATGGGAATGCTGGGAAGTGAGGTGGAGGCAATAGCATGATGGGAGTCGTAGTCACAGACATAGCTCACCCCCACAACTGTCCCATCAACACCACCCTGAACCATGCTCACATCACAGGAAGTGGAGAAGGACTCACAAGATGGCTGACACTGGCTACTGCTGTGGGGAGCACAAGGCCCTGCTGGCAACTGTGCACCAACAAACAGCAGGACACCACTGACTGACATCCTGAGAGACAACTTACACTCCCTGCAATGCAAGCACGTTCCATGGTGGGATATCTGGCTAGCTGGGTGGGAAGGAGGACTTGCAGCACTGACCATAGTCACAAGCACCTCCCCTCACACACACCCCAACACAAACTCCACAGAACCCACCTGGTAGAATGCAATGCCCCCCATCCTAACACAAGATCCCACAAAGAACCACCAACCTGGGTTATGTTGTGTGAAGCACAGGGACACTCTTGGGACTTCTAGCCAAACAACTGCCAGGACAACACTCCCAGCCATCCTGTCAGCACAGCCAGCCCACCCCACAGGGAAGCAGAGTCAAAAGGAAGGAAGCATGGGCATGCTGGGAAGGGGGAGGAGGCAATAGCATGATGGGAGTCGTAGTCACAGACATAGCTCACCCCCACAACTGTCCCATCAACACCAACCTGAACCATGCTCACATCACAGGGAGTGGAGAAGGACTCACAAGATGGCTGACACTGGCTACTGCTGTGGGGAGCACAAGGCCCTGCTGGCAAATGTGCACCAACAAACAGCAGGACACCACTGAGTGACATCCTGAGAGACAACTTACACTCCCTGCAACGCAAGCACGTTCCATGGTGGGATAACTGACTGGCTGGGTGGGTGGGAAGGAGGGTCCGGCTGTCAACCAAACACAACCAATGCAGACCATGTTCACACCCCAGAAAATACATAGAAATGCCCAAATAATGCAGGACAATATGCCACACCAATATCAACCCCTGACTGTGACGACTTAGGACAATGCAATGTACAGGCCTGCACCCAGAGGCACAGTCACAACTGTCATGTGTGTCAACCATTGATGCCTGCAGAAACATAACATACATTGTTTGTGTCTCCCAAAAACAGGTGATGATGGGGACACAGCAGCAGACGCTGAGGAGTCCCAGTCCCAGGCTCAAGAGGATGCAGAGCTCACTGGTGTCGTACAGCCTCTGTCCTCCTCGGACGATGAAGACCAACCTGGCACATCCGGTGCAAGTCAACATGCAGCACCAGCAGGACCACCAGCTGCAGCACCAGCAGGACCACCAGCTGCACCCCTGCACCCACCCCTCCAACGACTGTCACCACGAATACCATCCCTGCCGACATGGACAGAACAAGGAGCAACACCAGCACAGGGACCCTGGACCAACCTGGGGCCATGGACACCACCACCACCACCAACCCCCAAGGTGGACCAGGGTTATCTGTGCGTGCCACTGCACACACTGCACATGTCAGCAGGGGTGGTGGGAGGGGTGGGAGACAGAGGTCGCTGCTTGCAGACGTTGCTGGTGTGCATGATGACCCACAACTGGTACGCATAGCTGATGCGTACCAGTCCAGCACCGGAGAGCTCAGCCAGGTAGTGGGGCTCCTCAGAGACATGAAACAGCAGCAGGCTGCCCATCATGCCCGCTTGGACTCCCACATGTCCCACGTGGAGTCACACATGTCCCGCGTGGACTCACACATGTCCCGCGTGGAGTCCAAGTGGGATGCACTGCATGAGATGACGGCGGTGCACAGGGACATTTTACAATGCCTCCGCCAGATGAACAGCAACCAGTCCACACCTCCCTGTGTGCCAACAACATCTGGTGCCGAACAAACTGCAACTGCCACAGGGAGGGAGGAGGACTCTGGCAGAGAGTCCCCTGCACCGCAGCAGCCTGTACTTGAGGGCCCCCCCACGAAGAGGGGTCGTCCGAGGAGGGAAAAGTGAGAGGCCGATGGCCAAGCGCAACTCCCAGGAAGCCTGAACCTGTTCTGGATGTTCGCCTTTGTGCACAGACTGTTCACCCTGTTGACGGCAACACTACTCCCACACATTGCATGGGGAGTACAAGTTGGACCAATGTGTCAGACAACTGTGGCCCGATACTGGGGATCCTGTCTACCAGGACTTTCAATTCACCTAGGAACTTCGGATTGCAAGATTTATGTACAGCACTACCCATCCTATGCACTATTAACACAAATGTATCACAATAAACACACTAATACACCATACTTGCCTCTGTCGTGATTCCAACGTGGGTGCTGTTATGGGGATGATGAACTGCAATATTACACTGTGTATGCGAACTGCAACAGCAAGGACAACACAGGCATGTGAGTACAGGCAACGTGACACACATGAGGGAGACACACCACCAGGGCTACACAACACATACACACCTAGGCCATCTGACTCATTGCCTACACTGATGTTGCCAGGGAAGACGGTGCAATGCACAGACACCACACCCATTCCCAGTTGTAGTCAAGTAGCCCACAGGTGCAGTAAGCAAATGGCAGTCAAATGTGTGACCACAGACAACGCACATCACAAAGTGAAGCACAGGTTTATTACACAGTTGCAACATGTCGTAACCACTACAGATGCAAGGTAATCCCACCTGGCAGCGGGCACACAGTCAACAACTGTAGACGGAAGGAAGTCCATGGGTGTGGCGCACATCACCTGTAGGGACACAACAGCTACCAGCCTGGATGTGCAATCACGTCGTCGGTGGACACAGTTGACCAAACGAATCTGAAAGTACCCTGTGAAGGACAGAAATGACACACAGTCAAAAGCAATGGAGTACAGGACAGAACAGCAAAACTCATGCACAATACATGTTACAAGATACCCACCCAGAACCAAGTTAGCATGTCAACACTGTTGGGGAGTACAGCCCACCTGTTAGCACACATCGCAACACACATCCAGTCAAGTAGCCCATGGACACACTCCAACAGCACCAGAGCACCACCCACACATCATGCCAACTCACATCATTGACATGACACCTCAGGATACTCACATTCAGCTAAAGAAGTTGGTGATGAGCTGTGTGCGGACATCACCATCATCATCATCATCATCATCGTCACTGGCATCGTGGTCCAGGCCAGGATCCTCCACAGGTGGCGGATGTTGGTCATTGTCATCCTGGATGAGAGGCAACTCCTTCCGCACTGCCAGGTTGTGGAGCATGCAGCAGACGATGATAATCTTGCACACTTTCGCAGGGGCATATGGGAGGGACCCTCCGGTCTTGTCCAGGCAGCGGAAGCGGCTCTTCAGGAGACCAAAGGTCCGCTCAATCACTCTCCTGGTCCGACCATGTGCCTCATTGTAGCGCATCTGGGCTGGTGTCACAGGGTTCCTGAGGGTGTCAGCAACCACGGCATGTTGGGGTATCCCGAGTCACCTATGGACAGACAAGTGCACATTAGCTGACTTGGAAAAGTGGGCGGAATACTACAGATCAGATCACACACAATGGCACAAAGTCAGTACACACCGACAAGCCAGGCACGCTGGTTCTGCATCTGTGCCATCATCCTGGGGATGGGACTACTCCTCATCACAAAGGCATCGTGTGCTGAACCAGGGAAACGGGCACACACGTGTGTGATGGTCATGTCTGCAAGACACACCACCAGTGCATTGACCGAGTGGTAGTGCTTGCGGTTCCTGTAGGCCTGCTCCTGGGCCTGTGGTGGTACCAAAGCCACATGTGTCCCATCAATGGAGCCAATGACATGCGGCATCCTCCCCAGGGCATAAAAGTCACTCTTCACGTCAGTGAGTCGTCGCAGTCTAGGGAAATAGATGTACCGGTTCAGGAAGAGCAACATTGCCACCAAAACATCGCGGAGCACACGGCTCAACATGGTCTGTGACATCCCACCAGCAGTCGCCACAGTATGTTGGAAGGTACCGGTGGCAAAGAAGTGTAGGGCTGCCATCACCTTCACCTTGGGGGTCAGCGCTGTAGGATACGGCCGGACAGGCTGCAAATGTGGGGACGACTGCACTGCCAAATCCTCAATCAGCTGCCTGGTGAAGTGGTACCGTCGGATGCTGTCCCGTTCCACCATCGTTGCCAGGTCTGGGAATGGTCGATGGACAGCAGGAGCCCTGCAGTGCAGAGGAGAAGTAAGCAAGATTGTCAGTCACCCCACATATGCGGCATTGAGAACACTCAAGATCCCAACATACATCATTATGAGGCACAACTACATGAAGTGTGCAGTTCCGGAAGGACATGTATGGTACATACATGGCCAACATCTGTCAACACGGTCCAACAGGTGGCATCAATTAGTCCCAGGTTGGCCCATTGGATATCATGAGGCCGTGTCACAGTTCCCATCTCCTGCTGCCGTGTCACAATAACCCCCACAGTGACATGTGAGGACAGATGTGCCCCAGGCACCACAGCTCAACGACAGGTACATTCCCAGGGACCCTGTATTGCCACATGGACACTGGCATTACATGGAGTATCATGTATACACCACAGCAAAACAACCATGACCCCACAGGTAGTGGCCCCACTTGCCACGGCAGGACAGACATGGACGTCTGTGACACACACACACACAACATCAAAGTCCATGCACACACAACGTGGATGTGGAGACTGTCTCCCATTGTGCACATGTAATCAGAGACATTGTAAACACTACATGCACAAAGACTGTGGAGGACCATCACTATTGTGCCACTGGGACACCCTGGCTCAAACATACCGTCCCACATGGGACTCACGGGGTATGTGACATGACATACACATACACCACCGTGAAATGTGACCATGGCACATGCACAGATATGAACAGTTGCACATCACAGTGGTCATGTACATGTAACACCCAGGATCCTGTCCCCATGAACACGTGCACAGCCTGGGGGTGGCTGCCCACAGGTGACACCCACAGGACAACATGTACACCAACATACACACAATAGGAAATGCAGCCTTACATACCTTATGATAAAGTTTGGACAGGCTGTCGTGATGTAGGTGTGCCCCTCACTCCCTGGGAGCCATCTGTGGCTGGCATATGTCCATCTGAGACAGGCATGCTGACATATGCCAGTCACATGTACAGTGATGCGTTGTACTGCAATGGACCGATCGGTGCCTCCGGCCGGCCCATTGCATTCAATGTGTGCGGGTACGCGTTGTACCCCTGTGCGCGTTGTACTGCAATGGACCGATCGGTGCCTCCGGCTGGCCCATTGCATTCAATGTGTGCGGATGCGCGTTGTACCCCTGTGCGCGTTGAACTGCAATGGACCGATCGGTGCCTCCGGCCAGCCCATTGCATTCAATGTGTGCGGGTACGCGTTGTACCCCTGTGCGCGTTGTACTGCAATGGACCGATCGGTGCCTCCGGCCGGCCCATTGCATTCAATGTGTGCGGGTGCGCGTTGTACCCCTGTGCGCGTTGTACTGCAATGGACCGATCGGTGCCTCCGGCCGGCCCATTGCATTCAATGTGTGCGGGTGCAGCGTTGTACCCCTGTGCGCGTTGAACTGCAATGGACCGATCGGTGCCTCCGGCCGGCCCATTGCATTCAATGTGTGCGGGTACGCGTTGTACCCCTGTGCGCGTTGTACTGCAATGGACCGATCGGTGCCTCCGGCCGGCCCATTGCATTCAATGTGTGCGGGTACAGCGTTGTACCACTGTGCGCGTTGTACTGCAATGGACCGATCGGTGCCTCCGGCCGGCCCATTGCATTCAATGTGTGCGGGTACGCGTTGTACCCCTGTGCGCGTTGTACTGCAATGGACCGATCGGTGCCTCCGGCCGGCCCATTGCATTCAATGTGTGCGGTGCAGCGTTGTACCCCTGTGCGCGTTGAACTGCAATGGACCGATCGGTGCCTCCGGCCGGCCCATTGCATTCAATGTGTGCGGGTACCCGTTGTACCCCTGTGCGCGTTGAACTGCAATGGACCGATCGGTGCCTCCGGCCGGCCCATTGCATTCAATGTGTGCGGGTACGCGTTGTACCCCTGTGCGCGTTGTACTGCAATGGACCGATCGGTGCCTCCGGCCGGCCCATTGCATTCAATGTGTGCGGGTACGCCGTTGTACCCCTGTGCGCGTTGTACTGCAATGGACCGATCGGTGCCTCCGGCCGGCCCATTGCATTCAATGTGTGCGGGTACGCGTTGTACCCTGTACGCGTTGTACCGCAATGGACCGATCGGTGCGCACCCATTGACAATGGGCTTGCCTGGCAACGGACGCGTTTTCGAATTTCGAACGAGTCGGTTGCTGGAAAATCAGTTGGTCACCCACAACAATGTTGCAAAATCATGTATGTCATGAAGTTGAAGATTTGAAGGATGCTGTGGGCGTGTATTGGTGCTGCTATTCCATGGATTGGCCAGATTCAGAAGATGCAAACGACTTGGACCTATCACTTTGGACACAAGGGACAGTATCTGCCTCTCCAGCACATATATATTGCTGGCTGTTCCCCTGAGAGCTCACTTGCCTGCACTACATGCTCCAGGACGACATCTGCCACTGCACTGCTGCTGTCTCTGCCCCTCTGGACCCTGCAATGGCACGTACTGTGGAGAGAGCCCCAGCCTTCAGCCTTGAAGAGAACCAGGCCCTGCTGGACAGCCTACTTCCACAGTACAGCAAGCTGTATGGGACACCAGGGGAGCAGGTGAGTGTTCTGTGCACTGCCTTTCTGAATGTGCATTTTGTGTGACTAGCAAGGCTGGAAGTCTGCACGCCACTGGATAGCAGGCTCACTGAGTAGTTGTCACCCCCCATAGTGTGTAGTGACTTGCACTGGACAGGTATGGTGCAGTGACAGTGCATTTGAACATGGTTTTACTTCCCATGCAATGATACCATGTAGTGACGTCTGGCAAACTGTCCATGGGCAGCTTTGCACTGCCTGTGTACATCATGTGCCCCTGTGATTGAGACATGTATATACAACTGTGTCATGCACGGATATGTTGCATGTGTGGTAATGGCCTTTTCACTTTGTCATCCTGACAGGTTAATGCCCATCGGAAGCAGGAGATCTGGAAGGACATCGTCCGGGCCATCCGGTCCGTGGGGGTTTACAAGCGCCGGATCCGCAACTGCCAGAAGAGGTGGCAGGACCTTCGGGGCTGGACCCGGAGGATTGCACGGGTCCAGCTGAAGCTGTCACCTCCTCGCAGGAGGGGCGGAACACGGACCCTGACCCCCACATGCTCCAGATCCTGGCGGTGGTATTTCCAGACCTGGATGGGCAGCTGAAGGCCAGACAGCAGCAAGGAGGGGTGAGTCAAAGACTGCACTGTGAACTCTGTATTACATGCTTTGTGCCCTCCTCTGGCCTGGTTCAACTGCCACAGTGCAGCAGTCATGTTGTCCAGGAGCCATGTCCCTCTATTGTGCACTGCCCACTGCTCATCTGATACCCAGGTGTGGCCCTTACATTCAGGGAATTGTGTCACTTGGGACTGTGTCCTTGCAGTTTGCTTCACTAAAGGTGGGGGACAGCATCTGTTTCCCTAACTCTGTTGTGGGCATCATGGGTGGGTCCATTGTTCACACAACGCCTGTGTTTGGACATGTGATCTGCGTGTTGCTTTGATATGCGGTCCACTTGCTGAGCTGAGCCACCACATGTGCCTGGGGTATGTGGCACATGCCCATGCAGCGGGTGGGAACAATGTTTGGGCCCCAGGAGTGTGCAGATTATGTGTGTCACACATACATAGCCAGCTATCCACTGTCCAGGGCACATCCTTCATTCATGTGGAGCAGGACAGTCATGCCTACTCCAGGCCATGCAATGCACTCTGTACTCCCACTCCCGTGTATCAGCTGACACATTGTGCACAGTGATTTGACCCCTCAGGTGTCTGCCTCTGTGTCAGTGTGCTGTGGATTAGTTGCCAGGACTGCTGGGGTGTTTCTTGGTAGGGGCTCAGCATGCCCCTGGAGATGTGACCATAGGAGACGATACTTGTGTGTCACATAGGTGTTTGATCAGCTGCGCGTGCAGACTGGGGTATGCAAATGTGAAGTTCAGGCAGCTGTTCCCCATTCACAGCAAATTGTGAGGGGCTCAGGTTCAGAGGGTAGTGTCACAGGTCTCCCATATGTCCAATAGCTATGACCTGGACAGATAAGGGTTAAGATGATGTGTTGTGTGGGGGATGTACATGTGCACTTGTGCAGCTCCAGGACTTGCATTCCCCATGACCTACTATTGTGACACAGTGCATAGTGTCGTTGTCTGGCTGCCAAGTCATACATCACTGAGACAGTGATGTATGACTTAGCAGTCATGGCTCTGCCATGGCATGTGTCAACTCATTGGTGGTCCTGCAGGGGAGTGACATGTGCTACATGCACACCATTGTGGCGATGGCTATCAGGACATGGGTGCATCATGGTGTCTGTCGCTGGTATGCATCACATGCATTTCCTATTTGACTCTGGGCATCCCTTTCATCCGGAAACCTGTACTGACTCAGTGGCAAGAGCTGTGATGTGTGCATGTCCACATGCCACACCGTGTCCTCTGCACTGTCCAACTACTGTGTACTTGGTGCATGTGTCCACACTGGGGTGTTGCAATCCAACAGACACCAGACAGATGGGTGCAAGGCCATGTGGGATGTGAGTGCCATGCTTGGCATCAGACTGACATTCGGCTTCTCCTGTTCAGTTAGGGCCGTTTAGCAATGTACAACTAATGATGCCAGGGCTTGCTCTGTAATGTGCTGTGCTCACAGTGGTGTGTGCGTTTGGTGCAGGTGACTGATGTCTGTCTGTTTCCCCATTGTTTGCAGATACATCCATGGCCACGGAAGGGGAGAGCTCCACGGACCAGGAGGAGCCAGAGAGCCAGACTGGGTCAGCAGCCGAGGAGTGGTCGGAGGGACCCAGTGGCACGGAGGGCGAGGGAGCCACACCGAGGAGTCCTCAGCACCATCCACCTCAGCTGAGGACCAGAGCAACTCGGAAGATGACTCCCTTGTGGAGGCGGGTGTCAGCAGCCACCACACCCCAGCTAGTGTTGCTGTCCCCGCCACCACCAGCACCACCACCGCCCTCCCATCGGCTCCCATTCCCCAGGTCCGTGGAGGCTCCCATGTTCGGGAGCGTGTCTCCTTTGGGCCAGGCACCGCACCCCCTGCCCCTGTGTCCCCTGCTGCCCTGAGTGAGGAGTCTGTGTACCTCCTTCGCCAGCTCCATGTAGGGCAGACAGCCATGCTGAGTGTCCTCCATGCGCACACCGCACTGTTGACTCAGCTGGTGTCGTTCATGGAGGGCATCTCATCGGGCATGTCTGACCTACAGAGGGGCAACAGGTCCATGGACTCCTCCCTGACGGCAGCAGTGTCCCTCCTCAGCCAGTCCCTCACCCCTCCTGCCTCTGCTCCATCCACACTCCCCAGCACCTTACCCGTCCCAAGCACACACACACCGGCACAGGCACACACCAGCACACACACGTCCAGCACACAGACACACACGCCACAAACTAAACGGACACGCACGCACAGTCAGGGGACTGAAACCAGACTCACAGGGGATGGGGCCCTGGTACACACACACGCATCCATGGGCACTGCGCAGTCCTCAGTTACCTCTCCCTCCAAAGCACCCTCCCTTGCCTCACCTGCAACCCCAAAGACCCAGCGCCTCTTCCTCAGTGACCTCGGCCTCTTCCCTCCGATCCAGCTGCCCCAGCATCCAGGGGGAAGAGGAAGCCCCCACACGGAGCAGAGTGCCCCTCGCCCCCGGACACCCTCCCCCAGGCGCACACACACTGAGGCCCCCACCCACAAGTCCCCCGGAGTGCTAAGAGCAAGACCCCGCCGCCGCCCTGCAGCTCAAGCACCAGGTCTCCTTCCTCCATCCCTCAGGCCCCCACTCCACAGGTGCCCCCACCACACCCTGCCCCAGGTTCCCCCACCCACAGATATACCATCCCCTAGAGGCTCCGGCCTTCTCCCCCTGCCACTTGCTCTCCCGGAACCACACCCCCGCTGCACTTGTCTGTGCCACTGATGTGGTGAGGGTGTCCTCCCCTCTGTCCAGCCCACCTTGCCTGTTCCCCATTCTCCTCCCCTGGTGGTAGGCACTGCAGTGGAGTCCACTACCACCCTGTCTGACTTGGGCACTGCAGTGGCGGACCTGTCCACTCCATCTGCAGGGTCCACTGCAGTCGTGCCGGCACCCACAACATCTGAGCCATGCCCCCCAGTTGTGCCGGCACACACCATGTCAGACACCTCCACTGCAGTTGTCAGTGGCTCTCCAGCACCCACCACCCCTTCCCTGCTTCCTCCTGGTGAGCCCTGATCCTGTCCCTGCGGTGCCTGGCCTACCCCCGGTTGCCCCTCCTAGTGGATTGTCCCTGGTTTTGTGCAGGCATGTGTAGGGTGGCATCTGCCACTGTCACCCACTTGTAACTTTGTTGATGGACTGGCCATTGGCCTTTGTTTATGTTCTACCGGACTTCTACTTTTAATGCCACATATGCTGAATAAAGCAACTTTCTGTTCTCTAGTGCTTTTGCTTCTGATGTACATGATGTTGATGATGCTAACCATGCCCTTGCTGCAGTGATGGTGATATTTGGTCTCATGGTAATGAAGTGTTACTGTGCAGGAACCCATGTGGTCCAGGGGGAATGTGTCCTATCCTGTGGTGTATCCATGTCATCCATAGCAGCATCTGAGGGTGTCATGTGTTCAGTATTTGGCAATGGGATTTCCTACTTAGATTGGCTATTTCACATCTGTGGCTTCCACCCCTGCACATCTGTTGTGCCTGCTATTGTTCAATTCGTCTACTTCCCTTACCTGTGTGGCCATCTCCACTGGACATGCAGGTTTGGGCATCAATGGGGAAGGACTCATCTGTGTTGTCAGTGCAACATTGCTATACAAGTGTGTTGGATCTGTGCTGATGATTCCGTTGGCACTTCCATGACCAGGCTGATGTGACGGGAGCCCTCATTTGGTGCTAATTGTTGATTGTGTGACCAAGTGCTCAGCTGACATGGTGGGGCCCTACTGAGGCAACATATGGCACAGCTTTCCTCACACAGGAGTGGAGTCCCCTCATGGCAGTGTTTACTCCTGTGACATTGCCTGCGCCCAAGGTGTGTGTTGTATGTGCATGTCTGTGTGTTCACTTCCGTTTAGCTGTGCATGCTGTGATCCCTAGTGTTGTACCTGTTTGTGATGCTAGCTGAGTTGAGCTATGTTCCCCCAAAGTCTTCTCCCTGGGTTCTCTGTGATGTGGGTGCATGCCACATTACTGGTCATCAGGGTGTCACCCATAGGTGTGCTTGCTGTCAGGGCTGAGTTTGTGTGCAGACGCAGATGGGTCACAGTCAGGTTTCCCCTTGGCACTTGTTGTTTGCCCCTGTCATGTGATTTCCAGTTTGTGTTATCTGTCAGTGATTGTGACACGTTGTGTGTGTGACTGCTGGCACTCCTCAGGGTCCGGGCTGCAATGTTGGTTGTTGTCTATGTGTGTTCTTTGTGGGTGACCTTGGCTTCTTCATTGGTGTGTGACTGTGGCTGTGATTCCATTGGTTGGTGTGGTATTGCCGTCATGTCCATGTACGGCGTAGTGTGCAGTGTGTCAGACATTCAGGAGTCTTGTTGAGTGTCCATGTGTGATGTGTTTCTGCACCTTGGTTCCCACCCACCACCCTGGAATAGTCATGGGTGCATGTGCAATGTCACCAGTGCATGTGTGCTTCACTGCTGCACATTGTTGGGGGTCGAGGGGTGTGGTGTTGAGTGTGTGCAGATGAGAGTTATTGCCCGGCTAGGCCCCTGCCTCCATGTTGGCCTTGGCTTACTGGCCATGCTGTTTGATTTGTGCTTGTGTAGGTGTGATGGTAGTTAGTTGCTCAGTACACATGACTGTGGTTCACAGTGTGAACCACATTTAGCTTTGTCATCACAGTGGGATTGTAATGCAGCCCAGGGTCACCACATTGTGGGGGCCCTAGGGGTGGTGCTGTAGTGTGTCTGTGTCTTGCTGTGTCAGTTGCTGTCCCTACGTGCCTGTGTGACATGTGTGATTTGTGCTCCCTCTCATCTGACAATGCCTGCTTGCCCACATAGGGGATTTGGATCCATGAGTTACCTTTGTGTGGCACTGTATGCACATCTGTATGATTGGTATTCAGGTCTCCTCATGTGTTGTGTGGTTGCCTGGGGACACTGGCACCCCCCCCCTCACCTGTTGTGTACGATGTGCAGTGTGGGTCTGCCTGTTTTTGTTTGTGCATCTGCACCACTGCATTGGCATATCTTGGGTGTGCCATTGGCTGTATGTAGTTTGGTGGGTTTCCCCTGCTGTCCCTGGGACTCCTAGGTCATCGGTCAGCACAATGATCATGGTTTGTGTGTCCCATTGCTGCCATGGTATGGTATCTGTTCACCTCACATCTGCAGTCTCCACAGGGTATCTGCATGTGTGTGCCCATTGGTGCAAATATGTGGGTCTGCATTCTGATGGTCACTTCTGTCATTGTGTCATTGATGATTGTTGATGGTGTCAGCCCCCATGGGTGTTGTTTGTCTGCACATGGCCAAAGTTATGTCTTATTTGCACTGCAGGATTTGGCTCCCCCAATTTATGTTGCAATGGGACACATACACTACTTTGCCACTGATGTGTTTGTTGTTCTGTGACCAGGAATCATCCATGCAGTTTGGCAGTTGCACCTCTTTCTTTGTCAACACTTACCTTTTGGTCACTGTGATGATGGGGGTTTGGACCCCATTGCCACAATGTTCAAAATGTGCTTCAGCTATGGACCCCACACTTACCTTTTGGTCACTGTGATGATGGGGGTTTGGACCCCATTGCCACAATGTTCAAAATGTGCTTCAGCTATGGACCCCACACTTACCTTTTGGTCACTGTGATGATGGGGGTTTGGACCCCATTGCCACAATGTTCAAAATGTGCTTCAGCTATGGACCCCACACTTACCTTTTGGTCACTGTGATGATGGGGGTTTGGACCCCATTGCCACAATGTTCAAAATGTGTTTCAGCTATGGACCCCACACTTACCTTTTGGTCACTGTGATGATGGGGGTTTGGACCCCATTGCCACATTGTTCAAAGTGTGCTTCAGCTATGGACCCCACACTTACATTTTGGTCACTGTGATGATGGGGGTTTGGACCCCATTGCCACATTGTTCAAAATGTGCTTCAGCTATGGACCCCACACTTACATTTTGGTCACTGTGATGATGGGGGTTTGGACCCCATTGCCACAATGTTCAAAATGTGCTTCAGCTATGGACCCCACACTTACCTTTTGGTCACTGTGATGATGGGGGTTTGGACCCCATTGCCACATTGTTCAAAGTGTGCTTCAGCTATGGACCCCACACTTACATTTTGGTCACTGTGATGATGGGGGTTTGGAGCCCATTGCCACATTGTTCAAAATGTGCTTCAGCTATGGACCCCACACTTACATTTTGGTCACTGTGATGATGGGGGTTTGGACCCCATTGCCACATTGTTCAAAGTGTGCTTCAGCTATGGACTAAGCCTGGGCGTAGTTCGCGAAGTAGCGCTACGTGAAGCTACGCAAAGTGCAGTTCGCACTACGCGAACTACGCGTAGCACTACGCTGAACCGCGTAGTGCACTGTTCGCAATGATTGCACAGTGCCGGATGCTTGTCCGCACTGTGCAATCATTGAAATCGGCATCTTGCACAGTGCGAGGCTGTCTTTTACTGCCGCTCGAGTAGATTTTTACTCGAGCGGCAGCTTTCAACGCGAACTGGTAGTTTCTCATCGCGAGCGGTCGCGAGCATACGCGACCACTCGCAATGAGAAACCTGACCTCCCTGCGATGAGAATCTCGCCGGGATGTCATTTTGCTTGCTCGCGGTCGCCAACTTGACGTTGAGGACCGCGAACAAGCAAAAAATGACCGCTGCACTACGCTACTCTATGCGTGTTTGCACTTTGCTACGTGCAATTCGCGTTGTGCGAAGTAGCGCAAACTTCGCAAACTACGCAAGCGTAGCGTAGTGCTTTGCCCAGGGTTACTATGGACCCCACACTTACATTTTGGTCACTGTGATGATGGGGGTTTGGACCCCATTGCCACAATGGTCATGGCCTGCTTGCATTGTGGGTGCCACACACATATATGTGTGGCACATGTGCTAGGGGGTCACATTGTATGTTCAAAGTCATGTTCGGTGTTGTAGGCATTTGACACAGTCTACACATGCTTGTCATGGTGTTGGGGGGATGTCTTCTTCTTGCATTCCCTAGGTTGTGGTGTGCTGGTTGTGTCATGCATTGTCCATCCTATGAGTGGGGGTGGTAGTAGTGGTAGGCATCCAGCCCCCCTGGGTGAGGATGGTAGTAGTGGTAGGCATCCAGCCCCCCTGGGTGAGGGTGGTAGTAGTGGTAGGCATCCTGCCCCCTGGGTAAGGGTGGTAGTAATGGTAGGCATCCAGCCCCCTGGGTGAGGGTGGTAGTAGTGGTAGGCATCCTGCCCCCCTGGCTAAGGGTGGTAGTAGTGGTAGGCATCCTGCCCCCCTGGCTAAGGGTGGTAGTAGTGGTAGGCATCCTGCCCCCTGGCTAAGGGTGGTAGTAGTGGTAGGCATCCTGCCCCCTGGGTGAGGGTGGTAGTAGTGGTAGGCATCCTGCCCCCCTGGCTAAGGGTGGTGGTAGGCATCCTGCCCCCCTGGGTGAGGGTGGTAGTAGTGGTAGGCATCCTGCCCCCCTGGGTGAGGGTGGTAGTAGTGGTAGGCATCCAGCCCCCCTGGGTGAGGGTGGTAGTAGTGGTAGGCATCCTGCCCCCTGGCTAAGGGTGGTAGTAGGCATCCTGCCCCCTGGCTAAGGGTGGTAGTAGTGGTAGGCATCCTGCCCCCTGGCTAAGGGTGGTAGTAGTGGTAGGCATCCTGCCCCCCTGGGTGAGGGTGGTAGTAGTGGTAGGCATCCTGCCCCCTGGCTAAGGGTGGTGATAGGCATCCTGCCCCCCTGGGTGAGGGTGGTAGTAGTGGTAGGCATCCTGCCCCCCTGGGTGATGGTGGTAGTAGTGGTAGGCATCCAGCCCCCCCTGGGTGAGGGTGGTAGTAGTGGTAGGCATCCTGCCCCCCCTGGCTAAGGGTGGTGGTAAGCATCCTGCCCCCCCTGGCTAAGGGTGGTAGTAGTGGTAGGCATCCTGCCCCCCCGGGTAAGGGTGGTAGTAGTGGTAGGCATCCAGCCCCCCCTGGGTGAGGGTGGTAGTAGTGGTAGGCATCCTGCCCCCCCTGGCTAAGGGTGGTGGTAGGCATCCTGCCCCCCCGGGGTGAGGGTGGTAGTAGTGGTAGGCATCCAGCCCCCCCTGGGTGAGGGTGGTAGTAGTGGTAGGCATCCTGCCCCCCCTGGCTAAGGGTGGTAGTAGTGGTAGGCATCCTGCCCCCCTGGGTGAGGGTGGTAGTAGTGGTAGGCATCCTGCCCCCCTGGCTAAGGGTGGTAGTAGTGGTAGGCATCCTGCCCCCTGGGTGAGGGTGGTAGTAGTGGTAGGCATTCTGCCCCCCTGGGTGAGGGTGGTAGTAGTGGTAGGCATCCTGCCCCCCTGGCTAAGGGTGGTAGTAGTGGTAGGCATCCAGCCCCCCTGGGTGAGGGTGGTAGTAGTGGTAGGCATCCAGCCCCCTGGGTGAGGGTGGTAGTAGTGGTAGGCATCCAGCCCCCCTGGGTAGGGGTGGTGGTGCGCATTCAGGCCCCTGTGTGCATATGTGGCATTGGTGATGGGCATCCCGCCCCTATGGTGCTGCTGTTGCTGGTGTAAGTATATTCTGCATCCCTCTGTGTGTGTGTGATGTGTCGTGTACGTGTTGTATGTGTTTTGTGGTTGGTGTCTGGCTTACCTTCTGCGCCGTACGCGTCCGTGCCTGTTCCGGTAGTAAATGTAGAATATTGGTATGATCGGGACGAAGGGATTCATGGTTGGTTCGTGTCGTTCGTCCTTCTCGTTGCTTCGCGTCGTCCTCGTCGCTTCGCCTCGTCCTCGTCGCTTCGCGTCGTCCTCGTCGCTGCCGTGTTCGTCTCGGAGCCGTGGATCGTGTTGTGGCGCGAATCGGAGCTTATGTGCGCCTCTCCCGGATGCTTTGACGTGCCGTGCGTAGCGACGGGTTCGGCGCGTACGGAAGCGCATCGTACTCGTTCGGCCGGACGGAGCTGCATTTTGGCTTCCGTGCGACTCGATTCAGCGTTTCCGGATTCGCCTCGGTCGGGGAACAGGACCTGGTTTGGGTGAGTACGGCTCGGCCGGATTCTTTGCTGTTGTGCGCATCGTACTTGCTCGTTCCGTGTGCTGTACGGATCGGTCGGGAAACAGGCTTTCGCATGGCTTTTTTCCCGACCGAATGGTGTTGGGTACGCCTCCGACCGAGATCGGAATCGGCCCCTAAATGTACTGGTGACACAGTTGTAGAGAGGCACAGAAATAGGTCTTATGTTGTGTTTTTGGATTTACCGTATTGAGACACTGTATGTACTTTTACACTTTGGTTGATGTTTATTTTAAAATTGAGCACATAAGGGATAAAGTGGTCTTTTAGCGTGTATAAATGAGAACTGAGATATGGTGCAGCTGTGTTGTTGGAGAGGGTGCTATAATATTAAAAAGTAAGTAATAAATAAAGTTTTGTGTTTCGGTTTGGGATTGGTACATTGAAGTAAGTGCTTGTAGTTATGTGGGCAGGTTGATTTGTAGATTAAAACTGCAACATAACATAAAAACTCTTTTTGTATTATGTGAAAGCCAGTAGTAAAGTAGCTGGTACATTGGCTAGAAACAAAATTCAAATATAGTTTTTTTTTTGCAGAACAATATCTGCATAATTACAGACAGATTGTATACACAAGCTCAGAGGGAAAAAGAACAGAAGCAAGTACAGTATCTATGCAGAACTGAGACTCAAAAGGGGTAAAATGAAGAAAAACTGATGAATGAAAAAGAGCTTGTGGTAAGAGGACAAACTTATTTCTTAAAAATATATGTGGACATTTCCAAATATTATGAAATAATGAAAAGAAAATTCAAACTATGAGAAAGAATAACAATGGACAAAATCTATATAGCAAGAACAAGAAAGAATGTAACAAAGATGTATACACCTTAACCAGGAGACAGAAGCAGTAAGGAAACCAGAGCTAGGATGTTTCGTAGTAGAGTTGTTATAAATCTACTGAGAAATATTAAGAAGTACAGAAGGAGACATGCAGTGAAACAGAAAGAACGAGTTAAGAGAGTAGTTGATAAGGCCTTTGCTTTGAAGGTAAAGGTTTTTATTTTGATTATAAATAGAATGAAGACTCTTGACAAAATGGTGTTGTACTTGAAAATCAACCCCTCTTCCTCTCCTCTCTGTTGGTCATGTCTTTCCTCTACTGGTACATTACTTCATTTGATATACCATTGCCCTAATAAACTAGATAAAAAGATCAGTGAATTGAATTTACTGTTGTACAGTTTTTCGTGGAGAATGCATACATACTTCTAGTACAGAATATTTCTTTAATGAAGAAAGCTATCGCCAGGATAATAGATTAGTTCATGCTATTGATTACATAGGATGATGTTATGAAATGAAGAATGGCTTTCCTATAGCGAAAGAGGTGATGGTACCTACGAATGTAGAACAAGTTATTGGAGAACAGGTACAAGGAAGGCGGAGTCAGGTGCCTGTTTAGCAATGGAATTGTAGTAGTGTTTGTTGTCTTTAACAGCAACACATTGATATATGAAGGACATTTCTACATATCTTTCCAAAGTGAAGTTTAAAACAGAAAATAAGTACTTTACAAGGATTGGATCCTTGCAAGATTAGAAAAGCATACAGATTTGCAGGGACACTCACTAGCTTGTTTATCAACAAAGTGTGCCAAAGCACTTTTCATCATTTCAAGATGTCAGTTGTACACCAATCAACAATGCGAACTTTAGTTAGGAGGCTGTACTATGTGAAAACTCCTGCTTTATGTTTAGGAGAAATGAATAGAGAACTTTTGTATGGTACAGTGGCAGATGTAGAAAATGTTTGTGATGATGTGCAGTTTCGTTTTGTTGGTCCTCAGCAGGATTCTAGGGAAAATGAAGAGTTGTTAAGAGGAGGAGCTGTAGAACAGGACACAGATATTACACTTGATAATTTTGAAGAAGAGATTACAACATTTTAGACAGTGTGGTTTAAAAAAACAGAGTATGTTTGTATATGTTGTCGATGCACTCACTAGAAGTTTTAAACACAGACTGTTTCTAAAAAGTGAAAAAGTAAAGAATGATAACTGGCAAAAGTGAGCTGTGTATTTATTTGTAGAGTAATGCTTTGACTTGTCCATATGGCAAGTTATATGTAATTAGTGTTACAATAAATTAGTAGATAATAAAATGAAAAACACATAGCTATTAGATACCCATTTTGTAAGATAATAAAATGCCTGCTAATGCAGAAAAACTGTGAAGGACCAAAAATAAAAAAACATTCACATTTATGATTATTTGCAGCATTGCGACGGGCTTTCATGGACTGCTCTCCAGCACTCACTATAACTCTACAATCCATGCAGTATGATGCCATCTGAGAAAACTGTGGAGCCAAATCTGGATTGAGATTGGACTTCTGAAGGGGCTCTCTGCCCCAGTATTGTTGTGGCTGGTATTGAAGTTTAGGGTCCTTCAACCTTGCGTTGCCTTCTTGCTGCTTATACAATATTGCATTGGTATGTTTTTAGATGGTGAAGCATGGACGTAGTCCTGAAAAAATATTTTTTATTTGTACCAATTGAAAATGTCTTGTGACATATTGTGCATTTCGCAAATCTGCTCACTATGAACTCTTCTTTAAGAATGTTCAAGATAAATAAATGAGCGTGTTCCTTTATTTTTTTAGTTGAAACGTGTATTATCCAATGATATTCCTTTATTTCTCAGTGACATGATTTTCTGTTTTGTTTTTGAATTATTTTTTTGTGGTTTTGTATGTAGCCGTTCTTGAAAACTCTGGAGCCATATCTGTTGCAGTAGTCTGCACCCCTCTCAAAGGACTTTCTGGGTGGGAATTGTTGCTGGTGCCACTGATGTAGATGGTCCTCCAACTTCCCTCTACTTTATTGCCAGTTAGAGATGTTTTCTATGTTAGGTTTTAAGATGATAGACCATGGACGTCACCCCACATGAATATTTTTTGTCGTCCCTCTAGAGTGGATCTTTTCACAGAGTCTGCACTGTACTAGTTTTGGAGCAGTTTTTGATTCTTGTTGAGTTTGGGTAAGAATGGGTAGTTTTATGGGTGTTTTGTAGTTATGTTCTATTCATGAGTTCAGATGTTGAAAGTGATTTTTTGAAATTGTTCTTTTTGTTAAATGTGCTGTTAAAATAAAGTTAAACAATTATGTTACTAAACAGCTAGACTCAAACTTTGTGTAAAATATGTTTAAGGATCTGTTTTATATTTTGTCATTTCTATTTGTGAGTACTGATGTCACTGCAACCTTCGGTGTTGCTGTAAAGAAGGAAAATGCATTTTTGATGTAGTTATTTTGACAAATATATACAAAGGGGAAAGTTAAATTAGTATCTTACTAAATACATACACTGAAACTTTATGTAAAATATGTCTATATATGTGTTTTACACTTCATCAAACACACCCGGTATTCACAGTGTGTCCTTGGCAATGACACTCATTGATTCACACAGGCACTACCTGTGCTATCATCAAGGATGTCCTTTCTGCACCACTCTGCAAACGCGTCTCCTGGCACACTAGTGGTTGGCGAATGAAGTTCTCTCGGATGCTAAGGGAGCTTGAAGACCAAGAAGCCCTTCTGGTACTTTCTGTAAGTCCTACACAGGGGATTACTGGGAGCTGGTCAGAGATCATATCCCCACCACTCTGCAAACACTATTGCTACTTAAAAAAAAACATAGAAATTCGCTGAAAAAAACAAAGGTTACCAGGACTCTATAGTTAGGCATTAGCATTTAAAAAACCTTAGAAATTCACAGAAAAAACAAAGGTTACAGGGAGGTTATAGTTAGGCTGACATTTCACTTGTACAAAATCAGAGAAATTCAGCAGTTATAGTTCGCTGAGTGATGTCATAAGTGATGTCACTGACCATGTCATGAGGGATGTAATATGTGAGGTCATAAGCAGAGCATTGCGGGGACGTATGTTAAAGTTAGCTCAGGTAGCTATAACTGCTGAATTTCACTGGTTTTGTATGAGTAAAATCTTAGCCTAACTATAAAGTCCCTGTAACCTTTGTTTGTTTCCAGTGAATTTCTAAGGCTTTTTAATTCTATTTCCTAACTGTGAGTGGCTGTTTAGGTGAATAAGTGGGTGTGTGAGTAGCTGTATGGGTGAATGATATCATTTGAGAAGTCACCAGTGATGTCACCAGTGATGTAATATGTGACGTCATAAGCAGTGCATTTCGGGGGTGCTCGTGAAATCTGAGCCCAACTATAACGTCCCTGTAACCTTTCTTTTTTCAGTGCATATATATATATATATAAGAAACCAGGATCCCAGTGCACGACCGCCGTGGGCCAAACAAGGGAACAGACACCAGTTAGAGATGAAATAAATCCGTTTATTGCTTAACAAGTCAGGATGACGCGTTTCGACCACAAGCCTGTGGTCTTGATCACATGGCTCGCTTAGGAAATGTGCAGAGTATTTATAGTGACTGTAAGTGACTTTACTATGTTCATTGTGACATGGCAAAAACGAGGCCCTTTTACAGCATATACATATATAGACTCCGGCCCGCCTCAAAGTGCATGCCTAACCATGGACTGCTGCATGGTGCAGCTTGTCATTGACGAGGAGGCAGGTTCATTGTAATCCTGTCTCACGGTCCGGCAGGCACACGCACAATGAGGCTGGAACGCTGAAGGGGACTGGAGGGAGATCAATTATTACTTTCCAGCAAAGACTCTGTATTTTGACACCCTGCACCTCCCAGGCAACACTCACCCGGTTATATAGCATTCTGGTAGCTGAAGTTGTGGCAGAACTGCAGTGGAGTTGTAATCAAGTGACCATTGGTCAGCGTATTTCCGCCAATGGGAGCAACTTTGAACTTTCAAAGGTGGGGGTGGAGTTATTCTTTGCACACAGCGGCATCTGAGGAAGGCCGAAAGGCTGAAATGCAATATGCACTAGCTGTTTTAATTAAAGATCTTCCAACTGTTTTTCCCGTGAGTGAGCTCTACCTGTTCTTCACGGAGTGGGCGTTTTTGGATGTGTTCGCACCAGCCAGAGGCGCGTTGGAGGCCCCGTTCTGACAAGAGGCCGGAGTTTGACTGGCACCCGCTGCTCGCAGCTTCTCCGTGTTTCAAGGTATTGAATAGACTCCGGCCCGCCTCAAAGTGCATGCCTATCCATGGACTGCTGCGTGGTGCAGCTTGTCATTGACGAGGAGGCAGGTTCATTGTAATCCTGTCTCACAGTCCGGCAGGCACACGCACAACGAGGCTGGAACGCTGAAGGGGACTGGAGGGAGATCAATTATTACTTTCCAGCAAAGACTCTGTATTTTGACACCCTGCATCTCCCAAGCAACACTCACCCGGTTATACAGCATTCTGGGAGCTGTAGTTGTGGCAGAACTGCAGTGGAGTTGTAATCAAGTGACCATTGGTCAGCGGATTTCCGCCAATGGGAGCAACTTTGAACTTTCAAAGGTGGGGGTGGAGTTATTCTTTGCACACAGCAGCATCTGAGGAAGGCCGAAAGGCTGAAATGCATTATGCACTAGCTGTTTTAATTAAAGATCTTCCAACTGTTTTTCCCCTGAGTGGCCTCTACCTGTTCTTCACGGAGTGGGCGTTTTTGGATATATATATCTGAACTGTGACCCGTTGCGATCAGCGCAGCAGATGTGGATTCAACTAACTTACCTGACATCGTGGAGCCCACTAAAGGTGTTTTAATTCAATTCAATGCTGCATAAATTAAAAACTGGCACGGAACCCACTGTGGGTGTCTCAATGTATTTCCAAGGACCACAAGTCCCTGCATGCACCAGACAAAGTCAGCGTGATGAACGTGGCCCACTGAGGGCAGTACAGGTGCAAGCAATGAGGAAAACTCCATAAGCCAGTTTTTAGCAGTTGCCCATGAAGAAGAGGCTGCCGCCTCGAAACGCGTAGGCGAATGAAATAAAAGTTTCCTGACATGCCGAGGTTTGTTTCCGTGATTAATGCCGAAAGGTGACGTGCTGGGAGTGCGAGTTCAAAGCTCTTGGGCATTTGGACAACAAAATGATTTGCGCGGCGCCCTGCCGTGGAACTCGCACCATCTTGTGAATTAAAGAGGCTGCGCAACACTGAACTGTGACCCGTTGCGATCAGCGCAGCAGATGTGGATTCAACTAACTTACCTGACATCGTGGAGCCCACTAAAGGTGTTTTAATTCAATTCAATGCTGCATAAATTAAAAACTGGCACGGAACCCACTGTGGGTGTCTCAATGTATTTCCAAGGACCACAAGTCCCTGCATGCACCAGACAAAGTCAGCGTGATGAACGTGGCCCACTGAGGGCAGTACAGGTGCAAGCAATGAGGAAAACTCCATAAGCCAGTTTTTAGCAGTTGCCCATGAAGAAGAGGCTGCCGCCTCGAAACGCGTAGGCGAATGAAATAAAAGTTTCCTGACATGCCGAGGTTTGTTTCCGTGATTAATGCCGAAAGGTGACGTGCTGGGAGTGCGAGTTCAAAGCTCTTGGGCATTTGGACAACAAAATGATTTGCGCGGCGCCCTGCCGTGGAACTCGCACCATCTTGTGAATTAAAGAGGCTGCGCAACACTGAACTGTGACCCGTTGCGATCAGCGCAGCAGATGTGGATTCAACTAACTTACCTGACATCGTGGAGCCCACTAAAGGTGTTTTAATTCAATTCAATGCTGCATAAATTAAAAACTGGCACGGAACCCACTGTGGGTGTCTCAATGTATTTCCAAGGACCACAAGTCCCTGCATGCACCAGACAAAGTCAGCGTGATGAACGTGGCCCACTGAGGGCAGTACAGGTGCAAGCAATGAGGAAAACTCCATAAGCCAGTTTTTAGCAGTTGCCCATGAAGAAGAGGCTGCCGCCTCGAAACGCGTAGGCGAATGAAATAAAAGTTTCCTGACATGCCGAGGTTTGTTTCCGTGATTAATGCCGAAAGGTGACGTGCTGGGAGTGCGAGTTCAAAGCTCTTGGGCATTTGGACAACAAAATGATTTGCGCGGTGCCCTGCCGTGGAACTCGCACCATCTTGTGAATTAAAGAGGCTGCGCAACACTGAACTGTGACCCGTTGCGATCAGCGCAGCAGATGTGGATTCAACTAACTTACCTGACATCGTGGAGCCCACTAAAGGTGTTTTAATTCAATTCAATGCTGCATAAATTAAAAACTGGCACGGAACCCACTGTGGGTGTCTCAATGTATTTCCAAGGACCACAAGTCCCTGCATGCACCAGACAAAGTCAGCGTGATGAACGTGGCCCACTGAGGGCAGTACAGGTGCAAGCAATGAGGAAAACTCCATAAGCCAGTTTTTAGCAGTTGCCCATGAAGAAGAGGCTACCGCCTCGAAACGCGTAGGCGAATGAAATAAAAGTTTCCTGACATGCCGAGGTTTGTTTCCGTGATTAATGCCGAAAGGTGACGTGCTGGGAGTGCGAGTTCAAAGCTCTTGGGCATTTGGACAACAAAATATATATATATATATATATATATATATATATATATATATATATATTCACTGAAAAAACCATAGGTTTTAGGGACAGTTATAGTTAGTTGGACATTTCACTCGTATAAAACCCGTGAAATTCCCCTGTTATAGTTAGTTCAGCTAACTATAACTCGCGCCCCGCAATGCACTGCTGATGACGTCACATATTACATCACTCATGACATGGTCAGTGACATCACTGATGACATCACTGATGACATCTCAAATGACATCTCAAATGACATCACTGATGACATCATGCAGTGACTGTGTGTTTCTGTAAAGTTTAAATATTTTTAATATATATAGGAAAAGACGTATTGAAGAATGAGTGGGTGTATAAGTGTCTGTATGGATGATTTAGTAGGTGCGTGACTGACTCTATAAGTGAGTGATTTAACGTATCTTATGTCTGTATCCGTCTGTCTGTTGCTGTGTAAGTGGCTGCATGTGTTTGTGAATAGCTACATGAGTGTCTATAGGAGTTATTGAATGGTTGTCTGAGTATCTGTATGGGTGCCTGAGTGTTTGTGTGGGAGGGGTGTGTGCGACTCTGTGCATAGATGTGTGAGTGGGTGATTCACTGGGTGGATGGTTTCAAGAGTGCATCTGTGATAGACTGTATGGGTGGGTAAGTGTGTGAAGAGTGTGTTGGTGAGTGAATGTATGTCCCAGTGGTACATGTGTGAGTAACTACATATGTGAAAGGCAGTATATATGTGTGTTGGAGTATATAAATAGCTATAAGCGAGAGTGAGTGATTGTGATAGTGGCTGTATGGATGAGTGTGTGCTTGTATCAGTGATTGTATAAGAGCGTAACAATGTGGTAGTATTTGTATGATTAAGTGAGCTGGTGTGTGTATAACTGTATAGGTGAGTAAATGGCAGTGTGTTTAATTATTTGCATGACTGACTAGGTGTGTGAGTACCTCTATGGATGAGTGGCGGTGTTTGAGTGTCTATATAGGAGTAAGAGTGCATATGATAGTCCTGTACTGAGTGACCATAAGTATGAGTGACTGTACGGGTGAGTGAGTGGATGTGTGTGTGTAGACCTAAGAATCAGTGAGTGGGTATGTAGTTATTGGTGTTGGAGTGTCTATGGTTTTGCGAATGGCAGTCTGTAATTTAGATTGGGTGTATCAAAGGTTATATTAGGGTGTGAGGAGGTGCATCAGATTATCACGTGGATGATGTCATTAGTGATGTCATTTGAGATGTCATCAGTGATGTCATCAGTGATGTCACTGACCATGTCATGAGTGATGTAATATGTGACGTCATCAGCAGTGCATTATGGGGCGCGAGTTATAGTTAGCTGAACTAACTATAACAGGGGAATTTCAACGGGTTTTGTACGAGTGAAATGTCCAACTAACTATAACTGTCCCTAAAACCTATGGTTTTTTCAGTGAATTTCAAAGGTTTTTAAATGCTAATTTCTAACTATAACGTACCTGAAACCTATGGTTTTTTCAGTGAATTTCAAAGGTTTTTTAAATGCTAATTTCTAACTATAACGTGTCTGAAACCTATGGTTTTTTCAGTGAATTTCAAAGGTTTTTTAAATGCTAATTTCTAACTATAACGCCCTAAAACCTATGGTTTTTTCAGTGAATTTCAAAGGTTTTGTAAATGACAATTTTTAAATGTATTAATTGTTATATTTATTTTTTTGATACTGATTTACAACATTTTTTAAAACTATTTATTTTTAGATATTTTATTTATTAAATTACATTGTAATTACATTATACATTACATTACAAAATATACTTTCTCAGAATTAATTACTTTAGTTTAAATAGTTTGCAAATAGGCAATAGAGTTTTAAGTACAGTAGTTACAGTTGTTGCAATGGGCAACACAATTTCAAACAATGCAACATTGAGCTCAATGTGAATTTCTAGTTAAATGCAATTAGTTACTTGATGGATTACTTTTCTAACCACAGGACTGGATCCTAAATTCAGTCCTGGGACATCTCCTGTAAACAGTTGAGTAAAAGCGTTTTGGTTACAGTACTGATTTTTAAGGAATATTATTGTATTTTAAAAGTTGACACTTAGAAACTTTTTCACATAGAATCACCAATGTTATCCTATGGGAGGAAATTCACTTAGCAGGTAAGTAGTGTTATCGTTACTTTTTCTTACTCAGTGTTGGATCCTGGATCCAGCACTAGTGCATCTCCTGTAAACAGTTGAAAGAATGCGTTTAAGTCATACAGGCGATTTTTAAGGAATATTTGTAGTTTGTGAAAATCGACACTTTGAAACTTTTCTGCTGAAAACCAGACAATGGATTCCTATGGAAGGAAATATAAGTTACTGGTAAGTACGGTTAGAATTACTTTTCAGGGTCAGTGCTGGGCTAAAAGATGCAGCACTGGGTTCTCTCCTGATAACAGGTGAGTAAATCGGAATTCGTAGTTCGGTTGATTTTAGAGGAATATTATAAAGTTCCAAAACTCCACACTTGGAAGAATTTCCAAGTGAAACCAGTCAATGTTAGCCTATGGAAGGAAATTCAGTTACTGGTAAGTACGGTTAAAATTACTTTTCAGGATCAGTACTGGGCTGAAAGATGCAGCACTGAGGTCTCTCCTGATAACAGGTGAGTAAATCGGAATTTGTATTTCGGCTGATTTTAGAGGAATATTATAAAGTTCCAAAACTCCACACTCGGAAGAATTTCCAAGTGAAACCAGTCAATGTTAGCCTATGGAAGGAAATTCAAGTTACTGGTAAGTACGGTTAAAATTACTTTTCAGGATCAGTACTCGGCTGAAAGATGCAGCACTGAGGTCTCTCCTGATAACAGGTGAGTAAATCGGAATTCGTAGTTCGGCTGATTTTAGAGGAATATTTGTATGTTTCAAAAATAGACACTTAGAAACTTTTTCAGCAAAAAGCAGGCAATGATATCCTATGGAAGGAAATTCAAGTTACTGGTAAGTACGGTTAACATTACTTTTCAGGATCAGTACTGGGCTGAAAGATGCAGCACTGAGGTCTCTCCTGATAACAGGTGAGTAAATCGGAATTCGTCGTTCGGATGATTTTAGAGGAATATTTGCACAATGGTGAAGGAAAGGGGTGGGGCCTGAGGTGACATGTCTGCAAACACGCCCTGTGGCGCGTTTTAAGTTGGAGAATTAATTCCTCCTCAATCCTGAGGGTCCCTAGGGGCCAACTGGCCCACCAGGAACCTCCAGTATGCGCCAGGGGCTGCGTTGCAGAGAGGTGTACAGAGGCCACGCCCCTTTTACAACACTCTGCAACGCAGCTCCGTGGCGCTACTGGAGGTACCTGGTGGGCTAGTTGGCCCCAGGGACCCTCAGGATTGAAGGGGATTTAATTCCCCATCTTAAAACGCGCCACGGAGCCTGTTTGCACACATGTCACCTGAAGCCCCGCCCCCTCCCTTCACCACTGTGCAAACACGCCCCGTGGCGCGTGTTAAGTTGGGGGATTAAGTCCCCTTGAATACTGAGGGTCCCTGGGGCCAACTAGCTCACCATGTACCTCCAAAAGCGCACAGAGCTACGTTGCAGAGAGGTGTAAAAAGGGCGTGGCCTCTGTACACCTCTCTGCAACGCAGCTCCTGGCGCATACTGGAGGTTCCTGGTGGGCTAGTTGGCCCCCAGGGACCCCGTATTGAAGGGAATTCATTCCCCATCTGCAAGCGCGCCACGGGCGCGTTTGCAGAGTGGTAAAGGAGTGGGCGGGGCCTGCGGCCCGATCGTTTTTTTGTTTGTTTTTTTCCCCATGGGGGCTGTGTGGCCCCCTTACTTTTCCTATTTTTGGGCCCTGGGGACCCCATCCCCCAGGGCCTTATCCCTTTTTTTTTTTTTTTCTATTAAACGGGAAGGGGCCGCGTGGCCCCTCCCTTGGCCGAATCCGGCCCCGGGCACCCCATCCCCCGGGCATGGCCACACTTTTAAATACATTTTTAAGGAGGGGGCTGCGTGGCCCCCTCCTCAGGCCTCCTTTTGCCCCGGGGACCCCATCCCCGGGGCAGGCCTTTATTTAAAAAAAAAAAACTTTTAATGATTATTTTTGGGGAGGGGGCCGTGTGGCTCCCACCCGGCCACTACTTGCCCCGGGGACCCCATCCCCGGGGCTGGCCCTCTTCGATTGGGGACTGTGGGGGTCCCCAATCCCCCACAGTCCCAGCCGGCTCCCCGCCTCCTGCGTGAGCCGGCATTGCTTTTCCACATGGGGAGCAGCTAACATGCTGCTCCCCATGTGGAAAGCAATTGTTTGCATTTTGAAAGAGAGAGCAGGGTTCCTGCCTCTCTTTCAAAATGCAAGCCTAGACTGCTATGACAGGACGGGAGCCGCGAGGCTCCCGTCCTGTCATAGCAAACTACAGTGTCCCGGGGGTTGGCACCCGGGACACTGCAGGAGCCGGCCCTGGGGGTGGCGGTCCCCAGGGCCATCAAGGGCTCCAGGATGGGGCCGCGCGGCCCCCTCCCTTGAATTGCTCAGCCCCGGGAGGTGGTGGTCCTCGGGCTCTGAGGTCCGTAACGGACCCCCATATTGACATTTTTAGTGCCCCGGGAGGTGGCAGTCTCGGGCGTGTGGGGGGCTCGAGCCCCCACACAGGTAAATTTTAAAAAATATTTCAAGAAGCCCCGGGAGGTGGCGGACTCCGGGGCTGCGGGAGGGCCGAGAGCCCTCCCGCACCTTTATTTTTAAAGCCCCGGGGTGGCGGTCCTCGGGGCTTGGAGGCCTAAGGCCCCCCACATATTATAAATACCCCCACCCCATGCCCTCGGGACTTGGCCCACCGGGGCCAATTAACAACGAGCGCGGGAGACCGTGCTTCGTTTTTTCGGCGGGATTCGCGCACCCTGAGCGCATCCCGCCGATTTCTTTTTTTTAATGCTTTTTCTGCCCAGGGGTCCTTGTGGGACCCCTGAGCAGACCTAGGGGTCAGGGTGTTTCTACCCTGCCCCCTTTGTGCGTTTTGCGCACTTGTTTCTTCTGGGTTTTTTTCTAATCGGCAGGATCCGCGCACCCTGAGCGCATCCTGCCGATTTTTAAAAAAAAAATGCTTTTTTCTGCCCAGGGGGTCCTTGTGGGACCCCCTGAGCAGACCTAGGGGTCAGGGTGTTTCTACCCTGCCCCCTTTTGCGCTTTGCGCACTTGTTTCTGTCCCTCGGTTCTACCGAGGGATTAAAATGGCTGCCAACACTTCCTGATTTGGAGTGTTGACAGCCACTTTACAGCCAATTAGCATGCAGCTCGTGATCGGGAGGGTGCGCGAATCCGACGCGGCCAAAGATATATATGTGATTTTCCTTTTGATTTTCACAGGAACTACTAAACGGATTTACACCATTTAACAAAAAGGGTTCTTTCTGAACCAAGAACTACCTCTTTGCCAAATTTGGTGTAATTCCGTTCAGCAGTTCGGGCTGTAGCCGTGTCTAAAGTTTCCTATGGGAAAATGAATGGGGAAAACACGTTTTGGGACCCCCCTTTTTTCTCGGCCCCCGCTTGACGAATCACCCCGAGACTTTTAGGGTAGGAGCGGACCGGAGCAGGCCATAAAGTTTGAAAATTTCGCGAAGATTCGTCAACCGGCAAGAGAGTTATTTCAAATAGAATGTCGCGGATTTCCTATGGAAAATAGGTCCTAACTATAACTATCTACTGGCGACCGCCAGTAGATAATATAGCCCTTATTGAAATTCCATTTTATATGAGTGCTAGTGTTATAAGATGTCGTCTTACCCCAATAAGAGGGTTGGTGGGAGGGAATTCTACAAACTGTCCGATTAGACTGCAATACTTCTACTGAAGCAGCAATCAGGTTATGATCTCTTTCCTGCCCTGAGATTATGGACAATCCCTTACAATTGCCTTTTTCTATAATTTGACAGACTATGTAATCTATTCTCAAGGATTTTCCCCCAATTTCAAAAGTAGGGCCTTCAATGATATTCTGGGAACACCTCTGGTTTAAAGCTCTATAACTGTGAAATAACTTTAATTGCACAAAATTGTTGGCAATAATAATGGGTCTAGCTTTCACATTGAATTGGGGGATCTGCATTCCCAAACTACCATTATAATCTGTACTATCACTTGGAAGAGGGCTAGCATCTTCCAGAGGCTGTTGAAATCACCAACAATCAAATGTACAGTGTGACAATTTTGCCTACCACCAGATTCTGTAGCAGAAAAATGGCGACCTAATCTCTGAAGAAAAGTGGATTGTTCATTCAATGTAGTTGGCTTGCCATAGATACTAATCAGTATTGACCCTCATCAAATCCTTAATTTTTAATTATTAATTACCTTGGTTTCCAGTGTAAGGTGTAAGGCAAGTGAGAGGAACAGTTGTTAATTAAGACCAACAAATATTTCACCAAAGAGTGTACTCATTGGTGATAAAGGGAGTAGAGAGCTGTTGTTCAAATACAGTGTTCCTTGAAAACAAACAACAATGATTCAATTGTATTCCTCATCTTCTTCTCCTGTAATGCTCTAGTCTAGCTCTAGGAGTTCCTTATATCTTATTCCCTGAATATGGGAGTATGACTGACAATCAACTATAACCTACAACTATTACCAATTTGTTCACTTTGGGCCGATGTTTCTTTTATACCAGTTCCTCTTGCTTGTAGCTTCCTTAGGTACATTTCTAGAGCCATCTCTCTGTGAAAATGAGACATCTGGCTTTGGATGCACATTAACTAATGGACTTGGGGTGGTATTTCATTCATAAGGAAACTGCCATTTCTACTTTTAGCTGGAGCTAAAAAAACATTACTGCATTTGGCTTATGATAAACGTACATTATCCTTCTTGCATGCCCAAACAGATTTTAAATCTGCTGCTTAAGCAATAGGAGTAGAGTTTTATTAGTTAGTAATTTTGTTTATAGCTAGCAGGATGGTCCCTCATTAAAACGCTAGAATATTCAGAGGCTTTTAGGGGACAGTTATTTCATGCAGGAAACCCCCTTTTTTAAATTTAGTTAGGTAACTAGAGCTAGATCTAAATACAATATTCTGCTAGTATTCTATCAGTTGATTCTCGACAAGGGCACCCTGCCAGTGACTTGAAATTGCCAGTATTTTGTCAGTCAAACTCTAAATAAGGTAACCCTTCCGATGACTTGGAAAGGTAGATAATTCTTCTGGATTGAACAAAACTAGCTAAAATTACATCCAAGCATTCTCTCATGCTGTGACTACAGTACATTACTTTGTATTTCAGAGTCTCCATAGATTCATAAATTCCCTTGTCAACTGGAAACCACATTCAAATAGACAATGCAATGTTTTCTTTCCTTTGTAGGACTGACATGTTCAGTCCTTGTTCTAGGCTGTTATATGGTAATTGTAATTTGTGAGGGTGTAATAAAATGTATTAAGAAGTATTGTAATGAAATATATTCAATGGAATGGTTATGTGTCACAATTTAGGGGCCGATTCCGATCTCGGCCGGGAGTGCTCCGAATCGGATTCGGCTTTACCGGATCCGATTCGGAGCCCTATTTCCCGACCGAACCGTACGCGCGTCCGGGCGAGCGAGTACGATGCGTATTCGCCGACCGACTCGTCCGGGCATCCCGACCGCTCCGACCGACTCGTTCCCGGGTCTAACCGCACCGACCGACTCGCTCGGACTCGACTCGCACCGCGCAATGGAGACGTTCCCCGGCCGGGTAAGTACGATGCACGCCGCGAGCAGTCCGACCGAGCCGCGCACTCCGGCTCCAAAGAGCAGTCAGAGCCGTACTTTGGGGGTCCGTGTCGGACCCCCCTGTACGCGTAGCCGTGCGAGTCGCACACAGGGGGGACCCATGGGTCCCCCCTACCTGTGCGTGTACGGCGCGATCGCTCGCCGCGTACACGCTGTAGGGGCGCACTTGTCCGCATCGCACCCATTGAGTCAATGGGAGCCCGCGTACGCGTTGTACGACAGGCTCCCATTGACTTCAATGGGAGTCCGACCGACTCGTGTCCGATGGCATACGTGCGCGATCGTACTCGCTTCGGTCGGACTGCACGGGTCCGATTCGGTCGGAAATCTCTCCGGGTCCGGCTCGGTCGGAGAGATTTCCGGCCCGAATCGGAATCGGCCCCTTAGTGTTCTGGAACTCAGGGATACACAGGGCCATCCTGGATTTATTGGAGTTCCAGTGCCTTTATTGATCCTTGTATACAACATAATGTTGGCGACAAGTGAAATTGAAACTTTCTGGGACCCTCCAACCTGATTCCTATTTCCTTGGCAGTTTGCGTGCACTTGTTGGATTTCGCAATTTACAAGAAAAGAAGGTAAACTTCTTAGATAGTATATGCCGACATCAACAATATATATAAGAGAGTATTGTAGTTAAGGATTTTGCGGTTTATGGGACTGAAGATATGTTAAAGGTCTTTGTCTTGGAGTGCAGTGACTGTTGGGCGTTCAATAGGTAACACAATGAGTTTGATTAATGCGCTTACCTGTATTTCTGGTGCAAGACTTGTTTTTGTTTGAATGCGGGTCCGGACGGAGATCCTGGCATTCCATCTTCTCTCGTCATGAGTGTTGCTGACATGTGCACGCTCTGTACATTCCTGCAACAAGCCCCATCACCTGTAAAGATTTGTATCTTTGGTACGCTGTCACAGCCATCTTGACACTTTGGGAAGTCTTCCATTGCTTGCCATAGTAGTTCCTGAATTCTTTCTCTAGTTTTCAGTGACGGGCACACCAACTTGGATTTCTGCTCTGATTCCAATACTCTACCACTATGGAAGTATCCTTTATCTCAATGCCTGTCAACACGGTGATGGGCACACCTTAATAACAGGATTTACTAATTTTGGAGGTATTTATTAAAGTGGTGATAGGCACACCTTATGCCTGTATACTTTTTGGAATCCTCATTTACTACGAATGTCACAGTGATTGGGACACCTTGACTGTCAGTATTTACTTAGGGGAGTTCATTTTTATTTATATATTTTATTGTTTTACCTTTATTTTTCATTTTATTTCCACTGTTGCAATTTGTGTCCTTGCTAGTGCTCATGGCTAAATTTAAAAATGTGCTGCAGCCTCCAACCATTTTTACAGAATCCTGGCAGACCGTCTTTGGCATAGAAAAAGTGGTTGCGGATTTCTGAGAATTGCATGGTGACAACTGATGCTTCAAAATTCGATACCACTCGCCGCACAGCACTTTTATTTAATCATTTAGGGGAGACGGGTCAGTCAGTATTTAATAATCTTCTACCTGTTGCAGCACCTTCAGCTGATGAATCTTGGAATGTCTATTCCGAAGCTCTGGCTCGCATAGCTAAACAATATTCAGACAAACCATGAGTAATGTTGGAGAGACATAATTCTTTTAAGCAGAAGCAGCTTATATAGGAGACATTAGAGGATTATTTAGCAGTGCTGAGAGTTCTAGCTGCAAAGTGTGACTTTCGTACAAATTTAGATGTGTATTTCCGTGACCAATTGTTTTTTCATTGTCACAGCAAAAAGATTCAAGAGCAGACTTTAACGTGTAAAAATCCCTCATTCAATGAGGTTATGGACATTGCAAGAAGCATTGAACGTTCTCTGATCTCTTCCAAAATTCTGTCTGAGGATCTTAAAAATAGTGTACAAGTTGGTGCTGAGTCTGAGGTGGATGTCACAGAAGTGTCTGCTATTACCAATATGAACAAACCCCATACGTTTTTAGAAAAGCGGTTTGCTGGAGCATGTTATAGGTGTTGCTCAAAGTTTCACATAGGTAATAGTTTATCCTGCCCAGCACAGGGAAAAAGGTGCAACAATTGCAGAAATATTGGCCATTTTCAAGGAGTGTGTCGTTCAGCTAAAATTATAGCTAATGTTAGTCAGCTGAATGTGGATGAAGAAAGCATGTGTGACACTTTGAACAATGTTTTGCTGACTGTGGATTTTGACATGGTACACACATCTCATAAGAAATGTGAAGGACCTATGTGTTATGTTCATTGGTTCAATCAATTTAGGGATTATAACAGATTCAGGCTCTTACATCACTATTCTCTCTGATTTGACATTGATAAGCTATGGTCAAGTAAACTTTGAAACAATCTGATGTGAATCCGAAAGCATTTGGAGATTATGATATTATCATGAAGGGTTATTGTACATATGTGTTAAAGTTTAAGGGAAAAGAAGTATTCACCACGATATTTATGGCAGAAAATGGGAGAAATTAAATGGGGTGGCAAGACAAACCGGGTTGGTAATTATTCAAAAACCTGGTCATGATGAACCGGTCCTACTTGGGGACCTTCCTGTTTTGTCAGTACAGGAGTCTCAGGCCTCAAGGGGAGGTTTTGCAATTGAAGAATTGGTTAACAAATAGGACACATTTTTCAAAGACGGTGTAGAATTCATTAAAGGTTTTGAGCACAGGATCAAATTGAAATGTAATGCTGTTCCAGTTACGCAGAAGGTTATACCTGTGCTGCTTTCTGTGAAGAAAGATTTGAAAGATTTGCTGGACAAGATGTGCGTCCAAGGTATCATCACACCTACATAATCTTCCAAGTGGGTTTCAGCAGCATTTATTGCTTGCAAGAGATCAGGGGGCATATTAGCAAGACCGGCGATAAAATTATCGCCGTTTTAGCAGCAGGAAACTGCCGCTAAAACGGCGATAATGGGCTTGCTAATATGCGTTATAGAATTCCAATAGAAGCCCAGGTTAGATGTCCTGCACATCTAACCTGGGCTTCTATTGGAATTCTATAACGCATATTAGCAAACCCATTATCGCCGTTTTAGCGGCAGTTTCCTGCCGCTAAAACGGCGATAATTTTATCGCCGGTCTTGCTAATATGCCCCAAGGTGTTCTACATCTGTGTGCCGATCTGAGAGTTTTATACCGCAACATTTTGGTTGACTGTCATCCTTTGCCAAGAATTCATGATATGCTGGCCAATATTGGCCGTTGTAGATACTTTTCCACCATAGATCTAAGGTCAGCATATCACCAAATTCCTTTGGCTAAAGAATCCAAACTTTTGACTACATTCATCATGCCATTTGGTCTATACATGTATTTGCAGATGCCACTTGAACTGGCATCCACTGCAAGTGTTTTTCAGCGGTTTATGGATGAAATGTTTTTTGGAGAGTGTGGATTCCAAGCCTTCCAGGATGACATACTCATTCATACTGAGAGTCTGGAATAGCATTTTGGGAAATTACACATGATGTCCAGTAAATTAGAAAAGCATGGGGTCACTGTCAACAAGGAAAAGTGCACATTTATAACCAATCAAGTTGATTATCTGGGTCACAGTATCTCAGGTGAAGGGATAAAACCCAAGGTTTCCTTGGTTCCAGCCATCACTGATGCCTCTGTACCAAAAGACAAAGATTCCCTCAGGGCATTTCTTGGGCTTAGTGAATATTATTCCAGGTTTGTGCAGTGGTATGCCTTGATTGTTCAGCCGTTAAGATCTGTGCTGAAGGAAAATTCTAGGTTTATATGGTCTGATGTGGAACAGCAAGCATTTGACAAAATTAAAGCTTTGACCGTGAATGCTCCTGCCATTGAACTATTTTTGCATGGTGAAAAAAGTGTTATAACCGTTGGCGCAAGTTCATTGGGTCTGGGTGCTGTGTTGAGTCAGTTTGTTGGGGGTCAAGAACACCCTATTGCATTTGTATCTAGATTGTTAAACACAGCAGAAAGAAATTATAGTACTATTGAGAGGGAGGCACTTGCATGTTCATGGGTTGTACAGAAATTTAAAATGTACATTTGGGGAACAAGATTTGATTTACATACTGATCACAAGCTGCAGATTTATATGTTAGAGAAAAGTTGTTCTAATAAGGCTTCCTCTAGATTTGTTAGGTTGCTTTTGAGGTTACAAGAATTTAACTTTGATGTGAAATATGTGTCAGGCAGTAAAAAATGTTAGGGTGGACTGTCTCTCACGATTGCCCCTGGTAGAGAGTAATCATAGTACCGGGCATTGTGAGGTGTATGAGTGTGTAATGACTATTTCTGATTCCAGTTAACATTGTAAATCTACTGAGAATGAGTGGAAGGAATATTGTTTGAGTGATGAGTGTCTTTGCAAAGTCAAGATGTTCGAATTCTTCTGGTTCGAATTCAAGATGTCCACCTATCAAGTAGCTCCTTAAGTAAGCTCCAGGGTTATGATCAATATTGCCTAAATATTCCAATGATATCCTGCCATCCACCCTCGAAGCATCATCTTTGCAACAAAAACCTACTACAGAATGACATCTTCCTACAATTTTATTTTGCTCCTACTTACCACCCCAGCTTGCATCTGCCACTCGCTTGGTCCATGACTGCAGCTGTTTCTAGTCGGCCCGAGGATCATCGGTCACTGCTGATGAGCAAATTTGGTGGTGGTTTGTCGTGCATGCCTTCAGCTCCGGGGGGGGCTGACTCATCTGAACATTCTAGTTGTTCCCAATTGGAGGAGTAACAAAGGAGAGAACAAGGTAGGCATAGCGGAAAGGGTACAGGGCTGCAACTCCTGAGGCATTGCTGTTGGTGGAGGGTCGGAGCTTCTCCTTTATGTGCTCTGCCGGATGTGCTCACTATCCCATGTGTGCCAAGCACTTTTGGTATTGCTCCCGGACCACGGAGAATAGCGACCTTTCTACACAGCACACTCTTGCAGTGCTCCTTCTGGCCCCGGGGGGAAGTTGCACTGTGCTGCACTGAGTGGAACACAGTGCAACCATCGGTGCTCTCGGTAGCGCCTGCTTTCTGGCCAAATTTGCATGTGCTTACTTCGGAGGCCATATGTAATGTACTACTCAGGGAGTTGCTTTTGACTCCATTGCACATGCAGGGTAGGTGCCCCCCTTTGTCTCGCCAATGTGTTCGTCCTTGTGGAACTGATCACTGCCTGTACCCTCTAGATGGTCGAGGTCTCCTTCTCCACTGTCCATTTGATTTGATTTTTATTGTTGGACATCTTATATCCCTTGTCGACCTCACAACCACCTACTCACAAAATGGTGGCCGGCCCTCACACAACTAGAAACTAACAAAGGACTGGATCTAACTCAGCTCACAGAAACAGAAGAAGGACTCAAGCAAACTGCTCCACATTTGACTAAAAATAAAAAAAAGGACAAGAACTATCTCTACATACAGACTAAACATAGAGCCCTCTCTAAATATCTCCCTGAGCATAAATTACATGGTTTAAATTATTTGTAAACATCTACTATTATCATAGGTCTTGTGCTAGTCTGATGTGCATTTAAATGAATTGACCTAGTTTACGTGTAAACATAGACTATTATCATAGGTTTTGTACTAGTTTTGATAGGCAGATAACAGAATAGGACCTAAAGAATGAGTTATCTTATCTCAATGTTAGCCTCTGACCTTCTCTAGAAACCTTTACATTTTCTGGATTTGAGCGCTTGCACGATCCTCAGTAATCCTATGCCCCTCATCATCTTTGCTCACTATCTTGGCTTGCCCTAAAGGATTCACCCACAAATATTATTCAGCTAAGAAGTTAAAACACAGACTTCTAAAAACTCATCCTGAAACCCTTATCTCTGACACATACTTCTGTATAAAAAAGGTGCTATCATATATGACCTCATCCTCTATACAAGAAGAAGGGCACACTGGAGGAAAGCCTTGCTCTTGCTGCTCTAGGTCTCTGTATCTAAAAAAAAATCCACATGGCTTAAGACTCTTGGTAACCCCATCTTCAGTCTAAAAAGCAGAAGCAACCATCTCCATCTACAACAATGGGCCAATCCTCATCCAAGCTTCATATCATAACATAGAGTTATTTGAGGAAATATTCCCCTCAATCAAAACATCTGCAGCCACAAATGTGCCCTCCCCCTCCCAAGACCTTGATAAACAGGTGAGCAATATGTACTCGCCTATATCTACAAGTGGATCCGAGCCATCCCCTATCACTCGCTATACCACACCACATTCCTATTCACACCGAGAGCAACCACTGTTGAACCATATAGTCCTGGTAATCATTTTCTTCCGCCGACCTCCCCCTCGCTACAACCTGTAGTAGTCCCAATGCCTAAACCAATACCTCACACATCAACCTGTCATTGACTCCGCCTCTTTCACTACACCCAAACCCCCTGCCAACCAATAGGAAGCTCTCTGACTCCTCCAATTCTATATCACTACTCACACATCCCCCTGGCCAATAGCACTAAGCCTACCCAGGATTCAAAACCACACCACCTACACTCCCAACACTCCAAGACCTCAACATTGAGGCCACTTCCCCCACACTTCTACCCACTGGCCAATCATACCTGACTATCACAGGTACCAACACCCCATCTCCCCCTCTCTCCATACGTCAAGACCCTACCTCATCCTCGCACACACTACTAGCATCTAGGCTGGATGAGATTGCACAAACATTACATCAAATAAAGGCACACTTACATAGCCTTCTACATTTCACCAATAAATCGACTACCAATCATGGGATAAATGAGAAGTTTAGTTCAACTACGCATGGCCATGAACAACTCAACTTTTTCCCTACCATGGCTCCAACTCACCCCTCAACTAATACATCTTCTTCCCTACCGAAGTGCCCACTGCTGAGATGGAGAATGCTTCCCTGCCCCAACGCACCCTGAGATCCACTGACTCAAACTCATTATCGGAGGAAGATATCCAATCACTCCTACTATCATACAACTCTCTTCACCAAGAGAGCATCGACAATCAGAGTCATATCCAATCCATCTCTGCAAACCCACAGAGAGAATCTAAACCCAACCACAGAACGATAACTAAACACAGCCTCAGGAGAGTTACACTTACCCAGACTTCCACGGACATCCCCAAATCCTTTCTGAAATGTATTCTTTTCAATTGTAGATTGGCTGTTAGATACGAAGCGGACCTCGCTGATCTCATCCTAGCACACAATCTTGACCTGCTGATCCTGACAGAAACTTGGTTAAATGAGTCCTCTGCACCCATCCTCGACATTCTAGTCCCTACTAGTTACGATATCACCAGACTAGATAGACCCATCATAGGCAGAGGCATCACGTGTATTCACCGTAACAGCCTTTCAGTTAAACAGTTACAGTCCCTTGCTCTTTAATCAAGAAACCTATCTCAATGGAGTGGGCTCACCTCTAGAGCAACTCAAGAAGTTCTCCTATGACGCTTAGGGAGCTCATGGAATGAGACCCCCCCTTGTTTCCATTAGACTGCTACACATTGGGATACACACCACTAGACTACCACTTTGCCTCCCCCCTCCCCCCTTGGTTATTCTCTCCTTTTTCCAACGCCTACACTAAAACCTACCAGACCACTCAAGCGAGTTTAGGGCGGGTGTGGGGAAGGGGTTGAGCTGCTTCCTCCTGTTAGTAACAAATGTACCTTTCTATGTTCTTGCATATGCATTCAATGAATACCTGCATCTACAGATAGAGAATGTTTCCTGCTATATATGTTTAGAATGATGATATGTACACTGAATATGATGTAGCTCACAGTCTATTTGTAATAGGCTACCAAAATGATTTAGCAGAAATGTATATGTAACAGACCATTGAAAACCAATAAACCATGTGTTAAAAAAATAAGAGTACTCAAACTAAAAATTTGGAAAAGAAATGCGAGCAATATCAACCTCAACAAACTGATATCACTCAGCAATAACATCCCAGTACCCCTTGAAAACATGCCAGTTGTACAAGATCTCACATACCACTATACTAGCTCCATGAAGAATATTCTTGACTAGAGTGCACCCTTATAACTAAAAAGACTATCCACCATGGATTCACAACCTTGGTACAATGACAGCCTCAACACCAGAAGATGTAACCTAAGACTAGCCAATCGAAAATGGAGATTCTCTCCATCTCTTGAACTCCTCAAACATCTAAGATTACTTAGGAATACCTATCACAAAAACATCAGAAATACCAAAGCACACTTCTTCAGAAACCAACTGGACCAAGCCAAGAATCGTCCAAAACAATTACTTGATCTGGTCAAGCATCAATCCAATGAACTACCAAATCTCTCCCAAAAGGGATCCAGTCTACTACCTAATTGTGAAGAATTTGTCGCCTTCTTCCTTGAAAAAACAGACAATATGGAAACTGAACTTCAGTTAACACAACAGCAATGTCCTCACTCACTAGACACTAGAGTAATGTAATGTAAATTCGTACTTGTAAAGCACACTGCTGCCCCAGCAATGGGGCGTCCTGGTGCTATACGCATACCGCTGTGGAACCCTTCCTGGCTATTCCCTGTGAAATGTCCACTCCTGGGCACCCCCAAGGTGAAGCCAGGCATCCCAGCGCTGGTGGGGCCGTTGTGGAGATTAAGCAAGCTATTGCCCAGAGTTGCAGAGTGGGACCCATGATTAGATTAAGCACCGAGGCGAGAATTATCAGGTCTGAGGAAATTGAGCCCAAGACTCGCCGAGGCGGGAATTGAACCGTGGTCCCGGGCCAGATCTCTGCATCAGGGTCTGCTGCTCTAACCATTGAGCCACACTTCTCCACATTATTTTATTTTATTTTAGAGTTTTGTATAGCACGAACATGACCCGAAGGTATCAGAGCACTTTACACTGTGAGCACAGCAAACAGTAATATGAGGGCCCTGGATATTAGATACAAAGAAAAATAAATATTTATATATACATTTATACACACACACACACATACATATATATATATATATATATATATATATATATATATATATATATATATTCACTGAAAAAACCATAGGTTTCAGGCACGTTATAGTTAGAAATTAGCATTTAAAAACCTTAGAAATTCACTGAAAAAACCATAGGTTTTAGGGACAGTTATAGTTAGTTGGACATTGCACTCGTACAAAACCCGTGAAATTCCCCCGTTATAGTTAGTTCAGCTAACTATAACTCGCGCCCAGCAATGCACTGCTGATGACGTCACATATTACATCACTCATGACATGGTCAGTGACATCACTGATTACATCACTGATGACATCATCCAGTGACTGTTTGTTTCTGTAAAGTTTAAATATTTTTAATATATATAGGGAAAGGCGTATTGAAGAATGAGTGGGTGTATAAGTGTCTGTATGGATGATTTAGTAGGTGCGTGACTAACTCTATAAGTGAGTGATTAAACGTATCTTACTGAATGCATGGGTTAGTGACTAAACTGGGTGAATGTCTGTATCCGTCTGTCTGTTGCTGTGTAAGTGGCTGCATGGGTTTGTGAATAGCTACATGAATGTCTATATGAGTTATTGATTGGTTGTCTGAGTATCTGCATGGGTGCCTGAGTGTTTGTGTGGGTGGGGTGTGTGCGACTCTGTGCATAGATGTGTGAGTGGGTGATTCAATGGGTGCATGGTTTCAAGAGTGCATCTGTGATGGACTTTATGGGTGGGTGAGTGTGTGTATGGGTGTGTTAGTGAGTGAATGTATATCTCAGTGGTACATGTGTGAGTAACTACATATGTGAAAGGCAGTATATATGTGTGTTGGACTATATAAATGGGTATAAGTGAGAGTGTGTGAGGGGGCATGGCCTGAGGCGTCAAGATGGCGGTCCCACTCTAAGAGTGCTCCGGACCACTCCGTCATCCGCCTCGTATCCAGCCCGTATCGGCAGTCATCCGCAAGTCCTACCTATATGTAGGGGACCCCTGATGTGGTGACTTCATCCTCCGGAATCCGGAACCCCGGTGCACGGCCAACGCGGCTGGTGCGGTCTGCGGCCTGCAGCGGCCTGCAGCGGCCTGTTCTTCCCGTGGTGGTGGCACCCTGCTGACGGCGCCGGGGGCGCCCTGTGGGAATCGGAGCGGGCAGGAGCCCTGGGACGGCGGCGACCGGACGATCCCTGGTGCCCTGACACTGGGCCCCATGCTGGGGATTGACGGGCGAGGACGGCTCTTGGAAGTCCGGCGGCCCGGCTGCTCGGGGAGCTGCTGGTGGCGGCATTGAGGTCCGCGCCCTGTGTCATCCGGTGATCGGCCGGCGGCTCGGCTGGCGGGCGGCGCGACGTGCTGGCAGAGGTGAGGGGCGCCAACGAATCCCTTCGCCAAGTCTACCCTGCTGCTGACCTTCACGGTGAGGGGGCCGGGATCGCGTCCCCCCCTCCCCCTGTCCCGATGTGAGGGGGTGAACTGGGGCCTGTCCTGTGTCTGCGCTGGTGGCCTGGGCCTGCCTGTCTGCCGCGCCTGTGACCGGACCCGCTGAGCAGCGCTAGTGGAGGCGGCCGAATCATCCGGTAGGTGGGGGCCGGGGTTCGGCTGTCGGATCGGGCAGCGGCGCGGGTGACACTGTATGCCCCCCCCCGGGCAGCTACGTCCATCCCACCGCTCTCAGGGCTGTGAGGCCGGAATGGGGGGCGCTGGAGGGCCGTGTGGAGGACTCTAAGGCCTGCGGTGCGGCCTGCTGGGCGGGCGGAGCTGGGCCCTTCCTCCCC
Source organism: Calotriton arnoldi (assembly GCA_963921515.1). Taxonomy (NCBI): domain Eukaryota; kingdom Metazoa; phylum Chordata; class Amphibia; order Caudata; family Salamandridae; genus Calotriton; species Calotriton arnoldi. The sequence continues at coordinate 2,214,474 of CAWUFW010002062.1, forward strand.
TGACGCCTGCGGCCTGTGCTCTCAAGATGCCCTCCTACTGGACCTGAAGGTATCTCCACCCTCCGGTGTGTGGAGCGGGTGACCGGCTGTCGTATCGGGCAGCGAGGCGAGTGGGGATGGCATAGGGCCCCCCCCACTATCCTCTATTGCTCCGGTCCCTTGGTGTGTCCCTTCTTCGGACGTGTGGTGTGGGGGTCTGTGGAACCGGGAGCACGGCCTGGAAGGTTAACGGGGCAAGGCCTGTCGTGTTCTGTGCCTTTGGGGTCGGGCCAACGTATACGGCCATCTCTTCGGGTGGCATTCTGGGCCCCCCCGCGTGATCCCCGATTGACTGCCTGGTTCTCTCGTGCGCCGGTGGGGTCCCGGCCCCCTGGCAAGAATTCCGAGCCTGAGGTGGGTTCCCTCCCTACACCTAACCCTTGTTATTCAACCGGCGACTGGAATTGCCGCCAGCCATGGGGAGAGACAGGGCCTCCAAATCCGCGCCGGCTCCTACGCAGACCAAAATGGACCGGTTCACTACCTCGGAACAGGATCCCCCTGGAAGGGCTGAAGGGGGCCTCCCCCCTCCCCAGGAGAGGGATCTCGACACCATCCTTCAGGCCATCAGTACCTCACAGGCGTCCGTTGAGGGGAATATTGGGGAGGACAAGGTGGACGTGTCCCTCCTCCGGCAGGACCTCCGTAATGCCACTGCGAGGCTGACGGAGGCTGAATCCCGTGTATCCACCACGGAAGACAACATTTCACAGCTGAAGGAACAAGTGGCCCACCTCAGCACTCACACCAAGGAGCTCCACCGGCGGGCCGAGGACGCTGAAAATCGTGCCCGCCGTAATAACCTCCGCCTGGTGGGGTTTCCCGAGGGGGTCGAGAGGGGACAGGTGGCCACCTTCGTCGAAGATTGGTTCACATCCTGGATGCCTAAGGACGCCCTCTCATCCTGGTTCGTGGTGGAAAGAGCCCACAGGTCCCTGGCGCCCAGGCCTCCTCCAGGGGCTCCACCTCGCCCCATCATCCTAAAAGTTCTTAACTTTAAAGACCGGGACGCTATCCTGCGAGCGGCACGAGAGAAGGGGCCACTCCAATTCCAAAATCATACCATTATGGTATTCCCGGACTACACTAGGGAGGTGCAAGAACTCCGGCGCTCATACGCAAATGTTAAACAAAAGCTGCGGGCCCTTGGCCTACAATATCAACTCCAATTTCCTGCGCGCCTACGAGTTATTTTCCAAGGCCAAACTCAGTTCTTTGACTCACCTCAGGCAGCATGGACATGGCTTACGGAGGAACACCCTCTCCGACAGGGAGTGCCCCCGCCCCGGGCCTGAGGGCTCCCGGCCCCGGGGCCGGGTTGCCGGGACGCCGGCGCCGAACACAATCTCGCAAGGGCGCCAATCGCAAACAGCACCTAGATCCTTGAGCGTGGCAGCCCGGGGGTCCCGGGACTCCTCCAGCCAGTCGGGCTCTCCACCACGCAGCAGGCACCGCTCTGCCGAGGATCTGCCTGGACCGCCCTCGTCGCCGTCTCAGGTGGGCTCACCCAAACCAGACTCGGATCTTTCTCGCACTCCGACTCTTTGAGGGCCTGGTCGGCTCATTGTGCCGTCCACTGAAAATCAGGGCAGGTCGCTGCCACGCTGGGGCTCTCTGTCACTGGTAGATTTACAAGTTTAACATTCAGTTCTAATGCCGATCCATTGCTTATCCGACCTTCTAGAGGGGTCCTCCACGCACCCAAATTCGAACGTTGTAGTTTAGTACTGTTCATATGGGGGGTCGACAGATGCTTCCATTCTCGAAGTGTAGGGTGGGGTGGGGGGAGAGGGGGAGGTTTGGGGAAGTTTTTTCTGTTATGTTTCTATTTGTTTACCTTTTTGTTTCAGCATCCACGAAATGACATATGTTTCCTATACAAGAAACGGGTATGCCCTTGTTGCAAGCGATGGCCCATACATTTGCAGGTTCCCACACACGCTCACGCACCCCTGTCAGACTATACACCCCACAGTAGTGACCTCCTGACCTGACTGCTAACACTACACCTAGGGCATCTCTCCACGTGCTGTCGTGGAATGTTAATGGTCTTCTTGACCGACATAAGCGCACAGCGGTCCTGCGCTATGCACAACGCCTCCATATAGACATCCTCATGCTTCAAGAAACACACCTCCTTGGGAATCATTGTCCCTTCCTGGCGTGCTACGGATACGATAGAATATGGCACTCCGGCTTCTCCAGGGGTTCCCGCGGGTTGGCAATCCTCCTGAGGCGCACTCTGCCCTTTGTCCTTTCCCAGGTGAATCACGACCCGCAGGGGTCCTTTGTATCAGTTTGCGGTTCCCTAGCTGGCTCCCCCATCAATCTGATATCTGTCTACGCTCCCCCATCGATGCTCGCGCCTACACTCACCCACACCGCTGCCCTGATGAACAATATGCCTTTGGGCATCACGATTGTGGGAGGCGATTTTAACGCTGTTTCCTCCCCGGCCCTTGACACCACAGGTCCTCCTTCCATCTCCCGTAAGGTGCAAGCGAAGCAACTCAAGAACTGGTCCGAGTCGCTGGGACTCTGTGATACATGGCGTATATGGCACCCCCACACCCTGCAATTTACACACACTTCCGCGGCCCACCAAACACAGGCGCGCATAGATGCGGTCTTTGTCTCTGCACCTGAATGCTCAGAGATTGTAGATGTCCGCATCCTACCGCGAGGTATCTCTGACCATTCTCCAGTGATTCTTAGCACGGGGACTCCCCCTCCTTCGGCCCGCCAAACATAGAGAATGAACGCTTGGTTCCTCCAAGACAAAGAATTTAAACAGGTGGTGGGGACGGAACTCAAGCATTACTTCCGCACCAACGACGGCTCCGTGGCCTCTCCGGGTATCTTGTGGGAGGCGGGAAAGGCGACTATCCGGGGGGGTCGCGAAGGGACAGCTCCGGAGCCAAAGACAGGCGCAAATGCAAGAAATCTCCTCAAGGGAAGCGCAGGCGCTTCCCTTGGAACAACTAGTATCTCTGTCTAATGATGCCGCCCAGGCCCGACAACTTGCTCACCTTCGGGACGAAATTAAGCAACTATCTTTGGACGCTGCCAAGCTCTTATGGAGGTCGTCGGTAGCGCAAATTTATGGCTGGGGGGACAAGAACGGTACGATCCTGCACAGCCTAGCCACCTACCCCAGGGCGAGCCGCATTATCTCAGAAGTGGCGGATGAGGCAGGAACGGTGCACTGCGCCCCTATGGTGATGGCCAACACCTTTGCCACCTATTATCAGTGTTTATATTCAGCGCGTGCCCCTGACCTCTCGCTTTCTGATCTCCTTGAACGGGGTAAGGTGCGTCTTCCCTACCTGGAAGCGGCCGCCCAGAAGGATTTGGAACGGCCCATCTCTCTGAAAGAAATCGAGGAAGCCATCTCCACTACCTCTTCGGGCAAGACCCGGGCCCCGATGGCCTTCCTCAGGAATATTACGCGGCATACCGCGAAATTCTAGTGCCCCGTCTGGCCGCTTTGTTTCAGGAAGCGGTGGAAAGAGGTTCCTTTCCGCCAGAAACTGATATTGCCACCATCGTGGTCCTCCCGAAATCCCAGCCCCCCTCGCGTCACTGTGCGGACTATCATCCTATCTCTCTCCTTAATACGGAGATTAAGCTGTATGCCGCCATTCTGGCTCAACGTTTGAAGCCCTACTTGGCTTCCCTGGTCCACTCAGATCAGTGTGGCTTCATGCCTCAACGCGGGACCCGTCATTGCCTCCGGAGGCTGCAATTGGCTCTAGCCCACCGGCACTTGCTAACTCCATACTTGGCTCTCCTGTCCATCGATTTCGAAAAGGCATTTGACTCGGTGAATTGGACGTATTTGCAGGATGTGCTGACCGAATTGGGTTTTGGGCCTCGATTTAGAGCTTTAGTTCAGGTCCTTTACGCCCACCCGCGAGCTTGTGTGCTGGTCAACGGTGTACTGTCAGAAGCCTTCCCTATTAACAGGGGCACTAGACAGGGATGTCCTCTCTCACCATTGCTATTCGCCCTGGCTATGGAGCCCCTGGCCGCTCTGGTGTGGGCTGAGGACCGTATTCGTGGATGGGAGTGGCCGAGTGTGGAAGCGGACAAGATCGCACTTTATGCGGATGACGTTCTGATTTTTCTGGCCGATCCAGCCTCCTCGGGGCCACGGTGCCTCCAAACCCTAGAATACTTCGGGCAGGCCTCTGGGCTTAGACTGAACCCTGGGAAGTCCGTCCTGGTTCTACTGCACCTCTCTAGGGAATGTTACGATTGGCAATCCACCATACCGCTACGGCGACAATCCTTTAAGTACTTGGGGCTGTGGATCACCCGCCTTCCCGAACTGGGCTGGGCGCTCAATGTTGCCCCATTGGTTAAGAAGGCCAAGGAGGATCTCCATAAGTGGAAGACTCTTCCCCTTAACCCTTTGGGGAGGGTCGCCCTGTTTAAAATTATGATACTCCCCAGATTTCTTTACGTCCTCCAGAATACTCCCTTCTGCTTCCCCAGGTCTTGGTTCCGGGAGTTGGACAGTATTATCCTTTGGAATGGGGGTAGGGCACGCCTGGCTCTGTCTACTTGCCGGATCCCCTCCTTCGACGGGGGAATGGGGATGACACACTTATACCTTTACTTCCTGGCTGCGCGCCTCCTGGTGGTTCACGATTGGTTCAACGGGGGCTGGTCTGATCCGGCCTACCGGCTCGAGCTGAGCGAGCTGGGACTACCCGCCATTCAAGCAATGCTGTACGGGAGGCCCATCCCATCCCAGCTACCCGATGTCACACGTTCCGTGTTCCTGGCCTGGCGGGCCTCGTTGCGTCACACTGGGTGGACGTGTAGGCTCACTCGGTGTACACCCCTTTGGCATGGGGCTTGGCTCACGGAAGTTAGTGGGTTGCAGGGGTTTAAATCATGGGATCTCATTGGTATTACACAACTAGGGGATATATGGGCTAAAGGCCACCTGCTTTCCTTTCAGGAGCTCCAAACTCGTTACTCCTTACAATCCTCCCAATTTTATAAGTACTTGCAGCTGAGGCATGCCCTCCGGACGCACATTGCGGATGACACGCAGCTCCCCGAACACAGCCCTACAGAGGCGCAGACAATGCTGGGAGATTTAGGTAAGGGGGCATTTCCCCGCATATACCGCACCCTAGTCAACAATACTTCCACCTCCCTGGATACGTTGAAGGACCAATGGGTGGAATGGGTGGGCCCCCTCGACGAGGTGGACTGGCGCGACGCCCTCATGGCACCCAATACAGTCACCACTTCTGCTAAACTTAAGCTGATCCAACTTTACTACTTACATGCCGCTTACCTTACTCCCCTGCGCCTGCACCGTGCTGGCCTGCGTCCCGATGCGTCTTGTGCGAGATGCACCCATGCCCCGGCTGATTTCTTCCATGTGGTTTGGTCCTGCCCCCAACTGGAGAGATTTTGGGGGGCAATTGAGGAGGAGCTAACGGAGGTCCTGGGTTGGGAGGTTCCTCATGACCCACGGCATTCAATACTGGGAATCCTGGATGGGCTGGATGGGTCCCGGAATGACAAATTATTTTTCAATACAGCCATGATGGTGGCAAAGCGGGACATAGCGGCGGCATGGATAAATCCTGAACCGCCGGATATTGGGCGGTGGCGACGGGGGGTGGACTGGTGTGCGACCCAGGAGAAAGCCCTTTACGTGGCGAGAGGGTGCCCCAAGAAATACCGAAGGGTGTGGGGGAAGTGGCTGGGTACGGTAGAAGGTTCGGAATGATTTGTCTCGTTATTTTTGTCTGTGCAGGTCTTATGGAGTGCGGAAATGTGGGATACTTTAACTGCAAAATGTCATTGATTCATTGTCCATCGTGTACTTGCTGATTTGTTTCATGCGCTGTAAAACAATAAAATTTGATTATCAAAAAAAAAGTGAGAGTGTGTGATTGTGAGAGTGGCTGTATGGATTAGTGATTGTATAAGAGCGTAAGAATGTGCTAGTATTTGTATGAGTAAGTGAGCTGGTGTGTGTATAACTGTATAGGTGAGTAAATGGCAGTGTGATTAATTATTTGCATGACTGACTAGGTGTGTGAGTACCTCTATGGATGAGTGGCGGTGTGTGAGTGTCTATGTAGGTGTATGAGTGCATATGATAGTCCTGTACTGAGTGACCGTAAGTATGAGTGACTGTACAGGCGAGTGAGTGGATGTGTGTGTAGACCTAAGAATCAGTGAATGGGTATGTAGTTATTGGTGTTGGAGTGTCTATGGTTTTGAGAATGGCAGTTTGTAATTTAGAGTGGGTGTATCAAAAGTTATATTAGGGTGTGAGAAGATGCATGGAATTATCACATGGATGATGTCATCAGTGATGTCATCAGTGATGTCATTTGAGATGTCATCAGTGATGTCGTCAGTGATGTAACTGACCATGTCATGAGTGATGTAATATGTGACGTCATCAGCAGTGCATTGCGGGGGCGTGAGTTATAGTTAGCTGAACTAACTATAACGGGGGAATTTCACGGGTTTTGTACGAGTGCAATGTCCAACTAACTATAACTGTCCCTAAAACCTATGGTTTTTTCAGTGAATTTCTAAGGTTTTTTAAATGCTAATTTCTAACTATAACGTGCCTAAAACCTATGGATTTTTCAGTGAATTTCAAAGGTTTTTTAAATGCTAATTTCTATCTATAACGTGCCTGAAACCTATGGTTTTTTCAGTGAATTTCAAAGGTTTTTTAAATGACAATTTTTAAATGTATTGTTATATTTATTTTTTTGATACTGATTTACTACATTTTTTTAAACTATTTATTTTTAGATATTTTATTTTTTAAATTACATTGTAATTACATTATACATTACATTACAAAATATACTTTCTCAGAATGAATTACTTTAGTTTAAATACTTTGCAAATAGGCAATAGACTTTTAAGTACAGTAGTTACAGTTGTCGCAATGGGCAACACAATTTCAAACACAATGCAACATTGAGCTCAATGTGAATTTCTAGTTAAATGCAATTAGTTACTTTATGTATTACTTTTCTAACCACAGGACTGGATCCTAGATTCAGTCCTGGGACATCTCCTGTAACCAGTTGAGTAAAAGCGTTTTGGTTACAGTAGTGATTTTAAGGAATATTATTGTATTTTAAAAGTTGACACTTAGAAACTTTTTCACATAGAATCACCAATGTTATCCTATGGGAGGAAATTCACTTAGCAGGTAAGTAGTGTTATCGTTACTTTTTCTTACTCAGTGGTGGATCCTGGATCCAGCACTGGTGCATCTCCTGTAAACAGTTGAAAGAATGCGTTTAAGTCATACAGGCAATTTTTAAGGAATATTTGTAGTTTGTGAAAATCGACACTTTGAAACTTTTCTGCTGAAAACCAGACAATGGATTCCTATGGAAGGAAATACAAGTTACTGGTAAGTACGGTTAAAATTACTTTTCAGGATCAGTACTGGGCTCAAAGATGAAGCACTGAGGTCTCTCCTGATAACAGGTGAGTAAATCGGAATTCGTAGTTCGGCTGATTTTAGAGGAATATTTGCACAATGGTGAAGGAGGGGGTGGGGCCTGAGGTGACATGTCTGCAAACACGCCCTGTGGCGCAGTTTAAGTTGGAGAATTAATTCCTCCTCAATCCCGAGGGTCCCTAGGGGCCAACTAGCCCACCAGGTACCTCCAGTATGCGCCAGAGAGCTGCGTTGCAGAGAGGTGTTCAGAGGCCACGCCCCTTTTTACAACACTCTGCAACGCAGCTCCGTGGCGCTTACTCGAGGTACCTGGTGGGCTAGTTGGCCCCAGGGACCCTCAGGATTGAAGGGGATTTAAATCCCCATCTTAAAACGCGCCATGGGGCCTGTTTGCACACATGTCACCTGAAGCCCCGCCCCCTCCTTCACCACTGTGCAAACGCGCCCCGTGGCGCGTTTTAAGTTGGGGGATTAAGTCCCCTTGAATCCTGAGGGTCCCTGGAGTCCAACTAGCCCACCATGTACCTCCAAAAGCGCCACAGAGCTGCATTGCAGAGAGGTGTAAAAGGGGCGTGGCCTCTGTACACCTCTCTGCAACGCAGCCCCTGGCGCATACTGGAGGTTCCTGGTGGGCTAGTTGGCCTCAGAGACCCCAGTATTCAAGGGGATCGTTCCCATCTGCAAACGCGCCAGGGGCGCGTTTGCAGAGTGCTGCAAGGAGGGCGTGGCCTCCGGCGCGATGCTGTTTTTTTTTGGGGGGGGGGTTTAAGAAGGGGGGCTGTGTGGCCCCCCTTCTTTTTCTAATTTATTGGCCCTGGGGACCCCATCCCCCAGGGCCTGCCCCCTCTTTTTAAAAAAAAAAAATTTGGAAGGGGGTCGCGTGGCCCCCCTCCCGAGGCCTTAATCGGCCCCGGGGACCCCATCCCCCGGGGCATGGCCTTCTTTTAAAAAAAAAAATATCTTATGGAGGGGGGATGCGTTGCCCCCTCCTCAGGCCACTTATGGCCCCGGGGATCCCATCCCCCGGGCCGGCCTTTGCTTTATTTATTTTTTTTAAATTACATTTTGGGGAGGGGGGCCGCGTGGCCCCCCCTCCCGGGCCACTTGTAGCCCCAGGGACACCATCCCCCAGGGCTGGACGTCTCCGTTGGAGACCGTGGGGGGTCCCCAATCCCCCACGGTCCCGCCGGCTCCCCGCGTCCTGCGGGAGCCGGCATTGCTTTTCCACATGGGCGCTGCTAAGATACAGCTCCCCGTGTGGAAAAGCATTTGTCTTTGGTTTTTGGAAGAGAGAGCAGGTTTCCTGCTCTCTCTTCTAAGGACCAAAGCAGTTTGCGATAACAGGACGGGAGCCGCGAGGCTCCCGCCCTGCCGTAGCAAACTACAGTGTCCCGGGGGTAGGCACCCCGGGACACTGCAGGAGCCGGCCCTGGGGGGTGGCGGTCCCCAGGGCCATCAAGGGCTCCAGGAGGTGGGCCGTGCGGCCCCCCTCCCACCATCTTGAAAGCCCCGGGGAGGTGGTGGTCCCCGGGGCTCTGGGGGTCCGTAACGGACCCCCATATTTAAATCTTTAGTGCCCCGGGGAGGTGGCGGTCCCCGGGGCATGTGGGGGGGCTGGAGCCCCTCCACACAGTTACTTACAAAATAAAAAAAAGAAGCCCCGGGGGTGGCGGTCCCCGGGGCTGTGGGAGGGCCGAGTGCCCTCCCGCACCATTTGTTTTTAAAGTCCCGGGGGGTGATGGTCCCCGGGGCTTGGGGGTCCTTAGAGGCCCCCCATTCATTAATTTCATAACCCCCCGCATGCCCCCGGGACTTGGCCCACCCGGGGCAATGTAACAACGGCGCGGGAGACCGCGCTTCGTTTCTTTTTCGGCGTGATCCGCGCACCCTAAGCGCATCCCGCCGTTTTTTTGTTTTTTTTTTAAATGCTTTTTCTGCCCAGGGGTCCTTGTGGGACCCCTGAGCAGGCCTAGGGGTCAGGGTGTTTCTACCCTGCCCCTTTGTGCGTTTTGCGCACTTGTTTCTTGTGCCTCGGTTCTACCGAGGGACAACATGGCTGCCAACACTTCCTGATTTGGAGTGTTGACAGCCACTTGAAGCCAATTAGCATGCAGCTCGTGATCGGGAGGGTGCGCTCAGGGTGCGCGAATCCGACGCGGCCATATATATATGTGATTTTCCTTTTGATTTTCTCAGGAACTACTGAACGGATTTACACCATTTACCAAAAGGGTTCTTTCTGAACCAAGAACTACCTCTTTGCCAAATTTGGTGTAATTCCGTTCAGCAGTTCGGGCTGTAGCCGTGGCTAAAGTTTCCTATGGGAAAATAAATGGGAAAATACGTTTTGGGACCCCCTTTTTCTCGGCCCCTGCTTGACGAATCACCCGAGACTTTCAGGGTAGGAGCGGACCGGAGCGGGCCACAAAGTTTGAAAATTTCGCGAAGATTCGTCAACCGGCGCAAGAGTTATTTCAAATGGAATGTTGCGGATTTCCTATGGAAAATAGGTCCTAACTATAACTATCTACTGGCGACCGCCAGTAGAGAATATATATATATATATATATATATATATATATATATATCCACGAAGCACTTTGACTCTCCAAACCTCCTGTCGGCGAGAAGAGAGACACGAACCACTGGGAAATATGGCAATGTTCTTTTATTCCTCAGTTATGACGCGTTTCGGACAACACTTGTCCTTGATTACATACAGAGAAACGCAGTTCGCCATCTTTTTTAAATATGCTTTGTTTTCCAACCACGTGATGTGTGAACATAGAAGAGCCACTAGCACATAATTTCACATAGTGGTAAGTCTGTTTTCGTTTGTTTCGTGCATCTACCAGATTTCAGCAATAAATTAAAGTTGATGTTGGCAGTGAGTAAAAAGTAAAAACATGGTAATTCATAGCGATACATAGTATGATGAAAAAAAGGCATAATGATCATAAATGCATAATTATAACATTCATTGATAAAACATACCGCCTCTTAAATAAATGTTGCAAATTGTGTTATGAAAAGGGGGTAAAACCATAAACAAGCAATTGTCATATTTACAGGTAAAATATCACTCCTTTATGCATAACAAAGCACCGGGACTCATTATAATGCAAAGGAGACCATCTATCAGCCTATTGATTATTTCATAATCGGAAATGTGCAAAATCGCATAGAACCATGTAAACAATAGAAAGTGCAAATCGCTGCAAATGGTAGACAGCCACAATTATCCATATTCCTGCATAAATGCATTTTACATTTGAACCCCTGACTCTTATAATAGTATAATCCCAAAATTGATTAAGAGGGATAAACCTACTACGCAGGTACTAAAGACTGTGCAAACTATGCAGACTAGTGAAAAGTGCTATGTGCTTAGTGAAGTGCTACCTCCGGTCAGACTGACCTCATAAAGTGCAAGTGCTTAAAAATAGAAAAAATTCAGAAATTCAAAAAGTACACTCGTGGAAATCTTTAAAATGTCATACTGTAAGCCATGATGGAATACTGGTGCGGCATAAAATGTCTGTCAATAATAAAATAATCAATGCTGCAATCACATATAATGTAGAACATCATGGAGGGATATTAGCCAAGAAAATTACTTTCATATTTCTTATGGTTGTTACTCCTATCATCACATTCAGCCATTACAGGAAATAATGCAGATCTTCCGTGTTGTTTAGCCCATTAGGAGATTTGCTGTCTAGCTCAAGTATCATTTTAGACTTCAGTTGTCTCAACAGCCTTTCCCTATCTCCTCCTCTCTGGAGTTTGGGAATAGCAGCCACCACAAAGTATTTCAAGCATTTAAGGTCATTGTTATGTTCATGCCTGAAATGACGAGCGACGGGATATGCGGTATCGTTAACTATAGCACGCAAATGTTGCCGTATTCTGACATGCACCTGCAGCTTGGTACTTCCCACGTATCTCAAGCTACAGGTGCATGTCATAACATAAACCGCAAACTCCGTTCTGCAGTTGAAGCTGCCCTTGATGGTAATCATGTCAGGGCTAAAGGGTGTGGAGTACTGTGTGGTATTTTCTCCAAACTTGCATGCTCTGCAAGATGGTATGGGAGAACAAGGGTACCCCGAAATATGAACCTGGGGTTAGTGTATGTTTAGAGAAAGCAATGGTTCAGGGTTGGCCTTAATGGGTCCAGAACAAGAGAGTAAAATCCCAAAGGGAACAGTGGGGATTCAATTTATACTGGACATTTAATCGTCATGGGAGCAAGAAGGTAGGGAAACATATATAGTGTAAAATAAACGGTTTATTTTACACAAGTATGAATTTTATACTTAAAGTAATAGTCAGGTGCTCACATAAAGTGAAGGTGCGTAATGTGACAAAGTGAGAGTGAACTAAAAGCGTAACATCACATTGACAACAAAATTGGAACTCCACATGAGTATATACAATGGGAGGGGTTCCTGTTGTAAGGGTCGACGGCGTTTCGATCTTTTAAGTACTTAAGATCATCTTCAGGACATGTAGTGAGCAGCCTGAAACTAAATCGGAACAAAGCATGATACAATATGTCCCTACATAAGGACCAGTTGCAGTGAGTAAGTGCTCCCAGTGTTTTTATGGTAAAAACAATTACAGCGCAACCTCATTGTTAAATTGAGGTAAGGTGAGTACAATTAATATAACAGCGTGAGAGACCATTGAAGGGTGGTGCGCGCGGGGCGCCAGGTTAACTGTGGGGGGTTGAATTAATGAGCGTGAAGGAGCATCATGCATATGAGCTCACAATAGCGAACTTACTCTCAATAGGGTGTCACTATCCAGGAAGAGAGGTAGCCACTATAGGAATGCAGGTGGGCCTCTTATGTGGGGAGGCTGTTTTGACCTGGTATCAGGGGAATAGAGCGTTAGTAAGTATCCACGTTGTGTCAGGGAAGATGTATGCAGTGGGACAAGGCGACTACTCACTAAGGTAACGTCCAGGGTAGTGTCAGGGTAGAGCTACTTCCATCAGGCGGTGACGTTTAAGGGTTGTTCGCGGGTATGTGCTGTGTGGATAAGAGAGAGTCAGCGGCCTACATAGTCTGTGCTTGCTCATGGGAAAAGGAAGAGTGAAAGGCAGGCTGCTTACTTATTCGTGCCTGATTATCTGGTGCAGGATGAAGTCGGGGCTACTTCCAGCCGGGGGTAGCGTTGGGCATAAAATCTGGGCTGCGGGGGTGGGAGAAATTATATCAATTGTCTGTGTAGTCGGTGTTAGCTCTAGGGAATCGAGCGGGATACTTACAAAATCGAATTACGTATGCAGATCAAAGGGTTGGCACTCCTAGGGGCCGGCGCGCAGTCCTCGGCGTTCCACTAATACACTTGTGTTCTAGCAGGGGATGTTTTAAGAAAAAACAATTAGGGTGCGCAGGGGACGGGATAGTTGCTTATTAAGTAGCGTCAAGGTACTCACAATCTGTGAAGAGAACTTAGACGTGGAACAGGTGGGCATGATGAGTACATGTACCTGGGAGGTAAGGTCAATAAGTTTAGATAATTGACAGCGGGATTACCTAAAGAGACTGAGAAAGTATTAGGCGGAATACTCACACAGTAAAAGTTGCTTGTCCGTGTCCAAAATCTAATTGGGGAGTAAACCAAGGAGTCATAATCGGATACGGAGTCTTAATATATTACACCAAGTTAGAAAAAGCGAGGAGAGCCCGGAGGTACTTACTGAATCAGAGTACCGGAGGCGGAGTCAAACACCATCCTGGCCGGCGCGCTGCAATCAATGCAACTGTAGCGACGGAACAGGAAGGATGAAGGGCGTGGTTTAAGTAGTGTTTGTCACGCGATGACAGTGCATAATTGTTAGCAGAGACGGGTTGCGCATGCGTCTTGTGGAGTGGTCCTGCTAACGCTAGGAAAGTCAGTAGAGAGGTCGCTGATTTCTCATTGTGGCTCTGTCAAGGGCGCATGCGTGTTGGGGGACGCTACCGATTAAAATTACTGAATGTGCTCGGTAATAGATGTATCAGCCAGTGACTTCAATTGGCAATGAGGGCATTTTTCGGCATTGTACAACTATACCGTGCGTTCATATTAACACAGGCTATAATGAACAAATATAAACACAGCATTATATACATGATAGTGATTATTGAGTGCGCTCGGTAGTGGATGTATCTGCCAGTGACATCAATTGGCAGTGAAAGGTATAGAGAGCGGCATTTTTGGGCATTGTGAAGCTGAACAGTGCGATCATATTAACACAAGCAAAATAAATAAGTATGAATACAGCAACAAATACACACCCGAACATCGAGGATAAAAAGGGGGGGCTGAGTAGAGCAGGTGAACACAGAGTATGTTTTACAGGACCGTGTAAACATCAGGGTCTTATGTACAGGCGTTCCATTCATCAAAAGAGTTTAGTCCATTCTCGATAGTCCTACAATTAAAAATCCATTTACACTCCAGCCGGTTGAGGGTTGATTGTTGATTACCTCCCCTCGCGTTTATCTGGAGGCTGTCTATCACCTGCCAGGTGATGTCATTTTCAGAGTGACCTTGTTTCAAAAAATGTTCCACTAATGGTGCGGTGAGGACTTTGCAGCGGATCCTGCTCTTATGTTGGGAGATCCGGGCCTTGACCTTCTGTGTTGTTTGGCCAATGTAACGCAATTTGCATGGGCATTCAATACAATAAATGACATTTTGGGAATTGCAGTTACTAAATGCTTTCAATACGTGCTTACAATTACCATATTCAAAAACGTTGGTGTTTATTGTAGAATCGCATGCCATGCAGTGATTAAACTTGTGGTGACCCACTATCGGCGGTAAGTTGAAATATGAATGGATAGAGTTGTCCTTTTTAGTGGGTGTGTGTGCCCTCACTAGGTCACTAGGTGGTCCTTTATATTGCGGCCACGTTTAAATGGTCAAAACAGCCTCCCCACGTAAGAGGCCCGCCTGCATTCCTATAGTGGCTACCTCTCTTCCTGGATAGTGACACCCTATTGAGAGTAAGTTCGCTATTGTGAGCTCATATGCATGATGCTCCTTCACGCTCATTAATTCAACCCCCACAGTTAACCTGGCGGCCCGCGCGCACCACCCTTCAATGGTCTCTCACGCTGTTATATTAATTGTACTCACCTTACCTCAATTTAACAATGAGGTTGCGCTGTAATTGTGTTTACCATAAAAACACTGGGAGCACTTACTCACTGCAACTGGTCCTTATGTAGGGACATATTGTAATCATGCTTTGTTCCGATTTAGTTTCAGACTGCTCACTACATGTCCTGAAGATGATCTTAAGTACTTAAAAGATCGAAACGCAGTCGACCCTTACAACAGGAACCCCTCCCATTGTATATACTCATGTGGAGTTCCAATTTTGTTGTCAATGTGATGTTACGCTTTTAGTTCACTCTCACTTTGTCACATTACGCACCTTCACTTTATGTGAGCACCTGACTATTACTTTAAGTATAAAATTCATACTTGTGTAAAATAAACCGTTTATTTTACACTATATATGTTTCCCTACCTTCTTGCTCCCATGACGATTAAATGTCCAGTATAAATTGAATCCCCACTGTTCCCTTTGGGATTTTAGTCTGGGAGCATTATCTACTGGGTTGGATGCTTCTGCTGCCTTGTTGGTGGAAAGAAGGGATTCTCTAGGTCTCTCATTTGCATTCCTAACTGCCTCCTTTAAAATGGTGTCACTATATCCTCTCTTTTTGAATCTTCTGAGGGCCTCTTGGGTGCAGTTCTTAAAGTCCTCCTCAGTGCTGCAGATTCTTTTGAGCCGCAGGAGTTCCCCAAATGGAATGTTTTTGATAAGATGTTTTGGGTGTGCACTGCTGGCGTAAAGCGTAGAATTTCCAGCAGTGACCTTTCTATGTAATGTGGTGGCTATTTTGCCATCCTTAATGTACACCCTTACATCCAGGAACTCAATGCTCTCTTTGCTAATCTGAGAAGTAAATTTAAGATTAGCGGTATTCATATTGATGTTTTGAATAAAATCAGTAGCACTCTTTTCATCCCCTTTCCACACAATAAAAACATCATCAATGTACCTTAACCAGTATTGTACATGGTTAGCAAACTCACTGGAGTGTGTGCGCTTAAGGACCTGTTCGTCCCACCAGCCAACATGCAAACATGCATAGCTGGGGGAGAAACAGACCCCCATCGCCACACCCCTCTTTTGTGTGTAGATGTCATCACCAAATATGAAATAGTTGTTATACAGACACCATGAGACTAAACTTAACAGCATCTTATTATGGTTATAACAGTCCAAAGGCCTAGTGTCTAAAAG
Organism: Calotriton arnoldi; assembly: GCA_963921515.1. NCBI lineage: Eukaryota > Metazoa > Chordata > Amphibia > Caudata > Salamandridae > Calotriton > Calotriton arnoldi. The sequence continues at coordinate 2,230,301 of CAWUFW010002062.1, forward strand.
TATTTGACTGCATTTGAGCCTGTGGTGTGTTCGATGCTTGTATAAAGCGATTCGATGTCCAGAGTAATGAACATAAAATTGTCTGCCCACTGGACATCATGCACTTTTTTAAGGAAATCACCTGTATCCTTTACATAGGTAGGAAGCCGTTTCACAAAGTCCTGCAGAAAGAAGTCCACATATTGTGTTGCTTGTTCCCCACACTGTTAATGGCTGAAATAATCGGTCTGCCAGGTATCGGTGAGGTCTTTTTGTGGACTTTGGGAATAAAATATAGTCTCGGTAGTACTGGATATTCCACATTTAAGAATTGATACTCTTCCATGGAGATAACACCCTCTCTTTTCCATTGTAAAAGATTCTTTTTCAGGGTTTCTTTGGCTAAATAATATTGTTTGTGATTAGTTCTTTCATAGCAGGACTGATCATCAAGGTGTCTGCGGGCTTCCAATAGTCTGTCTGCGGCCAAATCACTATATTGCCGCCCTTGTCGGATTTTGTAACAACTATCTCATGATTGTCACTCAGTTTTTTCATCAATCTGGTGTACTGTAATTCTTGGTAATTTTTAGAGCGTTTTTTGTGTTTGACTTGATGATGTAACTTTTTTATATCTTCCGTAACACACTCATGGAAGATATCTATTGCATCCTTTGGCATAGCTGGAATGAAATTAGATCTGGGCTTGAAAGGGCTCATGCTGGCTCCTCGTTGTCTAATGTTGGCATCTAACAGTCGTTCTTGTGTTGACTGCCCATCGGTAGACTCCTGATCTGTCATATTGATGTTATTACTGAGAGTAATGTTGGAATGTCGGATACTAGGAGTTCAGTACTGGTATGATCCATTTTGGTATTCACCTGTTGTTCTTCTTTAAGTCCTTCTTTGATCGCAAAGACTTTTTTAAGCTTTAACTTACGGATGAAACAGAAAACGTCAACTCTTGTGGCGCATAATTAAAATCACTAACCGGGCAGAATGATAAGCCCAATGACAGTAGTTGTTTTTCCGCCTCTGTCAACACCATAGCGGACAGATTGATGATGGTGTTATCCTCTGCATTCATTTCCTGCGCCATTGTGTCTTTTTTGGTTTTATGTTTCCTTCTTTTGCGCCTTTCCCTTCTCCTTGTGTTTTTTCTGGTTCTATTTGCCTTTTTTGATTGCGTGGTCTCAGGGTTTGGCGACGATCCAACGCTAAAACATCAATCTCTTCTCCTACGTCGAGTTTTCTTGCTTCTCCTGATTCTCCTATGCTACTGATACTCCCACTTTCTGATGACATATCGCTGGTCATTGAATCGCCATCCATATTGGAAGAGGTTTCATTCTCAAAATTGTTTGAGCATTGTGCCGAAGTTGTTGCAGAATTTGTTAATTTGGCATTCAATTTCATTTTCTTCGCATGTTCATATTTACGTGCAAACGTAAATATCCGGCCTTGCTCGTAATCAGTTTTGTCGCGGGAGAACTTATATGCTTTACGGATTTTAATTTTTTCTTCTTGCTTGGTTAGACGTTCCTGTATTTCCTTTCTTGTCTTCAGTATGAACTCACTTGGTTCTAACTTACTCAGTTGTTCGTTGATTTGCTCAATTTCTAAAATCAAGGCTTGTCGATCGATTTCCGCGTACTTCACCAGTATTCTCACCAGGTTCATAGACGCCAATAAATTGCTTTCGCCCCATTCTTTTAACATACTCGGATTCGGGCTATCAAAGCTCAGTGCTAATAGGATTCTTAGTCCCAGTGGGACACGACCCACTTCCTCATATTATGTTAGGGATTTATGTTCCCACCATTATGTAACTTCGTTCCGCATGCATTTCTCCAATTTCTTTAAGAGCGTTTTAGCATCACCTTCTTTGGTTGTAATATTAGCATTAGGAACTTGGCCACTCGTAGATGCTTTAGGCAAATTATTAAAAAGTTCTTCCGCCGCAGCCTCTCGCTCGCGAACTGCCTCCGCTGACATTCTGAGGTCAATCTGAATAGATATTATGCTTTGGCGCTCTCGATCTTCCAGCCCAAGCAATGCTTTCCACTCCTCCCCACCTGCGCCTCTCGCCGGTCAATTCACTGCCATAGAAAACCGCTTCCGACTGGTCCTCCGACCTCGCCGTTTCCATCTCCTGGCTTCTGTAGAGATATCCAGCAGCGTTAGGGGGCTGCCGCGAAAATTCCTTTCGGATCCACTGCACTCTGGTTGAGAGCGCCAGCCAGCTTCACGGGGAGTGGGTTCGTTAACGGAAGCAACCAACTTCCGTAATTGTATCCACGAAGCACTTTGACTCTCCATACCTCCTGTCGGCGAGAAGAGAGACACGAACCACTGGGAAATATGGCAATGTTCTTTTATTCCTCAGTTATGACGCGTTTCGGACAACACTTGTCCTTGATCACATACAGAGAAACGCAGTTCGCCATCTTTTTAAATATGCTTTGTTCTCCAACCACGTGATGTGTGAACATAGAAGAGCCACTAGCACATAATTTCACATAGTGGTAAGTCTGTTTTCGTTTGTTTCGTGCATCTACCAGATTTCAGCAATAAATTAAAGTTGATGTTGGCACTGAGTAAAAAGTAAAAACATGTTAATTCATAGCGATACATAGTATAATGTAAAAAAGGCATAATGATCATAAATGCATAATTATAACATTCATTGATAAAATATACTGCCTCTTAAATGTTGCAAATTGTGTTATGAAAAGGGGGTAAAACCATAAATAAGCAATTGTCATATTTACAGGTAAAATATCACTCCTTTATGCATAACAAAGCACCAGGACTCATTATAATGCAAAGGAGAAAACCTATCAGCCTATTGATTATTTCATAAGCGGAAATGTGCAAAATCGCATAGAACCATGTAAACAATAGAAAGTGCAAATCGCTTCAAATGGTAGACAACCACAATTATCCATATATATATATACGCATACATATAAATATATATATACATACACACATACATACACACATATTTACATACATACACACATGTAAACATATATATATATATATATATATATATACATATACATGTGCAAACATACACATAGTAACTGTAAAAGTAGTAAACGATGTACAGTGGGTTATGTAAACAAAATAGCAACAGGCAACCGAGTTACACAATGCATAAACAAAGATACATAGCAACATTATAAAAAGAAGCATCCGATAGACAGTGGGACATGTGAACATGACCGGTCTGAAGTAGTTGAGGTAGGGAGATGTGAGGGAGTGGATTGTTTTCCACCGAGGTAGAGAAATATGGCATCTTAGCGCTAATGTTCATGACAACTTAGTGCTTTACATAGTAAGCACAACAGTAATAGCATGCGGTACATAGAGAGTAGGTAAAAGTAAATAATAATGGAAAAAAAGGGAATAAACGAAATAGAGTGGGATATGTAAACAGAATAGCAGCAAGTACTTGATACGGGAACACTTGTTTCAAGTGGAAGGTCCATCTAAAGAAATTGTAATGGATAAGAGTTTGCATTTTCTTTCAGATGAAATGATGTTGTTTCTTAGGAAGCATGCCATTAAGTATATTAGGGTGCCTTTGAATAGTCCATCTTCTAGTAACCTTGTGGAAAGTGCTAATCGCATGCTTAAAGAAGGGGTGCAAACTGCTGTGGCAAACAAGATGAATGTGGGAGATTATTTAAACAGAAGGTGTGGAGTTACAATATTTCGCCTCACAGAACTACAGGTGTACCCCCTATTGTTCTTTTGAGAGCTAGGAAACCTCTTTCTTCTTTCAATCCGGTGTGTCTGAGTGACAAAGTTGGTAATTCCAACAGTAACCTGGATTTGAAAGTTATTTGTGAACGTGCGAGAAGTAAACAGAGTGAAATCAAGAGGTATTTTGATAGAACTAAGCATGTCAAAGAAATGGATGTTGTGCCTGGAGACTGGGGTTTAGTTAGAAAACCCATGAGAGTGATGAAAGGGGAGTCTAAATTTTCCAAAATTGTCAGAGTTAAAAATAATCTTGAAGGTCTGAAGGTGGATGAGGCAGATGTGAGTAATGGGGTATTTTAGCTGATAGAACAGGTGAGGTGCAAGACGTGAGGGAAGATGCAGATGTTGGTGGTTTGAGTGAAACTGTTCATGTGAATGACGGAAGTGGAGATGCTAATGTGGGAAATGGATGTGTGGTGGATTGTGAGATTTCTAGGAGTGTTAGAGCTAAATCAACCCCTAGCAGGTTTAGAGAATATATCAGGTTTTAATTCTATTTGTGTGACAGTTCTGGTATTATTCGTATTAGACCTGATCCTTTCAGGTTCATATATAATGTTTAGTTTTTGTTTGTATCTTTTTTGTTTGTGTTTTTTTAATTGTATAAGGATAGATGGTGTTATAAGGGGATTGTAGTTTGTGTGGGTGTAATAAAATGTATTAAGAAGTATTGTAATGAAATGTATTTAATGGAATGGTTTTGTTTCACAATGTAGTGTACTGGAACTGAGGAATACACTAAGCCTTTCTTGAGAAGGCACAGCTTGTGATCGGTCGTAGGTTTCATGCTGTAATAAACTTCTGTTAACCTGGATTTATTGGAGGCTCAGTGCCTTTATAGATACTCGTATGCAACATAGGCTCAAATCAACTCAAACATACTTTTTCAGTTTCGTAAGTAAAACCATAAAGGTTAAATCGATAAAATAACTCTATACACATAATACACCTCTCTAGTTATTTTGGAACAACAGGCCACAGCTTTCAGGTTTTGCGAAATTCAATTTGAGGCACACTCTCTTGTGAGTTCAATCTGTTCTTTATGAGTGGTTGTCTGCCAGACTGTACTCACAGAACAGGGGGTAATGAGGAGGCATTTAAAGGAGGACCTTACCATCTCCTTCTAGTATAGACAAATATCAAAAAATGGGATAAGGTCACCTTAGCACAAGAAGAAACAAAGAGAGACCATTGGAATATTTTACTCCTCTCAAGCTCAGGGTTTTATAGCGGTCCTCAGCCACAAAGATTTAGTGTATGCTTCATCATAGCACCCCTCACCCAGAATGATGGTACATCTGGGTGGGCTCAACCAAGGTGCTGGTAGCTCTTGATATTGTAGGGATGAGCAGAATAAAAAACTCTAGGGTATAACCATGCAAGAAAGTTTTAATGATGGTCACCCTGATAATATTTCTTTTTAAAAGTACTATAGTAGTACTCAAATGGGACGTGCAAAAAGGTTATAATAACCTTTACACACTGGTCTAGTTTATAGCTTGAGCCCACCCAGATCTTTTTGATATTTGTCTGCAAGACAGTGAAAGCTAAACCCGAAGTTTCCAGAATGCATGGCAGTGTTAGGTAGCTTGTCTTTTGCATATAACTCATTACAGCTGTTAGTTAATTGTTGGACACCTTTAAATACATTCGGAAAACATGCAGGATTTTAAAAACAGCTTCCTTTACAACAAACAATTCACTCCCCCACACTTACTCCAGAAGATAAATTCACACGATTACCAGACACAGGTTCCTCAGTAAAATCCTTGGGGCTTTGGTTGAAATACCAAGCAGTGAATTCAGGGAGCTTAGGTAAGGATGCATTGTAGGTGGATAAGGTTGTCACCAGTAAGTGTGTATATTTCTTTGTTGGATCAGTCTGTTTGAGTTTCAGCTTACAGCTATTTGAATTCATCCCCGATGAAGTTTCACTACAACTTAGAAGGGATTCGACCACTGTAGTCAGACGTTGTATTATATAGGCTAATGGTTTCTGGAAAGGGTTCCCTTTCCTTTCTGGGACCTGTAGAGAAGAAACATAGTCTTCCTTTCCTCTGCATGGCCCATACATGCAAAGGTGGAATTGTATTAAAAGAAAACAAACTAAAATTAAAAGGTGAAAAGCAATAGACTGGCCTAGCCCAGCCTCTTCTGGCATCTGATGATCTGAGGATGGCCCTGGTCTGTGTCCAAGTTTTGCCCAGGCTGAATCAGTGGGTCACACACTGTGCACACAGCTTTTCAAGTTTTTTAAAATCCAAAGACCACACTTCAAGGTAGAAACCTGCAGTTTCTTCTGGGACTGTAAGTTATTGGCTCTGGGTATGTGGCACCAAAAGCATTCATTGATTGCTCACACAAGATGCTGTGTGGCCCAACTAAGTTTTGAAAGTCCACAGACTCCATCTCAAACTGGAAACAAAGATGGAAGCGGAGACCTAGGCAACACAGAAAACAGAAATTCCTTCTGGTACTGGAAGTCATTGACTCCAGAAAAATGGCACTAATGGTATTTCTTTGTTGCTAAAATCAAATGTGGGCAGAGAATGTAAACAAGGGCGAGAAGAGGAGGCTTACACTACCCATCTGACAGCAATTAAGACATCATTCTGCACAGCACAAAAAAGCTTTTACGGTCTAGAGGCCCTTGCCTGTATTTGTCTGGCTTCCCAGAATCATGACAAACAAAATAAGCAGTAAGTTCTAGGACTGAAAGTCCTTGGTTCAAGGTAGATGGCCTCCACAATGTTTCTCGATTGCTAAGATCACACTGGTAGACACGTGCAAACAATGGCAAGAAAATGAGCCAACAGTACCTCGCTGGGCACAATTAAAACAACATGGTTTGAAGCCCAGCAAAGTTTTAAAGTCAAGTGACCCAATGCAAACCTGGAAACAAAGGCAGGATCTGAGAAAGAGGCAGCACAGAAGAAACAGCTCCTTCTGGGGCTGGAAGTCCTGAGCTCCTGGTACATGGTAACCACAGTGTCCCTTGATGGCTAAGATCAAATGGAAGTGGGGGAGTGTCAACAGGGGCAGTGAGATGCGCTCAAACCCAACCCCATCCATGTTGTGCTGTCCAGCAACATTTTAAAGTCCACAGGTGCCACTTTCAGCTGGTGACAGTTGCAGAAGATAATGAGGAGGCACTGAAGAAACTGTTCCTTCTGGGAATCGAAATACTTTTCACCATATTTATACTAGGGCTAAGCGAAGAATTCCACTCCGCCGGCGGAGTTTTGCCCACTTCGCCCTCCGTGCGGAGTTCCTAAAAACTCTGCGAAGTGACGCGGAGAGGAGTTTTTTTCTCGAGCGGCTTGCCAACGGTAAGTAGGCGCTTGCTCGCGAGAAAAAATTAACACACTAGACCTCCTCCTGGTGAGATTTCTCACCGCGGGCGATCACGGCAGGTCATGACTGTCGCATTGAGAAATCTGCCATTCGCGTTGAGGAAGCTGCCGCTCGAATAGAATGTCTACTCGAGAGCAGAATGCAGCAGCGCGCTCTAGTGTGATGGATAGTGTCGTTCATGCTGATTTTACAGTGCGGGAGAAACTCCTGGCACTAAAAATCAATGCGAGTAGCACAATTTAACTAACTCTGCCGCTGGCCGAACTCAGCGGATCACGGTGGAGTTTTTCTGACACTTCGCTGAGTTCCACGGAGTAAAACTCTACGAACTTCACCCAGAGTTAATTTATTCAACCTGGGAGAGGATGTGGCCTAACGGCTAGAGCGGTCGACCTGAAAGGTGGGGAACTGGGTTCGAGTCTCGGCAGGGAGGCTCTACATTCTGTGGTTCTGAGCAAATCTCTTAATCTCCATGTGCCGAACAAAAAATGAATATGTCTGTCATTAACTCAACTGGTGGTCATGTAAAGCGCTCTGATACCTTCGGGTCTAGTTCGCACTATATAAAATTCCCCACAAAAAATGCCAACAGCATTTCTTGATTACTGAGATCAAACCGAAGTGGCGGGTGGGGAGAGCACAAACAAGCCCACCACCACCCATCTCGTCTCAATTAACACAACAGTCTGCATTGCTCCGTAAAGTTTTTAAAAAATCTAGATGTCGTACTTGCAGAAGAAACCAGAATGACAGCCTAAACAAGAAAAGCAAAGAATAAATAAATAGTTCTTTCTGGGATTAAAAATCCTTGGATCAATGTATGTGGCATCAACAGTATTGAACAAATTGTAGGCCCAGAGTACTGTTTGTTTTTCTTCTTGTTTTCCTTTTGGCTTCTCGCCTTCTCTTCTTCCACACATGTTCTTTCATTTAATGTTGGTTGCAGATTTCTCCTGTAAATCTCGCTGTATCAGCTGTGCGAACTGTAAGATGCTCAATTTCTTATTGTGCTATTGCTGTAAAATTGCCATTGCATTGTTACAAGGTTAAAATGCAACTAAAATATAAAAAGATCAAATGTGGATGGGAGGCTGCACATCCCCAACTGGGAGCCAAATGGTGATTATATGATGTATGGTATGATGCCAGAAGATCCTGGGTGCATAAAAACACATAATTTACAATGATGGAAAATACATCCTGGCTCTTAAGCAGTAATTGGCAATTAACAATTGTTTGTTGGTTAAGGCAGCATAGGTCAAAATGCCCATTCTCTAACAGGCAATAACTGTTAGGGAAATCCACTCTGGTGCATCAGCTGATTGAATCTTCGTGCATCTTGTTGAAAACACTGTCAATTCACGACACACAAGGAAACGGGTCTGAATTTACGTTTGACGATCCGAGCCATCCCCTATCACTCGCTATACCACACCACATTCCTATGCACACCGAGAGCAACCACTGTTGAACCATATAGTCCTGGTAATCATTTACTTCCGCCGACCTCCCCCTCGCTACAACCTGTAGTAGTCCCAATGCCTAAACCAATACCTCACACATCAACCTGTCATTGACTCCGCCTCTTTCACTACACCCAAACCCCCTGCCAACCAATCGGAAGCTCTCTGACTCCTCCAATTCTATATCACTACTCACACATCCCCCTGGCCAATAGCACTAAGCCTACCCAGGATTCAACACCACACCGCCTACACTCCCAACACTCCAAGACCTCAACATTGAGGCCACTTCCCCCACACTTCTACCCACTGGCCAATCATACCTGACTATCACAGGTACCAACACCCCATCTCCCCCTCTCCCCATACGTCAAGACCCTACCTCATCCTCGCACACACTACTAGCATCTAGGCTGGATGAGATTGCACAAACATTACATCAAATAAAGGCACACTTACATAGCCTTCTACATTTCACCAATAAATCGACTACCAATCATGGGATAAATGAGAAGTTTAGTTCAACTACGCATGGCCATGAACAACTCAACTTTTTCCCTACCATGGCTCCAACTCACCCCTCAACTAATACATCTTCTTCCCTACCGAAGTGCCCACTGCTGAGATGGAGAATGCTTCCCTGCCCCAACGCACCCTGAGATCCACTGACTCAAACTCATTATCGGAGGAAGATATCCAATCACTCCTACTATCATACAACTCTCTTCACCAAGAGAGCATCGACAATCAGAGTCATATCCAATCCATCTCTGCAAACCCACAGAGAGAATCTAAACCCAACCACAGAACGATAACTAAACACAGCCTCAGGAGAGTTACACTTACCCAGACTTCCACGGACATCCCCAAATCCTTCCTGAAATGTATTCTTTTCAATTGTAGATTGGCTGTTAGATACGAAGCGGACCTCGCTGATCTCATCCTAGCACACAATCCTGACCTGCTGATCCTGACAGAAACTTGGCTAAATGAGTCCTCTGCACCCATCCTCGACATTCTAGTCCCTACTAGTTACAATATCACCAGACTAGATAGACCCATCATAGGCAGAGGCATCACTTGTATTCACCGTAACAGCCTTTCAGTTAAACAGTTACAGTCCCTTGCTCTTTAATCAAGAAACCTATCTCAATGGAGTGGGCTCACCTCTAGAGCAACTCAAGACGTTCTCCTCCGATGCTTAGGGAGCTCATGGAATGAGACCCCCCCTTGTTTCCCATTAGACTGCTACACATTGGGATACACACCACTAGACTACCACTTTGCCTCCCCCCTCCCCCCTTGGTTCTTCTCTCCTTTTTCCAACGCCTACACTAAAACCTACCAGACCACTCAAGCGAGTTTAGGGCGGGAGTGGGGAAGGCGTTGAGCTGCTTCCTCCTGTTAGTAATGAATGTACCTTTCTATGTTCTTGCATATGCATTCAAAGAATACCTGCATCTACAGATAGAGAATGTTTCCTGCTATATATGTTTAGAATGATGATATGTACACTGAATATGATGTAGCTCACAGTCTATTTGTAATAGGCTACCAAAATGATTTAGCAGAAATGTATATGTAACAGACCATTGAAAACCAATAAACCATGTGTTAAAAAAATAAAAGTACTCAAACTAAAAATTTGGAAAAGAAATGCGAGCAATATCAACCTCAACAAACTGACATCACTCAGCAATAACATCCCAGTACCCCTTGAAAACATGCCAGTTGTACAAGATCTCACATACCACTATACTAGCTCCATGAAGAATATTCTTGACTAGAGTGCACCCTTATAACTAAAAAGACTATGCACCATGGATTCACAACCTTGGTACAATGACAGCCTCAACACCAGAAGATGTAACCTAAGACTAGCCAATCGAAAATGGAGATTCTCTCCATCTCTTGAACTCCTCAAACATCTAAGATTACTTGGGAATACCTATCACAAAAACATCAGATATACCAAAGCACACTTCTTCAGAAACCAACTGGACCAAGCCAAGAATCGTCCAAAACAATTACTTGATCTGGTCAAGCATCAATCCAATGAACTACCAAATCTCTCCCAAAAGGGATCCAGTCTACTACCTAATTGTGAAGAATTTGTCGCCTTCTTCCTTGAAAAAACAGACAATATGGAAACTGACCTTCAGTTAACACAACAGCAATGTCCTCACTCACTAGACACTAGAGTCTCCCCCACATTATTTTATTTATTTAATTTTATTTTAGAGTTTTGTATAGCACGAACATGAACCGAAGGTATCAGAGCGCTTTACACTGTGAGCACAGCAAACAGTAACATGAGGGCCCTGGATATTAGATACAAAGAAAAATAAATATTTATATATACATTTATACACACACACACACATACATATATATATATAGATATATATATATATATATGAATAAACACAATCCCAACTTCCAAATTGGTGAAGAAACACAGGTACAGACCACAACGTGCTGCTTGTTGCAATTTCAGTGCAAATTTATTCCGTGCAAATTGGCATGACGCGTTTCGGCCGTGTTACCACGACCTTGATCACATGACACGCTAGGATTGATTTTTTCTTTAAATAGTCACACAAAGTACCCTCCTCCCTGCTTGGCCACTGACATCACACAATGAAACTAAACAACATACTACTAGAATCAGGAAAAGACATATTCATTTACAAATGAAATTATGTAAACATTATGCACATATTATAAATATTTACCACACTGGTTTATAATTTATACTAAAAATTCCTGATCTTAAAAAACATCATGTGTTGTTATGACTGACAGCACTGGAGGCTAATTACAAATAAACACCACAAAATTAAGTGAAAGTGCTAAAAATTAAAATAAAATAATAATAATAATAAACAGAGAAACGGGGTTTACCCCACTTATTTCTCGGCCGCTATTAGAGTCATAGTTAGGCCCAGAGGTACAACTATAAATATGTGAAAAATAAAAAAGAGAGAGAATCTGTAGCGGATTCAACTAAATAGACAACAGTATTGTACATATCATGCTGGAAACCAGACACCCTCTAGTGGGGAAGATCAAAAGCCACACATTGAAAATAATGATGCTAAATAAGATTAAATTAAAATTAAAATTAAAATTAAATGCCAACAGTACACAATAATGATATGTTCTTAAATCTACTGAAACTAGCTAAGTGATAGGAAAGTTCCTAAGGGCCTATACCACTTCTGTTCGCTACTTAATACAATTAGTTCAGAAATATATCTGTCATCACTCTATTAAGAATACTGATGTTGCTAATTGATATTAAAGTGCAAGTGCAAAATATCATAACATACATGACATAAATAGGTATAAATCATTAAAACCAATGTATAGAACAAATAACGTACCATAAAGAGTGGTAAAGCAGTCCAAGTTCAACATTACACTTGAACGGTAATTATATAAAGTGCAAGTGCACTAGCACCGATAAGTCTTAGCAGCATGTGGACTCAAAATATGTACTATTGGATAATATATGTGCAAATTTAGCATTGTGTGGAAAGGCAGTTTATAAGCAGCACAAGAAGAACAGTCCAAAAAACTAAAACTATCAATAGAAGTATGTGCAAAGTAGCAAAAATTTGCAAAATAGCAGGGAAATAGCAGCATAAGGGGAACATTTCTTACATATCATTTGACCAACTGTCTCATAACTGTTGAAGCAGATGATGACATAAATTGAGGTCACAAATGATGGAATAAAGTAAAAAACGATGGAATAAAGTAAAATATCCGTGCTGCATCATAAAACCGTCTAAAAATCCAGAAACAAAGCCCTGATAAAAACCTAAAAAAAAACAAAAAAGGTTAAAATCAGGTTAAAACCAGAGCACGAACTGGCTAAAAGATCGGTTAAAATAATGCTCACACTTAGTGTATATATATCCACGAAGCACTTTGACTCTCCAAACCTCCTGTCGGCGAGAAGAGAGACACGAACCACTGGGAAATATGGCAATGTTCTTTTATTCCTCAGTTATGTGCGTTTCGGACAACACTTGTCCTTGATTACATACAGAGAAACGCAGTTCACCATCTTTTTTAAATATGCTTTGTTTTCCAACCACGTGATGTGTGAACATAGAAGAGCCACTAGCACATAATAACACATAGTGGTAAGTCTGTTTTCGTTTGTTTCGTGCATCTACCAGATTTCAGCAATAAATTAAAGTTGATGTTGGCACTGAGTAAAAAGTAAAAACATGGTAATTCATAGCGATACATAGTATGAGGAAAAAAAGGCATAATGATCATAAATGCATAATTATAACATTCATTGATAAAACATACCGCCTCTTAAAATAAATGTTGCAAATTGTGTTATGAAAAGGGGGTAAAACCATAAATAAGCAATTGTCATATTTACAGGTAAAATATCACTCCTTTATGCATAACAAAGCACCGGGACTCATTATAATGCAAAGGAGACCATCTATCAGCCTATTGATTATTTCATAATCGGAAATGTGCAAAATCGCATAAAACCATGTAAACAATAGAAAGTGCAAATCGCTGCAAATGGTAGACAGCCACAATTATCCATATTCCTGCATAAATGCATTTTACATTTGAACCCCTGACTCTTATAATAGTATAATCCCAAAATTGATTAAGAGGGATAAACCTACTACGCAGGTACTAAAGACTGTGCAAACTATGCAGACTAGTGAAAAGTGCTATGTGCTTAGTGAAGTGCTACCTCCGGTCAGACTGACCTAATAAAGTGCAAGTGCATAAAAATAGAAAAAATTCAGAAATTCAAAAAGTACACTCGTGGAAATCTTAAAAATGTCATACTGCAAGCCATGATGGAATACTGGCGCGGCATAAAATGTCTGTCAATAATAAAATAATCAATGCTGCCATCACATCTAATGTAGAACATCATGGAGGAATATTAGCCAAGAAAATTACTTTCATATTTTTTATAGTTGTTACCCCTATCATCACATTCAGCCATTACAGGAAATAATGCAGATCTTCCGTGTTGTTTAGCCCATTAGGAGATTTGCTGTCTAGCTCAAGTATCATTTTAGACTCCAGTTGTCTCAACAGCCTTTCCCTATCTCCACCTCTCTGGAGTTTGGGAATAGCAGCCACCACAAAGTATTTCAAGCATTTAAGGTCATTGTTATGTTCATGCCTGGAATGACGAGCGACGGGATATGCGGTATGGTTGTTAACAATAGCACGCAAATGTTGCCGTATTCTGACATGCACCTGCAGCATGGTACTTCCCACGTATCTCAAGCCACAGGTGCATGTCATAACATAAACCGCAAACTCCGTTCTGCAGTTGAAGCTGCCCTTGATGGTAATCATGTCAGGGCTAAAGGGTGTGGAGTACTGTGTGGTATTTTCTCCAAACTTGCATGCTCTGCAAGATGAGCATCTAAAAAATCCTTGTCTAGGTAGTAACCACATTTTCTTAGTTGCTAACTCTGGGCTATTTTTAACAATCTGTGTTCTCATGGAAAGAACTTTCCTGTAAGTGATGGTAGGTTGTGCGGGGAGTCTCGGAGCTAATACTCCATCCGTAAGCACTATTGGCCAATTGCGCTTTATGATTGACCTGATCTTTCTTTCCTGTTTATTGTACGTAGTTATTAGTCTGGGAGCATTATCTACTGGGTTGGATGCTTCTGCTGACTTGTTGGTGGAAAGAAGGGATTCTCTAGGTCTCTCATTTGCATTCCCTATGCCTCCTTTAAAATGGTCTCACTATATCCTCTCTTTTTGAATCTTCTGAGGGCCTCTTGGGTGCAGTTCTTAAAGTCCTCCTCAGTGCTGCAGATTCTTTTGAGCCGCAGGAGTTCCCCAAATGGAATGTTTTTGATAAGATGTTTTGGGTGTGCACTGCTGGCGTAAAGCGTAGAATTTCCAGCAGTGACCTTTCTATGTAATGTGGTGGCTATTTTGCCATCCTTAATGTACACCCTTACATCCAGGAACTCAATGCTCTCTTTGCTAATCTGAGAAGTAAATTTAAGATTAGCGGTATTCATATTGATGTTTTGAATAAAATCAGTAGCACTCTTTTCATCCCCTTTCCACACAATAAAAACATCATCAATGTACCTTAACCAGTATTGTACATGGTTAGCACACTCAGCAGAGTGTGTGCGCTTAAGGACCTGTTCCTCCCACCAGCCAACATGCAAACATGCATAGCTGATGGAGAAACAGACCCCCATTGCCACACCCCTCTTTTGTGTGTAGATGTCATTACCAAATATGAAATAGTTGTTATACAGACACCATGAGACTAAACTTAACAGCATCTTATTATGGTTATAACAGTCCAAAGGCCTAGTGTCTAAAAAGTATTTGACTGCATTTAAGCCTGTGGTGTGTTCGATGCTTGTATAAAGCGATTCGATGTCCAGAGTAATGAACATAAAATTGTCTGCCCACTGGACATCATGCACTTTTTTAAGGAAATCACCTGTATCCTTTACATAGGTAGGAAGCTGTTTCACAAAGTCCTGCAGAAAGAAGTCCACATATTGTGTTGCTTGTTCCCCCACACTGTTAATGGCTGAAATAATCGGTCTGCCAGGTATCGGTGAGGTCTTTTTGTGGACTTTGGGAATAAAATATAGTCTCGGTAGTACTGGATATTCCACATTTAAGAATTGATACTCTTCCATTGAGATAACACCCTCTCTTTTCCATTGTAGAAGATTCTTTTTCAGGGTTTCTTTGGCTAAATAATATTGTTTGTGATTAGTTCTTTCATAGCAGGACTGATCATCAAGGTGTCTGCGGGCTTCCAATAAATAGTCTGTCTACGGCCAAATCAATATATTGCCGCCCTTGTCGGATTTTGTAACAACTATCTCATGATTGTCACTCAGTTTTTTCATCAATCTGGTGTACTGTAATTCTTGGTAATTTTTAGAGCGTTTTTGTGTTTGACTTGATGATGTAACTTTTTTATATCTTCCGTAACACACTCATGGAAGATATCTATTGCATCCTTTGGCATAGCTGGAATGAAATTAGATCTGGGCTTGAAAGGGCTCATGCTGGCTCCTCGTTGTCTAATGTTGGCATCTAACAGTCGTTCTTGTGTTGACTGCCCATGGGTAGACTCCTGATCTGTCATATTGATGTTATTACTGAGATCGTGCATGGTAAGTAATGTTGGAATGTCGGATACTAGGAGCTCAGTACTGGTATGATCCATTTTGGTATTCACCTGTTGTTCTTCTTTAAGTCCTACTTTGATCGCAAAGACTTTTTAAGCTTTAACTTACGGATGAAACAGAAAACGTCAACTCTTGTGGCGCATAATTACAATCACTAACCGGGCAGAATGATACGCCCAATGACAGTAGTTGTTTTTCCGCCTCTGTCAACACCATAGCGGACAGATTGATGATGGTGTTATCCTCTGCATTCATTTCCTGCGCCATTGTGTCTTTTTTGGTTTTATGTTTCCTCCTTTTGCGCCTTTCCCTTCTCCTTGTGTTTTTTCTGGTTCTATTTGCCTTTTTTGATTGCGTAATCTCAGGGTTTGGCGACGATCCAACGCTAAAAATCAATCTCTTCTCCTACGTCGAGTTTTCTTGCTTCTCCTGATTCTCCTATGCTACTGATACTCCCACTTTCTGATGACATATCGCTGGTCATTGAATCGCCATCCATATTGGAAGAGGTTTCATTCTCAAAATTGTTTGAGCATTGTACCGAAGTTGTTGCAGAATTTGTTGATTTGGCATTCAATTTCATTTTCTTCGCCTGTTCATATTTACGTGCAAACGTAAATATCCGACCTTGCTCGTAATCAGTTTTGTCGCGGGAGAACTTATATGCTTTACAAATTTTAATTTTTCTTCTTGCTTGGTTAGACGTTCCTGTATTTCCTTTCTTGTCTTCAGTATGAACTCACTTGGTTCTAACTTACTCAGTTGTTCGTTGATTTGCTCAATTTCTAAAATCAAGGCTTGTCGATCGATTTCCGCGTACTTCACCAGTATTCTCACCAGGTTCATAGACGCCAATAAATTGCTTTCGCCCCATTCTTTTAACATACTCGGATTCGGGCTATCAAAGCTCAGTGCTAATAGGATTCTTAGTCCCCGTGGGACACGACCCACTTCCTCATATTTTGCTAGGGATTTATGTTCCCACCATTTTGTAACTTCGTTCCGCATGCATTTCTCCAATTTCTTTAAGAGCGTTTTAGCATCACCTTCTTTGGTTGTAATATTAGCATTAGGAACTTGGCCACTCGTAGATGCTTTAGGCAGATTATTAAAAAGTTCTTCCGGCGCAGCCTCTCGCTCATGAACTGCCTCCGCTGACATTCTGAGGTCAATCTGAATAGATATTATGCTTTGGCGCTCTCGATTTTCCAGCCCAAGCAATGCTTTCCACTCCTCCCCACCTGCGCCTCTCGCCGGCCAACTCACTGCCGTAGAAAACCGCTTCCGACTGGTCCTCCGACCTCGCCGTTGCCATCTCTTGGCTTCTGTAGAGATATCCAGCAGCGTTAGGGGGCTGCCGCGAAAATTCCTTTCGGATCCACTGCACTCTGGTTGAGAGCGGCAGCCAGCTTCACGGGGAGTGGGTTCGTTAACGGAAGCAAACAACTTCCGTAATTGTATCCACGAAGCACTTTGACTCTCCAAACCTCCTGTCGGCGAGAAGAGAGACACGAACCACTGGGAAATATGGCAATGTTCTTTTATTCCTCAGTTATGATGCATTTCGGACAACACTTGTCCTTGATCACATACAGAGAAACGCAGTTCGCCATCTTTTTTAAATATGCTTTGTTTTCCAACCACGTAATGTGTGAACATAGAAGAGCCACTAGCACATAATTTCACATAGTGGTAAGTCTGTTTTCGTTTGTTTCGTGCATCTACCAGATTTCAGCAATAAATTAAAGTTGATGTTGGCACTGAGTAAAAAGTAAAAACATGGTAATTCATAGCGATACATAGTATGAGGAAAAAAAGGCATAATGATCATAAATGCATAATTATAACATTCATTGATAAAACATACCGCCTCTTAAAATAAATGTTGCAAATTGTGTTATGAAAAGGGGGTAAAACCATAAATAAGCAATTGTCATATTTACAGGTAAAATATCACTCCTTTATGCATAACAAAGCACCGGGACTCATTATAATGCAAAGGAGACCATCTATCAGCCTATTGATTATTTCATAATCGGAAATGTGCAAAATCGCATAAAACCATGTAAACAATAGAAAGTGCAAATCGCTGCAAATGGTAGACAGCCACAATTATCCATATTCCTGCATAAATGCATTTTACATTTGAACCCCTGACTCTTATAATAGTATAATCCCAAAATTGATTAAGAGGGATAAACCTACTACGCAGGTACTAAAGACTGTGCAAACTATGCAGACTAGTGAAAAGTGCTATGTGCTTAGTGAAGTGCTACCTCCGGTCAGACTGACCTAATAAAGTGCAAGTGCATAAAAATAGAAAAAATTCAGAAATTCAAAAAGTACACTCGTGGAAATCTTAAAAATGTCATACTGCAAGCCATGATGGAATACTGGCGCGGCATAAAATGTCTGTCAATAATAAAATAATCAATGCTGCCATCACATCTAATGTAGAACATCATGGAGGAATATTAGCCAAGAAAATTACTTTCATATTTTTTATAGTTGTTACCCCTATCATCACATTCAGCCATTACAGGAAATAATGCAGATCTTCCGTGTTGTTTAGCCCATTAGGAGATTTGCTGTCTAGCTCAAGTATCATTTTAGACTCCAGTTGTCTCAACAGCCTTTCCCTATCTCCACCTCTCTGGAGTTTGGGAATAGCAGCCACCACAAAGTATTTCAAGCATTTAAGGTCATTGTTATGTTCATGCCTGGAATGACGAGCGACGGGATATGCGGTATGGTTGTTAACAATAGCACGCAAATGTTGCCGTATTCTGACATGCACCTGCAGCATGGTACTTCCCACGTATCTCAAGCCACAGGTGCATGTCATAACATAAACCGCAAACTCCGTTCTGCAGTTGAAGCTGCCCTTGATGGTAATCATGTCAGGGCTAAAGGGTGTGGAGTACTGTGTGGTATTTTCTCCAAACTTGCATGCTCTGCAAGATGAGCATCTAAAAAATCCTTGTCTAGGTAGTAACCACATTTTCTTAGTTGCTAACTCTGGGCTATTTTTAACAATCTGTGTTCTCATGGAAAGAACTTTCCTGTAAGTGATGGTAGGTTGTGCGGGGAGTCTCGGAGCTAATACTCCATCCGTAAGCACTATTGGCCAATTGCGCTTTATGATTGACCTGATCTTTCTTTCCTGTTTATTGTACGTAGTTATTAGTCTGGGAGCATTATCTACTGGGTTGGATGCTTCTGCTGACTTGTTGGTGGAAAGAAGGGATTCTCTAGGTCTCTCATTTGCATTCCCTATGCCTCCTTTAAAATGGTCTCACTATATCCTCTCTTTTTGAATCTTCTGAGGGCCTCTTGGGTGCAGTTCTTAAAGTCCTCCTCAGTGCTGCAGATTCTTTTGAGCCGCAGGAGTTCCCCAAATGGAATGTTTTTGATAAGATGTTTTGGGTGTGCACTGCTGGCGTAAAGCGTAGAATTTCCAGCAGTGACCTTTCTATGTAATGTGGTGGCTATTTTGCCATCCTTAATGTACACCCTTACATCCAGGAACTCAATGCTCTCTTTGCTAATCTGAGAAGTAAATTTAAGATTAGCGGTATTCATATTGATGTTTTGAATAAAATCAGTAGCACTCTTTTCATCCCCTTTCCACACAATAAAAACATCATCAATGTACCTTAACCAGTATTGTACATGGTTAGCACACTCAGCAGAGTGTGTGCGCTTAGGACCTGTTCCTCCCACCAGCCAACATGCAAACATGCATAGCTGATGGAGAAACAGACCCCCATTGCCACACCCCTCTTTTGTGTGTAGATGTCATTACCAAATATGAAATAGTTGTTATACAGACACCATGAGACTAAACTTAACAGCATCTTATTATGGTTATAACAGTCCAAAGGCCTAGTGTCTAAAAAGTATTTGACTGCATTTAAGCCTGTGGTGTGTTCGATGCTTGTATAAAGCGATTCGATGTCCAGAGTAATGAACATAAAATTGTCTGCCCACTGGACATCATGCACTTTTTAAGGAAATCACCTGTATCCTTTACATAGGTAGGAAGCTGTTTCACAAAGTCCTGCAGAAAGAAGTCCACATATTGTGTTGCTTGTTCCCCCACACTGTTAATGGCTGAAATAATCGGTCTGCCAGGTATCGGTGAGGTCTTTTTGTGGACTTTGGGAATAAAATATAGTCTCGGTAGTACTGGATATTCCACATTTAAGAATTGATACTCTTCCATTGAGATAACACCCTCTCTTTTCCATTGTAGAAGATTCTTTTTCAGGGTTTCTTTGGCTAAATAATATTGTTTGTGATTAGTTCTTTCATAGCAGGACTGATCATCAAGGTGTCTGCGGGCTTCCAATAAATAGTCTGTCTACGGCCAAATCAATATATTGCCGCCCTTGTCGGATTTTGTAACAACTATCTCATGATTGTCACTCAGTTTTTCATCAATCTGGTGTACTGTAATTCTTGGTAATTTTTAGAGCGTTTTTTGTGTTTGACTTGATGATGTAACTTTTTATATCTTCCGTAACACACTCATGGAAGATATCTATTGCATCCTTTGGCATAGCTGGAATGAAATTAGATCTGGGCTTGAAAGGGCTCATGCTGGCTCCTCGTTGTCTAATGTTGGCATCTAACAGTCGTTCTTGTGTTGACTGCCCATGGGTAGACTCCTGATCTGTCATATTGATGTTATTACTGAGATCGTGCATGGTAAGTAATGTTGGAATGTCGGATACTAGGAGCTCAGTACTGGTATGATCCATTTTGGTATTCACCTGTTGTTCTTCTTTAAGTCCTACTTTGATCGCAAAGACTTTTTAAGCTTTAACTTACGGATGAAACAGAAAACGTCAACTCTTGTGGCGCATAATTACAATCACTAACCGGGCAGAATGATACGCCCAATGACAGTAGTTGTTTTTCCGCCTCTGTCAACACCATAGCGGACAGATTGATGATGGTGTTATCCTCTGCATTCATTTCCTGCGCCATTGTGTCTTTTTTGGTTTTATGTTTCCTCCTTTTGCGCCTTTCCCTTCTCCTTGTGTTTTTTCTGGTTCTATTTGCCTTTTTTGATTGCGTAATCTCAGGGTTTGGCGACGATCCAACGCTAAAAAATCAATCTCTTCTCCTACGTCGAGTTTTCTTGCTTCTCCTGATTCTCCTATGCTACTGATACTCCCACTTTCTGATGACATATCGCTGGTCATTGAATCGCCATCCATATTGGAAGAGGTTTCATTCTCAAAATTGTTTGAGCATTGTACCGAAGTTGTTGCAGAATTTGTTGATTTGGCATTCAATTTCATTTTCTTCGCCTGTTCATATTTACGTGCAAACGTAAATATCCGGCCTTGCTCGTAATCAGTTTTGTCGCGGGAGAACTTATATGCTTTACAAATTTTAATTTTTTCTTCTTGCTTGGTTAGACGTTCCTGTATTTCCTTTCTTGTCTTCAGTATGAACTCACTTGGTTCTAACTTACTCAGTTGTTCGTTGATTTGCTCAATTTCTAAAATCAAGGCTTGTCGATCGATTTCCGCGTACTTCACCAGTATTCTCACCAGGTTCATAGACGCCAATAAATTGCTTTCGCCCCATTCTTTTAACATACTCGGATTCGGGCTATCAAAGCTCAGTGCTAATAGGATTCTTAGTCCCCGTGGGACACGACCCACTTCCTCATATTTTGCTAGGGATTTATGTTCCCACCATTTTGTAACTTCGTTCCGCATGCATTTCTCCAATTTCTTTAAGAGCGTTTTAGCATCACCTTCTTTGGTTGTAATATTAGCATTAGGAACTTGGCCACTCGTAGATGCTTTAGGCAGATTATTAAAAGTTCTTCCGGCGCAGCCTCTCGCTCATGAACTGCCTCCGCTGACATTCTGAGGTCAATCTGAATAGATATTATGCTTTGGCGCTCTCGATTTTCCAGCCCAAGCAATGCTTTCCACTCCTCCCCACCTGCGCCTCTCGCCGGCCAACTCACTGCCGTAGAAAACCGCTTCCGACTGGTCCTCCGACCTCGCCGTTGCCATCTCTTGGCTTCTGTAGAGATATCCAGCAGCGTTAGGGGCTGCCGCGAAAATTCCTTTCGGATCCACTGCACTCTGGTTGAGAGCGGCAGCCAGCTTCACGGGGAGTGGGTTCGTTAACGGAAGCAAACAACTTCCGTAATTGTATCCACGAAGCACTTTGACTCTCCAAACCTCCTGTCGGCGAGAAGAGAGACACGAACCACTGGGAAATATGGCAATGTTCTTTTATTCCTCAGTTATGATGCATTTCGGACAACACTTGTCCTTGATCACATACAGAGAAACGCAGTTCGCCATCTTTTTAAATATGCTTTGTTTTCCAACCACGTAATGTGTGAACATAGAAGAGCCACTAGCACATAATTTCACATAGTGGTAAGTCTGTTTTCGTTTGTTTCGTGCATCTACCAGATTTCAGCAATAAATTAAAGTTGATGTTGGCACTGAGTAAAAAGTAAAAACATGGTAATTCATAGCGATACATAGTATGATGTAAAAAAGGCATAATGATCATAAATGCATAATTATAACATTCATTGATAAAATATACCGCCTCTTAAATGTTGCAAATTGTGTTATGAAAAGGGGGTAAAACCATAAATAAGCAATTGTCATATTTACAGGTAAAATATAACTCCTTTATGCATAACAAAGCACCGGGACTCATTATAATGCAAAGGAGAACACCTATCGGCCTATTGATTATTTCATAAGCGGAAATGTGCAAAATCGCATAGAACCATGTAAACAATAGAAAGTGCAAATCGCTTCAAATGGTAGACAACCACAATTATCCATATATATATATACACATAAATATATATATACATACACACATACATACACACATATTTACATACATACACACATGTAAACATATATATATATATATACATATGCATGTGCAAACATACACATAGTAACTGTAAAAGTAGTAAACGATGTACAGTGGGATATGTAAACAAAATAGCAACAGGCAACCGAGTTACACAATGCATAAACAAAGATACATAGCAACATTATAAAAAGAAGCATCCGATAGACAGTGGGACATGTGAACGTGACCGGTCTGAAGTAGTTGAGGTAGGGAGATGTGAGGGAGTGGATTGTTTTCCACCGAGGTACAGAGAAACATGGCATCTTAGCGCTAATGTTCATGACAACTTAGTGCTTTACATAGTAAGCACAACAGTAATAGCATGCGGTACATAGAAAGTAGGTAAAAGTAAATAATAATGGAAAAAAAGGGAATAAACGAAATAGAGTGGGATATGTAAACAGAATAGCAGCAAGTACTTGATACGGGAACACTTGTTTCAAGTGGAAGGTCCATCTAAAGAAATTGTAATGGATAACAGTTTGCATTTTGAAATGATGTTGTTTCTTAGGAAGCATGCTATTAAGCATATTAGGGTGCCTTTGAATAGTCCATCTTCTAGTAACCTTGTGGAAATTGCTAATCGCATGCTTAAAGAAGGGGTGCAAACTGCTGTGGCAAACAAGATGAATGTGGGAGATTATTTAAACAGAAGGTGTGGAGTTACAATATTTCACCTCACAGAACTACAGGTGTACCCCCTATTGTTCTTTTGAGAGCTAGGAAACCTCTTTCTTCTTTCAATCCGGTGTGTCTGAGTGACAAAGTTGGTAATTCCAACAGTAACCTGGATTTGAAAGTTATTTGTGAGCGTGCGAGAAGTAAACAGAGTGAAATCAAGAGGTATTTTGATAGAACTAAGCATGTCAAAGAAATGAATGTTGTGCCTGGAGACTGGGGTTTAGTTAGAAAACCCATGAGAGTGATGAAAGGGAGTCTAAATTTTCCAAAATTGTCAGAGTTAAAAATAATCTTGAAGGTCTGAAGGTGGATGAGGCAGATGTGAGTAATGGGGTATTTTAGCTGATAGAACAGGTGAGGTGCAAGACGTGAGGGAAGATGCAGATGTTGGTGGTTTGAGTGAAACTGTTCATGTGAATGACGGAAGTGGAGATGCTAATGTGGGAAATGGATGTGTGGTGGATTGTGGGATTTCTAGGAGTGTTAGAGCTAAATCAACCCCTAGCAGGTTTAGAGAATATATCAGGTTTTAATTCTATTTGTGTGACAGTTCTGGTATTATTCGTATTAGACCTGATCCTTTCAGGTTCATATATAATGTTTAGTTTTTGTTTGTATCTTTTTGTTTGTGTTTTTTAATTGTATAAGGGTAGATGGTGTTATAAGGGGATTGTAGTTTGTGTGGGTGTAATAAAATGTATTAAGAAGTATTGTAATGAAATGTATTTAATGGAATGGTTTTGTTTCACAATGTAGTGTACTGGAACTGAGGTATACACTAAGCCTTTCTTGAGAAGGCACAGCTTGTGATCGGTCGTAGGTTTCATGCTGTAATAAACTTCTGTTAACCTGGATTTATTGGAGGCTCAGTGCCTTTATAGATACTCGTATGCAACATAGGCTCAAATCAACTCAAACATACTTTTTTCAGTTTCGTAAGTAAAACCATAAAGGTTAAATCGATAAAATAACTCTATACACATAATACACCTCTCTAGTTATTTTGGAACAACAGGCCACAGCTTTCAGGTTTTGCGAAATTCAATTTGAGGCACACTCTCTTGTGAGTTCAATCTGTTCTTTATGAGTGGTTGTCTGCCAGACTGTACTCACAGAACAGGGGGTAATGAGGAGGCATTTAAAGGAGGACCTTACCATCTCCTTCTAGTATAGACAAATATCAAAAATGGGATAAGGTCACCTTAGCACAAGAAAGAAACAAAGAGAGACCATTGCAATATTTTACTCCTCTGAACCTCAGGGTTTTATAGCGGTCCTCAGCCACAAAGATTTAGTGTATGCTTCATCATAGCACCCCTCACCCAGAATGATGGTACATCTGGGTGGGCTCAACCAAGGTGCTGGTAGCTCTTGATATTGTAGGGATGAGCAGAATAAAAAAAACTCTAGGGTATAACCATGCAAGAAAGTTTTAATGATGGTCACCCTGATAATATTTCTTTTTAAAAAGTACTATAGTAGTACTCAAATGGGACGTGCAAAAAGGTTATAATAACCTTTACACACTGGTCTAGTTTATAGCTCGAGCCCAACCAGATCTTTTTGATATTTGTCTGCAAGACAGTGAAAGCTAAACCCGAAGTTTCCAGAATGCATGGCAGTGTTAGGTAGCTTGTCTTTTGCATATAACTCATTACAGCTGTTAGTTAATTGTTGGACACCTTTAAATACATTCGGAAAACATGCAGGATTTTAAAAACAGCTTCCTTTACAACAAACAATTCACTCCCCACACTTACTCCAGAAGATAAATTCACACGATTACCAGACACAGGTTCCTCAGTAAAATCCTTGGGGCTTTGGTTGAAATACCAAGCAGTGAATTCAGGGAGCTTAGGTAAGGATGCCTTGTAGGTGGATAGGGTTGTCACCAGTAAGTGTTCATTTCTTTGTTGGATCAGTCTGTTTGAGTTTCAGCTTACAGCTATTTGAATTCATCCCCGATGAAGTTTCACTAGAACTTAGAAGGGATTCGACCACTGTAGTCAGACGTTGTATTAAATAGGCTAATGGTTTCTGGAAAGGGTTCCCTTTCCTTTCTGGGACCTGTAGAGAAGAAACATAGTCTTCCTTTTCTCTGCATGGCCCATACATCCAAAGGTGGAATTGTATTAAACGAAAACAAACTAAAATTAAAAGGTGAAAAGCAATAGACTGGCCTAGCCCAGCCTCTTCTGGCATCTGATGATCTGAGGATGGCCCTGGTCTGTGTCCAAGTTTTACCCAGGCTGAATCAGTGTGTCACACACTGTGCACACAGCTTTTCAGGTTTTTTTAAATCCAAAGACCACACTTCAAGGTAGAAACCTGCAGTTTCTTCTGGGACTGTAAGTTATTGGCTCTGGGTATGTGGCACCAAAAGCATTCATTGATGGCTCACACAAGATGCTGTGTGGCCCAACTAAGTTTTGAAAGTCCACAGACTCCATCTCAAACTGGAAACAAAGATGGAAACGGAGACCTAGGCAACACAGAAAACAGAAATTCCTTCTGGTACTGGAAGTCATTGACTCCAGGAAAATGGCACTAATGGTATTTCTTTGTTGCTAAAATCAAATGTGGGCAGAGAATGTAAACAAGGGCGAGAAGAGGAGGCTTACACTACCCATCTGACAACAATTAAGACAACATTCTGCACAGCACAAAAAAGCTTTTACGGTCTAGAGGCCCTTGCCTGTATTTGTCTGGCTTCCCAGATTCATGACAAACAAAATAAGCAGTAAGTTCTAGGACTGAAAGTCCTTGGTTCAAGGTAGATTGCCTCCACAATGTTCCTCGATTGCTAAGATCACACTGGTAGACACGTGCAAACAATGGCAAGAAAATGAGCCAACAGTACCTCGCTGGGCACAATTAAAACAACATGGTTTGAAGCCCAGCAAAGTTTTAAAGTCAAGCGACCCAATGCAAACCTGGAAACAAAGGCAGGATCTGAGAAAGAGGCAGCACAGAAGAAACAGCTCCTTCTGGGGCTGGAAGTCCTGAGCTCCTGGTACATGGTAACCACAGTGTCCCTTGATGGCTAAGATCAAATGGAAGTGGGGGAGTGTCAACAGGGGCAGTGAGATACGCTCAAACCCAACCCCATCCATGTTGTGCTGTCCAGCAACATTTTAAAGTCCACAGGTGCCACTTTCAGCTGGTGACAGTTGCAGAAGATGATGAGGAGGCACTGAAGAAACTGTTCCTTCTGGGAATCGAAATACTTTTCACCATATTTATACTAGGGCTAAGCGAAGAATTCCACTCCGCCGGCGGAGTTTTGCCCACTTCGCCCTCCGTGCGGAGTTCCTAAAAACTCTGCGAAGTGACGCGGAGAGGAGTTTTTTTCTCGAGCGGCTTGCCAACTATAAGTAGGCGCTTGCTTCCGAGAAAAAATTAACACACTAGACCTCCTCCTGGTGAGATTTCTCACCGCGGGCGATCTCGGCAGGTCGTGACTGTCGCATTGAGAAATCTGCCATTCGCGTTGAGGAAGCTGCCGCTCGAATAGAATGTCTACTCGAGAGCAGAATGCAGCAGCGCGCTCTAGTGTGATAGATAGTGTCGTTCATGCTGATTTTACAGTGCGGGAGAAACTCCTAGCACTAAAAATCAATGCGAGTAGCACAATTTAACTAACTCTGCCGCTGGCGGAACTCAGCGGATCACGGTGGAGTTTTTCTGACACTTCGCTGAGTTCCACGGAGTAAAACTCTGCGAACTTCACCCAGAGTTAATTTATTCAACCTGGGAGAGGATGTGGCCTAACGGCTAGAGCGGTCGACCTGAAAGGTGGGGAACTGGGTTCGAGTCTCGGCAGGAAGGCTCTACATTCTGTGGTTCTGAGCAAGTCTCTTAATCTCCCTGTGCCGAACAAAAAATGAATATGTCTGTCATTAACGCAACTGGTGGTCATGTAAAGCGCTCTGATACCTTCGGGTCTAGTTCGCACTATATAAAACTCCCCAAAAAAATACCAACAGCATTTCTTGATTACTGAGATCAAACCGAAGTGGCGGGTGGGGAGAGCACAAACAAGCCCACCACCACCCATCTCGTCTCAATTAACACAACAGTCTGCATTGCTCCGTAAAGTTTTTAAAAAATCTAGATGTCCTACTTGCAGAAGAAACCAGAATGAGAGCCTAAACAAGAAAAGCAAAGAATAAATAAATAGTTCTTTCTGGGATTAAAAATCCTTGGATCAATGTATGTGGCATCAACAGTATTGAACAAATTGTAGGCCCAGAGTACTGTTTGTTTTTCTTCTTGTTTTCCTTTTGGCTTCTCGCCTTCTCTTCTTCCACACATGTTCTTTCATTTAATGTTGGTTGCAGATTTCTCCTGTAAATCTCGCTGTATCAGCTGTGCGAACTGTAAGATGCTCAATTTCTTATTGTGCTATTGCTGTAAAATTGCCATTGCATTGTTACAAGGTTAAAATGCAACTAAAATATAAAAAGATCAAATGTGGATGGGAGGCTGCACATCCCCAACTGGGAGCCAAATGGTGATTATATGATGTATGGTATGATGCCAGAAGATCCTGGGTGCATAAAAACACATAATTTACAATGATGGAAAATACATCCTGGCTCTTAAGCAGTAATTGGCAATTAACAATTGTTTGTTGGTTAAGGCAGCGTAGGTCAAAATGCCCATTCTCTAACAGGCAATAACTGTTAGGGAAATCCACTCTGGTGCATCAGCTGATTGAATCTTCGTGCATCTTGTGGAAAACACTGTCCATTCACGACACACAAGGAAACGGGTCTGAATTTACGTTTGACGATCCGAGCCATCCCCTATCACTCGCTATACCACACCACATTCCTATGCACACCGAGAGCAACCACTGTTGAACCATATAGTCCTGGTAATCATTTACTTCCGCCGACCTCCCCCTCACTACAACCTGTAGTAGTCCCAATGCCTAAACCAATACCTCACACATCAACCTGTCATTGACTCCGCCTTTTTCACTACACCCAAACCCCCTGCCAACCAATCGGAAGCTCTCTGACTCCTCCAATTCTATATCACTACTCACACATCCCCCTGGCCAATAGCACTAAGCCTACCCAGGATTCAACACCACACCGCCTACACTCCCAACACTCCAAGACCTCAACATTGAGGCCACTTCCCCCACACTTCTACCCACTGGCCAATCATACCTGACTATCACAGGTACCAACAACCCATCTCCCCCTCTCCCCATACGTCAAGACCCTACCTCATCCTCGCACACACTACTAGCATCTAGGCTGGATGAGATTGCACAAACATTACATCAAATAATGGCACACTTACATAGCCTTCTACATTTCACCAATAAATCGACTACCAATCATGGGATAAATGAGAAGTTTAGTTCAACTACGCATGGCCATGAACAACTCAACTTTTTCCCTACCATGGCTCCAACTCACCCCTCAACTAATACATCTTCTTCCCTACCGAAGTGCCCACTGCTGAGATGGAGAATGCTTCCCTGCCCCAACGCACCCTGAGATCCACTGACTCAAAGTCATTATCGGAGGAAGATATCCAATCACTCCTACTATCATACAACTCTCTTCACCAAGAGAGCATCGACAATCAGAGTCATATCCAATCCATCTCTGCAAACCCACAGAGAGAATCTAAACCCAACCACAGAACGATAACTAAACACAGCCTCAGGAGAGTTACACTTACCCAGACTTCCACGGACATCCCCAAATCCTTTCTGAAATGTATTCTTTTCAATTGTAGATTGGCTGTTAGATACGAAGCGGACCTCGCTGATCTCATCCTAGCACACAATCTTGACCTGCTGATCCTGACAGAAACTTGGCTAAATGAGTCCTCTGCACCCATCCTCGACATTCTAGTCCCTACTAGTTACGATATCACCAGACTAGATAGACCCATCATAGGCAGAGGCATCACTTGTATTCACTGTAACAGCCTTTCAGTTAAACAGTTACAGTCCCTTGCTCTTTAATCAAGAAACCTATCTCAATGGAGTGGGCTCACCTCTAGAGCAACTCAAGACGTTCTCCTCCGACGCTTAGGGAGCTCATGGAATGAGACCCCCCCTTGTTTCCCATTAGACTGCTACACATTGGGATACACACCACTAGACTACCACTTTGCCTCCCCCCTTGGTTCTTCTCTCCTTTTTCCAACGCCTACACTAAAACCTACCAGACCACTCAAGCGAGTTTAGGGCGGGAGTGGGGAAGGGGTTGAGCTGCTTCCTCCTGTTAGTAACGAATGTACCTTTCTATGTTCTTGCATATGCATTCAATGAATACCTGCATCTACAGATAGAGAATGTTTCCTGCTATATATGTTTAGAATGATGATATGTACACTGAATATGATGTGGCTCACAGTCTATTTGTAATAGGCTACCAAAATGATTTAGCAGAAATGTATATGTAACAGACCATTGAAAACAAATAAACCATGTGTTAAAAAAATATAAGTACTCAAACTAAAAATTTGGAAAAGAAATGTGAGCAATATCAACCTCAACAAACTGACACCACTCAGCAATAACATCCCAGTACCCCTTGAAAACATGCCAGTTGTACAAGATCTCACATACCACTATACTAGCTCCATGAAGAATATTCTTGACTAGAGTGCACCCTTATAACTAAAAAGACTATCCACCATGGATTCACAACCTTGGTACAATGACAACCTCAACACCAGAAGATGTAACCTAAGACTAGCCAATCGAAAATGGAGTTTCTCTCCATCTCTTGAACTCCTCAAACATCTAAGATTACTTAGGAATACCTATCACAAAAACATCAGAAATACCAAAGCACTCTTCTTCAGAAACGAACTGGACCAAGCCAAGAATCGTCCAAAACAATTACTTGATCTGGTCAAGCATCAATCCAATGAACTACCAAATCTCTCCCAAAAGGGATCCAGTCTACTACCTAATTGTGAAGAATTTGTCGCCTTCTTCCTTGAAAAAACAGACAATATGGAAACTGACCTTCAGTTAACACAACAGCAATATCCTCACTCACTAGACACTAGAGTCTCCCCCACATTATTTTATTTATTTAATTTTATTTTAGAGTTTTGTATAGCACGAACATGACCCGAAGGTATCAGAGCGCTTTACACTGTGAGCACAGCAAACAGTAACATGAGGGCCCTGGATATTAGATACAAAGAAAAATAAATATTTATATATACATTTATACACACACACATACATATATATATATAGATATATATATATATATGAATAAACACAATCCCATCTTCCAAATTGGTGAAGAAACACAGGTGCAGACCACAACGTGCTGCTGGTTGCAATTTTAGTGCAAATTTATTCCGTGCAAATTGGCATGACGCGTTTCGGCCGTGTTACCACGACCTTGATCACATGACACGCTAGGATTGATTTTTTCTTTAAATAGTCACACAAAGTACCCTCCTCCCTGCTCAGCCAATGACATCACACAATGAAACTAAACAACATACTACTAGAATCAGGAAAAGACATATTCATTTACAAATGAAATTATGTAAACATTATGCACATATTATAAATATTTACCACAGTGGTTTATAATTTATACTAAAAATTCCTGATCTTAAAAAACATCGTGTGTTGTTATGACTGACAGCACTGGAGGCTAACTACAAATAAACACCACAAAATTAAGTGAAAGTGCTAAAAATTAAAATAAAATAATAATAATAATAAACAGAGAAACGGGGTTTACCCCACTTATTTCTCGGCCGCTATTAGAGTCATAGTTAGGCCCAGAGGTACAACTATAAATATGTGAAAAATAAAAAAGAGAGAGAATCTGTAGCGGATTCAACTAAATAGACAACAGTATTGTACATATCATGTTGGAAAGCAGACACCCTCTAGTGGGGAAGATCAAAAGCCACACATTGAAAATAATGATGCTAAATAAGATTAAATTAAAATTAAAATTAAATGCCAACAGTACACAATAATGATATGTTCTTAAATCTACTGAAACTAGCTAAGTGATCGGAAAGTTCCTAAGGGCCTATACCACTTCTGTTCGCTAGTTAATACAATTAGTTCAGAAATATATCTGTCATCACTCTATTAAGAATACTGATGTTGCTAATTGATATTAAAGTGCAAGTGCAAAATATCATAACATACATGACATAAATAGGTATAAATCATAAAAACCAATGTATAGAACAAATAACGTACCATAAAGAGTGGTAAAGCAGTCCAAGTTCAACATTACACTTGAAGGGTAATTATATAAAGTGCAAGTGCACTAGAACCGATAAGTCTTAGCAGCATGTGGACTCAAAATATGTACTATTGGATAATATATGTGCAAATTTAGCATTGTGTGGAAAGGCAGTTTATAAGCAGCACAAGGAGAACAGTCCAAAAAACTAAAACTATCAATAGAAGTATGTGCAAAGTAGCACAAATTTGCAAAATAGCAGGGAAATAGCAGCATAAGGGGAACATTTCTTACATATCATTTGACCAACTGTCTCATAACTGTTGAAGCAGATGATGACATAAATAGAGGTCACAAACGATGGAATAAAGTAAAAAACGATGGAATAAAGTAAAATATCCGTGCTGCATCATAAAACCGTCTAAAAATCCAGAAACAAAGCCCTGATAAAAACCAAAAAAAAACCTAAAAGGTTAAAATCAGGTTAAAACCAGAGCACGAACTGGCTAAAAGATCGGTTAAAATAATGCTCACACTTAGAGTATATATATCCACGAAGCTCTTTGACTCTCCAAACCTCCTGTCGGTGAGAAGAGAGACACGAACCACTGGGAAATATGGCAATGTTCTTTTATTCCTCAGTTATGACGCGTTTCGGACAACACTTGTCCTTGATTACATACAGAGAAACGCAGTTCGCCATCTTTTTTAAATATGCTTTGTTTTCCAACCACGTGATGTGTGAACATAGAAGAGCCACTAGCACATAATTTCACATAGTGGTAAGTCTGTTTTTGTTTGTTTCGTGCATCTACCAGATTTCAGCAATAAATTAAAGTTGATGTTGGCACTAAGTAAAAAGTAAAAACATGGTAATTCATAGCGATACATAGTATGATGAAAAAAAGGCATAATGATCATAAATGCATAATTATAACATTCATTGATAAAACATACCGCCTCTTAAATAAATGTTGCAAATTGTGTTATGAAATGGGGGTAAAACCATAAATAAGCAATTGTCATATTTACAGGTAAAATATCACTCCTTTATGCATAACAAAGCACCGGGACTCATTATAATGCAAAGGAGACCATCTATCAGCCTATTGATTATTTCATAATCGGAAATGTGCAAAATCGCATAGAACCATGTAAACAATAGAAAGTGCAAATCGCTGCAAATGGTAGACAGCCACAATTATCCATATTCCTGCATAAATGCATTTTACATTTGAACCCCTGACTCTTATAATAGTATAATCCCAAAATTGATTAAGAGGGATAAACCTACTACGCAGGTACTAAAGACTGTGCAAACTATGCAGACTAGTGAAAAGTGCTATGTGCTTAGTGAAGTGCTACCTCCGGTCAGACTGACCTAATAAAGTGCAAGTGCTTAAAAATAGAACAAAATTCAGAAATTCAAAAAGTACCCTCGTGGAAATCTTAAAAATGTCATACTGCAAGCCATGATGGAATACTGGCGCAGCATAAAATGTCTGTCAATAATAAAATAATCAATGCTGCCATCACATCTAATGTAGAACATCATGGAGGGATATTAGCCAAGAAAATTACTTTCATATTTCTTATAGTTGTTACCCCTATCATCACATTCAGCCATTACAGGAAATAATGCAGATCTTCCGTGTTGTTTAGCCCATTAGGAGATTTGCTGTCTAGCTCAAGTATCATTTTAGACTCCAGTTGTCTCAACAGCCTTTCCCTATCTCCTCCTCTCTGGAGTTTGGGAATAGCAGCCACCACAAAGTATTTCAAGCATTTAAGGTCATTGTTATGTTCATGCCTGAAATGACGAGCGACGGGATATGCGGTATCGTTGTTAACAATAGCACGCAAATGTTGCCGTATTCTGACATGCCCCTGCAGCATGGTACTTCCCACGTATCTCAAGCCACAGGTGCATGTCATAACATAAACCGCAAACTCCGTTCTGCAGTTGAAGCTGCCCTTGATGGTAATCATGTCAGGGCTAAAGGGTGTGGAGTACTGTGTGGTATTTTCTCCAAACTTGCGTGCTCTGCCAGATGAGCATCTAAAAAATCCTTGTCTAGGTAGTAACCACATTTTCTTAGTTGCTAACTCTGGGCTATTTTTAACAATCTGTGTTCTCATGGAAAGAACTTTCCTGTAAGTGATGGTAGGTTGTGCGGGGAGTCTCGGAGCTAATACTCCATCCGTAAGCACTATTGGCCAATTGCGCTTTATGATTGACCTGATCTTTCTTTCCTGTTTATTGTACGTAGTTATTAGTCTGGGAGCATTATCTACTGGGTTGGATGCTTCTGCTGCCTTGTTGGTGGAAAGAAGGGATTCTCTAGGTCTCTCATTTGCATTCCTAACTGCCTCCTTTAAAATGGTCTCACTATATCCTCTCTTTTTGAATCTTCTGAGGGCCTCTTGGGTGCAGTTCTTAAAGTCCTCCTCAGTGCTGCAGATTCTTTTGAGCCGCAGGAGTTCCCCAAATGGAATGTTTTTGATAAGATGTTTTGGGTGTGCACTGCTGGCGTAAAGCGTAGAATTTCCAGCAGTGACCTTTCTATGTAATGTGGTGGCTATTTTGCCATCCTTAATGTACACCCTTACATCCAGGAACTCAATGCTCTCTTTGCTAATCTGAGAAGTAAATTTAAGATTAGTGGTATTCATATTGATGTTTTGAATAAAATCAGTAGCACTCTTTTCATCCCCTTTCCACACAATAAAAACATCATCAATGTACCTTAACCAGTATTGTACATGGTTAGCAAACTCAGCAGAGTGTGTGCGCTTAAGGACCTGTTCCTCCCACCAGCCAACATGCAAACATGCATAGCTGGGGGAGAAACAGACCCCCATCGCCACACCCCTCTTTTGTGTGTAGATGTCATTACCAAATATGAAATAGTTGTTATACAGACACCATGAGACTAAACTTAACAGCATCTTATTATGGTTATAACAGTCCAAAGGCCTAGTGTCTAAAAAGTATTTGACTGCATTTAAGCCTGTGGTGTGTTCGATGCTTGTATAAAGCGATTCGATGTCCAGAGTAATGAACATAAAATTGTCTGCCCACTGGACATCATGCACTTTTTTAAGGAAATCACCTGTATCCTTTACATAGGTAGGAAGCCATTTCACAAAGTCCTGCAGAAAGAAGTCCACATATTGTGTTGCTTGTTCCCCCACACTGTTAATGGCTGAAATAATCGGTCTGCCAGGTATCGGTGAGGTCTTTTTGTGGACTTTGGGAATAAAATATAGTCTCAGTAGTACTGGATATTCCACATTTAAGAATTGATCCTCTTCCATGGAGATAACACCCTCTCTTTTCCATTGTAGAAGATTCTTTTTCAGGGTTTCATTGGCTAAATAATATTGTTTGTGATTAGTTCTTTCATAGCAGGACTGATCATCAAGGTGTCTGCGGGCTTCCAATAAATAGTCTGTCTTTGGCCAAATCACTATATTGCCGCCCTTGTCGGATTTTGTAACAACTATCTCATGATTGTCACTCAGTTTTTCATCAATCTGGTGTACTGTAATTCTTGGTAATTTTTAGAGCGTTTTTGTGTTTGACTTGATGATGTAACTTTTTTATATCTTTCGTAACACACTCATGGAAGATATCTATTGCATCCTTTGGCATAGCTGGAATGAAATTAGATCTGGGCTTGAAAGGGCTCATGCTGGCTCCTCGTTGTCTAATGTTGGCATCTAACAGTCGTTCTTGTGTTGACTGCCCATTGGTAGACTCCTGATCTGTCATATTGATGTTATTACTGAGATCGTGCATGGTAAGTAATGTTGGAATGTTGGATACTAGGAGCTCAGTACTGGTATGATCCATTTTGGTATTCACCTGTTGTTCTTCTTTAAGTCCTTCTTTGATTGCAAAGACTTTTTTAAGCTTTAACTTACGGATGAAACAGAAAACGTCAACTCTTGTGGCGCATAATTAAAATCACTAACCGGGCAGAATGATAAGCCCAATGACAGTAGTTGTTTTTCCGCCTCTGTCAACACCATAGCGGACAGATTGATGATGGTGTTATCCTCTGCATTCATTTCCTGCGCCATTGTGTCTTTATGTTTCCTCCTTTTGCTCCTTTCCCTTCTCCTTGTGTTTTTTCTGGTTCTATTTGCCTTTTTTGATTGCGTGGTCTCAGGGTTTGGCGACGATCCAACGCTAAAAAATCAATCTCTTCTCCTACGTCGAGTTTTCTTGCTTCTCCTGATTCTCCTATGCTACTGATACTCCCACTTTCTGATGACATATCGCTGGTCATTGAATCTCCATCCATATTGAAAGAGGTTTCATTCTCAAAATTGTTTGAACATTGTGCCGAAGTTGTTGCAGAATTTGTTGATTTGGTATTCAATTTCATTTTCTTCGCATGTTCATATTTACGTGCAAACGTAAATATCCGGCCTTGCTCGTAATCAGTTTTGTCGCTGGAGAACTTATATGCTTTACGGATTTTAATTTTTTCTTCTTGCTTTGTTAGACATTCCTGTATTTCCTTTCTTGTCTTCAGTATGAACTCACTTGGTTCTAACTTACTCAGTTGTTCGTTGATTTGCTCAATTTCTAAAATCAAGGCTTGTCGATCGATTTCCGCGTACTTCACCAGTATTCTCACCAGGTTCATAGACGCCAATAAATTGCTTTCGCCCCATTCTTTTAACATACTCGGATTCGGGCTATCAAAGCTCAGTGCTAATAGGATTCTTAGTCCCCGTCGGACATGACCCACTTCCTCATATTTTGTTAGGGATTTATGTTCCCACCATTTTGTAACTTCGTTCCGCATGCATTTCTCCAATTTCTTTAAGAGCGTTTTAGCATCACCTTCTTTGGTTGTAATATTAGCATTAGGAACTTGGCCACTCGTAGATGCTTTAGGCAGATTATTAAAAAGTTCTTCCGCCGCAGCCTCTCGCTCGCGAACTGCCTCCGCTGACATTCTGAGGTCAATCTGAATAGATATTATGCTTTGGCGCTCTCGATCTTCCAGCCCAAGCAATGCTTTCCACTCCTCCCCACCTGCGGCTCTCGCCGGTCAACTCACTGCCGTAGAAAACCGCTTCCGACTGGTCCTCCGACCTCGCCGTTGCCATCTCCTGGCTTCTGTAGAGATATCCAGCAGCGTTAGGGGGCTGCCGCGAAAATTCCTTTCGGATCCACTGCACTCTGGTTGAGAGCGGCAGCCAGCTTCATGGGGAGTGGGTTCGTTAACGGAAGCAACCAACTTCCGTAATTGTATCCACGGAGCACTTTGACTCTCCAAACCTCCTGTCGGCGAGAAGAGAGACACGAACCACTGGGAAATATGGCAATGTTCTTTTATTCCTCAGTTATGACGCGTTTCGGACAACACTTGTCCTTGATCACATACAGAGAAACGCAGTTCGCCATCTTTTTTAAATATGCTTTGTTTTCCAACCACGTGATGTGTGAACATAGAAGAGCCACTAGCACATAATTTCACATAGTGGTAAGTCTGTTTTCGTTTGTTTCGTGCATCTACCAGATATCAGCAATACATTAAAGTTGATGTTGGCACTGAGTAAAAAGTAAAAACATGGTAATTCATAGCGATACATAGTATGATATAAAAAGGCATAATGATCATAAATGCATAATTATAACATTCATTGATAAAATATACCGCCTCTTAAATGTTGCAAATTGTGTTATGAAAAGGGGGTAAAACCATAAATAAGCAATTGTCATATTTACAGGTAAAATATCACTCCTTTATGCATAACAAAGCACCGGGACTCATTATAATGCAAAGGAGACCACCTATCAGCCTATTGATTAGTTCATAAGCGGAAATGTGCAAAATCGCATAGAACCATGTAAACAATAGAAAGTGCAAATCGCTTCAAATGGTAGACAGCCACAATTATCCATATTCCTGCATAAATGCATTTTACATTTGAACCCCTGACTCTTATAATAGTATAATCCCAAAATTGATTAAGAGGGATAAACCTACTACGCAGGTACTAAAGACTGTGCAAACTATGCAGACTAGTGAAAAGTGCTATGTGCTTAGTGAAGTGCTACCTCCGGTCAGACTGACCTAATAAAGTGCAAGTGCTTAAAAATAGAACAAAATTCAGAAATTCAAAAAGTACACTCGTGTAAATCTTAAAAATGTCATACTGCAAGCCATGATGGAATACTGGCGCAGCATAAAATGTCTGTCAATAATAAAATAATCAATGCTGCCATCACATCTAATGTAGAACATCATGGAGGGATATTAGCCAAGAAAATTACTTTCATATTTCTTATAGTTGTTACCCCTATCATCACATTCAGCCATTACAGGAAATAATGCAGATCTTCCGTGTTGTTTAGCCCATTAGGAGATTTGCTGTCTAGCTCAAGTATCATTTTAGACTCCAGTTGTCTCAACAGCCTTTCCCTATCTCCTCCTCTCTGGAGTTTGGGAATAGCAGCCACCACAAAGTATTTCAAGCATTTAAGGTCATTGTTATGTTCATGCCTGAAATGACGAGCGATGGGATATGCGGTATCGTTGTTAACAATAGCACGCAAATGTTGCCGTATTCTGACATGCACCTGCAGCATGGTACTTCCCACGTATCTCAAGCCACAGGTGCATGTCATAACATAAACCGCAAGCTCCGTTCTGCAGTTGAAGCTGCCCTTGATGGTAATCATGTCAGGGCTAAAGGGTGTGGAGTACTGTGTGGTATGTTCTCCAAACTTGCATGCTCTGCAAAATGAGCATCTAAAAAATCCTTGTCTAGGTAGTAACCACATTTTCTTAGTTGCTAACTCTGGGCTATTTTTAAAAATCTGTGTTATCATGGAAAGAACTTTCCTGTAAGTGATGGTAGGTTGTGCGGGGAGTCTCGGAGCTAATACTCCATCCGTAAGCACTATTGGCCAATTGCGCTTTATGATTGACCTGATCTTTCTTTCCTGTTTATTGTACGAAGTTATTAGTCTGGGAGCATTATCTACTGGGTTGGATGCTTCTGCTGCCTTGTTGGTGGAAAGAAGGGATTCTCTAGGTCTCTCATTTGCATTCCTAACTGCCTCCTTTAAAATGGTCTCACTATATCCTCTCTTTTTGAATCTTCTGAGGGCCTCTTGGGTGCAGTTCTTAAAGTCCTCCTCAGTGCTGCAGATTCTTTTGAGCCGCAGGAGTTCCCCAAATGGAATGTTTTTGATAAGATGTTTTGGGTGTGCACTGCTGGCGTAAAGCGTAGAATTTCCAGCAGTGACCTTTCTATGTAATGTGGTGGCTATTTTGCCATCCTTAATGTACACCCTTACATCCAGGAACTCAATGCTCTCTTTGCTAATCTGAGAAGTAAATTTAAGATTAGCGGTATTCATATTGATGTTTTGAATAAAATCAGTAGCACTCTTTTCATCCCCTTTCCACACAATAAAAACATCATCAATGTACCTTAACCAGTATTGTACATGGTTAGCAAACTCAGCAGAGTGTGTGCGCTTTAGGACCTGTTCCTCCCACCAGCCAACATGCAAACATGCATAGCTGGGGGAGAAACAGACCCCCATCGCCACTCCCCTCTTTTGTGTGTAGATGTCATTACCAAATATGAAATAGTTGTTATACAGACACCATGAGACTAAACTTAACAGCATCTTATTATGGATATAACAGTCCAAAGGCCTACTGGCACATGCATCAAGCTAGGATTTTGCGAGTCCTTAATAGCGAATATTAAGGATTCGCAAGAATCGCTATAATAATAGTGATTCCTTCACATTCCTTATTTGCGACTCGCGAATTGCGACTCGCAAATAAGGAATGGCTTCCCATCCATTCCTATGGGCCTACAGGCCCATAGGAATGAATGGGAAATTGCGAGCGCTATTTGCGAGTACCAATAGGTACTCGCAAATTGCGCATGCAATATCAAAGGTGCAGGGTTGTCAAAAGGACACCCTGTTGCAACCCTGAAATTGATCCATGCACATATGTTGCGCACACACATGTCCCAAGGACATGTGTGTGTGTAACCTTCAACTTTGAAAAATGCACTTTAGTGCATTTCTCAAAGTTTTTGGAATTTACCATGAAGGTCAACTTCATGGTAAATTGCGCCCCCTAGTAGCGAAATCGCTAATTTTTTTACTTTGTTGCATTGCATTTAAGGAATCTCAATTTGCGATTCCTTAAATGCAATCGCAATTTAAGTAATCACAATTTTGCGATTCCTTAAATTGCGATTTTTGCATTTGGGATGATGCATCCCAAATGCAAATATACAGGTCGCAAAGGGGCAGATTCTGCGAATCTGCCCGTTTGCGACCCGATTTTCGGACGATGCATGGGGCCCTTAGTGTCTAAAAAGTATTTGACTGCATTTAAGCCTGTGGTGTGTTCGATGCCTGTATAAAGCGATTCGATGTCCAGAGTAATGAACATAAAATTGTCTGCCCACTGGACATCCTGCACTTTTTTAAGGAAATCACCTGTATCCTTTACATAGGTAGGAAGTCGTTTCACAAAGTCCTGCAGAAAGAAGTCCACATATTGTGTTGCTTGTTCCCCCACACTGTTAATGGCTGAAATAATCGGTCTGCCAGGTATCGGTGAGGTCTTTTTGTGGACTTTGGGAATAAAATATAGTCTCGGTAGTACTGGATATTCCACATTTAAGAATTGATACTCTTCCATGGAGATAACACCCTCTCTTTTCCATTGTAGAAGATTCTTTTTCAGGGTTTCTTTGGCTAAATAATATTGTTTGTGATTAGTTCTTTCATAGCAGGACTGATCATCAAGGTGTCTGCGGGCTTCCAATAAATAGTCTGTCTGCGGCCAAATCACAATATTGCCGCCCTTGTCGGATTTTGTAACAACTATCTCATGATTGTCACTCAATTTTTTCATCAATCTGGTGTACTGTAATTCTTGGTAATTTTTAGAGCGTTTTTTGTGTTTGACTTGATGATGTAACTTTTTTATATCTTCCATAACACACTCATGGAAGATATCTATTGCATCCTTTGGCATAGCTGGAATGAAATTAGATCTGGCCTTGAAAGGGCTCATGCTGGCTCCTCGTTGTCTAATGTTGGCATCTAACAGTCGTTCTTGTGTTGACTGCCCATTGGTAGACTCCTGATCTGTCATATTGATGTTATTACTGAGATCGTGCATGGTAAGTAATGTTGGAATGTCGGATACTAGGAGCTCAGTACTGGTATGATCCATTTTGGTATTCACCTGTTGTTCTTCTTTAAGTCCTTCTTTGATCGGAAAGACTTTTTTGAGCTTTAACTTACGGATGAAACATAAAACGTCAACTCTTGTGGCGCATATTTAAATTAACTAACCGGGCAGAATGATAAGCCCAATGACAGTAGTTATTTTTCCGCCTCTGTCAACACCATAGCGGACAGATTGATGATGGTGTTATCCTCTGCATTCATTTCCTGCGCCATTGTGTCTTTTTTGGTTTTATGTTTCCTTCTTTTGCGCCTTTCCCTTCTCCTTGTGTTTTTTCTGGTTCTATTTGCCTTTTTTGATTGCGTGGTCTCAGGGTTTGGCGACGATCCAACGCTAAAAAATCAATCTCTTCTCCTACGTCGAGTTTTCTTGCTTCTCCTGATTCTCCTATACTTCTGATACTCCCACTTTCTGATGACATATCGCTGGTCATTGAATCGCCATCCATATTGGAAGAGGTTTCATTCTCAAAATTGTTTGAGCATTGTGCCGAAGTTGTTGCAGAATTTGTTGATTTGGCATTCAATTTCATTTTCTTCGCATGTTCATATTTACGTGCAAACGTAAATATCCGGCCTTGCTCGTAATCAGTTTTGTTGCGGGAGAACTTATATGCTTTACGGATTTTAATTTTTTCTTCTTGCTTGGTTAGACGTTCCTGTATTTCCTTTCTTGTCTTCAGTATGAACTCACTTGGTTCTAACTTACTCAGTTGTTCGTTGATTTGCTCAATTTCTAAAATCAAGGCTTGTCGATTGATTTCCGCGTACTTCACCAGTATTCTCACCACGTTCATAGACGCCAATAAATTGCTTTCGCCCCATTCTTTTAACATACTCGGATTCGGGCTATCAAAGCTCAGTGCTAATAGGATTGTTAGTCCCCGTGGGACACGACCCACTTCCTCATATTTTGTTAGGGATTTATGTTCCCACCATTTTGTAACTTCGTTCCGCATGCATTTCTCCAATTTCTTTAAGAGCGTTTTAGCATCACCTTCTTTGGTTGTAATATTAGCATTAGGAACTTGGCCACTCGTAGATGCTTTAGGCAGATTATTAAAAAGTTCTTCCGCCGCAGCCTCTCGCTCACGAACTGCCTCCGCTGACATTCTGAGGTCAATCTGAATAGATATTATGCTTTGGCGCTCTCGATCTTCCAGCCCAAGCAATGCTTTCCACTCCTCCCCACCTGCGGCTCTCGCCGGTCAACTCACTGCCGTAGAAAACCGCTTCCGACTGGTCCTCCGACCTCGCCGTTGCCATCTCCTGGCTTCTGTAGAGATATCCAGCAGCGTTAGGGGGCTGCCGCGAAAATTCCTTTCGGATCCACTGCACTCTGGTTGAGAGCGC
Source organism: Calotriton arnoldi (assembly GCA_963921515.1). Classification (NCBI taxonomy): domain Eukaryota; kingdom Metazoa; phylum Chordata; class Amphibia; order Caudata; family Salamandridae; genus Calotriton; species Calotriton arnoldi. The sequence continues at coordinate 2,272,482 of CAWUFW010002062.1, forward strand.
CAGCCAGCTTCACGGGGAGTGGGTTCGTTAACGGAAGCAACCAACTTCCGTAATTGTATCCACAAAGCACTTTGACTCTCCAAACCTCCTGTTGGCGAGAAGAGAGACACGAACCACTGGGAAATATGGCAATGTTCTTTTATTCCTCAGTTATGACGCGTTTCGGACAACACTTGTCCTTGATCACATACAGAGAAACGCAGTTCGCCATCTTTTTAAATATGCTTTGTTTTCCAACCACGTGATGTGTGAACATAGAAGAGCCACTAGCACATAATTTCACATAGTGGTAAGTCTGTTTTCGTTTGTTTCGTGCATCTACCAGATTTCAGCAATAAATTAAAGTTGATGTTGGCACTGAGTAAAAAGTAAAAACATGGTAATTCATAGCGATACATAGTATGATGTAAAAAGGCATAATGATCATAAATGCATAATTATAACATTCATTGATAAAATATACCGCCTCTTAAATGTTGCAAATTGTGTTATGAAAAGGGGGTAAAACCATAAATAAGCAATTGTCATATTTACAGGTAAAATATCACTCTTTTATGCATAACAAAGCAACGGGACTCATTATAATGCAAATGAGACCACCTATCAGCCTATTGATTATTTCATAAGCGGAAATGTGCAAAATCGCATAGAACCATGTAAACAATAGAAAGTGCAAATCGCTTCAAATGGTAGACAACCACAATTATCCATATATATATATACACATACATATAAATATATATATACATACACACATACATACACACATATTTACATACATACACACATATAAACATATATATATATATATATATATATATACATATGCATGTGCAAACATACACATAGTAACTGTAAAAGTAGTAAACGATGTACAGTGGGATATGTAAACAAAATAGCAACAGGCAACCGAGTTACACAATGCATAAACAAAGATACATAGCAACATTATAAAAAGAAGCATCCGATAGACAGTGGGACATGTGAACGTGACCGGTCTGAAGTAGTTGAGGTAGGGAGATGTGAGGGAGTGGATTGTTTTCCACCGAGGTACAGAGAAACATGGCATCTTAGCGCTAATGTTCATGACAACTTAGTGCTTTACATAGTAAGCACAACAGTAATAGCATGTGGTACATAGAGAGTAGGTAAAAGTAAATAATAATGGAAAAAAAGGGAATAAACGAAATAGAGTGGGATATGTAAACAAAATAGCAGCAAGTACTTGATATGGGAACACTTGTTTCAAGTGGAAGGTCCATCTAAAGAAATTGTAATGGATAACAGTTTGCATTTTCTTTCAGATGAAATGATGTTGTTTCTTAGGAAGCATGCTATTAAGCATATTAGGGTGCCTTTGAATAGTCCATCTTCTAGTAACCTTGTGGAAAGTGCTAATCGCATGCTTAAAGAAGGGGTGCAAACTGCTGTGGCAAACAAGATGAATGTGGGAGATTATTTAAACAGAAGGTGTGGAGTTACAATATTTCGCCTCACAGAACTACAGGTGTACCCCCTATTGTTCTTTTGAGAGCTAGGAAACCTCTTTTTTCTTTCAATCCGGTGTGTCTGAGTGACAAAGTTGGTAATTCCAACAGTAACCTGGATTTGAAAGTTATTTGTGAACGTGCGAGAAGTAAACAGAGTGAAATCAAGAGGTATTTTGATAGAACTAAGCATGTCAAAGAAATGGATGTTGTGCCTGGAGACTGGGGTTTAGTTAGAAAACCCATGAGAGTGATGAAAGGGGAGTATAAATGTTCCAAACTTGTCAGAGTTAAAAATAATCTTGAAGGTCTGAAGGTGGATGAGGCAGATGTGAGTAATGGGGTATTTTAGCTGATAGAACAGGTGAGGTGCAAGACGTGAGGGAAGATGCAGATGTTGGTGGTTTGAGTGAAACTGTTCATGTGAATGACGGAAGTGGAGATGCTAATGTGGGAAATGGATGTGTGGTGGATTGTGAGATTTTTTGTTTGTGTTTTTTTAATTGTATAAGGGTAGATGGTGTTATAATGGGATTGTAGTTTGTGTGGGTGTAATAAAATGTATTAAGAAGTATTGTAATGAAATGTATTTAATGGAATGGTTTTGTTTCACAATGTAGGGGCTGATTCCGATCTCGGCCGGTAGTGCTCCGAATCGGATTCGGCTTAACCGGATCCGATTCGGAGTCCTATTTCCCGACCGATTCGATGCAGCGTCCGGGCGAGCGAGTACGATGCGAAATCGCCGACCGACTTCGTCCGGGCGTCCCGACCGCTCCGACTGACTCGTTCCCGGGTCTAACCGCACCGACCGACTCACTCGGACACGACTCGCACCGCGCAATGGAGACGTTCCCCGGCCGGGTAAGTACGATGCGCGCGCGCGAGCAGTCCGACCGAGCCGCGCACTCCGGCTCGAAAGAGCAGTCGGAGCCGGACTTTGGGGGTCCGTGTCGGACCCCCTGTACTGCGTAGCCGCGCGAGTCGCACACAGGGGGACCCATGGGTCCCCCTACCTGTGCGTGTACGGCGCGAGTCGCTTCGCCGCGTACATGCTGTAGGGGGCGCCCTTGTCCGCCTCGCACCCATTGAGTCAATGGGAGCCCGCGTATGCGTTGTACGACAGGCTCCCATTGACTTCAATGGGAGTCCGACCGAATCGAGTCCGATGGCATACATGCGCATCGTACTCGTTCGGTCGGGCTGCACGGGTCCGATTCGGTCGGAAATCTTTCATAGTCCGGCTCGGTCGGAGAGATTTCCGGCCCGAATAGGAATCGGCCCCGTAGTGTACTGGAACTGAGGAATACACTAAGCCTTTCTTGAGAAGGCACAGCTTGTGATCGGTCGTAGGTTTCATGCTGTAATAAACTCCTGTTAACCTGGATTTATTGGAGGCTCAGTGCCTTTATAGATACTCGTATGCAACATAGGCTGAAATCAACTCAAACATACTTTTTTCAGTTTCATAAGTAAAACCATAAAGGTTAAATCGATAAAATAACTCTATACACATAATACACCTCTCTAGTTATTTTGGAACAACAGGCCACAGCTTTCAGGTTTTGCGAAATTCAATTTGAGGCACAATCTCTTGTGAGTTCAATCTGTTCTTTATGAGTGGTTGTCTGCCAGACTGTACTCACAGAACAGGGGGTAATGAGGAGGCATTTAAAGGAGGACCTTACCATCTCCTTGTAGTATAGACAAATATCAAAAAATGGGATAAGGTCACCTTAGCACAAGAAAGAAACAAAGAGAGACCATTGGAATATTTTACTCCTCTCAAGCTCAGGGTTTTAAAGCGGTCCTCAGCCACAAAGATTTAGGGGCCGATTCCGATTCGGGCCGGAAATCTCTCCGACCGAGTCGGACCCGGAGAGATTTCCGACTGAATCGGACCCTAGCAGCCCGACCGAACGAGTACGATGCGCACGTATGCTATCGGACTCGAGTCGGTCGGACTCCCATTGAAGTCAATGGGAGCCGGTCGTACAACGCGTACTCGGGCTCGCATTGACTCAATGGGTGCGAGGCGAACAAGGGCGCCCCCTACAGCGGGTACGCCTCGAAGCGACTCGCGGCGTACATGCACAGGTAGGGGGGATCCATATGTGCGACTCGCGCGGCTACGCATACAGGGGGGTCTGACACGGACCCCCAAAGTACGGCTCCGACTGCTTCTTGGAGCCGGACGGCGCTAGTCGGTCGGACTGCTCACGGCGCGCATCGTACTTGCCCGGTCGGGTAACGTCTCCATTGCGCGGTGCGAGGCGCATCCGTGCGAGTCGGTCGGAGCGGTTGGGACCCGCGAACGAGTCGGTCGGCGAATTCGCACACGCTCGCATCGTACTCGCTCGGCCGGACGCACGTACGAATCGGTCGGGAAAAAGGGCTCTGAATCGGATCCAGTTCAGCCGAATCCGATTCGGTGCCCTACCGGCCGAGATCGGAATCGGCCCCTAAGTGTATGCTTCATCATAGCACCACTCACCCAGAATGATGGTACATCTGGGTGGGCTCAACCAAGATGCTGGTAGCTCTTGATATTGTAGGGATGAGCAGAATAAAACAACTCTAGGGTATAACCATGCAAGAAAGTTTTAATGATGGTCACCCTGATAATATTTCTTTTTAAAAAGTACTATAGTAGTACTCAAATGGGACGTGCAAAAAGGTTATAATAACCTTTACACACTGGTCTAGTTTATAGCTTGAGCCCACCCAGATCTTTTTGATATTTGTCTGCAAGACAGTGAAAGCTAAACCCGAAGTTTCCAGAATGCATGGCAGTGTTAGGTAGCTTGTCTTTTGCATATAACTCATTACAGCTGTTAGTTAATTGTTGGACACCTTTAAATACATTCGGAAAACATGCAGGATTTTAAAAACAGCTTCCTTTACAACAAACAATTCACTCCCCCACACTTACTCCAGAAGATAAATTCACACGATTACCAGACACAGGTTCCTCAGTAAAATCCTTGGGGCTTTGGTTGAAATACCAAGCAGTGAATTCAGGGAGCTTAGGTAAGGCTGCATTGTAGGTGGATAGGGTTGTCACCAGTAAGTGTTCATTTCTTTGTTGGATCAGTCTGTTTGAGTTTCAGCTTACAGCTATTTGAATTCATCCCCGATGAAGTTTCACTAGAACTTAGAAGGGATTAGACCACTGTAGTCAGACGTTGTATTATATAGGCTAATGGTTTCTGGAAAGGGTTCCTTTCCTTTCTGGGACCTGTAGAGAAGAAACATAGTCTTCCTTTTCTCTGCATGGCCCATACATGCAAAGGTGGAATTGTATTAAACGAAAAACAAACTAAAATTAAAAGGTGAAAAGCAATAGACTGGCCTAGCCCAGCCTCTTCTGGCATCTGATGATCTGAGGATGGCCCTGGTCTGTGTCCAAGTTTTACCCAGGCTGAATCAGTGGGTCACACACTGTGCACACAGCTTTTCAAGTTTTTTAAAATCCAAAGACCACACTTCAAGGTAGAAACCTGCAGTTTCTTCTGGGACTGTAAGTTATTGGCTCTGAGTATGTGGCACCAAAAGCATTCATTGATTGCTCACACAAGATGCTGTGTGGCCCAACTAAGTTTTGAAAGTCCACAGACTCCATCTCAAACTGGAAAGAAAGATGGAAGCGGAGACCTAGGCAACACAGAAAACAGAAATTCCTTCTGGTACTGGAAGTCATTGACTCCAGGAAAATGGCACTAATGGTATTTCTTTGTTGCTAAAATCAAATGTGGGCAGAGAATGTAAACAAGGGCGAGAAGTGTAGGCTTACACTACCCATCTGACAGCAATTAAGACAACATTCTGCACAGCACAAAAAAGCTTTTACGGTCTAGAGGCCCTTGCCTGTATTTGTCTGGCTTCCCAGATTCATGACAAACAAAATAAGCAGTAAGTTCTAGGACTGAAAGTCCTTGGTTCAAAGTAGATGGCCTCCACAATGTTCCTCGATTGCTAAGATCACACTGGTAGACACGTGCAAACAATGGCAAGAAAATGAGCCAACAGTACCTCGCTGGGCACAATTAAAACAACATGGTTTGAAGCCCAGCAAAGTTTTAAAGTCAAGCGACCCAATGCAAACCTGGAAACAAAGGCAGGATCTGAGAAAGAGGCAGCACAGAAGAAACAGCTCCTTCTGGGGCTGGAAGTCCTGAGCTCCTGGTACATGGTAACCACAGTGTCCCTTGATGGCTAAGATCAAATGGAAGTGGGGGAGTGTCAACAGGGGCAGTGAGATACGCTCAAACCCAACCCCATCCATGTTGTGCTGTCCAGCAACATTTTAAAGTCCACAGGTGCCACTTTCAGCTGGTGACAGTTGCAGAAGATGATGAGGAGGCACTGAAGAAACTGTTCCTTCTGGGAATCGAAATACTTTTCACCATATTTATACTAGGGCTGGGCGAAGAATTCCACTCCGCCGGCGGAGTTTTGCCCACTTCGCCCTCTGTGCGGAGTTCCTAAAAACTCTGCGAAGTGACGCGGAGAGGAGTTTTTTTCTCGAGCGGCTTGCCAACGATAAGTAGGCGCTTGCTCGCGAGAAAAAATTAACACACTAGACCTCCTCCTGGTGAGATTTCTCACCGCGGGCGATCACGGCAGGTCGTGACTGTCGCATTGAGAAATCTGCCATTCGCGTTGAGGAAGCTGCCGCTCGAATAGAATGTCTACTCGAGAGCAGAATGCAGCAGCGCGCTCTAGTGTGATGGATAGTGTCGTACATGCTGATTTTACAGTGCGGGAGAAACTCCTGGCACTAAAAATCAATGCGAGTAGCACAATTTAACTAACTCTGCCGCTGGCGGAACTCAGCGGATCACGGTGGAGTTTTTCGCTGAGTTCCACGGAGTAAAACTCTGCGAACTTCACCCAGAGTTAATTTATTCAACCTGGGAGAGGATGTGGCCTAACGGCTAGAGCTGTCGACCTGAAAGGTGGGGAACTGGTTTCGAGTCTCGGCAGGGAGGCTCTACATTCTGTGGTTCTGAGCAAATCTCTTAATCTCCCTGTGCCAAACAAAAAATGAATATGTCTGTCATTAACACAACTGGTGGTCATGTAAAGCGCTCTGATACCTTCGGGTCTAGTTCGCACTATATAAAACTCCCCACAAAAAATGCCAACAGCATTTCTTGATTACTGAGATCAAACCGAAGTGGCGGGTGGGGAGAGCACAAACAAGCCCGCCACCACCCATCTCGTCTCAATTAACACAACAGTCTGCATTGCTCCGTAAAGTTTTTAAAAAATCTAGATGTCCTACCTGCAGAAGAATCCAGAATGACAGCCTAAACAAGAAAAGCAAAGAATAAATAAATAGTTCTTTCTGGGATTAAAAATCCTTGGATCAATGTATGTGGCATCAACAGTATTGAACAAATTGTAGGCCCAGAGTACTGTTTGTTTTTCTTCTTGTTTTCCTTTTGGCTTCTCGCCTTCTCTTCTTCCCACACATGTTCTTTCATTTAATGTTGGTTGCAGATTTCTCCTGTAAATCTCGCTGTATCAGCTGTGCGAACTGTAAGATGCTCATTTCTTATTGTGCTATTGCTGTAAAATTGCCATTGCATTGTTACAAGGTTAAAATGCAACTAAAATATAAAAAAGATCAAATGTGGATGGGAGGCTGCACATCCCCAACTGGGAGCCAAATGGTGATTATATGATGTATGGTATGATGCCAGAAGATCCTGGGTGCATAAAAACACATCATTTACAATGATGGAAAATACATCCTGGCTCTTAAGCAGTAATTGGCAATTAACAATTGTTTGTTGGTTAAGGCAGCGTAGGTCAAAATGCCCATTCTCTAACAGGCAATAACTGTTAGGGAAATCCACTCTGGTGCATCAGCTGATTGAATCTTCGTGCATCTTGTTGAAAACACTGTCAATTCACGACACACAAGGAAACGGGTCTGAATTTACGTTTGACAGGCACCGTTGAATTCTTCAACTTATTCTTTTGAGAATACAATCCTTTTCGCTTCCTAGTTTCTTCAAAAAGACATAACATACCATCATTGTTTTACATCTATGCATGACATTGCCATGTCTTTCACCAGTTTCAATTTCATTCCTAAATAAACGTGGTGCTTCCAGCCGGGATTTTGTTGGCCCTATTTGCTACATAAACGTTTCATAAGATGTTCCTGTCACTAAACAGAACTAACAACATCAAATTGCCAATCATATCTATTGTTCCTCCCCTATACACTGTTGTTCTAACCTCTTGCTCTTTCAAGAGTTTTACCTTTCCATTTCCATAAAATGATATGCCAGAAAGATGATAAAAGAAGAACCAAAGTCAGGCATAGGCTTTTCATTAATAATAATAATACCACCATATTCTGGTAGAATATTTGGCTCCTCATCTATTCCATGGCACTGTGTGCATTCTATTGCTTTCCTGTAATATTCTTTCATTCTAAATACCAAACTCACAAATTGATTGATAGCAAAATGTTCTGTATCCTGTACAAGGTTCACTTTGGTGGTACCATTGTTGCTTCCTTTTGTAAAGTACCCTAATGCACTAAATTTGAAACATTTCCTCCCAACTCTTGGGCAAAGTTTACTTTTGGCAGTAAGAGATTTAGAACCACCCATCTGATTTCAAAACTATGGGGCTTATTTACAAGCCCCTGGCGCCGCTGGTGCGTCACTTTTAATATGGGTAAAAGTGACGTACCGGCGGCGCAAGGGGCTTGCAAATAAGACCCTATGTTTTCAATGATTATATCTTTGACATGTATCTTTTGGCCATATTTGACTAAGACCACACTAAAATTTGGTTTCTCATCAATTAGATCTCTCACAGATCTAACTGATCTCTCCACACTTTTGGCAATAACTATATTTTCGTAGCTTCGTAGCTTCTCTATTATTTTGTGTTAACATTGTGTACTACTTTTTGGTCCTTTATATATTGTTCTAGTATCATCCAAACAGCACTATGTTGCCAGTATTCTTAACACTCCAACATATGTTTTAATTGCCAGTTGATGATGCTCATTTTATTACAATATGTAGCTGTAGGAAATAGCCATCTTTTGTGGGGTGTACCCCCAGATTTATGACCTATCTCTTTTTACTGACTGTAGAACTAAGTGCACTTTACGCATGCTAACTAGTATTAACATGCCTGGGCTTCTCCTTTTAACATGGTTGAATTGGTATACTCCTAAATGGAATATTTAACTTATCTCTAAGTCTCTAGTATATGGTCCAAGGTATACTCAGGGGCTGTAGCCTGCAAGCTAAATTCCACTAGTAGACTGCAGCACCTACTGTGTCATCCTCTACAGAGGTGGTGCAAAACCTGGCTTCAAGCCTACCATTATAGCTTTACTTTGCATTGTAAAAACTGCAATTCAACCTATCAAAATAAACCCTTTTGACAGGTCTAAACCTTCTTTTTAAACATTAATAGGCCACCTCTAAGTAGACTTATAGCCCATTACGCAAGGTACAAAGGGGCTGATTACGATGGCGGAAGGATCGTCACTGCCAGCCCGGCGGTGGCGTATCCTTCCGTCAATTGACAGCAATTTTCCCACCGCCGAATTACAATGGCGGTGGGAATCTCTTTCGGACCGCAGCGGTCGCAAAGACCGTCCGCCACGGAACCGCCACAGGCAATTGTTACGATTGCATGGCGGAGTGGTCAGCATGCTTAAAATGGTGGCGGAGCCTAGCAGGCTCCGTCTGCCGAATTACGATGCTGGCGGAAGCCAGCCTTTCCGTGGCGGGTAAACTGCCATTGAAAGGCTGGCGGGGATTGGTTTTGGGGGCCCGTTGCGGGCCCCCCTTGTGTTGGGGGGAGGTGTTTGTACACTGGGGGGTACCCATGGTACCCCCCTACATTTCAGTGCACTAAGTGGCAGGCACCATGTGGTGCCTGCCACGTAGTGCACTGAAATGCACAACATGCATTTTCAACATCGCGGCGGGTGCTGCTGTCAGCAGCAACCACCGCAATGTTAAAATGCAAGATGCGTCCGCCACGGTGGCGGTCGCATCATAATTTGGTGTGTGGAACAGCTGCATGTATTGCGGACGGTCCCGGTTACCACCACGATGGCGGACGGACTCCAGTCCGTCCGCCATCGTAATCAGCCCCATAGTGTTTAAAATTAGGATATGTAGAAAGGTAGTTTTAAACATGCCTTTACAGTGACTAGCAACTAAAAGCTATTTTCACTGTAGCAAGGTGGGCTATTTAATAGAGAAACACTAGGATGCACTATTACATTTAGTAATGATATCTTTGGTTTGGAAACACCAGGAAATCTTATAGAAGAACTATTTGTAATCTTTATTACTGGTGAAGTTTGAATTTTAATAAATATTAAAGAAAATGTACTTTTAGAAAGTTAAGGAGTATAATTTGCAGTATCCCTTCAGCTACAGCCCTTCGATTGCTCAAACCCTGAATGAGGTGTGAAAACTCCTCCTACAGCAAAGACAAAGGCCTGGTTGTGGGTAGGTGTTTTGTTCCTCTGGCAGGATGACCATTAGGACTGTGTCCAGGAACTTAATTTACCTCGAAGGGGCCTCCCCCGTCAGAAGCAGATGTCAGATGACACCTGGACAGGTCCCTTCTTTTGTTTCCTCCATCAGGAAGGTACCAATCCCAGCTGGAGGAGAACTGCCCCCAGAACTGGTTTAGAATAACCACAGCAGAAGGGAAGCTCATTTCACTGGTCATATATTTGGGGTGGACACACAGGCTCTGCAGAAGGGGAGAAGGGTTTTACAATCTTAGATTTAGGCAGGTAGGGACACTGTGGGATTGTTTGCACTTTGCACATAGGAAATGTTTAAAAAATGGTAGGGTAACCCCCAGGAACCTTTTACCCTATTAGTTAGGGAGGAGCCAGGAGTCACCCCCCACCCAGAAGCTGGTGGCAGGCATAAATGTGGTATCCGCAGTAACCTCCTCAGAACACAACTGGACACAACTGGACCTGAGGAAGATCAGAAGAGGACTGAACCTGCTCGGTATGACCTGAGAAGAGCCCTGAAGGGCTGGACCTGCTCCCTCTTATGCCTACAAGAGGTCTTTCCTGCAACTTCCATCTGACCTGTTCGAGCTGGACCTGCCCCGGACCCTTCTATTGGCATCTGCTGGAGTGAATCCTGACCCCTGGGTGCTGCTCCTGAGGTCCTAAAACCTTGCCTGTATTTGTCTGGCTCCAAAAACCTCTGGGGGACTGGGACAAACCTGGAAGCCGATCTGACTGGCATGTGTTGCTGCTGGGCTGAAGATTCAGGTTTGACCGGGTAAGAGCTTCTTCGCGATGACAAATCCTCATCGATGGGACCACGCAGAGACAGTATTCTGCCTCATGGCGCATTCTTCAGCTATGCCCTCTTGCCTTACCCTGCTGGAGGAATCCAAGCTCCAAAAACGTAACAAAGATATCATGACCTGGCGAAGGTGCCAAAAGTGTCTGGCTGGAGAGGGACTTTTCCTGGGTGTGAAATTAAAATTTCCCTCACTCAGAGATTTCTCAACAAAATCCAATAGCTTCACTGGGACTTTATCTGACAACTATCTGGCCTTGTGAAGCTTTGTTCGGCTACAGCCTTCTGCCTTGCCACCCTGAAGATTTCATTTATTTATTTGCATTTTATTTTTTCCGTATGGAAAGACAGCAACACGCAATTTTGAAACTAGTAAAATCCACTTGAATGTGCACAGTTACAATTCATTTTCAATAGTCAAGGGTGACAGTTGCACTACAAAAGGAAAACATACAATTTGTGGCAGCACACCGATCGTAGTATACATTACCATATCACCAGCCCATATAAATTTATTTAATAAAGTCCTGAGAGTGGAGAAGACATTTTTAGTGAGAGGGGTGAGACTATTCATAAAAAGGTATAAAAACGTATGCAGGGTGATTATTTTGATCAGAGCTTCTTTACCGACTAGCAAAGGGAAAGTTTATCCAGACATTTATCTGATTTGTAAGTTTGTCGATGGCCGGGCCTTAGTTTAATCTTATCAATGACTTTACCTCCCTATGAAGCATTACACCGAGGTATGTGTCTGAGCCTTCTACCCAGTGTTTAGAGAACTCATCTCACTCTCCTGTGTGGAGTCTATAAGTGGAAAAAGGTCTGGGTTCCCCCAGTTTATCACCACTCTGAAAATAAACCATATCTGATCTCTTCTCTGACCATTGGAAACAATTTCATCTCTGGATCATGAACAAAGAGCAATATGCCATCCTCAAACATGGATAGCAGGAGGCGATGCCTTGCAAGCGTAAGGCCACTGTGCATGTTTTTTTCTTGGAGTTGTTGTTTGTGGGGTTCCATCGCCAATGTAAATATTAATGGTGACAGAGGGCATACCTGTCAAGTTCCCCTGCCAGTGGGGATAGTCTCTGACATGAGACAGTTGACTCATACCCCGGTAATAGGCTTGGCATATAACAGCTTAATAAATGCAATCAAACTCAGGGAAAGTCTCACACGCCGAAGTCCTGCAAGCAGAAATGGTCACTCTAGGGAGTTGAACACCTTCACAGTGTTGAGTAGGGCGACTGCAGCTTTGATACTTGGGTCTAGTAAATGGAGCATGGGGAAGACAGTTTGGAGATTAATAGTCATTGAACTATGCAGAAAATAAAATCCGATTGCAGTGGCGAGACTATGTTCTCAAGTAGTAGGGAGAGCTGATATGCAATAACCTTGGTTAGTATTTTATTATTGCAGTTAAGCAGAGAGAGGGGGCAATATGATGTGCATTTCTTAGGGTCTTTCCCTGGTTTGGGTAGTATGGATATAATTGCCTTCCGCATTGAAGGTGGGACTTCACCTCCCTCCAGAGCCTCTGAATATACCTCAAGCAGATGCTTATAACATTTGACTCTTAGGCCATCTGAACCCAGTGCCTTCTCCCCTCATAGCGTGTCTATTGCAGCAACTGCCTCATTTGTGGAGTTTGGCTTACTTAGGAATTCCTGGTGATAATCTTCCAACCATATCATTGCGACTCCATCTAGATAGACTCTGATGGAATCTTCAGAAATGCGCATAATATCGGTTGAACTCGCTGAGTATACTCTCACTATCCATAAGGGACTCTCCACTATCAGTGTAGATTTTGGTTATTAGTTAGTTCTGACACAGTGCCTATGTAGAAACCAGGACAAGGTTCTACCGGGTCGCACCCACTCCCCATACTATCTTGCCAATGCATACTTACTGAGGAAGTGGACCTCCCTTTCTGCTATATCTCTATGTAACCTTATCTCTTATTACAGTATTCTACTCCTCCAAGAGTTGTTTGGAGAGTGCCAGGGCTGCCCTGGCGTCCACTGCAGCAAGCTTGAATTCCAGGAGTCCATGCTACTGACTTAAATCTTTTAGGATTCCCACATGTGTTGCAATTGCAGCTCCCCGAACATTGACCTTGAACCTCTCAGAGAGTAGCCTGGGATGAAACTGTGTCATGATTTAAAGTAAAGTACTCATTGATGGCCTACTGTAGCTCTCCATGGAACACCTGCTCCATCAAAGAACTCTCAGGGAATCTACAGCTGGTGCAGAAAAATTGAGAGCTCCGAAATGTAACCTTTAACTGTACCGGGGAATGGTTGACAACGTGTCATGCCAGACAGTAAAGAAAGTACACTCTCTCACAGTCTGGTGATGAAAGTGCCGGGCATTCTTTTGCCCAAAGAGGTCCATCAACCCCTGCAATATCCCTGCGGCCTGTGTATTTTGAGATCTTTCAAGCCCCCAAGCAATATTATTTGGGGTCCAGTGCAAGATTAAAATTCTCCCCAACATTATATTCTCTGTAAACACATTCCATAGCACTGTCTAGATATCTAGAAAGAACTGTGGGTTGTCAACATGTGATTCGTATGTATTCACCAATGCCATACGAGTGTTCTCAACAGTCCCCACCAAAATCACGTATTACCCTTCAGCATCGTTGTAGAATTGCTGTAGTTTAAGTCAATATGTGCTCTTATGAGTATTCAAACACACCTAGAGTAAGAATTATATGACAAGTAGCACCCCATTTGTGTGCAGAGGAAAATGGGTACCATGGGGCTCAGTGAGTGTCCTCAGGAAATGTGATGTCAATGGAGTGTCTATTAAGGTAGGCTAGAACGTGTCTAGCCTTTTGGGAATGTGAAGTGATCTAATATTCCAAGTGAGTCATGTGAGTTGCTTCATACAGTCATCCGGTACACCTGGGAGTGCAGTACAGTCGGTCACTAATTCCATCCCAACTCGAGGTTACTTTGCTGCATGTCAGTGAATGTAATAATAAAAAATCACTGAACCCCCACCCCATCCCCAGAAAACAAAAGATAGAAAGATGAATAACATGTGAGAAACCTTGTCATGCATCAACAAAAATTGGTTATGAACACCTTGAAGCATAGCAGCTTCCACAATGTTAAGCAATGGGTATTAAACATGGTTCTGTGGGTGAATCCAATAAGAAGAATATTGTCCTAGGGTGTATTCCAACAGGTTGTCTCATCAATCCGGATCCAACCTCAACCACATAGAATGTTCACTGTCCTCATTAAATCAATGTGTCCAACCATGGATGTTTCAGCAGACCCTATCTGGCCATATCAATCCTCATCCGGTCTCCCTACAGCAGAATGATGTGTACTAAATATTGGTGATTAGCAGTTGTACTCTGAGACAATTTCCTAGGCATCCACAATGACTTGGAGAAGCGAGTGACTCTGCCGTCTTTGTGAAAAAATAGGCCTTTCCTTTGAACGTGACTCTGAGTGTGTCTGGATATAGAATAGCATATTTCGAACTGAACTGTGTCCTGATATCTGTAGTTGAGCTATGATGGGACTTGGCTGTGCTCCAGAGATCTGGAATCCTGTTCCACCAGGAACACGCTTGAGAAACTCTCTGTGCCATAGATGTCAGTTAATTGTCCCTCCACATATGTCTCCATATAGCCAAAGTGAGTTGATTCCTCCAAGCCCAGGATTCTGATGATGTGGCATGAGTACCCAGCCAAGTCTTCATTCTTGTAGGCCATCGCTATAACCTGCTTCTTCAATTTTGCCAATTTAGCCCTACTCTCCTGAGAGTGAGCCTCAATGACAGAAATTCTCCCCTCAGCACTTTCCAATTTGGTGGTCTGTCTGTCTAGACGGTCAGTCAGGCAATCCAGCTGCATTGTAATGGAGTCGAACTTAATATCAATGGCCTGTGAACCTGCCTTCTAGTGGTATGGAGGTAGAATCCGCCGTGTCATCCTGCATGGTGACCTTGAGGACAGTCTGCCAGGAGGCCTTGCTCTGATCAAATCCAAATTTGCCATGCTTTGAATCACCCTTTTCCATATCAATCCTGCTGATAAAATCCTGCGGAGCAGTGTCGTAGTTGGTGGCCGAGAGAGCAGGTGATGCGAACCGATTCAGATAAAAAGGAGGCCCAATGAGGGCAACAATGATGAAAGGACACATCCAATGAGGACATCTCAAATATGTGGACTGTCCACAAGTTCTCATTAAAAATTAAGACGGGGAACACTTTGGAGGCGTGGCAGACCTTGCCAGCAATGCAGGCCAGCAAGGAACAAATTCAAAAGGGTATACTGTTCTGATGATGGCTTTAAGGTAATGTATTAAAATATATATTAAAAACCCATAGCACCACATGGTACTAGGAGTGTCTGCTCATGGAAGCAAGAGCCATCACTCACCCGAAGGTGGCATGCTTCATCATTGGGCCTGTTCCTCGTTGGGCTGGCGCTGCAATGCTCAACGAGCCCCCTGTTAAAATTGACTATAGACACTTTGCCGTCTGTTTAATAGGGGATAAAGAGTCTATGTCAAGATTAAAAAGTGTGGGGGGGCGTGGCCAAGCCGCGGGCTAAGATGGCCGCGCGGTGTTGAAGCTCCGCCGGCCGTCCGATGAACTAAACGCTGTCCCCACCCTATAGCACCTACATGACGGTGGCAGAGGCGTCGCTGCATCCCTGATCCGCTGGGACACGAGCTGGGTGTCGTTCGAGGGATGGAACGCACACGGAGCGGCCCTGTCGCGAGTTCCGTCTGCGACGCGGAGCAAGGCAAGATGGCGGCCTAGGACGACGATCGCGGCTGTTTGGTCGGCGCTGGGTCCTGAGTGCCCGGGTGCCGGTTAGGTAGTCTCGGCGCCCCCCCCCGCTTCTGCATGATACGCGCAGCTTTCGTGGCTGAGGCAGTGTCACCCAGGCGCTGTTGTGAAGTTCCGGCCGCGCTGCCTCCCAACCCCCACTATCGCTACTAACCGATGCAGGGCAGGCGAGGCTGGACCGTAAGCAACGCAGAGGGCGCGGGGGGCATGAGTGCACGAGCCTGCTGGATGCCCCCGGCGCCTGGTGTGGCCCCCGCACGGTCCCCCGTCTAGGCGGTCGGAGCCTCGACAGAATGCGCTAGCTATTCCACAGCAGTGCCCTTGGCCCCACTGTCTCCACACACAAGACGCAATTGCTTTGAAGGAGTAGACGCATGCACCCTGTTTGAGAGTGGCCGGCACCTGCCTCTGACGCCCACCGACCCTCTGCACTGCCCTTCTGCCAGCTCACTATTGCCATACCTGAAGCTTCCGGGGTCACTGCGAGGCCTAGCAGCTCTCAAAATATTCCTCCGCCCCGACATCCCAAACGCGGCTAGTAGCATCCGTGGGGCAGCAGCGACGGCTGGGCAGTCTCCGGTTCCTGCGCGAAGGCATGGGACGCAAAGACCCGAAACAAAGGACACTCCCATTTGAAAAACTGGCGGAGAAAACAGCGGAGGAAGACCCCAACATGGGGGAACGGGTAGGCAGCCCTGCTGGAGATGCATCAGCCATGGCCCCTGCGGCGGAGTGGATGCAAGAAATGAGAGCAGGTTTCAGGGCATTGGACGGTCGCTTCGACTCCCTGGACAAAACGCTCGAATCCATGGGCGCAAAGATCCAAGCGCACGATCGGCGTCTGGATGTGGCAGAGGCGCGGATCTCCGACATCGAGGATGGTACCGCACAGGCAACCAAACGACTAGATCGAATGGACCGTCTACTAAAGGAAGTGGCCAACAAGAATGAGGACCTTGAAGCACGCAGCCGCCGCAACAACGTGCGCATTCTTGGGGTTCCGGAGTCCACAGCTACGGGCCGCTTAGATAGTTTTGTGGAAACTTTGCTGGCGGACATGTTTGGGAGGGACTCCTTTACGCCTGGCTTTGTGGTGGAGAGAGCCCACCGCACTCTCGGTCTGCAGCCTAACCCGGGCCTCCCGCCTCGCCCCCTGATAGCTCGCATTATGAACTTCCGAGACAGAGATACGGTACTGCGTATGGCCAGGGAGCACGGCGACGTAACCTGGCAGGGCTCAAAAATCGCTCTTTACCCTGACTTCACGGTGATGGTTCAAGATGCCAGACGCAAATTCACTGGGGTAAAAGCCGCACTCCGGAACCTTGGCCTTAAATACGGCATGTTATATCCTGCACGTCTTCGAGTGGAGGTTGAGGGCCGGGTACGATTCTTTGACAATCCCAACGAGGTACAAGAATTCTGTCGACCTATAAAAACAACAATGGCCAGCGGCGGGACGGCAGGGACGACCCGTCTCCTCCGCACAGCGGATCCGTTGCAAGCGTGGACCTGTTCTCTGGCTCCGGTGTGGGGTGACATTGTGAACATTGTTGAGTGTTTGATCTTCCTTCCTTCCTTCAATACTTGGGGACACAATATAACTTGATTGAGTATATTTTTTCATAGTTGGGCTGCTGACGTGGCGTCGCCACCCCCCTAGGTGGATACCTTGGGTTCTTTCAGGCTGATTCGAATGTACCTGTTTATAATTGCGTTCTATGATTGTACAGTCGATTGGTACTTTGGTTTTTGTTTACAGGTTGGGGTAGGCCTTACCATTTTCGTAGTGAGGCTGGGTGGAGGGAGGGGGTTTGGGAAGGGGTTTAATGTTTTCTTTATTGATTATCATGCATGCTGTCCTTGGTATTGGTTATTTGTCCACACCATGACATTTATCCTCGTGGACTTTCTTAAGACTCTTAGATGGCACAGCTAGGTTTCAGCGCAGGTCCCTCTAAGTTGTCCCTGTTGTCATGGAATGTCAGGGGTCTTAATAATCAACGTAAAAGACGGCAAGTAGTGCACTACTTGAATAGACATAACATAGACATCGCCTTTCTGCAAGAAACTCATTTACCTGTCACTGATGCGGCGCGCTTTGCTGCCAGTTGGGGGGCCCATAGGTATTTTGCCAATTATAGCAATTATGCGAGAGGCACGGCAGTTCTAATCCATAAGAGAGTCCCTTTTAGCTGCCGACTGGTCATCAGGGACAGGGAGGGCCGGTATGTTATAGTGGCAGGTTCGGTAATGGGACACAGGGTCAATCTGATTTGTGTTTACGGCCCCAATACTGAATCCCCGGAGTTTTCCCACTCCCTACACACTCAACTTTCCAAACTAGAACCTGCATTGATTATGATAGGCGGGGATTTCAATCTCCTTTTGAATCCAGGCTTGGATAGCACGTCCGGCACCGCAGACACCAAACCTAGAGCGAGGCGAGCGGTCCGTGACCTCTGTGACCAGTTTTCACTGATAGACATTTGGCGCAGGCGCAACCCCACCACTACTAATTACACACATTTCTCTGGTCAACACAACACATGGACTAGGATCGATTTTTGGCTGATCTCCCCGGATGTGTCCCCATGGTATCGGGCGTTGGAGACCCTCCCTAGGACGTACTCGGACCATTCCCCTGTTCAGCTCTGTCTCCAAGTTCCACGCCCGAAGGGTTTGAAAGACAATGGCGCTTTCCCTGCCGCGCTCTTTTAGACGACCTTTTTTGCCATGAGGTCAGTGAAGCAATTGAAGACTACTTTACTATTAATACTGGCTCGGTCGATTCCTGGGCTGTGTTGTGGGATGGATTCAAGGCCTACATTCGTGGTGTGTGCATATCCAAACACGCAGGGGTGCTCAGAGTGCTGCGCACAACACTGGCACGGCTGGAGGGAGAACTAACAACGCTAGATGCGGAAATACAGCACGCTACCCCTGACTCATTGCACGGTAAGAGGCTGGTCCTCCTTTCCGAATACGGGGACACAGCGGATCGTGAGATCCTTTACTTGGGTAAATATCAAACTGCTCGTAGGTACGGTGAGGGTGACCGGCCGGGTCGCACCCTAGCTCAGATCCTCAGACCGCCCTACAGTAATGCATACATCACAGAGATCCGTGATAAGGATGGAACACTTCATACAACTTCCACTGATATTAGGAACGAGTTTCTTACATACTACACAGCACTATACACATCTAGACACAGCAGTGATACAACCGCACGGGAGGACTATCTATCCGAAATTGCCTTAGTGTTCCTAGAAAAAAACATGCAGGAGTTCCTGGCGGAACCCATCACGGTGAATGAGGTGCGTGGGGCAATTAAAGAGCTGCGCGGTTCCTCCGCCCCGGGCCTTGACGGCTTTACCGGGGAGTTCTACAAGGCCTTTTCAGATCTTCTAGCGCCAAAACTGATTGAGGTTTATGCTGAAGCCCTGGAAAGACAATCCCTGCCGCCCACGTTAAACGAAGCGGTCATCATTCTCCTTCCAAAGCCCGACAAGGATCCATCGCTTTGTGGGTCATATAGACCTCTATCACTCTTGAATATAGATTATAAAATCCTTGCTAAAATCGTGGCCAACAGACTTTCACAATTGATGGAGTTTATTATCTCTCCGGCACAATCAGGCTTCGTCCCTCACCACTCCACCTCATTAAACTTACGAACTCTGTTCGCAGTGTTGCACAGAATAAATCCCGAAACTCCCGCTGCGGCTATTCTGTTAGACACAGAAAAAGCCTTTGACACACTCGAATGGCCCTTTTTTCTATCTATAATGCGTCGGATGGGTATGCCAGCAGGCTTCATAGCTCTTACGAGCCTACTATACAGTCGGCCCACGGCGCGACTCCGCATGAATGGTACTATATCTGGCCCATTCTCTCTAACCCGTGGCACCCGACAGGGGTGTCCGCTGTCACCTCTTTTGTTTATCCTTGCCATGGACCCCTTACTGTGGCACTTCCAGGAACGACATCTCCACAGAGGACTGCAGTTTAATACAGGCCCTCTCTTGGTTTCCCTCTATGCCGATGATACTATCCTCTATGTCAGAGAACCGCATCAGAACCTGGCGCCGCTCGTGCAAGAGATACTCCGCTTTGGTAGACACTCCGGGCTGGGCATTAATTGGCATAAGTCAATTATTTTTCCCTTAACCAGCAGCACAGTCCCTTGGGAATGCGAGTTCCCGTTGGAATGGTGCTCAGATTCTGTCAAATATCTAGGTATCCATGTGCACCTGAAACAAGACCAGATCATAAGCCTCAATTATGGTCGAGCGATGGAGCGGCTGGAGACTCGGGTGGAAAGATGGTTACGCCTCCCCATATCCATGGCAGGCAGAATTGCTATAGTTAAGATGATGGTCCTCCCTAAATTTTTATATCTTTTTAATAACATCCCCATACCCCTCACCCAAAGTTTCTTTGCAGCGCTGCGATCCCTTCTTGTCCGACTGGTATGGGGTGGCAAGCAACCTCGGGTTCGATGGAAGGTACTCACTCTACCATACAATAGAGGCGGGCTGGGCGTGCCGGATCTTTATTTATACTATCTGGTAGCTCAATGTAGTTATGCCTTTGCTTGGTATCACCCAGACGCGCGGATCCCATTTCTACGCCCGGAGGCTGATTTTGTCCTACCTGAGCAACTGGCCGCTGTCCTGCCCAGGGGCGAACCCAGAAGTCTAGTCGACATACAAACGGTCTCGACCACTAGCTGGGCTTGGAGCAAACTCCTTCGCTATACGGGCAATTCAACTTTATATTCATCGGCCCTCCCATTGCCGAATGCTCGTTGGCTCCCCATAACGGGCGAGAAACTAGTGCAACGCACATTGACTAAATTTGGTATTGCCAAAATAGGCGAGCTATATCCTGGCGGACACATATTCTCGGACACGGAGGACGTGCGCTTCCATGACGCTACGTTTATGGATAGATTCGTCCTTAGACGACTTTATTCAGCACTAAGAGCTACGATAGTTGGCTTCCCGTTGGAACCGGACTCATTTGAACCGCTGACTCTATTAATTGAGAAGGAGAGTGGTACACACATCATTTCCTCACTTTATAAACTCTGCAATGCACAAGTTCCTAGTGTGGACGACAAGCTCCGCTCGGACTGGGAGACCGATTTGGGACATCCTATTTCGGACGAACAGTGGTCCGCCTGTTGCACGGTTACCAAAACCGTGTCATTAAACAGTCGCCATAAACTACTGCACTACAAGTTTCTCCGTAGAATGTACATGACGCCAGCAAAACTACATAAAATTGACCCGGATAGGCCACATACATGCCGGAAATGTGGCGCACAACACGCTGATTTCGCCCATTTGACCTGGACGTGTCCTTGCATTCATTCATACTGGGACCAAGTGCACAAAACACTTGGGGACATTCTCAGGCTCACACTGGTTCCTATACCGGAGGTGGCACTGCTGGGCTACACGGTCAACTTTCCTAAAGCTGTCCGGCAGCTAGCTTCCCTTGGCCTCCTTCTGGCAAAACGTGAGATAGCAATACACTGGGGCAGCAGGACCTCTCCTACGATACAGGGCTGGCTGAACAGCTTAGCGTTTTGTAGTACCAATAGCGAGCTCTACTCTAGCCTGCTACCCAACACAGCACGACCTAAAGACATCTGGGGCCCATATAAAGCGTATATTGGCAATTTGAACACCTCTTCATTCTCCCAGCTTAATTCAGGGATTGTGCCTACGGGGGTTGGCTAGGACAGTCGGTCTGCACACTGACACATCATGTACGACATCACGATGCGGGGGGGTATCACTCCACATCTCTCTCGTTCACCCCACATCATTGGGAGCTCTAGGGCAGGGACAGAAGCGGACAAGGGGCACTGACCGACCACCGGGATAACACTGTAGGAATCCTGCTATGCGGGCTGAGCTGTGGGGACTTGGGGGACATGTATTATGTTACATGAGATGTTATGAGTATAATTTGACGAGTAACCATTCTGTGTTAAGAGGAGAGATGACTATATTTCATTGTTATTTTTGTTATATTGCATAATGGACAATTGAACCAACTGAAACGTAATTTGTGGTCGTTTGATGATCAAAGATAAATAAAGTTAATAAAAAAATTAAAAAAGATTAAAAAGTGTGAGAAACTAGGAATAAATGATGATTCCAGTTTCTACTATGAATAGCCAGTCTCTGCTACTATAAAAATGTGAGATTAAATCAGTGAATGTTTATGGTCAACATGTTTCATGCCTCTGCTGCCCCATAGTATCAAGCGTCATTTCATCAGGACCGATCAAAAAATACCTAATCTTCGCTGTGTGGTGGATTCTGATTGTGTGATAGAATATGGTCCCCATCTCTGTGAAGAACACCAGAAACATTAGTACCCTCACCAACTTACACTCCTATGTGTAGGTTGCTATTTCAGTTCTAGTGACTCTGCTAAGTAAAGGAATGGGCCCTTTGGAGTATGTGGATGACCCAGTCTCAGTATATTTTCTGTGATGAGAGCGATCAAGTGGCTGATTCATCTACCCCCCAGGGACGCGTGCTGCACCTGAGAAGTTGTGCTGACTGGGATGATGCTGCAAGGGACTGGATGGTTTATGGTTCTTAAATGTCTAAAAATTGTTAGCAAAAAAATTGTCTGTCATACATATTGTGCCCTAAATAATGTTTATAAAAGAATAATATTTTTGTAAGCGATAAGTAGGACATAATATTTATGCCAAATTATATTTTAGATATAATATTTTGAAACCATACCTCATGGGTGCACTCACTGACTGTAAATTACCTGACTCCTGATTGGCACTGATATCATGATCCGGGACCGGTTGCCATTGTCTTACCCAATCTGTCCTTGTGAGTGGTTGGCTGAGACACAGATGTGGTGCTAGCTCTCTTCCTAGATGTGATGAGGATCCTGCTTTTCAAAATGGCAACATGCTGGCAGGTAGTATGAGTAGGCTCAGAGCAGCAATATGTTACATTTGTCTAAAAAGTCCTGTAATCTGGGAGTGAAATATAACAGCTTTATTACAACAATCCTTCAGCAGACATTTCACCTCTAGCCAGTGAAGAAACAGTGTACCCTGTATCCGGTAAAAAAAACAATAAGCACTGAAAAACTTTTCTGACAGGAACACAAGATAAAGTACTAATTTCTTTGTGGAAAGGTATATGGTAATGTGTAGTGTTGCTTTGGCTTCTCAAGATGCTTTGGAAGGAGACTATGTCAAATGACATCAGAACATTCCAGAGGAGCCAGGGAAGACTGTTGAAGGGAGGCATCTGACGCACACATTGGCCACAGTGTGGAGGGCTAAGGTTGAAATAAAGTCCCTAGTGGTCAGATGTACGAAGCATTTTTATGTACGCAAAAAGGACTGATTTGCAGTCGGGTTATTTGAGACTACGAAAAGGCTTTTTTATGTATGAAACCCAAATTGAGATTGGGTAATAGGTTACTGAATCACAATTTGGGCTTGCATCCTAAGGCTGAATCAGTATTGGAAGGGCCGTGCCTAAAGCTTCCCTTTTAGATATAGATTCAGTATTAGGGTTTTTCAACTGAATACGGTTGCAAAACATTAATATTTTACCACGTCATCAAGAGAGGTGGTCAGCCATTCACAAATGGGAAGCAGTCCCCAGGGGACCCCTTTCCCTTTGCCAATGTTGACAAAAAGGATTTTAAAATTAGGCAGTTGTCCCAAAGCTACTGCCCAATCTTAATGAATGTTACTTAAACTTTTGACTTTTTTTCTTTGAAGGAGAATGGGTTGCATTTACCCAAAATTAATTTATTTACCGGTCACAGACATGGTGGTCTAATGACCTCAGCAGGCCACCATGATGGCTGTGATTCATAGTGGTTCGCAATTGGTGACCTACCTCATTAATAGTCATGAGGTAGGTCAGATTGCGACCCACTATGAATCGGCATTTTGTGAACCGACCTATTAGTATATAAGTTGGTTCGCTAAAACAGAATGGATTTGGTAAAAGCCAGTGCACAATTTGTGACCACTGTTACCGAATCCATTCTTTGTACATCTGGCCCTGACATCCTTGCAATTCCTGTGTCCTTGTCTAATCACTGAGATACTACAGAAATTAATGATGAAGGTGGGATGATCAAACTACTTTTTCCATTGCATGAATGTCCTGTCAATAAAAGGGATGATTGTCAAGTTGCATGGGTGAGTCAAAATTATTAGTAAAGTGAGTGTGGTGCAGCAATGGAACAAGGCAGAATGTCGAAGAAGGTCAAGTGTTTTGTAAGGGCAGGGTGGCCTGACAAAAACATCTAGACTACAATGTTATCAAGAAGGGCGTCTTGGAATTGTAAATAGAAAAGAAGAGTGAAAGCTTCATACTGGTGTCCTGGAATAGACAGAGAGATTGAGGGTAAAGTGAGAGATTGTGTGGAGTGTGATAACTCAGATAAACCCAAAGTAACTTTTCGTTCTCCCTTATGTCTGATTGAGTGCTAAATCATGCTATGGGATATAATGGGTCCTGTACAAAATAAATGTGTACAGATTTTTTCCATGATTGTGTTGGTGGACCATTTTGCAAAGTGGCAAGAAATGGGTGTGACTTAAAAACTGGATTCAGTCAGTAGTGAATTTCTGTGATGAACTATTTACAAGAGAGCAATTGCCTAAGAAAATAATTTCTGATAATTGTACTCCGTTTATTTCTGTGGTAGTCAATGCGTATTAAAAACAAATGGAATTTCATGTCATACCACTTCAGTTTACCATCCTGCTGCCAATGATGCTGTTGGACTTGGCCCCTTTTGCAGAGGTATCCCTAAACTTTTTGCTTCTTCCTCCTATTTTTCCCTGACTTGTTGTTGTTGGTTATAAGACTCTGAGTGCTTTGCCACTGCTAATCAGTGCTAAAGTGCATATGCTCTCTGTGTAAATTGTTATCATGATTGGTATATTTGATTTACTAGTAAGTCCCTAGTAAAGTGCACTGAGTGTGCCAGGGCCGGTACATCAAATGCTACTAGTGGGCTTGCAGCACTAATTGTGCCACCCACATGAGTAGCCCTGAAAAGATGTCTCAGACCTGCCACTGCAGTGTCTGTGCGCAGTTTGTTAACTGCCAAGTCGACTTAGCAAGTGCACCCACTTGCCAGGCCCTAACCTTTCCTTTTCTCACATGTAAGGCACCCCTATGGTAGGCCCCAGATACCAGCCTGGGCAGGGTGCAATGTATGTGAAAGGTAGGACATCTACTGGTGTGTGTGACATGTCCCGATAGTGAAATACTGCCAATTTCGTTTTTCACTATTGAAAAGCTATCTTGCCTCATAGGATAGAATGGGAAATGCTTTGTAACATCTTACAAATGTAACTTCCCATTGGGACAAGATAGAGAAATAAAGTTTAGGCTCTCTGAACTAAGGGCCAGATGAATCAAAGGGTTTAACCCATTCTGTGTCTATGGGAAAATATGTTCGTACATATGGCCCTAAGAATTTATTAACACTTCTTTTAGTAAAGATGGTTTTTAAATTGTGTGTTTGAAAATGTGACTTTTAGAAAGTAGGCATTTTTTTGTTTGAACCATTCTGTGTGCCTCTGCCTGTTTGTGTATCAACTGTCTGGTTTTGGAGTGACAGGGGCTGGGGATGTGCATTCTCTAGGACAACCACCATGGGGGGGGGGGCGTTGATGTGTGTCCTGCCTTTCCTGGATGACTCAGAGCTGACCTGAATAGATCCTGGCTGAATTTAGAGTAGTGGGAGGAGATTTCCTTGCACCTGAATAGGGCATGTCTCCCTTGAAAAATGCTGTCTCCACCCCCTGTGGTCATACTACACCAGTGAGGACAGAACTGGTTTGGACTGGACTCAGAGACCCTTGCACAAAGAGAACAAAGACATTTTGGGGTATAAGTATTAGACCTAAAACCCCTGAACTTTAGACTACTTCTGGAATCAAGAGGAACCTTTGCCAAGTTGAAGAGCTGGAGAAACTGGAGGAGCAGTACTGCCCCTTTCCTGTGTGTCTGGGGTTGGCCTGCAGTAGCTGTTTCTGCCAAGGAAAGTAGAAGGACTTTGCTGTGTGCTGTGTTCCCTGCTTGAAGAAGATCTCTATGGTCTTGAGTTGAGCTTACCTCCTCTTTTGAAGTCTCAGGGACACAAAGACTTCACCCCTAGCTCCCCTGAACTTCCTCGCTGGGACTTCTGACCTGCCAGGAGGTGCACGTGACTGTCTTGGGCCTTTGGAGGTTGTTTCTGCTGTTGGGAGCTGGAAAAGCAACGCAACTACAAGAAAATCGACGCATCACTCTTCTTGCGGCAGTTTTCCCGACGCAGCACCGTGGTGTGAGAAGAATCTCCACGCATCACCGCACCACTGCCGAAATGGATGCAGCGCCTGTTGCCGCTACAAGAAACAACGCATCGAGGGATCGTAGCTGAAGAAACAAACGCAGCACCGCCCGACGCCGCTGCATCGATCGCGACACAGCCCGATTTCCATGCATCGTGCATGTGCGGCAAGTTTTCTTGATGCATCCCCCACGGACCAGAGCTGTCTCGGGATCGACGCATCACTTCTCCCTGCAGGCCGGATTCGACGCATTTCTTTTCCTTCATGCAGCAGAACTGTTGCATCGCCTCCCCAGGGTCTCAGGAACTGACGCATCTCTTTGTTTTTCTAAGCTTCCCATCTCTGCGGCTGTTTGGCCTTGTGAATTTTGTCGCAACTACAGGTACTTTGAGAGAAATCACGAATCCATAGTTTTCTACGGGCCAAGTTGTTTGAAACCTTTTTAAATACATATTCTTATTACATGTATTTTAGATTTTTGCCGTTTTGGTCTTGTTGAGTTTAGATAAAGATACTTTAATTTTCTAAACCGGTGTGGTGTCCATTTGTGGTGTTATCACTTTATTACTGTGTGTTTTGAGTACAAACACTTTACACATTGCCTTTGGGATAGGCCTGTCTGCTCGTGCCAAGCTACCCAGGGTATGAGCAGGGGTTATCTAAAGTGTGTATCCCCCTTACCCTGACTAGAAGCAAGGGTCCCTATTTGGACAAAGGCACCTACCTCTGCCAACTAGAGACCCCCATTTCTAACAGATGCAATGAACAAATGTAATTGTTTGATTAATGGTATAAATTAACTTGCCAATAAAAATTACAAGAACTGCGTTGTAGAAGTTAATAAATTAATCTGAAACTATTCCATAACAATGACTATTACAGTGTGCAGCTCATTTGTAATAATGCTTGGCAGAAAATCATCTAGAATACAATGTCCTCATGAAGGGCATCTTGGAATAGTAAAATGGAAAAGAAGAGTGAAAGTTCCATACTAGTGGCCTGGAATAGACTTAGAGATTGAAGGTAAATTGAGAGGAACTGTGTGGAGTGTGATAACTCAGATAAATCCAAAGTAACTTTTTGTTCTTTCCTATGTCTGATTGAGTGTTAAACCATACTATGGAATATAATGGGTCTCCTGTACAAAAGAAATGCGGACAGATTTGTTCCTTGATTGTGTTGGTGGTCCATTTTGCAAAGTGGCAAGAAATGAGTGTGACTTAAAAACTGGATTTAGAGTCAGTAGTAAATTTTTGTGATGAACTATTTACAAGAGAGCAATTGCCTAAGAAAACAGTTTCTGATAATTGTACTCAGTTTCTGGGGTAGTCAACCAGTATTTAAACAAATGGAATTTCACGTTCTACCAGTTCAGTTTAGCATCCTGCTGCCAATGATGCTATGGACAAATGTAATTGTTTGTTTAAAGGTAAACATTAACTTGCCAATACAAATTACAAGAACTGGGTTGTAGAAGTTAAGAAATTGATCTGAAGTTGTTTGTAATAATTCTTGGCAGAAAGCCATACACGAAAAGAAAATGCAGTGTAGAGAGCTGTAAATGATAAATCTCAATGGTCATTAGAGGAAATATGCAAGAATATTGTAAAAGCTCAATCTGTCTTTAAATATATTGCAACAAAAGACGTGACCGAAGGCATGTGTAAAGTGTCCTAAGGTAAGTGTAGAATAATGTGTGTTGAAAGGGAGCAAATTTGTAGATAAACATCAAGGAAAAGCTATAGGAGCTTAACAAGTCATAAAACTTAAAAATTCAGCAAACCTGGAAAACTGCAAAGCGTGGAATTTGAGCAGGTTAGCTCCTGACATTGGAAGGAAGCGCGTAGGTGATATTTCAGACTGGTATAATGTCTGAGGATGATGTTGAAGATTTGGAATCTTTGAGCACTGGTGATAGTATTCAGACTCAGGGTAACATGTTGGAATTACTCATTACTTAATAAGGAAATAGAGCTTTAGTTAACAAGAAAGGAGGTGGTGTAATAAGTGAGGAGAAAATGATTGAGGCTCAGTTAATACAGAAAGGTGCACACGTAGATGATGTTTGTGATGCAAATTAAGTTCTCAAGAGGGGAAGCTTTGGGCATCCTGTCCAAATTCAGTACAAACTTTAGGACTACATCACTCATTTTGAATAAGTGGAGGGTAGCTAGGCTTATGAGAGACTTTAAGTTAAAGTTTATTTTGTAGGCTATTTCTTTATGCGTAATTATACTTGTGTGTTTAACATGTTTTAAGTGTAGTGCTGTGAACTGTATTTTCCCTTAGAAAATTGTTTAACCCATGTATTCATATACCTATTTGCAATTGAACTGGAGAAGATGTGTATACTGTTGATTGGGCTTCTCAAGCTGCTTTGGAATGTGACTATGTCACTTGACCTGGAGGTTTTCCACGGAGAAAGAGAAGATGGTTGGAGGGAGGCAGCAATGGGAGGGTTGGTCGCTGTGTGTATGACCAAGGTTAAACTAAAGAACCTATTTACTTACAATTCCAGTGTTCTTGTCTGATCGCCGATACACTATACAGTGCAGAAATTCAATACTGCATCATTTATGTAACCAGACCTAATAGTCTTCATTCGAGGGTTGATCAATGTTATTTCCAAATTGAGAAGTACCACTGTACTTGGCAAATATTTATCCTACATAACTGTAGTCCACTCAAACTAAGGGGCTGATTAGGATGGCGGGCGGACTAAAGTCGGGACCGCCCGCCTGCCATGCGGCAGTCCTGCACCCCTGATAATGATGCGACCGCCACCGCGGCGGTCGCATCTGGCAATTCAACATTGCGGCGGGTGCTGCTGGCTGCAGCACCCGCCGCAATGTCCAATGGCCATGTTGTGCATTTCCATGCACAACGTGGCAGGCACCACGCGGTGCCTACCACCTTGTGCATGGAAATGTAGGGGGGGTACCACAGGTACCCCCCAAGTGCACCCCCCCTAAACCCTCGGGGGCCCGCAGCGGGCCCCCAAAGCAAATCCCCGCCAGCCTTTCCATGGCGGCAGCGCCGCCATGGAAAGGCCTTTCAGGACACGCATCCTAATATGGCTGGCGGTGCCTGCTAGGCACCGCCACCATATTAGTGGCCCAAGTCCTCCCGGCCGGCAATCGTAACGATTGCAGACCGCCGGAAAAGCGGCGGACGCACTTTGCGTCCGCCTAAATACCCACCGCCATCATAATATGGCGGGGGTATTTCACTGTAGGATGGCATAACGATCGCCACCGCCGGCTCGGCGGTGGCGATCGTTACGCCATCCTAATGACCCCCAAAGTTCGGTAATAGTCTCCATGACATGCCTGCTTTTATAGTAACTGTGATACAAACAATTGAATAAATATCTAAATAATAATCCACAATATCCTATTAGAATAGCTAACAACGCTCTATTGATTCAAAAAATAAATAACCGTACTACATTTTTAATACAGTGAATAGTTAACACAAAATCTTCATTTTTTTACAACGAGCTGAACATATTTCCTCAATGTATTCAACAAAGCGAAAACAGATGAAGTGGAAGCAACAATATTTTAATTTCAAATACTTTTTACATTAGTTGAATATACGCCTTATTTTGTATAATTATATAAACTGATATTTTATTTAAAACAAATCCCTTTTGCAGGACGACTAGCAAACACAAATAGCTTCCCCACTGATCATAATTAGCATCCTAGCAGGATGTAAACAATGGTGGATGGCTGCTTGTTCTATTTAAAATACATTCATTCAAAAAGAAAACCTTATTTTGTGTTAGAAACACTATGAATCCGTATTGTTATAGTAGATTCAAGCAGCCGCACAGATCATTGAGAGGGAGGCGGAAGGAAATACAGTGCCATTAAGGGGATGATGCTCAGGTTCCTGAGCAATTTGTTTGGAAATTAGAAATGGAAATCAAGGCACCTCATGTGTAGACTATTTAACACCTGTCAGCATGATGGATGTCAGTTTTTGCCGCGAAACATAACTAAAACGATGAAAACCGATTTGAATTGATTTTTCGAGTCTGATACCTGAGCACAAACAGCTTGTGCTCTGCTCCCCCATTATGATCAGATAACAACGGGTTGCACTGGGGATGTCACTTTTCTTGTAAATAAACATGTCCAACAATTGTAATACCTTTAAAAATAAGGCCTGTTTTCAACGTGTACTAAAAATGTGTATAAACTGCTCAGAAATGTACAGGTTAAACTCTTTGCTGTGATATGATTTTGATGAGTCCTCTAGTTGCCTACTTCTTTTCAGAAGTATAGCAACATATTTAAATAGATAACGCAGAAAGGAAGCAGGGCTACGATTGCAAAAGTACGGGCAAGGGGAGTTTACTCACCTGTAGGTTGCCCATTAAAACAGTCTTATCTTGGTAGCGAAACTAAAAAGACACTACAAAAACATCCTTAGATTCGTGATCTCTCTTTGCCACTCCTGTATCTCTCACAATCACCCTCAAAATGCATTCTAGAATGATGATGTTAGCAGGGGGTTTGAGATCTAACGTGACATATTTTCCTGAATGCCCTCTTCAATGTACATATATTTATCTATAAACATAGGAGGTGAGGCTGCACTAATTCCAAATACCTGCTCAGTCTAGTATTCATATATTATTTCTCAAAAGGACTATTTACATATCACACATTATAATACTAATTACAGATCCTCTAGAAGCACCAGTACCTTGTTGCTAAAACCACAGGTATTCCTCAAAAAGAAAACCTGCAACAGACCGTTCTCGGGTATTGCCCCGAAACTTTGGAACTCCCTGCCACCTAACATCAGACTGATCCCCTGAACTGCATCTTTCAAAAAAGAAGTTAAAATACTACTTATGGACACATTTGTGCTCTAGGTCTCACATTCATTGTGGTTGATCTCTTGCTTCTTATTTTATTTCATCTGTAAAGCGATCTGATACCCTCATGGGTCATGTTCGTGCTATCTAAAACTTTATAAATAAATAATTACATTTCTAGGCACTTTAATAAGAGGTGTTAGTTTCATCATCTGCTCCTCGCACTTCCCTTTTAGAGATGTTTGTGTTTATAAGATGATGTTGTGATTAGTGTTGTCATGGGTAGTTACATCATTTTTATGGTTGTGTTGCAACAGGGAATTTAACTTCTATTTCTGAGAGCAATTAAGCAACAGGAAACAAGCAGAGAAGAAATCAATAACCATTAAGTTAAGCTAGTGTCGACAAAAGCACTAAAAGCTATATCTTCATTCTTCAAACAGTTGTTTTAAAAGCAGTGCATGGGCTCTTGTAGTTCATGGAATATTTAGGAATGCAAATATCGCTAATTGTCACTTTAAATTTCACAGAAAAGCAAGTCATTAGTTGGAACTTCTAGAACTACAGAATAACACAAGTATAACAACCTGTTTCAAGCTGTGTTAAACGATGGAAAAGAGAAGATAAAATATAATCATGGTAAAGGAAGATATGTAAAAACTTGAGGAAAGTTCGAGATGGCTGGTACTGTTACATCATCCCTGGGACTAGAGAAATATGAGGCAGAATAGTAATTAATGGAGCAAACGTTCTCACTCATACAAAACAATTTCAGCTTCACCCCATCGCATCCTACTCATGATGGTGACACTTTGAATGATCAGTTTTTTTCAGGCCCCCTCCTGTGTCAAAAAGTTCTCCCTCACGCATTGGCATATATACCAGGTGGATTTTCTGCAGGCAGACAGGGAAAGCGCAGGCTGGCCATGTCATCCCTGCCCACAAGATCACATGACCCATGAGCTATTAAACATAGTGACTTGTCCATCACATAACCGGATTCTAGACACCGGCTTCAAAAGGCTTGCGATGCAACAGGCGGTATTTTTGTCTCCTGTGGCGCACTGACAAGCAAGAAAGCAGCATGCTGCACAACTAAACACAGAGAAAGAACATATGCTCTCTGATCCCTCGAGTAGTGTTGGCAGACTTTATTGTGCTATTGGTGGAAGAGCACAGGGAGGTAAGTAAAATGGGGTAGAATTTCCTGGCCAATCATGAAGTATCTTGACAAGGGGGCCGAGCCTCTTGGTCACCAGCGAGAATAAGCAAACAGATGGGAGAAGGGGTGGGGGGTGGGTAGGAACTGGGGAGGTCAAAAACACCTGAGTCATAAACAGCAGGGAGGAGGATAGGGACAGGTTGGCCACTAGTAATATTAAAAGTGGAGGGAAGAGGGGCTGCTGAAAAGCACCACTAGGCTTGGGAAACGGTGTTGGGATGAGTGAACTGGCCTTGGGGCATGGTATCAGTGGAGACTAGGAGAGGATGAGGGGCAGTGAAAGTGGGTGTAAAGAGCCAACAGCAATATGGAAGGTATGGTAGACAGGGGGCAGGGTGAAAGATGATGGGGCAAGCTAGGAGTCTAGGTGGGTGGAAGGGAACATGGGGTAGCTTCAGTGAAGGATCTAGATGAGCTGACATTGCTTCTCATGGATATTATAACAGAAATGATGACCAATCAAGAGGACATGTCGCAGATGAGGGCGAGTCACAAGGAATGCAGAAAATTGGACAGGTTATATAAAGGCGAGGAGGAGGGTGAGGAGTGTTGGGGGGAAGGTAGAGGACCTGGCTTGGGCATCAGGAAGTGGGCATAGGGTGGAGAAACAGGAGGGGTAGGTATGGACAAATATGAAATGGTAGAAGAGAGTGGAGAAAGGGGGATTTCAAAGCAGGGCTCTGGTGGTGGGGGTAAAGTAGGAAACGGAGTTAAGAAAGGGAAGATGTAGGAAGGAAGGAATAGCCAAGGCAGAGTAAGGGGTCTAGGTCCAAGCAGAACTATGTGTGGAGGATGCCAGCATGGAAACAGGTGGGAATGAAGAGCATTGTTGTGAGGCAAGGTAAATGGTGCAAGGGTTAGGGAAGAAGACAAAATGACCCAAGGTGAACTATGTGGGGCAAAGGAAGTAGAAAGTGAAGCTCGGAATGAGGGGGAGAAACAGCAGATGGGGAAGAAGATAATTTTGTGGAACAGGTTAGGAAGCTATGCAAAAGGAAAGGAGAAGGAGGTGTAGGCAGTAGGAGGACAGAAGGTGGCCGAAGACATCAGATGGATGAAGAAGCAGAAACGAGTTCGGCAGTTTGGATCATGAAGGAGCATCAGGGAACAAGAAGATAGTGGAGAAATGAAGACACTATGATGGAGGTGGATATGACAGAGGTACAGAAAAGAAGGGTTGTGGGGAAAAATAGTGGTATGAAGGTGGAGTACTTGGGGAGGATCACGTAAGGACAGAGAGTGAAGGCGGACAATAAAATAGAGGTGAAAGGAAATTATGCAACAGGAAGAAAGATCACGGAGAAATAGAAGACAAAGATTCAGGGTAGGTGGATATAACTGTGGATGTTTCAAAAGAGTTCAGGGAGAAGGTGTTCAAGTTGTAATATTTTCCCATGTTTGCACCATTGCCAGGAGAGGGGGCAGTGAAGGTAGTAGTATAGTATGGGTTGAGTGGGTGGATCATGAGAAGAACATTGGGTTGCCATATTACATTTAATAAGAGATAACTTTTGATTGGGAACAGGTGATCATTTCATCTTTGGTGTCTGAGAAATTGTAAATAAAAATAATCTTTAATGGATTTTAAGGTGCAATTTTGAAAATGCCACTTTTAGAAAGTTGGCATTTTCGTACCCTAAACAATATGATGCCTGCAGCCTATCCTGGGTCACATGACTGGGTGTAGTTGGCAGCTGGACATTGTTTATTCCTCCCAGACAGCCACACAGTAGAGGTGCCTGGATGGGCCATCAGCTGGCAAAATGGGAGGGGGGTGGAGCTGGACAAAGCCAACTCGCAACTGAATAGCCTGTGATCTGCCTTTACACAATGGACTTGACACCCCTGCATTGTTCATGCAGCCAGCTTGGGTCGGGGCAGGGGAGCCAGGAAACTTCAAGCACTTCAAAGGGAATTCTCTAGAAACTTCTCCTTCAAAGAAGGCACCATGTATAAAAAGGAGACCCTCAGACTCACTCTTCAGTTCACTTTCTGAACCTGGGCAGGACTTTCAGAGGACTGCCTGCTGCTGTGGTCTGCTATACTCCACAAGACTGCTTTGCTGCACCCGAAAAGACTGCTTTTCTGCCATGAGCCTGCCTTGAACCCTCAGAGGCCTGTTCTGCTGCTTGAGCCCTGCTAGTTTGCTGATCAGAGACTCAGGGACATAAAAGGCTCCCACCATCTTGAACTGAACCCAGCCAAAGTGAGTCCTGAACCTCCACGTGGTGCACGGATAGCCAAAATCCAAAACTTAGGACTTCAAAAGGTTTTAGCTAAAAACTGCTCTGAGAACCAAGGGACGGCCAGGGTCAACATGCTTGTCTATCCAAGGTGCATCGCCAGTCTGCCTGACTTTGCGGTAGCTTCTGCAGCAAATCCTGTTCAGCGGAACTTCGCCAAAAGGGTATTCGGCCTCCAGGAACTCTCGTCGGCTACAGCCTCCTGCCTGCAGCCTTGCCTACATTCTCAGAACATTTTTTTCAAAATGTCTTCTACGTCCGAAGGTAAGTGGTGACCTGGCCCAATCCACTGCTTCTATCTGACTCATGCTCCTTTGCTGCCAGCCATATTTTTGAGCTTTAATCCAGTCTTGCACAACTAGATGTTCGCGGGTGGTGCTTTGATCTTTCAGGTGCTAATTTTTACCCTAAACATTAAAAATTCATAACTCTGGATCTACTGATTGCATTTCTGTCATTTTAGTGTCCAATAGTTTATCAAAATGTACTATATTTTTCTAAATTGGTACGGGATTTTTCTTGTGTTGTGTCTTCATTTTATTACTGTTTGTGTGCTGCACTGGACCAAGCCCTTTGTGACAAAATGGCTAATTTCTTTCAGGAGAAGGTCAGAACGGTATACGATTAACTTGCTGGTGAGGTACCGGCATTGACCGGACTCTCCCTACCACTGGCGGTGGAGGCCATTTCTGACACCACGATTTGCCAGTTGAGCAGTTTCTCTTCATTAACTATGGACAAAGTTAAAAAGCTGTTATTAGATACAAAATCTGGCTCTCCAACTGATAGCTGTCCCCCCACAATAATACATCTGGCCTCTGATATAATTAGTACCAATCTAACTCCGCTTTTGAATAATGTCATTAGTTCAGGAACCTATCCAGTCTCTTGGAAAAAAGCTTGTATTAGACCTATTTAAAAAAAACCCTCTCTTGACCCACTAGATGTGAAAAACTATCGACCTATAGCCTGCTTGCCACTAGCGGCAAAAATACTAGAGAAATCAATTAAACAAGATCTAATTTGTTATCTGGACACCAATGATCTTCTGGATTCAGCATGGCTTCAGACCAAGGCACTCCACAGAGTCAGCGCTAATCATGGCAATGGAAAAAATACGCAAACAGTTGGATGGAAGGGGGTAGAGCCGTCCTGATACTTCTTGACCTATCAGCTGCGTTCAGTACAGTGAATCATCAGGTATTGATGCAATGGCTGAAGGCAATAGGATTTCAGGAGACAGCTCTAACCCTTCTCACCTCGTTCATTACCACTAGAGAACAGATGGTATGTTCAGACAATTTTACATCCAAGAGGTTTTCCCTTCCCTGTGGAGTTCCGCAGGGCTCAGCCTTGTCACCAACTCTATTTAACATATATGTTACGCCTTTGGCCAAGTTAACAAGGGCTCACGGGTTCTCGTTGGTGACCTATGCTGATGACACGCAGATTGTCATCTCCATTTCCTCAGATGCCGAAATGGTGGCAGGGAGATTCCATAACTGTTTGAAGCAAATCATGGGGTGGATGCACCAGAGCTATCTCAAACTGAATACAACCAAAACGGAAGTCATGGAGTTTGAGAAAGGGCCTCCACTTTGGGATCAATCCTGGTGGCGACAGAAGCAGGTCTCTGCCCAATTCCATCGGCAAAGGTTAGGATCCTAGGATTTTTGTTTCACGTCCAACTAAACTTTCCCGGACAGATTAACCAGCTGACATCATCCTGCTTTTTCCTCTTGAAAATCTTGCGTAAAATCCTACCGTTCATCCATTTATACCTCAGGAAAGTGGCCATAGTCCTCTCTCGTATCGATTACTGTAATGCACTCTTCCTGGGAGTTGACAAGCGCCAACTGTCAAAACTTCAATCACTGCAAAATTCAGCAGCTCGAGTGTTGCTCAACATCCCTAAATACCAACATATCTCAAATAGCATAAGGAAGCTGAATTGGCTACCGATCAAGAGGAGCATTGAGTTTAAGGCTTTGTGCCTGAGCACAAAGCACTGTATGGGGGAGGGTCTGGGGGCCTACAGAAACTTTTTCAGTGGTATTCACCAATTCGGAAGCTTAGGTCAGCCAACAAAGGATTAGTTCAGATCCCCAGGATCTATAAGGCCAGATGGGGTGGTAGAAGTCTCTCAAAACGAGCGTCGATGCTCTGGAATGAGCTACCACCCATCATAAGGTTCCAGCATTCCAGACCTCTGTTCAGTAAAATGCTAAAGAACTGGCTTTTCCCTGCTAGGGAATGAACCCGCTTATACCAGTCAGTTACCTGCTCCCCAGCTACTTACAGGGCCAAGACTACTCGGCATTGGTTGTGCTCTACAAGTTTCTTACTTACTTACTTACTAAATATTTTACACATTACCTCAAGCCTACATTAAGCCTGACTGCTTTTGTGCCAAGCTACCAGAGGGTTAAGCACAGGTTAATTTAGTGAATTTTGTGGTTCACCCTAATGGGATTGTGGCTGTTGCCTGTACAGGTGTCATCCACCCTTCAACTAACATTCCAATTTCTCACACTGGGCTTAACCCGAGATGGTATGGGGACAAAAGAAAGATGGGGTGGAATGCTTCTCTGAGCGATTGTGGTTGTTAGAATTGTTGAAAGCATTCCTCCCATTACCTTTTGCGTGTTTGAGATCATGATGCACATATTGTGGGAGGAAAGGCCCTATCTGGCACCAGAACTGTAGCAATATGGGGAGGATATGAACAAATTAATTGAGGGTAATAGAACAGTAATTTATTGATTTGTTATGATGAGCAGTTGAGGAGATACAAAGAAGAGCTCCCAGGGTGCATTTGGGGGAGAAGATCCAGAGATTACTGGCTGGATGCAAGGGAGAAAGGCATGAGCTCTTTACAGGCACACCCTAGGAAAAGAGGGAATCATGGAACAGGAATTGTGAAATTTTACAAAGAAAAGGTGCTGCTGGCAAAATGATCAAGGTTGTTGTGACTGAGGGGATAGGTGCAGATTCTTGCACACTTATAGAATGTCAAGTGGAACACTTCCAAGAGTACAATCTTTTGAAAGAGCAGCAGGGTATTTTTGGGTCGATCGAATATGGAGGAAACTGAACCACAGCTTCTCAGGCAAAGCAAAAGGGAAGGAGAAGCAAGACCAGAAGAAGTAGTAGATCAATGCAGGGACAGGGCTTGCCAACAATAGTGAGAATTGAATAGTTAATTGGGTCTTTGGATGATTTCTTAAATCTCAGGTTTTAGCAAGCTTACAGTAAGGTTAGAGGATTACATATCAAGGGCTAGAGTCCAGTTTCTCTGCATGTAATCTAAAATCAGATAGAGAAATGCCAGTGGTGTTAAGATAAACAATTGGCAAAGAGCCCTGGGGCATGTAGCCAGCCCTTTTCAGGATCCACCCTTTTTTAAATTCACCATTGGGGATAGTTCCGAAGAAATAACAAGGGGAATTTAAAGTGATACATCAGCTCTCATACCCTGAGGGAAGCTTGGTGAACTCATTCATTAAAAAAGCAGAATGTTCAGTATCTTACACATCATTTGAGGCAGCAGAGATATTGGTTCCAAGTAAGGGAGTAGCAGCATTAATGGCAAAAGTGGATATGAAGCCAGCATTTTGATTCTACCAGTACACCTGAGTAGTTACCCACTGCTAGGTTTTGCTTTTGATGGGGAGTATTACTTTGATAAATTCCTACCAATGGGGTGCGCAGTATCATCTGTGGTATTTGAGAGGTTCAGTACTTTCCTAGAGTCGAAGTGCAAGCTAGTCATAGGTCTAGAAAGAGTGGCACATTGCTTGGATGACGTTCTCTTTGTTGGCAGTCTGGAGACCGGAAAATTCACTGCTAGGACAGTTTGCTAGCATGACAAGAGTGCTAGGGGTGCCATTGGCCTGAGAGAAGTGTGAGGGGCGATCCACTATGTTATTTTTTATTCATATTGACATTGTTTCTAGAGCGCCTGAATGCGCGGAAGCATCTTGGCGCTGGCGTTTGCTGATTCATCCAAAGGTGGTATAATAAGGCAGAGGGGACAAAAACAGCCAAGTTTTGAGCAGTTTTCTGAATTGTGTAAGACTGGACTGAGTTTTATGGTGTCAAGGGAGCTTATTCCATAATTTACAGGTGACAAAACTTCATCCACCACAGGATACTTTGTTAATCTTAGGTATTAACACAGTTTTGGACAAAGACTATCGAAGAGCTCTCCTGGGGATGTACCAATGGAATTTCTTCCTAAATTAATCTGGGTCTGTATCGTGGAAGGCTTTGTGAGCCAAGCAAAGTGCCTTAAATGCTACCAGCTTTCTAACAGGCAGCCAGTATAACTCCACTATGGTGTGGGAGACTGAATTAAATTTGGGAATCCTTATAAGAAGTCAAGCTGCTGATCTCTATGGAGCAAATGCTCCGCAACACCATTCAGCCTCTCCGCTAATATTTTTGAAAAAACTTTATAATCAGCGTTAAGTAACGAAATGGGGCGATATGAATCTCATGAACATGATGGTTTAGCAGGTTTAAGAATTAGTGCTACTGCTGCTTCATTCCATGAGGGTGGTATCTCACCTCCTTCCTCAAAAATATGGGAGAACAACAAGCACATAATTGGGGTTAACACTTTTTCTAAGGATTTATATAGTTCTGCAGGCAACCCATCAGGGCCTGCAGCTTTCCCAGATTTTCCAGACATAATGGCATTTCCCACTTCAACATTGGAAATTGGGAGATCCATATTCTGGGACTTATCATCCGAGATTTTTTGATGGAAGTATGCGCTATCCATCCCTTTATCTCCTCATCCCGTACAACCAGATCTTCATGATATACCTCCTCAAAATGTCGCTGAAAAGCCTTTTCAATATCTATTGGATTATTAAGTACTTTCCCAAAGCTAGCCTCCTCCACTGACTTAAGCTCATCAATAGAGTTCCTAGCCACATCCTGTTTGGTCTTCCACGCCAATAATTTGCCGCAGTTCTCCCCATACTCAAAATGCGATAGCTTACTGGCTTGCCATTTCTTTTTAAGCCTTGCTTCTAAGACGGTAATCAAATCTAGTTTGAGAGAGTCTAACTTTGCCTGTATGTCTGCTTTTAGGTGGTTGCTCTGATGTGCTATAATCTCTTGTTCTTTCAGTAGAATTTCTTTCTCTATCACATCAATTTCTTCTTTATACTTTCTATGCCTATCTATTTGTATAACCGTTATAAGACCCCTTAGGAAGGCTTTATAAGCGTCCCATACCATCTGTATCGGGGCAGTTCCTAAGTTCAATTGAAAAAAGGCCTTTGATTCCTCTACTAACTTTTCAACTAATGATTCTTCTAGAAGGATAGCTTGCTCTAATGTCCACCTCTGACATATCGGCCTAGTTGGAACTTTAAGTGTCAATGTCACTGCCGAATGGTCGGAAAGGTGCTCACCCAGATGCTTAACCTCTTCAAACCAAATTTTAAGGACACTGCTTAACAAATAGAAATCTAATCTGGATCTATGTCCATGCTTCTTGTTATAGAATGTATAACCTCTCTTATTACCCACACTCATCCTCCATACATCATACCAGGCTAATTGTTTCATAGCTGTTTTAACTACTGCTCTCATCTTACAATTTGTAACAGATCTACTCCTTTTAGATTTATCTAGTACATGATCTAATAGTAGATTGAAGTCGCCTGCTAATATATCAGTGGGACTGGGTAATTCAACAGTTCTAACAATAAGTTCTCAAAAGGAGTTGCGTCATCTATATTCGGACCATAATAACCTGCTACTGTAAAATTAACTCCATAGCCTCTTATCTTAGCAATGGCCCACCTCCCCATCTTATCTACCGTACTAGCCAGTAAGGAGATAGCTGCATTCTTTTTTATAATTATTGCCACTCCTTTAGTAGGTGAGGATTGTGTTGTACAGACCAAATGCTGAATCCACCCCATGGGTTTGCACATGGCTATCAACTCATTCTGGTCAAGCTGCTGCATTCTGTAGTACCTGCAGTTTATTTGAAAACTGTTGTTGAATGCCCATGTAAAGGGTATTACAGTAATATATCCTGGAAAGTACCAATTTGGTGATTCTGTTTTTTGAAGTTCGAATGGAATAAATGGAAGAATCATTCTCAAAGTTCTTAGAAGGAGAATGATGTAAGAGGTAACTTGATTATTCTGATCTGCAAAGGCACGTTTTCCCTCAAAGAATACTCCCAGATTCGTAACTTTTGTGACCAGGGAGTGGGCCCAGATGTTGGGGCCACCGTAAAGGATTTCAGAAGAAGGTCTCTTTCTGAAATAGGAGGTTCTCGGTTAGATCCGAGTTTAATTTGAGACAGTCGTCTCTTATCCATCCTACTACTTCTCTCATTCAGATGTTAAAACATTTTGCAACCTCATCCAGGTCACTTGAGATTGAGGCTACAATTTGGGTGTCATCTGCGTATGAGAATATAAAAAACCAAAAGATCAAATCAGCCTAGCCAGTGGCACCACATATATATTAAAGAGCTTAGGGCTCAATGAGGACCCCCGAGAGACACCCAAGGCAGTGACAAATACTTTGATGTAAATTCCCCTAGAGAGATAGACTATTCTCTGTTGGTAAGAAAGGAGCAAAGCAGATCTCAGGCTGACCTGCCTATTCCTATACTCTCTAGCCGTTCTATGGGCACAGACTGATTCACAATATCGAAAGCAGCAGATAGATGAAAAAGTATCAGAACCGCTTTCCCTCCTCTAGCCATAATCGTTCTAATTTCCTCTGTAGCAGTTATCAAAGCAGATTCAGTGCTATGGTTTTTTAAAAACCATATTGAGCAGTACCCAGAACTTCGTTTTTATCCAAGAAAGCTGAGAATACTGTATTTATATGTTTTTCTAAATATTTTGCCAGCATGAGAGGGTGGAAGATGGGTCGATAACTTGTTACTTCATTTGGATTGAGAGAGGTTTGTTTAAATCAAAGAAAGGATAGAGGCCTTTTTCCAATCACTAGAAAATGTCCGGAAATAATTAGAATTCCAGCTGTAGCATGAAGGATTTTGAAGGAACATGGGTCAGAGAGGGCACCTGACTTGGTGGCCCCCATTAATTAGATTACCCCCTCTACCCTGAGAAGGAAGAACGCATAAAACACATTACTCACAATACCTGAGCATTCAATCCTAGAGATCTAAGGATTGGTATTTCGGCTAAAATCAAGCTTACAATAAACTTCCTTTACTTTAGAGTTAAAAAATTCTGCTAGGTTATTGCATAGAGATTGATTAGGTACCATGTTGTTAATGGAATTGGGACTAAAGTGAGTTTTGACTGTTTTAAATAATTGTTTGGCTGAATTTTTTGCCAAATTGATTTCCTCAGTGAAATACCTTTCTTTTTCCATTATAAACAAGCACTTATATTCTTGAATATATTGTTTATATTTGTTTCTTTCTTCAAGACTGTAATTTTCTCTCAAATTTTTCTCCTGTCTTCAGTACTTTTGTTTTTGTAATCTTACTTTGGAGGAAAACCAGGGTGCAGAATGTTTATTTCTATGATTTTTAAAAGCCTGAAGAGGGGCTACCTGAGTGACCACTGAATTAATCCATTGTGTTGTTCGTTGTGGCTACAGTTATGTCATCCACAAGAGTAGGTTGTGAGTCTGCTAAAATTTCAGTGAGTTCAATTTCATTAATTGTATGCCAGGCACGAGATAAAACGATCTGTGGGATCTTATTAACTAATGTGCTTTTAGCAGGGATTTTTAGAGTAAAACTGATCACTTTGTGATCAGTCCAGGTTACCTGCACCACTGATTCAAGATTTAAGTCAGTGTTGCTTAAAAAGATGCCATCCAGTGTGTGGCCCACCAAGTGTGTGGCAGAATTGACCAATTGTTTAAAGGTCAAAACAGAGCACATTATCAATTATTCAGTTTCCGTTTTTGTTAAATCCTCCAGATGGAAATTAAAATGACCTAAAGTTGTGAAATTAGGGAGCTGAATGCATGATTCAGTCAAATCATTTAATGATGATGGGAAGTTGGCTCTAGGGCCCGGAAGCTTGTAAATTAGCAGGCCATTAAAAACATAATTATTATTGAGCTTACATTTTTTTTTTTAAACTTCTTTTTATTAAACAATCGTTAGCGTCAAAATACAGCATCACCATAGGCAACGTTCGTTAATACATCTACATCTCCTTATTATACATTCTGTAACCTATAAATGCTTGTAACATGTGCAACAGTGCGATCAGATTCCTAGCCCAACGCACACTCCACCCACCACCCTGTCCCGCTCTTAGCAATCATGTATCTCTCAGTTGCCCCTGTATATTCCCCATTGTTGCCACACTTTTTCCCACTTCTTGGGACATCCCCTGCTTTCATACACTGTCTTTTCGGTTGCACAGCACCAATCCATGTCCATCTTCCATCGTGCCACTGTTGGCGGCTCTATGGATCCCCAGGCCCCGGCTATATTTCTTTTGGCCACCATTGCAGCCACTAGCAGCCATATTTTTGGGTATTTAGGCCACTTCTGTTCCCCCGTTATACATAAGACATGCCATCGAGCTTCAAGAGGGACCTCCTGCCCCACTACTTCCGACATTATCCGCGTCACCGCCCGCCAATACTGCTGTATGATCAGACATTCCCATATAATATGAAAGAAGGTACCCCTCTGATTACATCCCCTCTGACAATTCTCCGTGGGTATGCGCCCCAGCTTGAACATGAGCACACTGGTGGAATAAGACCTGTTTAGGATTCTTAGTTGGACCAGCCTGAACCTTGCCCTGATCGCCACCTCTCTAGGGCTTTGTATTACTTCCACCCAGTCATCGTCCTCCAGCAAGCCCACGTAAGATTCCCAGGACTCCCTTAGCTTTACGAGAAGGTCTGGGGCATTATTGATAATCTTCTTATAGGTGCATGACAGTGCTTTCTCCGGTATTGGTTCTAATAGTAATCTGTCTTCAAGCGGGCTATATTCAGGTATCTGCTCCCCCTCCTTGAGGTGCCTGCCTAGTGCGTCTTTCAGCTGTAAATACTTATAGTGTTCTGTATCCGCTAATTGATACTCATTCTTTAATTCGGGGAACGTGAGCATGTTCTGTCTCCGCCACACATCTCTCAGGCGCATTATATCTATCAGTTTCCATTTGCCGAAACCCTGTAGGCTGCCTACTTCTTGGAGCATATCGCTGTCCCATAGGGGGGTCTGTTCTGTCAGCCTATTAGCCCAGCCCAAAAAACGAGTAGCTTTTGTCCACACATTAACTACTATCTGAGTATGAGATGGCATGAGTCCTTTCTTCCTTCGACTATATTATGCACCTAGATAACCTCCGGTCCCCATTGCCCAGTGGTCCACTCTGTATGCCGGG
The DNA here is from genome assembly GCA_963921515.1 of Calotriton arnoldi. NCBI lineage: Eukaryota > Metazoa > Chordata > Amphibia > Caudata > Salamandridae > Calotriton > Calotriton arnoldi. The sequence goes on from CAWUFW010002062.1 coordinate 2,316,164, forward strand.
TCGTTCCTATCTGTGGACACCCAGTCATTGATGACCATTAGGTGTGAGGCCCAGTAGTACTTTTGTAGGTCCGGGACAGCCAGACCACCCTTGTAAACTCCTTTTTGTAATTTGGGTAATGCAATCCTCGCGCCCCCACCGTCCCACAGCAGTGTTCTTAATTCCCTATCCACGTCTTTAAAGAATTTATCAGGTATTGGGCAAGGGGTGTTTTGCAGAACGTATAGTATGCGTGGCAACGACATCATCTTGTAGAGCACAGCTCTCCCCATAAGAGATATCAGTAGTTTTCTCCAGTGGGCGACATCACTCCTTAAGCGCTCCAGTTGTGGTTGTAAGTTCCCTGTCAGAAATTCCGCGTCTGTTTTGCCTATTTGTATACCCAAGTATTTAAAACTATCCTTAACTTGCAACTTATTGCCGGCACCAAGTATTGGAGGTGGGCCGCTCGATAGCATATACAGGAGTGACTTATCCCAGTTAATCTGGTATCCGGAGTACCCCTTGAAGAGTTTAAAAATCTGCAATAGCCGGTTGATTGTGAACCTTGGTCTCGTCGCGTAGAGAAGGACATCATCGGCGTACAGCGATATCCTCTCCTCCCACTGCTCCCCCCCGTAGATGCCGGTGATCACTGGGTCACCTCTCCCCCATGTCGCCAGCGGCTCTAGCACCAACGCAAACAAAATCGGTGAAAGAGGGCATCCCTGCCCTTATGTAGAGCAAAGGCGCGAGAGACTGCGCCGTTCACTCGGACCCTAGCCAGGGGATATGTGTATAGCAACTTAACCCATGACTGGAATTGCGGGCCAAATCCAAACCGATTTAGGACCTCAAATAGGTAATGCCACTCTATACTATCAAACGCCATGCGGGCGTCGAGGGAGAGGAGTGCAGCCTCCACCTCCGGGTTAGGGGCATATCATCAAGGGCAGTATCGCCACTTTAGCGGCACTTTTTGCCGATAAAGCGGCGATATTTTTATCGCCCTATTAGCAAGCTGTCGCTAACAGCTGTTAGCGACAGCTTAATGGCGATAGCGGCCGTTTTGTTGCCGCTTTGCATGTCAGCGATAATTATCGCTAATGACATGCAAAGTAGGCGTTCCCAACTAAAAGCAACTGCAAACAGTCGCAAACACAACTTCCCCCTATTATCAATGCCCGCGAAGCGATAAAAAACCTCGCGCTAACCGCGATTATCGCTGGAATTTAACACCTGATAAAAACTTGACTTAACCATCTTGTCAATGGGAGGTGGATTGTAAGGTTAAGTCCTCACCTGCCTATTAGCAAGCATTTCATTAGCGCAGTGAATTTATCGCTGGATTTCTTGCGCTATTGCTGGGTTTTGCCGCTATCGCTGTTTTTTTATCGCCTTGGAGATAAGCGTTGATAATAACGCGTTATCTCCGCAATGAAATCCAGCGATAGCCGGCGATAAAAAAAACAGCGCTAAGCGCGCTTTGCGATAATTATCGCAAATCCTTGGTAATATGCCCCTTAGTCTTCACCAGGTGCATCACCCCATAGAGTCGTCGAAGATTAAGTCTGGTACTTCTGCCGGGCACGAAGCCCGATTGGTCTGGATGTATCAGGGTCATGATGGGAACTAAGAGGCGATTCACCAGGACCTTGGCCAGTATCTTAACCTCTACGTTTAACAAGGATATCGGCCGGTACGAGGTACACTGGTCCGTTGGCTTGCCCGCTTTGGCGATTACCACAATGGTGGCCGTCCGCTGATCGACTGGTAAACATCCTTGCTCTTTCGCCTCATTAAACATGTCCAGGAGGTATGGAGCCACTACACTTGCCGTGCATTTAAAGAGCTCCACGGGCAAACCGTTTGGTCCCGGGGCCTTGCCTGCCTGTAGGTCCTGTATGGCTCCTAGTATCTCTTCGGTTGTTATGTCCCTATCAATACTTTCCCTGTCTTCCTCCAACAATACCGGTAATCTCATTTCCTCTAGTAGTTCACAGCAGTCTGTGTCTGACCTAACTGGAGTGGACCTATACAATTCCTCATAGTAATCTGCAAAGACCCGTGTCATATCCTCCCCAGTAGAGTAAACCTGTCCTCTTTTGTCGCGTATTTCCGCTACCCAGCTCCTTTCCCTGTCTCTTTTCTCCAACCAGGCAATCATCTTGTTGGCTTTATCACCCAGGTCATATATTTGCCTCTGTGTTGGGAGTGCAGCCGATCTTGCAGCATTATGTGCCAGGTCTTATAGTTCCTGTTTCTTAAGCTCTAACCGATGCGCCAATTCCTTGTCAGTTCTCCCACCCTCCAGGTATGTTGCCTCCATCTCCATTATTGTCACACCTCTAGTTCATCCCATTGCAATCCCTTTTCCTTATTATTACCTCCTATGCAGGCCTGGACATGGCCCCTCATGACTGGTTTAAAGGCCTCCCATAAGGTACACGCCTTCTCGACCGTCCCCTCATTTTCCTGAAAGTAGAGTTGTGCCCGTTCCCGAACTTTTTGAGTATTTTCTTTGTTTTTAAAGAACCATGAATTCAGCCTGGGTGGCAGGGCATGCGCTCGGATCGGTCCCCTCACCATTACTTCTACTGGCGAGTGGTCCAAAATACCTCGTGGACCAATATTAGCTTTGGAGAACTAGGCCTCTTCACCTCTATGTGTCAGTATATGGTCGAGTCTGGAGTAACTACCGTGAGCGGCTGAGTAGAAAGTGTATTGGCGGGTGTTTGGATTATGCAGTTGCCAACGTCTGTCAGACCCATCGCGTCCACGAATGCGCTGAGTGGTTCCACCCCTCTGTCTCTAGTTGATGTGGATTCTCTACCCATCCCCGGGTTGATGGTAGAATTCATGTCACCGCCCAGTACTAAGAGTCCCCGTGGGTGGTCGACCAACAAGGTCCCTAGCGCTACCAACGCCTCGGACCGCATCACCGGTGGTATATAACATGAGACAATGTTAATCGTCTGTCCTTCCCATGTCCCCGTAAGGGCCACATACCTCCCAAGGGGATCGTGCCAGACCTGTCCAACAATGAAAGGGAGACTTGTTTTGACCAGTATCCCCACTCCGCGTGATCCATTTGTGTAACCCGCATGTGCAACCAGTTTATACCCGTATCTATCCAGTGCGCGATATCTGTGGCCTTTGAGATGTGTTTCCTGTAGTAGCGCAAGTCCCGGGGAGTGTCTATGTAGGTATTGTAGTACTATGCTTCATTTAATACGACTCCCCAGGCCATTAACATTCCACGACAAAAAGTTTAGGCCAGTAGCCCCTTGCTGTCTCTCCCTATGTCTCCCTGCTGAGGTCTGGCTCATTCCCAGCATTGCTACCCGTTCGGATGTCCCCATTTGTGCGTTGAGTGCCCCCTTCTATGCCTAGCTAGCTGTATCAACCTGTTACCCTGACTGTGTAGTGTTGTGTAACTAACGATAAAATAACAAAAATCTAGAAAACTAAACATTCCCCAAAGTAGAATGAGCCCCCTCCCTGCTGCCCTGCTGGTGGGTATCACAACTCCCACCTCCCCAACTTGCAGAGTGCCTGTCGCCCCAAACAAGAAATCAAAATGGGGTTGGTCGGTGTCGGGCTTTGGTAGCCCCTTCTCCAAGATCCCACTCCCTCCCCGCAAAATACGTACGTTTGAATACAATAGCAACCTTAGTGGTATATCATTATACCGATAGTTCCAGCAGTAGATCACTCATGTTATTAGTGCTTCCCCCCACCTCCCCTCTTCCCAGCAAGAAAACCTGGTTTTCCCAGTGTTCGACACAGTGTCCCACCGAAATCCCATCTTCCAGACCCTCCGTCTTCTTCCAGTACGGCCGCTGACCATTCGCTCTCAGTCCGATTCATCTCCTGTCGTCCGGTGTTGCTCGCACCGGCTTCCTCGTTGAGAGTTTGTGCCTACGGTGCGCCATCCCTCCAACCATTCCCTAGCCTCCTCCGGGGAGGTAAAGAACCATGCTTTCCCTTCGGCCTCAATTCTCAATTTAGCTGGGAACATCTTAGAGTACTTAAGTTCTTTGGCTCGCAGGTCCTTTTTTACAGATTCAAAGGCACGCCTTTGCCGTTGTACGTTTAGGGTGAAATCGGGGAAGAAACAAATCACTGCATTCTCATGGTGCAAATCCCCGTTTAGACGTGCCGTTTGTAGGATGGCATCTCGATCTCGGAAATTGAGTATCCTGGCGATGATTGTTCTGGGTAGAGCGCCGGGTTTTGGCTTGGGAATGGGTGCCCTATGCGCACGTTCAATGGTAAAGTAGGTGGAGAGACGTTTCGGTTTAAGGTGATTCAAGATAAAGTCCTCCAGAAAGAGGTCGATACTAGGCCCCTCCATACCCTCCGGCACTCCCACCACTCTAATATTATTCCTGCGTGCCCGCCGCTCCTGATCCTCCAGCTTAGCTGCCATGACGTCCTGTTGTTTCGTGAGGGCCTGGACTCATTCCTCCAGACTCTTCGTGCAGGTCTGCAATAGGCCCACCTCTTGCTCGGTGGCGGTTACTTTGTCTGACATCTTCCTGAAGTCTGCTCTCAGTAGATTAACATCCACTGTTACTGCATCGATTTTAGGGTCAATCGTGCCCTTTAGGTCCGCAATGGCCGCCATGATCGCACTTAATGAGGGTTCCGTCCGTTCATCTGGGTGTTGAGACTGTGGCGTCGCAGTCTGGAGCGGCACCACGTATTTATCCATTTTGTTTGATTGCGTCCCTGCTTGTCCTTTGGGCTTTATTCGCTGGGTCACCTCGGTCTCCCTCTGGAATCCTGGGGGTACTGGCCCCTCGTCACGTCCCCTATCACGGGAACCACGGCCTCTTTTCCCTTGTGCGTTCTGGGGTTCAACACTGTCTCGTATTCTTTCAGGCCTCAGGGCTGCCCTGGTGGTCCTACGCTTTCACTTCCGGCGTGCTATCTGAGCAGTTCCCGGGCCCTCTCCGGTCCAGTCTCTCCAATAATCCCTCACTGCTTCTGTGTTGACGACCCTCTGTAGATGGTTATCCACTCTGTTCTATGTTCCAATGAACTCTATTATTCCTGGTGTTCGGTCTATTGAACTGGTGTCCCTCCCTCCGACCAGCAAATGTTCTGCGGCGCTGAGTCGATGCCACACCGATGTCTGAGGTTATATCTCTTGCGTTGGGGCCTCTCAATGGGACCCCTAATTTCCCCACTGGCCTTCACTGAGTCTCTTCGGGCCTCCGTACCGAGCACTGAGCCCTCTCGTTACACTGGCAGGTGGTGGCGGGGAAAGGAGGAATTGCAGCCCAATTTCTGCCGCAGGGCCCACTGTACTCTCTGCTGGGCCCGGCTTTCATGCGGTTCTGTCCCTCTGGGGCGAGGTGTCTGGCCAGATTACAGCCTTGGCTGGCCTCACCAAAGTTGCGCTGCGCCGTCTCACCTGTCCCGCGCGTTCTGGTGCATCCGTCACTGCCTCGCCCAGATAATTCCTTACTGCGCCAGTTCTGCCAAGAGGGTCCCTGGGCCATTGTCTCTCACTCGCCCATGGTCCACAGTATTACTCTGGCGTCCTGCCGCTATCTCCAAGGATATTTACCGCTGCCGGGCCCTGTAATTAGTTCCACCATCCCCCTCTAGTCACCGCTATGTCCTACCAGGCACCGGTAACTAGGAGCTGTATCCTCACGAATGGCCGTCCGCACAGCCGCACTTCCATGTCGATTGATGTCGGACAGAAGGGAGGGCCAGAATTGACCCTACAGGCTCCCTCAGGCCGTAGCTGTATTCCACCAGGCGTCCGCCTCGAGTATTTGTATCCTCTCGTCTGTTTGCCGGCTCGGCCGTGCTTCAATGGCGGGCGGCAGCAGGCGGTAGGAGGAGCCGCGTCCCTGTCCTCACCGGGTGGTTCTCCGATATTCGCTCTCCCCGTGGAGCCGAGTTGTTATGCGGCGCACTCCCCTTAGCAGTGATGATTTGCCCGCTGTACAGCTGTGGCTGGCTTTGCCCGGGGTTCATGTTGCCGTCTCACCCGTCCCTTTCACTCCGGCGTGCAGACAATGGCTGCGCCCCGTTCACTCGAGTCTGGGCCCCGGCCGCCAAGACTGTCTTCTTTCCTGAGGTTTTCTCCATGCGGTTGCAGGTCTACGGCATCTTTAGTGAAGCTAACGGTATTTCCATGTATTACTGAAACATTCCCGCTGCTACTGTTCGGCTGGAAGTGCAGATTTTCCAGGGTTTAGAGACCCGGGAGCTTGAACTCTTCTAAAACGCCGCCATCGCGCTCGGCACCAAAGCCACGCCCCCCAGTGAGCTTACATTTAAAATTGAGTGCCTCACAATCTATTTGAGTGACCGACTCAAACAGAATGTCCAAATGGTTGGGGTAAATTACTGCTAATCCTCTTCCTTTCTTTGCAGTACGATTCAGCCTAAAAATGGCATAGCCAGCTGGAATCGCGGCTGCTATGTCAGTGAAAAAAGCATTCTAACTACCAAGCAGAGAAGGTGCAAGCAATCAAAGCTTGTTTGGTTTTGTATGTTGCCAAAAACAAGGTAAACGTGCTGCGGATGGTGGGATTGCGACACAGATCACACTTTACCAAACTACCAAGGGGAGTAAAGGATGATCTGAAGATATGTGACAGTTTTAGCTGACTACAATGGGGTCTCATTTTGGAGAGTTTCCCCAGTAATGCCCTACATCTGAACAAAGGTTCAGCAGGTAATATTGGGTTCGGGGCTTCACTGAGCAGAAAGTGAAATGTGGAACAGGGATGGCATCCAAAGAGTTTGATGGAAAATATTAGTTTTCTGGAGCTATTTTCCATTCTAGTTGCAGTGATCATATGTGCCAAACACTTTCCAGACTTCAAATAGTTGTTTGGTAGTGCAGATCTTGAATAGGCATTCTAACAAATGCCCAGACATTATTTGGCTTCTAAGTCCGATAATGCTGCAGTGTTTGAGGGTTGATATTTCTTGTAGTTGTGCAATGAAAATTTGATCTGAAACTGAATGCTGCAAAAACGTAATAGCAACTGATTGTTCTCAGTGCAAGGTCAACATTTTCAGGAGGCTGGTGCCATTTGCAGAGGAGATGACTTCTTTACCCCCTGACCTTTTGAATTTTGGGCATCCAGATTGCATTAAATTGCTGTGCACTCCCTTAACAAACAGACACAGGGTAAGTTTGAGGTGAGTATGGAGGAAAACAGGAAGTGGCTCCATAAGATGAGAGGGCCTCTGGAGCAATGGTTCACAGATGGTGCAATGGTGCGGTTTATTGAATGGGTCAGGAGTAGGGGTAAGGGTAGATCATGGATGGCTTTTACGGTTGGAGGTATGGGCTTTGTGGTCAAGGCAATCATCAGAGGCAAAATGCTACTGGGATTTCTGAGCAGGAAGATCATGATTGGTTGGGGCAGGTTGAGAAAAGCTTCAGTGGATCAAAGGTAGGGGATTGCATTGGATAGGTGCAACATCAGAAGTGGTGGCAGCAGCAGAACATGGTGAGGATATCATGAAGGTTGGGCCATGCAGGCAATATGGGAGCCCTCTAAATACTCTATTGTAGGGTTCCCCAGCAATGTGATCCAACTTTAAGGTTTGTCAGCCATTGTTCAACTGATTGTCAATGAGAGGCCTCAAGGGAATTTCCCAACCTCCACCAACCTCCAAGCTTTTCTCTATGGGATTTTTTTAGGAGGTAGTGGTTTTTGCCTATGGCAGGATGACATGATCTGATAGATTAATGTTTTGGGAAGAGGGTTGAGGAGTTGTACTTCTCGCCTTTCTTTGTGTGTATCATATATGCTCTGGGGGGGTCACAAACACTCAATCAAGAGTATGATGGGGAGTTTAGAAAAAATGAACTAATCAGAATTAGACAGTGTAGCAGCTGATTGTCATATAATTAAAAGCTCCATGTATGCAAGACATAAATATATAAGGCACCTCTAAGGTCAAGTATGAGCACCATATATTGAAGGAATACATATATTTAGTACATTTAAGAGCAAAGAGGTGAACTATATGCCCTCATATAAACACAGTTACAAGCACTTAATGATAGAAGGTGCATAAGGAATAACAGCTGCTGGGCCGCAATTCTTAGTTGGTGGGGGGTACGCCCCATGGACCATGGTGAGGGGTTCATCTTCTGGGTAGCCTGAGATGATAATAGCTTGGCACTAGGTGGCATTAACTACACAAGGAGTTAATGGGATCTGGGGAATCATGGAGGCTGATGTAGTGGCTATTTAAAAGTGACGTGTGGGGGTTTAGATGGGCAGAGCTGTCTTGAGTTCCAGCTTCAGCTGAAGAGCTATGCCCTAAATTACCAGTCCCCAGTTAAGGAAGTTTCATCTCTCAGAAAGATAAAGTCTGTCCGTGTAATTGATGAGTAGTGGACAGCTGGACTTGTGCAGAAGGTGAGAGATGTGGACCGCTCTATCAATGTAAATACAATATTATTTAGTCTATAAATGAAATAGTTAATACATATCTGGTTGTGAACAGTTTAAACCCCAACCTTGTGTCTTTCATTATTGAATCCTATCAGGTTTACTTACAAAAAGGTTGAGGGAACAGTGTATGTGTGAGAGAGTGGAATTTAGAGAGAACCATACAGGGGATCCAAGCCTGTACTATCCAGACCAATATAAAACACAATTTGTGAAACTTGTGTAATTTGCTATCTCATTACTACCTGTAATTTCTGCAAAGTTATGCATAATTAGAAGGAATGGAAATCCGTCATTTCCACAAAAAATTGTACGTAAAACAAAAAGGCACTGCAAATAACAGCCGTTTATGTTTTGTGGTTCCTGTGCTGTAGCTGTAAATTTTTACTGTGAACAGTGCGATTGCGGAAAAGTTTCCTGTGTATGGCTCGTAATTGCATGCAGTAGAATAATAGCGTAATCTCGGGAATTTTGAGTAAGAAGCATAACATGAAATTCCCGAAATTACGCAAATTCTGCTGGTGTAATTTAAATTTCACTAAGGGCTATAATCAACCAGGAAGAAATTGAAAAAGCATGCAATAGCTGGAAACGATTTATTTGATGGCTTGGTTACGGTCAACTGAAAGCCCTAACTATCCAAAATAGATGTTGGTGTATGTGATGTTGGATAAGATTCTTCGGTTGGTCAAATGGAGAGGCCAGTAAAGGAAAAGACTGTTTGTGCAGTTACAGCAGGTCTCCTGCCTGTTTTGTGAATGTGGAATTCTGGAATGAGGTCTTCAAGTGTAGGTGGGTGTTCCGTAAGGTACAATACATTTTATATCTTTTGTGTAATGAGGTCTGCTCTGTTGGCGTTTTGACAAATCACTGGGCGTGCTTTGAGGGTAAATGATGTGGAAAGTGTATTGAAGTGTGGTGATGTGACATTGCATTGTGAGATGTGGATGGTATGTTTAGGTCACGTGTAGCAACTCTTGTTGTATAAATATGTGGGGTGATAATAGGGATGGGTAATGGTGAATAGAAGAGAAGGAATATGATGGAGTTTCTGAGCTAAGAGGTTCATAGATTGTTGTGTTCCACCCAAAGCACGTGCAGAGAGGGCTGTGTATTCAGAGAGAGAAAGGCACATGGCCTGGAGAACGATTCATTGCTTGAAAATTGCTGTAGTTTCTTCCCTTTCTTCAGCAATTCATTAACCAATTGCATGTAGAACATGAAGCCTTCCCTCAGGTGAAAGTGTGCCTCGTGCAATGAATAGCTGGCAATTGCTACAAATTCAGTATAAAAATATGTGGAAACCATTACTGTCACTTCAACAGGTGCAACAATCACTGTCTTGGTCTTGATGCTCGCATCTTTTCTCTTGTACTGTTGGCCTATTCCTTTATGGTTACAAAAGATGTTTGAAAATCTCAGATGGCAGTAAGAGGGTTTCTTGTGAATAACTGTAAAGCTTGTGTGAGGTTTCAGATATAACAATATTTTAGTGGAAGATTATTTCTGAAATATTTAACAAGCATTGGCAAGGCCAATGGGACCGGCTTCTGAATGAGAGTGCATTTGTGTCATTGATCGTTTAGGCACTTAATAAGTCATCATGAATGCACTCTGTGACTCATCTTTGCATCATTCATCAACCCACTAGCTCATTCTTGTGGGTTTATGACGCTAGCCTCTGCATCAGAGCCTCACAGCTCCTCGAAACTGCATCACCAGCTGCGCGCAACAACCTTGACATCGCAAGCCCCATCCACAAGATCCTCGACCTTGTGCTGCAGCCTCGCCGCCTCAGATCCACACAACACTCTGCAGCCAGGATTTAAGGTAGTCTGCGCAGCCTAACTGGGTCCCTGTAGACAGCTCACTCTCCATCGTGGTCGGCTTGAAATTGTGACTTTGTCTCGGTCTGGCGTGATTGGGCATCCCTTGTTGGCGCTTTGTGCTTTTTGCCACTGTTTTGCCTTAAAACTTTGAAATTAAATATGTCAAGTATCCCTAATTGGATTTTTGTGGTTTTGGTCTTGTTTTATTTATTAAAAATCTACTCTATTTTTCAAAACCTGATGTGGGCTCTTTTTGTATGGTGTTTGCCCTGTTTTTACTGTTTGAAGTTTTGCACAAATACTTTACACATTGCCTTCAAGTTAAGCCTGACTGCTCTGTGTCAAACAGTGCTTAATTTGTAAAAGCCCGTTGCCAGTGCTATTCAATGCTGGCGCGTGGAATACAAAGGCTGCGTAGTCTTGACTTCGCCTCATGCCTCTTTCATCCATCACCAGGTACTCCCTGTCCCTTTATGTCTTTTTTGGGTGTTCCTGCTTTCTCCCTTTGTCACGGTTTTCTGACTTTCGCCTCCTCCTTTCTGCCACTTGGGTGTTTTTCTCTCTCTTGCTCTGGGTCAAAGTTTAATGAGGTAAAATAAGTGCACGTTCCCAAAAATAGGTGCCGGTTGGCAGCACCTGCCACCACTGGCTCACAAAAAACACTTGTGTCAAGCTACCAGAGGGTGGGCACCGGTTAATTTGGGGTTTGCCTGTGCCTTGCAGTGACAAGGATTGTGGTTGCTGCTTGTCCAGGGCTCACACCCCAGTCAATCAATAACCCAATTTCTATCAGAAGAGAAACTATAAAATAAGAAAATGCAAAACTAATGAACTGGCCAAACAGCTCTGACACTGAAACACACTAGTTTTTCGGTGGTACACACAAGATCCGACAATTCCACACTCACAGGGCCAGAGAGCTAATGACTGATGCGGACTTCACCATTACCCCATGCAGTTTGCTGTCTTGGATGGAGGAGGGAAAAGATTTCCCCCTGAAATAATTCCCACTAGTATAGGATCCTGTAATAAAACAACATAAAATCATTTATATATACTACCTACCTACTATGGTATCCTGTGAGATTTCATATAACAAAATATCTGTTTATAGCCTGTAACATAATGTGATAGCAAGCAACTGTTAAAGGCTTATTGGATTAAACAAATGCTTTTCACAATTAATAAGCTAGACCTGCTTTTGTCATTACATTACATAATAAGCAGACCAGACCTAAGTAATCGGAAGTAACGATTCCCAGTGCACCAATTAGGCCTCTAGCTTGTGACCATAACCTAGTTAGGCCTTCAGATTTGAGCGTAAATGTTACCATGAGGCAATCATCAGGCACAGTCAAAGTTAGAAAGGTATACAAAATTACAGTTAGCTAAGCAAAATACTATCTCTCCTAAGAGGACTTTGCAATGATTCTCACAGAAAAAAACTTCAATATCAATGGTTTGTCACATGGGGTAACCAATGCTAATTTTATTGCCTAGTATGGTAATCTGTGAGACTCCAATTAACAAAATAACTATTCGTTGGCTTTGATATAGAGTAATAACAATCCACACTTGAATGCCTATTTACTTTGACATATGCTTTTCACAATAAATACTTCAGGCTTAGTGTCTTTATCATATAATTTCATAATAAACAGATCAGGCCTGTAGCCAAAATCATTGGCTTGCCAACGTAACCAACTCAGTCAGGCTGTATAGAGTGTAATATTTGCCACAAACCAAAAGGTGCAATGCAACTAGTCTTTTTAGTGGAAGCACACACATTCAACCCAATTAAATCCTATATTCAGGGAAACAAACTTGGGTGGAGCCTAAGTCCCTCTTTCAGTAGTACTATTAAAACTTGTTTTTTTTGTTTATCACTTATGCAACCGTTTTGCTATCATGCCAGACCTAAAGGTTCATGTAGATTTGTGTAGCCCTGGGCATCCTTACTGTGCGTAAACACTAAACTGCACTCTGAGGTCTAAAGTCATTGATGTAATGGAAGAGGAACTGTGTTGCTGCCAGAGAAAAACAGAAGGAATCCGACATAGCTTTTCCAATGAACGGATATTGCCTCTGGCCTTTACCAATGGTTTGCCAATATATACAACCCAGGCCCATTGAAGTGCATATAAGCTGGCAACCATAAAGGAATACATTTTTTAAATTGCAAATATGTAGGAAATTCCTTTGGGCAAAATGAACCCTCTCAATAGGGCCTAACAAGACTTCTCACAGTGAAATTCTACTCCCAGGTATGGGCAGAGTGGGTGCCCACCAAAACCCCTGCCTACGTAATCTGATACCACTTTATGGCCTGTAACATAATGTGATAATAATCCACTGTTAGAAGCCTATTTATTAGCTTTACCATATTTTTTTCACAATAAATAAGTCAGGACTACTGCCTTTGTAATACGGTTTCTTGATAAATAGGCCACACCTATGGCACTGGTCATAACATTTCCAGAACATCAATCAAGCCCGTCTGCGCCCGTCCGCGACTGGACCGCGCCCAGCGCCAGAACCCCGGGATCCCACCGATGCAACACCACTCGACGGACCCTACGACGCCGCCACACTCACCGCACTCAATGCCGGCCGGAACCCTGCCTGCTACCGAGCCTCACCGAGACGCACCCACGGACCCTTCACCTGCCAAACCTGCCGATTCACCTGCCCCCGGACGTGCACCACCTCCGCCAAGTCGAGCACCAGCAGCAACCACCTGAAATGCATCCTGCTGAACACCCGCTCCGTCCACAGGCACGCCGTGGAACTCTGGGACCTGCTCGACGCAACAGCACCGGACATCGCCTTCCTCACCGAAACCTGGATGAACGCCTCCTCAGCGCCCGACATCGCCATAGCCATCCCGGACGGATACAAGATCACCCGGAGGGACCGCGTCAACCAGACGGGAGGAGGCATCGCCATCGTACACAAGAACACCATCCGCATCTCGACTAACTCCGACGAGACCTTCACCGCCGCCGAACACCTACACTTCCAGATACACACTGACCCCAAGACCACCCTCCGAGGCACCCTCATCTACAGACCCCCGGGACCACGCACACTATTCAGCGAAGACATCGCAGACTTCATCAGCCCGCACGCCATGCCCTCCGCCGACTACATCCTCCTAGGGGACCTCAACTTCCACCTGGAGAACAACAACGACAGAAACACCACCGCCCTGCTGGACAACCTCGCCAACCTCGGACTCAAGCAACTGGTGAACACGCCCACCCACTACGCCGGCCACACGCTTGACCCCGTCTTCTCGTCCAGCAAGCACATCTCCTTCAGCCACGCCACCGGACTCCACTGGACCGACCACAGCTGCGTCCACTTCAGCTTCAGAAAGACTGCGACCCACCACCACCCGCAACAGGCTCCCCGCCGGAGCTGGAGCAAGATCACCGCCGAGCAGCTCACCGCCTCCCTCAGCCAGAACACACCCACCAACACAACGGACCCAAACGAAGCAGCCAGCAACCTCGCCAAGTGGCTGACCGCCTGCGCCGACGACCTCGCACCACTAAAAACCCTCCCAGCAGACCCGGAAGCAAGAAAACCCCTTGGTTCACCAACGAACTCAAGGAATCCAAGAAGAACTGCCGCACTCTCGAGAAAACCTGGCGACTCGACCAGACCACAGACAACAGGACCGCCCTCAAGCACGCCACCCGCAAACACCACCAGCTGATCCGTGCCACCAAGAAGTCGGCACTCAAAGAACGACTGGACAACAACGCCCATGACAGCAAGGAACTTTTCAGCATCGTCAAAGAGTTCTCCAACCCCAGCGCCGGAAACAACGACATCACCCCCTCGCAAGACCTCTGCAACTCACTCTCCGCGTTCTTCCACCGCAAGATCACCGACATACATAACAGCTTCGACGCACAAACCACGCACCCTACCGCCGAACCAACGCCCGCCACCACCACCCTCTGCAACTGGACCCCGATCAGCACCGAAGACACCACCCGCACGATGAACTCCATCCACTCCGGATCACCAACCGACCCCTGCCCACACCACGTCTTCAACAAAGCCGACGCCACCATCGCACCCCATCTCCGGGACATCATCAACTCCTCCTTCCACACCGCCACCTTCCCGGAGAGCTGGAAGCACGCCGAGCTTACCGCCCTCCTGAAGAAACCAACGGCGGACCCCACCGACCTCAAGAACTACCGTCCCATCTCGCTCCTTCCGTTTCCGGCCAAAGTCATCGAGGAGACCGTCAACAGACAGCTTGCCGCCTTCCTCGAGACGAATGGATCCCTCGACCCCTCGCAGTCCGGGTTTCGGGCCAACCACAGCACCGAGACCGCCCTTATCGCAGCCACCGACGACATCAGAACCCTAACCGACAATGGGGAAACAGCTGCCCTCATCCTCTTGGACCTCTCCGCGGCGTTCGACACCGTCTGCCACCGCACCCTAGTGAAGCGCCTCAGCAACATCGGAATCCGAGAGAAAGCACTGGAATGGATCATCTCGTTCCTCGCCGGAAGAACCCAGAGAGTCCGCCTCCCCCGTTCAGATCCGAAGCCACCGAAGTCATCTGCGGCGTTCCACAAGGATCTTCACTCAGCCCAACCCTCTTCAACGTCTACATGAGCCCCCTCGCAGCCATCGCACGCCAACACAACCTCAACATCATCTCCTACGCCGACGACACCCAGCTGATCCTCTCCCTCACCAACGACCCCACCACCGCCAGAGCCAACCTACACGATGGGATGAGAGACGTCGCCGACTGGATGAGGAACAGCCGCCTTAAACTGAACTCAGACAAGACGGAAGTCCTCATCCTGGGCTCATCACCCTCCGCCTGGGACGACTCCTGGTGGCCCCCGGCCCTGGGCACCGCGCCCAAGCCAACGGACCACGCACGCAACCTGGGCTTCATCCTGGACTCCTCCCTGTCGATGACCAGACAAGTCAACGCCGTCTCATCTTCATGCTTCAACACCCTGCGCATGCTCCGCAAGATCTTCAGATGGATCCCCACTGAAACCAGGAAGACCGTCACCCAGGCACTCGTCACCAGCCGACTGGACTATGGGAACACCCTCTACGCCGGAACCACAGCCAAACTTCAAAAAAGACTCCAGCGCATCCAGAACGCCTCCGCACGACTCATCCTGGACATCCCCCGACACAGCCACATCACCGGACACCTGAAAGACCTGCACTGGCTCCCCGTCAGCAAGAGAATCATGTTCAGACTCCTCACCCACGCACACAAGGCCCTCCACGACCTGGGCCCAAAGTACCTCAACGACCGCATGACCTTCTACACGCCCACACGCCAGCTACGATCAACCAGCCACGCCCTCGCCACCGTACCACGCATCCGCAGAACCACCGCCGGAGGAAGATCCTTCTCCTACCTGGCAGCCAAGACCTGGAACTCCCTCCCCACTCACCTTCGGCGAACCCAGGACCATCTCTCCTTCAGGAAGCAGCTCAAGACCTGGCTGTTCGAGCAGTAACTTACCCCCTCCCCCAGCGCCTTGAGACCCTCCCGGGTGAGTAGCGCGCTCTATAAATGCCGTGATTGATTGATTGATTGAATCAACCCTACAGCTGTTATAATTGGCTTGTCATTAAAACCAACTCAGGCATATAATATTGAGCATAAGCTTTCCCAAAAGGCAACCTTCAGGCATACAGTCATAAAATTGAAACTGTATAGAAAATTAAAGTTGGCAAAGTAAAATACTATCTCTTCTGACAGGACTTAACAAGGATTCTCACAGTGCAAATCTTCTATATTCATGGTTTGTCAGAGGGGGTAAACAACACCAAAGCCCTTGCCTACAACTGTAATATGTTGGATTACAGGTAACAAAATGCCTGTCTATAGCCTGTAACACAATGTACTAGCAATCAACTGTTAAAGGGTTACTGGCTTTAACATATGTTTTTCACAATTATTAAGCTATACCAACTGCCTTTGAAAGCTATTTTTTGTTGATCACGTAAGGTTAGGCGACAGTCACACTGTCAAGCCAGACCTAAGATTTTTGTAGAATAGTGTAGCCCTGTGCTCCCAAGCACAGACCTGCACTCTGAAGTCTAAAGTTAATGTCTGCCCTTTTCTCATCTGTGCTGCTGCCAGAGAAAAAAACACACACTGTAAATTATCTAGTTATCTAAGACATTTCAATAGCATTACAATGTCTAGTGTGCCCCTGAAAGTTCAAGGTCAGACAGCTAGATAAATAAACAAAATAATCTCAGCTATGTGGAGAGCAAGCACTTTTTTTGTGGAAGCACACAACGGCTCCCCAATCAAAACATGTACTCCTGGCTACCAGCATGTGGGTGGAGCTAAAGGCCCTGTCCTGGTAACTTTATAAAACCTTTTTTTAGGTTGATCACATAACATTTGCGAACAGCTCTCTTGTCAAGCCAGACACAAAAACAAAGTTGTATTCCGTCCATTCCCCAATGGCCCATTATCAATATTGGCTAGATATATTTTCTAAAGGTCTGCGAAATGTCTGCCAATTTTTGCATGTCCTTGGTGGCATCTTTAGGAAATAGAGGAAGACTTATATATAGCCAATTTCCTGTGAGAGAAGATTTAGAACTAAGAAGAAAACATGAGTGTCCAGATTCATCAAGAGTCTGTTTCCTATGAGCAGAGTCAAATATTGTGTTGTGCCAAATGCACTAATAAAACAAACATTTCCTTGTGCAAATAGGCTGTGCAGAGTGTGAGGTGCCAACCCCCAGCATAATTAATATTAATTGAATGATTATTGGATGTGTGGTTCATTGCTTTATTGCACACTACTGAAAATGCATGCATGGAAACATACAATGGACTACAGATCTCCATCACAAAGTTTAGATTATGACTTCTGTGTCACACCAAGAGCCACTCCCCTGAATTCTCAGGACTTCTGTGCAAGCCAAAATATTCCATATTCCATCACTTCCACCTGAGGTTGATCCTTAGTATCAGAAAAGACGACTGACATCAACGACTCAATTTGGGATAAATGAGGGGAGGGGTTGAGAAGAGAGAGAGAGATGTTCTGGGGCACCCGGAGCTCTCGTGGAAAAAATGACAGGTGTGTGTTGATCGTTTGGAGCATGACTCTTCAAGTTCTAGTAGTAAGGGCACTCCTCCTGCCAAGAGAGGTACTCAGTGACAAAAGAACACAGTCCCTTTTTGCAACCATAAATGAATGCTTTACAATCAGCTTCAGCATGCTTTTCTTGCCCCCGTCAGTTATTTATGGCTTACCTCCATAATCCCTAAACCCATTTGCAGAGATAACCATCAAGTTTATCCTTCTACTCTCCTTAAGGTAAAATTAGACATGTGAAAAATTTCTCTTTTTCAAAAAAAGTTTCATTTAGAGGTTTCTTGGGTATGAGTCCTTGATAAAATAACAAACAAGAATTACTGAAAGATATCAGAGTCCACTTTGGATTTCCTTGATCACTGACCTCTGAGTTAAATCCTAAGCACATATTTTTAGTATCTATACTGATGATAACAATCCTATCAACTGTTTTTTACATTGTGTTGCTTAACAAAACTCTTGCAATTTGGCCTTTTTTCTTTTTCTTCTGCTAAATTTTCCTCATTTAAATTCAAACTCTAAGGTAGGAAATTAGGACGGCAGGAAAAGGGGATCTTTAATTGATTGCTTAGCAGTACATTTTGTTTTAACAAAAAATACCAGGCATCTGTACTTCATTAAATGGACTTGCCAGCTGAACTACGGCTGACTTGACAGCACACACAAACTAAAGTGTATAGCATACCTTTCAAATTAAATATTTGTGATGACAACAGGGAGTATACAGCACAGTTCTCCCTCTCCAACTGCAGACTGACTGTCATGTTTCAGCTTGAAAATTGAGTACCAAACTGGGGGCATGGACGTGCACAGCTGTTTCCAGGACCTATCTTCCTGTTGGTGACCTTTACAATTGATCAGATAATACAATTGCTCCTTATCCCATTTAGAGTCCACAACTTTGGGAACATCATACTCAATGTTTTTAACAACCATCATGGGTGAGGTGACGTGGTATGAGTACCTGATCATTTGGGTTTGAGAAGGTACCTAATGGAACTGGCCCTTTTGCAGGGTTATCCCCAAACCTTTTGCCTTCTTCCTGTAGTTTTTTTTAACCTTTTTTTGCTGGTTTTATGACTCTGGGCACGTTACCACTGCTGATCAGTGCTAAAGTGCATGTGCTCTCTCTTGCACCTATTTGGCATATTTAATAAGTCCCTTGTACAGTGGTATCCCATATACCCAGGGCCTGTAAATTAAATGCTACTAGTGGGCCTGCAGCACTGCTTGCATCACGCACAGAAGTAGCCTTTCAAACCTGTGCTGCTGCAGGGCCTGCGTGCGCAGTTTACTGCCACAGTGATGTGGCATTTAAAGTGTTTGCCATGTCTGAAACTTCCCTTTTACTACATATAGGTCACCCCTAAAGTAGGCCGTAGGTAGCCCTATGGGCAGGGTGCTGTGTAGGTAAAAGGTAGGACATGCGCCTTAGTTGTACGGCATGTCCTGGTAGCAACAAACAGCCTATTTGGTTTCTCACTGCTGTGAGGCTGCTCCTCTCATAGGTGTGCATTGGGAATTCCTTGATATATGTTTCAGTAGTAAATTCTCATATGAAAGGGGTAGCGCACCATGTTTGGTGTGTTTGAAATAGTAGTGATAAATCCTGCTTATTGGTGAAAACAGATTTCTTGTTACTATTTTAGAAATGCCACTATTAGAAGTGGGCATTTCTGTGTGCTTATGACTCTTTGTGCCCTGCCTGGTTGTGTATTCAACATCTGGTTTAGACTGACAGGAGCAGGGGATGTGCAGTCACTCTAGACAGTCACAAGGAGGGTTGTGGTGTGTCCTGCCTTTCCTGGGTGACTCAGAGTTGGACTGAATAGTCCTGGTCTGCATTTATAGTGGTGGGAGGAGTTTCGCTAGCAGCTGAATAGGCCTGTGCCTGCCTTTCACATTGCTGTCTCCGCCCCCATGTGGTGTGTCTGGGGCCAGGGCTGGGGATTGAATAGGAGTGTTGTGCACTTCAAAAGGTTGTTTGAAGTGTCCCTAGAACCAAGACTTTGTTGGTATAAGTATAGGGGCTGTGACCCCATGATTTTAGACACTGCGTGGACTTGTATCCAGACACTGCTGGTTCTACACTAGAGGACTGCTGTGTGCCAGGAGGAATCGCCATTTGGACCATCTGTTTGTTGTTCTGGAGGGACGTCCCCTCTGCAAGCTGACTATCTGTGCTGGCTGGTCTGCCTGCTGTTCCTGTGCGTATGCCCCCAGTTCTCTCATGGAGGCCTAAAATGGTGGTGCCTTGAGCATCTCTGCCATGAGACTCTAGTCTCTGTGAGTCCACAGCAGCATGCTCTGAGCTGGTAATGAGGGCGCTCCTAGTTAAATTGCTGCAACCCAGCGCGAGGCAAGCTCTGGTTTCCTACTGATCGTAGGTTTGCTCTTTGTGTCAATACGTGTGGAGCGATGGATTTCCTGCTAAAGAAAGGCTTCAGAATCTAACAAGCGCGGGGTGGCATGCAAAAGCTGGTTCCCGACTCCCTGACCTGAGGCTGCAGAGGACGGGCATGAGGATCCCTTCCTGGGGCAATCCCAGGATGGACAGCGCAAGCCACAGAGTGGAGACCCACCCAGCGCTACATGCCCGGAGAGATCCCCTCAGCGTGGCTGCGGAGGGGCGAGGACAGCGTGTCAGCAGAGCGGATTTCCTGACCGGACAAGGGCTCAGAGTGCTTACGGCCCTCACCACAGCAGAGTCCCGCTGTTCTGGCACTCGAGCAGCCTGCCCGTGTGGGCTGTACTCATGGTGGCACTTCACCAGGATTGCAAAGGTGAGGCCGTCCTCATGGGCATTTCATACAGCCATCCGCGTGGCCCGGGAGGGCTCCGGATAGACTGCAACAGCATTAGTTCTTGTGGGGAAGTGGCAGGACACCTAAACCTGGCCAGCAGTTGCCTGCTCTGTGTCAGAGTAGAGGGTGCGTGTTATGCCCCCGCACCCTCTTACTTGGCAGCTGACACGAAGGGCCAAGGCTTGTTTCATTTTCAGCTCTGCATCTTCCCACAGTGGTGTCCCGGTCCCGAAAGGTCGAGACCTATTTCATATTCGCTGCCGACTGGGCAGTGTGGGTGCATGTCCCTGCTTTCCTTGGGAGACATACTTTCGGGCACCTGTTTCTTTGTTGTGGCCTTACAGGGTGAGTCCTCAGGCCCCTCCCTGACCAAGAACCGGCTGCATTCAGAGAAATGAGTAAACTTACCGTATTGAAAGTAATAGGCAAGCAGGTGCAGTTTTGCCCTGTGTTTGTTGCCTAAATTACCACCTACCATGTAGTAGGAGTGCAGGTGCGCTGCATCCTTTGTGTTTTGGTGGCATATGGTGATTTATGTGTTTGTCTTTCATTAAGCGCTGCATGTCATATTCAAGGTGAGATGTTAGTTTATGCCCTGCACTGCCAGGATAACAAGCAACATAGAAGGTGACTGTATAAAATGCACAGTAATGATGTTTCTATGATGTGTGCAACATATAGGTATTTACCTTATTGCACGGCCTATGCTGTTATGACCATTGTCTAGTGGCAAAGTGATTTTATGATCAATGTGAGGTTATGACAATCGCCTGGTTAGCAAAGTGATCTATGCAATGGTGGTCGAATTTGTTTTTTGTATAATACAAAGGATATTTGTATATAACCTTGTGTGGAGCCTCTTTTTGTGTAGTGCCTAGTGTGTCACTGGGGTGTGTGTGTGTTGCACAAACACTTTACACATTGCCTCTGGGAAAAGCATGACTGCTCTGCCAAGCTACTAAGGAGGTGAGCAGGGGTTATCTTGTGTGTGTGTAACTCCCGTACCCTGACTAGAGTGGTGGGTTCTGCCTGGCTTAGGTGCATACCCTAGCCAACGAACAGTACCCATGAAAAATAGGATGGATTGTCAAAAAGGTGAATTTCATTGTTACAGGAATGATGATTTGTGAAATTGGGTAGGGCCCTACATAGCAGGGCCTGGAGTTCTGTGGTCCTCCTAAGTGAAAATTGTTTGTGGCCCAGCAGACTGAATCACTGATTGTGTAGGCCGGTTCTTGTTTCCATCGCTGATCAGCTTGTGTTTTCAGCGTGATCTTGTATTTGAGTATGTGTTCTTTAGCCCTCTTCCAAATATTTATCAGATTGCCATGGTGTGTTTGTATTGGGGGACCTGATTTCGGCCTTTGTGCAGTTCCAATGGAAAGGCTCTAGGGTGGTAATCAATATTACAAAAGAATAGACAGACCCCGATATCAGAGTGTGTGGTGGTGTTGTATGCAAACTCACTCAGACTGAGGGCATGAGCCCAATTACTGGTGTATGTAGACAGCAAACATCATAGAGAGTGTTTCAAGATCTGATTAACCCTTTCAGTTTGCTCGTCTGTTTGTGGGTGATATGCAGAAAACAACCTCAGGTCTATGTTGAGTTACGAACACAACCCTCGCCAAAACTTGCAGACGAATTGGGGACCTCTATCCGAAATGATCTCTGAGAAAATTATGTGTAACTGGAGTATATGTTGAATAAAGATGTCAGCCAACTCTGTAGCAGTAGAAAGTTTTTTCAAAGTGGCAAAATAGCCCAACTTCAGCTCAATGTTGAGTTACGAACACAACCCTTACCAAAACTTGCAGATGAATTGGGGTCCTCTATCCCAAATGTTCTCTGAGGAAATTATGTGTAACTGGAGTATATGTTGAATAAAGATGTCAGCCAACTCTGTAGCAGTAGAAAGTTTTTTCAAAGTGGCAAAATGGGCCATTTTTGTTAACATATCCACCACCACCCAAATGGTGGTGAATCCTTTGGCACACTGGAGATCTGTCACAAAATCCATGCTGATGGTGTGCCATGCCAAAGAGAAGTTAGAGTGGGCATTACTTGAAGGAGACCTGTAGGGCAGGAGGAGCTTGTTGTTTTACGAGCACAGGTTGGGCAAGTCAGGATGAAGGTTTTGACATCTTTGGACACTGTTTTCCACCAGAACCGTTACAGGCAGTTTTAGTTCGACTTTTGCTTCCCGTTATGTCCTCCTAAGGAAAAATAATTACATCAATCTAGCATTTCATTCAATAATTCCAGTGTGGGTATATATAGCATGATCTCATGGTAAAAAAACACCCTCCCTTGAACTGTGATTGGATTTCTCTACACACATATAGAAATGGGGCTATACGAAGTGTGTCGCTATTATGCAGAGGTAAGTTGACAAGACACACATGTTGCAAAAACTGCCCTCACCCACAGAAATCTGTGGCATGCTTCATCACAGGGCTACTAACACACCTCCACGCAGGCCACCGACAGAGGTGGAGAAATAGGGAGGGGGAGGCAAGACAAACATAAAGAAAAACTATGCGGGATCAAAGGAAAAATGTAGAGAAGATGATGTTAAAACTGACGCAGGGATCTCCTAACTACCCTTTATTGGTGGGCTCCCTGGTCAGATTAAAAAGGTTTTAAACAACCAGTGGATGGTGGTATGCTGGACTATAATGAACCCACTACCCCTCCACTCTGCAAACTGTTGACATGTTTCAGCCCGCTACTGCGTTGTCCCCGGCTTTCATCAGGACTAAAAGCGTAGATCCCTCGAACACTCTCCCTACCTCCTACCTTGAGGAGTAGAGCGAAGTCACAGCCTGAGCCTGTGTGAATGCTCAGGTCATTTAGGTTGCGTAACTTACTCCAAGAGAATTTCCGAGTTTCATAGGGCAGTTTTTACAGCATGTGTGTCTTGTCAACTTACCTCAGCCTAATAGCGACACACTTCGTATAGCCCCATTTCTATATGTGTGTAGAGTTGTGTATCAGGAGGTCGGAGTGGGGCATCTCCTTCTACCCCTCATCTACTGTGTGTGTGAAGTTGGATTTCTCTAACCACCCTTGTGGGTGCAGGGTTTTTGTGGCCTTTACATACTTTTGCCAGACTTTTCCAGAACTACAGTTTTTTATGACTTTTTCACTAAGGAGTATTGTCTGTTCTTTAATCTCTTGATCTGCATCTGCCAATGGAAACAGCATCCTCTTTAGGTTGCTTCGTTTAAACCAGAGTGATACATTATTATGAAATCAAATTCACTAAAGTATAAAAGCCATCTCATTTGGCGTGGGGGTCAAGGCATGTTAGAAATGGGGGTCTCTAGTTGGCAGAGGTAGGTACCTTTGTCCAAATAGGGACCATTCTTCCTAGTCAGGATAAGGGATTTACACTCCTAAAATAACCCCTGCTCACCCCCTTGGTAGCTTGGCACGAGCAGTCAGGCTTATCTTAGAGGCAGTGTGTAAAGTATTTGCACATAACCAACAGTAATACAGTGTAAGCACTACAAAAGGACACCACACCATTTTAGAAAAATTTCCAATATTTTTATATACTTAAACAAAAAACAATAAAAATCCACAATACAGTACATAGAAATCTTCAGTTATCAAAATAACCTTGAAAAACAGTTCCTTGAAGTCGATAACTCCCTCTGGGGCTATCATGGCGTCGTGAACAAACAAATCCAAACAGTTCTGGCTGACTGCGGCGTCGCGGGCCAGCTACGGTGTCGGGAAGACCCGCAAAACAGTACCTTTAGAAATGCAGGGCATCGGCGACCTCTCGTTGAGCTTCCGAAAGCATGGCGTCCGCAGGCGTCTGTTCCAGAAGTCAGTGCAGGAGTCGTCAGGCCCTCGAAGTCACACGCGTTGCAGATCGAACTCCTCGCGGTTGAAGTCAGGAGCACTGGCGTCGGCAGGCGTTGGGTGCTGCGGTTCGAAGTGCAGCGGGGCGGTGTGCTATGCCCTCAGGTTGCGGTGCGGGCAGCGGCTCAGTGGCGGCGTCAGATGGCGTAGTCAGTGAGAGCAGGGTCGCAGTGCAAAGTGATGCGGTGTCCGTCGCGGTGCTGGCAGGTCATAGTGCAAGCAGCGTCGTCGTCATTGCTGAAGCGCTGTCGTCGGCTGACGAACTGGAGTCGATGGTGCCGGCATCGGTAGGCCAAGGCTGCAGTGCGGGGTGAGGGCCGTGTGTCATGTAACCTTACGAATGGTGCCCTCGAACCACGGTGCAAGCAGCGGCGTCAATTTAGGCGTGGAGCGGCGTCGTCGGGGATACCAAAGCAGCGTTGTGAAGTGCGTCGGTGCAAAGTGTGGTGCCCACAGGTCGCCGTGCGAGCAGCTGCTTGGTGGCGGCGTCAGATGGGGTCGACGGTGAGACCAGGGTTGCGTTGCGGCATTGCTGCAGTGCCTTCAGGACACGGAGTCGGCAGCAGCGTCGTAGACGGCATCGGGTTGCTTTTTCTTCTGTTGCAGCACAAAACACACAGTTCCCAGTGCTGAGGGCAGAAGAACTTGAAGTCTTTGCTGTACCTGAGACTTCTTGAACAGGGGGCAAGCTCTACCTCAAGCCCTTGGAGAAACTCATAAAAATAGATTGCAGAAACTTCAATCCAGTCCTTTCACTGCCCAAGACAGAAGCAGCCACTGCAGGCCAATACAGCAAAGCCCTCAGCAAAGTGGTAGTTCCTCCTCACAGCTTCTCCAGCTTTTCTTCTTGGCAGTCCTCTTGGTCCAAAAGAGTTCTAAAGTTCTGGGGTCTGGGCCCCAATATTTATACCACCAAATCCTTTGTTCTCTGAAGGCAGAGAGTGTCTGTACCCAGTCAAAACCAGTTCTGTCCTCACTGGTGCAGCTTCCTGGCAGGGGGTGGAGACGGCATTGTGCAAGGCAGACCAGGCCCATTCAGGTGCAAGGAAACCTCCTCCCACTGCTCTAAATGCAACCCTGGTCTATTCAGCCCAGCCCTGACCCATCAGACTTCTGGAGCCGCTGCCCCTCTCCAGCCCCTGTCATCCAAAAGCCAGACATGCAATACACAATCCTAGCAGAGGCACACTGGATGGTAAGGCAAGAAAATACCCACTTTCTAAAAGTGGTATTTTCAAACACAGAATGTAAAAATCACCTTCACTAAAAGATGCATCTTTAGATTCTGAGTTCAGGCATACTAAACTTTATTTTTCTACCTTGTTCCTAGGGCCAGTTATGTTTATAAGATGTTATAAACAAACTTCCCATGCTGTCCTATGGGAACAGGTAGCCTTGCAATAGTGAAAAACGAAATTGGCAGTAATTCACTATCAGGACATGCCACACACACCAGGGCATGTCCTACCTTTCACATACACTGCACCCTGCCCACAGGGGTAGTTTGGGCCTACCTAAGTGGTGACTGACATGCAAGAAAAGGGAAGGTAAGGGCCTGGCAAGTGGGTACACTTGTCAAGTCAACATGGCAGTCCCAGACTGCCCACAGGCTCTGCAATGGCAGGCCAGAGTTACATTTACAAGCTGTTTGTGTGGGTGGCACAATCCAATGCTGCAGCCCACTAACAGCATTTGATTTACATGCCCTGGCACACTCAGTGCACTTTACTAGGGACTGACAAGTAAATCAAATATGCCATCATGAAAACACCAATCCATAACACAGTTTACAACAGGACCACTTGCACTTTACCACTGATCAGCAGTGAGAAAAGTGCGCAGAGACACTAAGCCAGCAAAAACAGAGTCAAAAACAGGAGGTCAGAGGGCAAAAACTCAGGGGAACCACGCCAAAAGATGCCAAGTCTAACAAGGCATTTGCAGAGTGGAAGAACTGTAGATTCATATGACCTGAGAATTTGGAGATAGTGTGTCATGCCTCAAGGAGGTAGTGCCTCCACTCTTGAAAAGCCATCTTGTTTGCCAACAGTGCTCATTCAGCAATAGCTTAGTCCCTCTCTGTGGGGAGTAGTTTTTTTTTTATAGAAGAAGGCTCTGGGGTGCATGTGCCCTATCTCTGTGTCTCGTTGTGATAACACTCAGGATGTGGAAGTATAGTAGTGGACATGAATTTTTCCTTGAGCACAAAAAATCATGGTCAGCTTCTTCTCTCCAGCGGAAGAGGGTTAGTTCCCTTAAATGTTTGTGATAGGGGGTCAGTATCTGAGAAAAATGCTCAATAAAAAGCCAGTCAAAGTTGGCAAATCTCCCAAAAATCTGAACATCTTTCACAATGTTCAGTCTTGGTAATTTAAGGATTGCATCCACCTTTTTCTTATCCATCTGAATTCCTGTCAGAGAAATCACAAACTCCTAATAATCTACTTGAATGACATGGAATGCACATTTGTCTAATTTAGCAATACGTTGGTTTTTACGCAGTCTTTCCAAGACTGCTCCAACATGAGCAATGTGTTTGTGCTCATTTTGGGAGAAAATTAAAATGTCATACACGTGTCAAGTAGATCTCATTAATAAAAAACTTAAATGCCGTTCAGGCATTACATAGCCTTAAAGGTAATACACAGTATTCA
This sequence comes from Calotriton arnoldi, assembly GCA_963921515.1. Classification (NCBI taxonomy): domain Eukaryota; kingdom Metazoa; phylum Chordata; class Amphibia; order Caudata; family Salamandridae; genus Calotriton; species Calotriton arnoldi. Next base: position 2,342,877 of record CAWUFW010002062.1, read on the forward strand.
TATACTTCATATTTGTGGCATTTGCACATGCAAATCATGTGATATGCATCCCCATCCTGTAAATCTAATTTTGTATATGTTGTTGAGTTCTTTACCGTGTCCAAAAGAGCAGGATTCAAGCATTACTGGTATTGATTTTTAATAGTCACTTTGTTTAGGGAACGGTAGTCTATACACTGTCTCAATTCCCTGTTACATTAGGGGATAAAAAACAATGGGGAAAAGACTGGTGAGGAGGAATGTCTAATGAACCAGCTGGACAGAAGCTCATCCAAATACTCTTTTAGGTGTTAATTTTGAGTTTGGAAAGTGCGTAGTTCCAAGTGCAAGGCAATGTTGCCTCTGCTATTAACCGCTTAACCGCGGCGGCAATTCTGCCGCAGTGCGGCAGTTTTATTGAGTGGGCGGGGCCGCGTCGGCCAACGGACGTGCGCAGCACTACGGAGGTAGTGCTCGCGACGGCCGTTGGCCGACGGGCGCATCGAAGGGGTTAAGTCAAAGCTTCTGTGAGGGGCAACATAGTAGCTTTCACCCGATCAAACACATCCTTGTAGTCCTGATATTGGCTAGGTAAACCTTCCGTGGTGGAGTTAAAAAATGATATGCATGTGAATGGTTGTGCCCAATCATTAGACAGTATATAACAACCTTGTAAGTAAAATTTGGAAACAAGGGTCACATTTCGTAGAGTCCAGTTTATTTTTGGGTTTTGCAACCTGAGCCAAGAAACTCCCTAGATGGGTATAAAAATTGGTCTATCTATTAGATCAGATTTAAAGGTCTCAGAATGACTGTTTTCACAAACTAATTGTATAGGTTTGGTTTGAAAAATGATGAAGCTGGAAGATATTTCCAAGCCAGCCACTGCTCTTTCAGGTTCTTGATGATACTTATAAATCATAGAGTTGCCAAGGGTTTTCGCTAGGGTAGTATCAAAGAAATATCCGGTTGTTCTGGAATCCAAGATGATTGGGAGGGCTTTCCACACTTGATTCGAGATTATTAGCATGACAGTGATGGTAAAATAGCTAAGAGTTCTAGCAAAGGTGTTAACAAAATATTGTAAGATACCCTGTGCTGAGGCACCAGAAGAGTATACCTTGTTCCTGTCTCTGGGCTATTTAGTCTTGTGCCTCCGAGACGGGGTTATTGGCAACCAGTGTTATTTTCGGGATTTTTGGGCGTGACGGGCATTCACAGGGAAAATGCCCATTTTTTCCATAATGCAGAGGTTTCATTTTTGCCTTTTGTCCTTCTCTTCTTTCAAAAGAGGGCCTGAGTTCCACCAATCTGCATAGATTCCCCTACCTCATATGTACTGACCTCAACATCTTTCTCATCCCCTCGTACAATCACTACTTTTGAATCAAACTGAGATTTTTCCCCCTTACACTCTCCAATTCTACAGTCGAACTAAACTACTAGGTCAATGAATTCTGTACAGTGCATGGGGGATCCATTATCTGTGCAAGAATGTATTTTAAGTAATCTTTCAGGCCCTGGTAGAACAAGGAAGTTCTTCCTTCTTCTGGACAGTTTGTTTCCAGTATCCATCTGTTAAAGTTTTTAGTTAGGAGAGTAGGTCATTTTCCCTGTTTAAGATTTAACAACTCATTGTCACTTGCCTGCATAAAAGTAATTTTTGGCAAACAGCTTGCATATCGCCTCTTTCAATGCAGCAAGATTCTATAGCATTGGATCGTCATTCTCAACTAGGGCTATAGACAAATTTGCTAGGTTTCCCTCTAAATACGGTGTAATGTATACCACTTTGGAAGCATCATCCGGAAATTCAGCATCTAAAAAGAAACTGCAGTTAACAGTGGTTTATAAAGATTCCAAACGTGGAACTGTCCACAGAGAAACATTCCGGAGGGGCTAGAGGTACAGGAGTGGGGCTTGTCACTGTCAGATTAATTTGGGCATTGGTGTTCCATGAAGGTCCCCATGGGGGACCACCCTGCAATACTGGACTGGTATTCATGAACCTAGTGGATTGCAGAATGCTAGGTATGGTCTTAGGTATTGCTCCCAGGGTCTCAGGCCAGAGACTAGTCCTAGACTTGTATCTCTGGAGTTCCAATTTCAAGTCCTGATTCTCCAGACGTAGGTTTTCAAATTCTGCTTGCACACTAGTGAGGACTTATCTGCTGCAGATGGGGTATCTTTAGAAAGGACTTGGGACAAATCCAGAGTTTCAATAGGATCAGAAGACTCAACCTTTGGTTGGGCACAGTAATATTTCATGGGCTTGGCTTTCTGTCTTGCCAAGTGCCACTCACCTGAATTCCCAGTACTTCTGCAGAAGCAAACATTTTCCACCCCTGCCCCCTGGTGTTAATCCTTAATTTCAGAAGAGATGGCTGACACCAACGACTGGCCCTGGGATTTTTTGGAGCAGTACCCTCACGACTAGTAGTAAGACACACTCCTTCTGCCAGGAGAGGTACTCTGTGACAAAAGAACACAATCACTTGATGCAGCCATACATGAATGCCTTATAATCAGCAGGAGCATGCTTTTCTTCCCCCCTCCAGCTACTTGTGGTTTACCTCCACAGTCCCTAAACCCACTTGCTGAGACCACCATCGAGTTTAAACTTTTACTCTCTGTAAGGTAAAATTAGACTTATGCTTAAAATCGCTATTTTTCAAAAAGCTTCATTTAGATAATGTTTTGGGTGCAAGACCTTGCAAAAATATCTACAAGAATTGCAGAAAGGCATCCGAGTGCACTTGGGGGGGAGGGAGTCTTTTAAAAACTGACCCCTGCACTAAATCCTAACTGCATACTTTTAGTTTCTTCACTGATGTTAATGATCCTATCAACTATTTATTATGTTGTTTAACTTCACACACCTCACACAATTTGTCCTTTTTTCTTCATCTTCTGCTACAACTTCCTTCCCGGCTAGTGGAATAACTGGAGGACTGAATGCCAAGTAGATTGAGAATTGAGCAGCAGTGAGAGAATCATGGTCATAGTCAAGATGAAGGAGACCTTGTGGCAAAGGCTGAACTACCAGGTTGTAGAAAGTCAAACCAAAGGGACGGGGTTCCAAGAGAGTTTGCAAGCTGCCAGTTTCTGGTCAACAGTGGCGTCCACAACTTCACAGAGGTGGCAGAGCGGGCGGGGTGGGAGGGTGGCGGTGGTAAATAAAAGAAAATATATTTTAAAAAAGCACTCTTGGTCGTCTTGGTCCACTTCCAGGGGCAGGAACAGGAAGCACCCGGGCTTCCAGACGCCCCTAGCCAATCTTGATGCTGCTAATAGCAGCGTCGTGATTGGTCTGAGCACTGTGGTTCAGCACTCAGAGAGGGACTGGGGGCCTGGGCATGTTCTTCACCCAGGCTTTGGACAGCCTGGGTGAAGAACAGGCAAGGTGCACTTATGTGAGTGCCTACCACTCCTCCCCTGTTCCTGTAAGAGCCAGCCCCGCCCTGCCCCTAACCAGCCGAGCCACGGTAAAATAAAATGATTATAACGTTCATTCTTATCATTTTATTTTTCCTATTTCATCTGCTCACAGAGCAGTGGGGGGACACTCCTCTGCCTTAGCGGAGGAGTCTCCCCTGAGTCTGCGTAGCTCTTGTTGCAGGCAGAGGGGCTCGGACCGCATGGGCAATGTTGGTAAGAAACACAGCTCTCTCTTCAGACAGATTGACAAAGCCAAGTGGGCAGACCGTGGTATTTATAGCCCGTCATGCATGTGAAAAGTGCCACCTACCAATCAGAATACAGTTTCTGCCAGGAAACAGGGGCAGTAAACACTACCAGCACTTCATTTGAAAAACGTTTCATGCAAATGGTCAGTGGTATTACACATGTCGGTGGTAGTAATTAGAAACATTCCCTAGGAAAACATTCCCAAATTCAGTGAATTAGACTTTCAATTTACTAATCAGCATTTAATGAAAGTCCCTTGAGTACACCAAAAGAATATTCACCTCATTATAGAAAGACAAGCAATATTTAGATTTGTATGACAATTCCAGATAGCCTTCTGCTGTGAAGAAGATCTAGGTCTAAGCAACTAAGTCCAGAATTGTTGGAACATATTGCTGCAACATTATGATGGTCTTAGAGGGGGCTGGATTGATAACTTGGTATTGGGAAAAGGGAGAATTTGCAGTAAGCATGGTCTGTGAACTTTAAAAGACACACATAATCAATTAGATAATAGTGGTTTTTGTCTCATTAATCCAGCCCTTATAAACATAACTGCAGTAAACAAAATGTTTGAAAGCTTTTGGATCAGTCCACGTTGAAAAGGAACCTTTTTAGCTAAATATAATATTTTTAAGATGTATCTTGGTTTGGAAAATACATGATGCTATTCTTAGTCGCATGAGGCTTAAAATTATAAACAGTTTTGTAATTTGTTGATAATTATTGGGGTGCGATACATATGATTTTTCTTACCACCTATTACAGAGGTGAGGAATTCACTGCCTTAAATGGTTTTTAAATCTCTGTGAATATTGAAATACATGTTTGTGTCTGAATTTGCTGTTTCTAACAGTGTGACTATGCCTGCAGGTCTGACTTTTTTCTTGAACATATTAACATGAAAGTAAATTTGATCTACTTAAATTTGTATTTGTGATGTAAAATATTAGCTGTGAAATATACGAAACAAGTTCAACAATGCAATGAGAGACCAAAAAGAGATGCAGGACATTTAAAGCAGAAGCACAAGCATCGATGTTGGTTGGTTGAGTCTGCTGACATAATATTTTTGGGGGGGATTTAATTTTAAGACTTTCATAAGGTGAATGTCGGATCCATGAGGAGAGATGTTCTTTTGTAGCATGGCTTACATGATGTTTTTTAAGAGGAGAATGATAATGATATTTTTAGGAGTATTCAGTACTTTTCCTAAGGTTAGTTATGTGTGCTTTCTATTGTGAGATGCCAGGACAAGCAAGCAAAGATAGGTAGCTGTTGCATGTAAAACTCATTTTGCATCAATGATAAAACTTGTAATCATTTTCACAACTTCCTCTGTATCAGCTCAAACTCCAAGTAGGATACATGATGCTCTTGTTCTGCATCTTGAACTGTATCTGTATCGAGCAAAGATTGGTGTAGATTTGCCCATATTGAGTATTTTTTATTAAGAAAATGACATGAGACTTTTAGATAACCATTTCGTGGGATCCATGAGGATAGTGCCAAATTGAAAGAAACCTCTTTAGAGATGTGGTTCTAAAATAATAAAAACAAATTCTGGTAGGTGGGACTGTGTGCATCAATGCACATGCATCAGCCACTCAATTTAGTCAGCTTAGAGATTGGATTTCTTCCATTTGCCTTTTAGTATTATGCCTTAACTTTTAGAAGTGACAAATAATTTATTTTTTTGTCCTCCTTCCACTTTCAGTTACTTTCTTCCGTTGTACATTCACACTGTTCCAACCACAAAGATAGTGACTCTATCCAACTGCTGATAGTACTCGTAATTACTTAAAGACTTACCATCAAAGACAGAAATATTAATGTGCAATCATTTGACTATTAAAATCATATTGCTACATTGTACAATATTTCCATGTTTTCTCTTAATTTCTGGGATCACAGGTTATATCTATTTCACTGATGTAGTTAACCAACTTGATCCAGCCTAAAGCATGTGAAAAATCGCAAAATATCAATTTCTTACATATTTCTCTTCTTGCCAAGAGAATCAAATTCAAAATCAGCCTCTCATTGGTCTTACTCAACAGTATATTTGATAACAAATCGGTCCCAAATAAAATAAAAGTGAGGCCTACCTTGATTTCGAGTCCAAAATTTCACATAGGAATCTACTTCTTTCCAAAAGACAGAACGTTTAGGGCAGTCTACAAACATATGTTTATTGTCTGCCCTGGCAGCTTACATCTCCTGCAGCATGGTAACTCTTGTGCAAATTTGGCGAACCTTTGAGGCATCCAATATATCCTTTGGACAGTGAATAAATGATTCTTCCTTAGAGCAGCAGGTTTTACCGTTGAATATTGTAGACTTAAAGATACTTGCCTTAAATGTTCTTTCACCAACTGCAGCAATTCTTTTTCACATATTCAGTATGGTTCCATTAAACTCTTATCTTCTGCTTTAGTGGTCTCCCAACACCACAGAGCAACTTCTTTTGTTTGTTTGACATTGTCCTTCAGAAGATCTTCATATTACCAACAATCATTCTCCAACCAGTATTGAGCTGGCCACCATGAACATGGCTGTAGATCTTCAAATCTTGACAACCCTACCTTTGTTGTGACTAATGCTGCTTCCCTCTCAATGAGATTTGTTCTATTTCTATTATCTCCACAGGTGCTAAAGCCAAATTGTCCAAGAGGACAACTGAGTTTGTCTTTTAATCCTTCAGGTGACCAAGGAAAGTCCTAGATTGGTGTTTGTAAAATTATACTTTTAAGCTGCTAACAACATCTTTAACTATACCTTCTTAAAAAACATCAGATCCCCACACTTATACAGAAACTTTACATGAAATAGATTTTTCAACCTAGCTGCATAAATTAGTCTTGTATATTATTTGTCAGGTTGAGTTGCTAACACCCAATTGTTAAGGGAATAGTGTTAAAGAGAAAAGTCAATTTGGGGAGAATCATTATCTTAATCAAATTAACCAACCCATAAATCTTTAGTGGTAGATGTTCCAATCTCCTCAGGAGGACCTCTGTTTTGTTGCAGACCTTCTCCAGGTTTTTGCGGGGTGAACATCTAGATTATGTATTATTAGGATCCCCAGATATCTATTCTGTTTTTTGATGTTCTGAGCGTGCTTCCCGTTCATTCATGACATTACCTATTTTTCTTTATTGATTTGATACCTAGACAATTCTACAAACACTTCAGCATGCTCCTCCAATCTGGCTATTGAATATGCTGGGTTGGATGTATATAAGATAATATTGTCTCCATATAATGCTATCCTTGCTGGCATGCCTGATGATAGTCTGATCTAATCAGATCAGTTGGGCAAAGGTTTCAATATATAAATAAAAAAATATAGGGGAAGGGGGCACCCTGGCCCAGTCCCTCTTGAAATGGAAAATGTTCTGATTAATTCACCATTTATTTATATTCCTGCCTTGGGTTTTCTATATAAGGTTCAGATGGTATTGATCACATTGTGGCTACACCTGAAACTTTCAGAACTTCCCACAAGTACGTCCAGTTCACTCGATCAAAGGACTTAGTGGCATAAAAAGTAGCTATTGTTAAGGGAAATGGTAAATGTCTTTGCTACATCAATTGCTCCTGTCAGAAAAGGTGTTAACTCATTAAGTTGCCTGCTTGGTATGAAACCCTTTAGATCAGGATGAAAAAGTATATGGATAATGCTGGCTGGTCTTTTGGCTATAATGCCTGTAAATATTTTATAATCGCAGTTCAGTTATGAAATGGGTCCATAGGGATCTGATTTTTTTCTCTTTGTTCAGTTTCAAAATCATAACTATGGGGCTGATTAGGATGGTGGTCGGACGTTCGTCCAACCGTCATCCTATTGGAGTTGGGAATGCCAGCTAGCATGTCGGCGGTCCCGCCATAGGCATTAGGATGCGACCGCCACCACAGCAGTCACAATGCCTAGGTTTTGTATTGCGGTGGGTGCTGCTGGCTGCAGCACACGCTGCAACAAAAAGGGGGCACTTCACGTATCCCTGCACTACGTGGCAGGCACCATGCGGTGCCTGCCACATGGTGCAGGGATATGTAGGGGGGTACCACAGGTGCCCCCCACAACCCACAGCTGAGGGCCGGGGTGAAGGGGGGTCTGCTACGGGCCCCCAAAGTCCCTTTCTGCCTGCCTTTTGATGGCGGGTTAAGCGCCATGAAACGGCGGGCAGAAAGGGACATTGTAATCCCTACGGCATTGCCTGGCAGGCACCGCCACCATTGTAGGGAATACTACTCTCTTCAACTCACCGGCAGACTCAAGGTGCCCGTTGGATGCGCGGTGGTTGGTCTTTCCGACCGCCAACCAACTGCCCGCCATTATTATATGGCGGGTGGAAAACATGGTTATGATGGGGGTGGGACTGCCACCCACGGGCTGTCGGTGGTGGTCCCACCGTCATCATAATCAGGCCCTATGTTAGCTTGATGCCAGGAAGGGAGGATCTCTTCTTCATTACATATATCTGATTGAACACATTTTTCCATATATGAGCCACTCAATATTTAGCTTCTTGGAAATATCCCCTGGGATCTCACCTGGCCGTTAGGTTTTATTGTTTTTTAACCTCTAAGCCTGTCCTAGTACTTTATCTTATTTGATTTTAGTTGTGAGGGCTGTGATTCGAGCCTCTGTAAGGATCAGTAACTTCTTATCCAATATCCAATCTTGGTAGGGTCTTGATTAATATTCTCCCTATAAACCGAGCCTAGAATTTTTAACATCTTGTCTTCTATCTCTTTCACTGAATTTAGCTACTTCATTGTTCCTGTTTCTAATAATGAATCTGCTACACCAGTCAGCCTTATGATGGTATTCCCACAAACTTTTTCCCTTCCTCCTCCATTTTGGTAACATTGGCCTATCCCCAAACGGCATATTTAATATACTTATCAGCCCCTAGTAAAGTGGTACTACATGAGCCCAGTGGGCCTGCAGCACTGATTGTGCCACCTACTTATGTAGTCCCTTTAATCATGTCTAAGGCCTCCCATTGCAGCCTATGTGTGTAGTTTTTACTTGTCATTTTCAACCTGGCAATACAAACCTTTTGCCGGATCCGAACCTTTCTCTTTAATGCATATAAGTTACCCCCTAGGTTAGGCCCTGGACAGCCAAGAGGGCAGGATGCAGTGTATTCAAAACATAGGACATGTAATTTTAAGTTTTACATGTCCTGGTAGTGAAATTCGTTTTGACTACTGCAAGGCCTATCTCTTTCAAAGGATAACAATGGAGTAACCTTATTACATTTGATAGGCTGCAATTTTCAAATGGTAGCGGGTAACCAGTTCATGTTTGGTGTCTTTAGAATTGTAATGCAAAATCCTCTCTCATGGTAAAGTCGGATTTTAAATTACAATTTTGAAAATGCCACTTTTAGAAAGTTGGCATTTTCCTTCCTTAGTCATTTAGTGCCTGTAGCCTGTCTCTTGCCAGCAGCCGGGAGCCACAGGTTACTCATCAACCTGGGCCCTTACTTTTTGAATACCCCGATCATCTTTAAGAAGTCTGAGAGCCTATGAGCCCAGCCTTTCTCAAATACAGCCCGAAGCAATAGAGCTGTCTTAACTGGTGCCAAAACCCCTCCCCACCCTCACCATTGTCCTGATGAAGACCCCGCCCACAATGCGTGAAATTGGCTGTTCAGTTTAGGGGTCGAAACGTCGACACTTCTGTATTTTTATGTCAGACATATATGACAGAGAATGTTTATCTGTAAATATGTTATGACTTGACATTTAATGATTGGACAGTAACACTGTCGGGATAGTTTACAATTATCTGATTGATGTATATATGTATGCACCACTGTCCTTTTTCACAATCCTTCCTATACACCTATCACTTCACTCCTCTGTGCACCTGTTTTTAAAGAATATATCCATTTAGGATTTGTTTTCCATTGTATGTATTGATTTATTCAAATATTATGATTCAATTAAAGTAGACCCATTGCTTGGAAGGAATTAATGGTGGTGTTGACTTTGATTAGATTCTATTGATTAATACGCTTTATCTATTTTTCTGTTTCATTTGATTTCCACTGGGACATAATCTTTTTGTACCATTATCTACCCAGGCCCAGTGGCTTTTGGGTCACCCCATTGTTATAACTGGACAGCCAAGAGGGCAGGATGCAGTGTATTCAAAACATAGGACATGTAATTTTAAGTTTTACATGTCCTGGTAGTGAAATTTGTTTTGACTACTGCAAGGCCTATCTCTTTCAAAGGATAACAATGGAGTAACCTTATTACATTTGATAGGCTGCAATTTTCAAATGGTAGCAAGTAACCAGTTCATGTTTGGTGTCTTTAGAATTGTAATGCAAAATCCTCTCTCATGGTAAAGTCGGATTTTAAATTACAATTTTGAAAATGCCACTTTTAGAAAGTTGGCATTTTCCTTCCTTAGTCATTTAGTTCCTGTAGCCTGTCTCTGTATCACATGACAGTTGGTCTTGGTGTATTTTTCCTAGTCAGCCACACACAATAAAGAGCTTAGGTGCACCTGAATGGGCCATCACTAGCAGGATGGGAGGATAGAGTTGGGGACAGCCCTACTGACACTTGAATAGCCTGTGTACTGTCTACACCAAAAAAATTAGTCTGGAACCAGGACAGGGAAGGCAGGCTGTCTGGATACTTGAAAGGGAAACCTCTAGAAATGTCTCCCACTGTCCACAGGTACGGCACCAGGTATAAATATTGGAACTCAGACACCACCTCTTCAGTATACTTCTGAACCTGTGGATACTCAGCTGTGCTGCTGAAAGGACTGCCACTCTTCTGGACTGCTGCTCTGAAGGAGTGCTACCCAGGACCCCAAAGTGACTCCAAGGGCTAGATGGCTGGCCTCCTGACTAGAACCTTAGAGACAGAAGGCTTCAACAAGTTTGAACCAAGCACCCTGACTCTGCCATCTGTGAATTTACCCTACCAAGTGGTGCCACCCCATTCCTGGATCCTTGGAAATGGGCCTAAGGTGCTCTGCCAGCTTTTGTGAATCCAGCAAAACTGACGTCTGATGCATCTCCTCAGCTGTGCGGCGCAACCATGAGCAGAACCAGCACATCAAACTGCTGAGTGGATTGGTCCTGTTGCACAGACCCGCATCGCAGCCCCTGCCTCCATCGGAACCACTGCAGTACGATGCAGTACGATGCAGGCCTTTGTATCCCTTGTCAATGGCAGTCTTGACGCCAGACTCCATATCACAGCCTCACAACTCCTTGGAACCGATGCATTGCCTCGACTAGGTGATACATCCTTAATGCAGGACTTCTCATTCCAAGCCCTCGTCGATTGGATCCTGAACGATGATGCAGGACCTCGCACAGCTACCTCGCTGCATCTCGTCACTGATGCATCACTTCGGCTATGTGACTCATCTTCGATGTGGACCCTTGCAACGCTCTGCAAACCAGGATTTAAGGTACTTTGTTACACAGGCCTAACTGGGTCCCTGTTGCCAGCCTGTGCTCCACTGTGGTCTGCCTGAACTTGTGACTTTGTCCCAGTCCGGCATGACCAGATATCCACAGTTGGCACTTTGTGCTTTTTGGTGCTATTTGAATTGAATTCTTTAAACCTGCATATCTCCGGTTCTACTGATTGGATTTTGTTGTTTTGTTATTGTTTTATTTATAAAAAATTACTCAATTTTTTCAATACTGATGTGGGACCCTTTTATGGTATGTTTGCACTGTGTTACTGTTTGAAGTGTACTTTAACACATTACCTCTAAGTTAAGGCTGCAGGGGTGGCTCCTCTTCTAAGGCGGAGGAGCGTTGCCGCACTAAGTGCAAAAAGAAAAAGAAAATTATAATAATGCAACGTTAATAATGTTACGTCTTTATCATTTTATTCTTCAGTAAGGAGTCAGCCAGGTTGGGGCAGGGCTGGGCTTGTCACAGCCTAGAAGAGGGAGGAGAAGTGGTTCCTGCTGCACATTGAGTGCGCATGATGGTTTGGCTGGCCGTCTTGGGCCGGCCAAACCATCATGCGCAATTTGCATGTTCTCCACAGGCTGTATTGTACAGCCTGGGTGGAGAAAATGCACATACTCCCAGTCCTCGTCTGAGCACCAAATCACGGCGCTCAGACCAATCATGACGCTGCTGTAAGGCAGCATCGTGGTTGGCTAGGGAAGTCTGGGAGCCTGGGTGCTTCCTGTTCCTGCATCGAAGGATAGGTGGCAGCTGGCGACAGGCAACGACAAGGTAGGTCTTTTTTTTCTAATCCCCCATCCCCGCCCCTCACCACTGTTCCCAACCAGCCACCACTGTAAGCCTGACTGCTCTATGCAAAGCTACCTGAGGGTTGAGCACAGGTACATTAAAGGTTTGCTTGTGACTTTACCCTGACATGGATTGTGGTTCCAGCTTGAGTAGGGTTTCAACCTCCTCAGCCAGTAACCCAATTTCTTACAGAGTCTACAAGGTTTTGGGATGCATTGGTCTTAGGTTTCTAGGCTAGTAGCACCCCACGATTTTCCCATGCTCATAGTGTTACATTTTACTGGCTTTCCGCTTATTTTATATCTTTATGTCCAGCCTCATTTTGAACACAATCTGCATATTTTCTAACACCAGTCTCAAGATTGGAATTTTACAAGGAGCTTCTATCTATTGTACCTTTAGTTCTCTTTCTTTCTCTGCAATCATCTCTATCAGTTTATTCAGATGCTCTTGTACCGTAGCCTTCTGTATATATGAAATCTCAAAATAATCCCTCTAATATATGGTGTATATTCATCCCAGACCACGGCGAAACTAGCTGTGTTTCTATTATACTAAAGAAACTCTTTAGTTTTCCCAAATAGATTCTGTATGTAATTTTCCCAAATAGATTCTGGATATAATTTTCCCTAATAGATTCTGGATATGACTCTCATCAAGGAGAAGAACCCTATTTAAAGTCCACCTAGTTCTTTCCTGAGCTAATCAAAGAGCAATGGACGAATGATCAGAAATCAATACTGAAACTGACTTCCCCATTTTAATCATGGCTTTGTCTAAAGGAAAATAATAAATTTGGGGATGGTGTCCATATTTCATTCTATAGAAAGGGTAACCTCTCTGGTTACCAGCCTTTAAACACCAAATGTCACCTAACCCTAGATCTTGCATCATGTTCTTTAATTTATGTCCCACGTTCAGAGTACTTCTATAGATACATTTCGAGGTCTTTTCAATCTCTTCATCTAAGATAACACTGAAATCTTCTCCCACAAGAGCAGATGGAGGGGGATCTAAAATGTGAAATCCTAAGGTCCTTAAATGAGTGGGATCATTGCACTTGGATGCCATATTACCCTTCACACGTCCATATTAGCTGATCAGTCCACAATGTAGCTAAAATCCATCTCCATGAATTGTCAGTTATACAGCCCATTAGACTAGTCCCTGAGTTATTTTTAATAATTACAGATACTCCTTTTGTGCTCCCCGTGTGGTCCGAGCAAATAATCTCTTACACCCAACTGCAGTTTCTAAAACAGAATGTACATTCTGATCCTTCTAAATGCGTCTCTTAAAGTATGATAATCTGGGCCTTATTATCCTTTAAATATTCCGCTGCTAGACTTAGCTTCTTCCTGGATCTTCCTCTACCCCTTTCAAATGATGCATTTCTTTTCTACACATTATTTTCAGCACAGCGGGAACTTCAGCTGTACTTTACCCCCCAGTTTTTGTCATTCCTTCCATTTTACTCCCTAGCTGGCGATGTGCGGTCATTTTACCAATGCCTGATCTTATTTGATAAGAGAAGCTACCATAAATCATTTAATTTCCTTTTAGGGCACCACTAAGGATTTGCTCTTTCAGAGTGTAAGATTGAAAGTTTACAAGTTTTCTGCTTGGAGATTTACGATTGGGATTATGTCTAAAGGAACCTCTTTGAATCATCTTAATTTCTGCTTCCAAGTCGATGTCACGTCTACATTTTTTATTAGAAATCCCTTTAGGTCACTACTTTCAGCACCCTTAGGAATAGTCAGGATTCTCAAGTTATTCCTCCTAAAGTGAATCTCCAACCTGTCACTATCTTCCATTAGTTGTCTAGTCTATTCCGTAGTTTTAGATTCTCAATCTCTTGAATATTCTGATGATCTAATTTTGCCTTTTTCATATTTTTTTCTAACGGTCTCAACATTCTGCAAGGTCGTCAAGTTTGTAGTCTAAATCCTAGCATGTCTCTTGAATCTCCTTTGATTTTGTTCTGATGTCTGAAATCTTGACACTATTTCAGCTTTAAGACCTATATGAATGGTTTCCAATGAGATGTTATCCATCGTTTGAGTTGTCTGAGGACCTACATGCTCCTGTTTGCTTTCTAATCCGGCATTGTTTTCGTGCACTCCTTTTGGGATGCTAAGAGCGGAGCCATCTATTACTATCTTCAATTACTTCTGTTCATTTAAGGATTGGAGTATCTCAAATCTATTACTGTGGGGATACCTGAGGGCACCTTTGATGGTGGGGGTGGGGCAGCCATCAGATATCTCATCCCTTTCAGTATCCCGTGCACTTGGAAATGGAATCTCTTTATTGATTCTTTTCTGCTGTGTATCTCTCTTATTTAATCCCATTATTTTAAGGAAAGTGTTCATTGAGGGAGAGGGATCTTTATTAATTTGTTTTTCGATTGTCTACTCTGTTATCTCTTTCTTACTTGTGTTTTTATATGCATCCTAACAGGACAGCATGAGTGTATTTTGCCTGGCAACACCTTCCTTAAGACAGCAATCCTTTCCTTCTTACTAATCAGGTACCCGTCTGAGACCATTTTTTTCTCTATATCTTCTGACCTTATAGTATATCTACTCTTATTAAGCAACTTGCTAATAGTTGCTGAGGTAGCTAATAGTGTATTATACAAGAGGCCTGACAAAGAAGTTGTTATTAGTGGTGTAGGACTTCTGTGATTGATAGACCACCCTCCTTCTCCCACTCTCTCAACACTCCAGCTTGGCTGTACCCCAGTACGTTTAAATGGAGTGTTGCCTCCTTCATCCAGACCTAAAGATTCATAGTGAACCTGTTCTTGTTGCTCAGTTATTTGTTTAATGTTTTGTTCCCAGGGCACAGCTTGCCGCCATACACCACTCCTGTTAGTTTCTTCATGGAGTAACCCGCTCACAAAGCCTTGCACTGCACTAGTGCTGCCTCTGCCAACAATTCACCGGAGGTACATCCACAGAGTCACTAAGCAGCCATGTCTCAAGAAACTGAATGTGTGGCACCAGATGGAGTCTGCGAGCAATTGCTCCTGCCCACTGCAAATCAGACATCAGTGGCACAATTTAGGTAAGAAGAAGGAGGGGGGGTTGTATTTGATGACACTTATTCAGAACAAGCATTTGCAATGCAATTGGTCTCGCCTTTGGGGCCTTATAAGTATTTGGCTATGCAACACATTTATCGCACATTACTGCAACGTAGCTTCGCTCACATGTATTTGTAGCACAATGACATTCCCAGATGACGGTGATCACCACAACACATTCAATACTTTGGAACTTGTCAGTGACTCCTGTGACAATTGCTTCTGATGAACAAAAAGCCCCAGCTTATTATCGCCAGAGAAGGAAGACATGCGAGTGAATTTGGTTACAGTTACACAGCGTGATTTGAGTGTGAAAGACAATATTTTTTGTAGGGAGCAAAACAACATGGCTACATTTCGTAACAAAGCATAACCACCGCAACGCATATCTGGCCAATACTTTGCAACATTAAAATTGGGACTACAGATTAAACACATGCAATACGACAACTGCAATGTGTACATTAACACCTGAGACATTCCCAAGAAACACTAACAGTGCTAAATATGTGCTAAATATGTGCTCGGGAGGCCTTCCTGCAGAGTGCAACTTTGTAAAGCCCCTAGGGTGGTACTTTCTGCTCCCTCTCCCCTTGACCGGAAAATAAGGGCTGCAAAATCGATAGGCAAATTGCCAGCTAGGACCTGGCACCGACAGGACTAAGGGCACGAACCACAACATCACTAGAAGCAGGAGGGCTGCCAATGCCGCATCCACAAGGAACTGAGCCGCTTTGATGTGCCAACTGTTTAATGGGGCGACACCAATGCTTGACGAAATAAAAACACAGTGACAGGGCCTGCCATGCCCCCAGGGCACATCTCCATTGTGTAAGAGACAGTCCTTTAAATGGGCTTTAAAAGAAACCACTGCTGGATGTTTTTTCTTCCCCATACATCACATATCGACACCCTGCTTAGCCACAGTATTGTCCAGAAACAAAACCACTTCTATTAACGCCACCGTGCACGGCCAACTGTATTAGACACAGACTGCTAAGATTCAATGTTATACACAACGTTACAATTCTGTGCACTAACAAAAACATGAGGAAAAAGAAATACGAATGATGTACCTGCATGCGCCCCGTAGTTCCACTTATTTAGGGACTGTGTAACACTTTTGTAATTCTGTACACCCCTTTATACAGTAACTATTCCTTGTGCAGAGGAGATCTCTGTGTCCCGTCAGAGAGGAGCAGACAGCTGAATCCCTTTGTACATAGGAAGCCCAGTGTGTTCTCTTGTACGTGGCCAACGCTCTGGGTCCCTCTATAGAAAAGCACTCCCTACACCAGCTTGCTCGGATGCACCCCTTTGTGTATAGGCAATTCTTGGCATTCTCATTCTACAGAAGCGCCCATCTTTAGCCCCTTCATACCTAGGCACCACTCTGTATCTGCTTGTAGAGTGCGCCCCTTGCACAGAAACAACTCTACCTTTGTATATATATTTACTTTCTCGGGAGAAGCCACAACATTTCAATTTACGCTGGCCAGCCTCACCTTACCCTAGTCCTCCATTTAAAGAAGTGTGTGAGACCTATGCCCCAGATTCAGGGGAGCATCCGGCACTTTGGCGCTGGGGGAGTTTCATAAACAATGCAAATATTCAGATAACGGCCTTAGTGATTATGATTGAGAAGTATTCCAAACATTCTGAGAACAAGGGAAGATGCAAAATCTAAGAGGAAAACCTAAGGGGTCTGCAAAATAAATGGCGAAAATATATATTAAAGTTCTTTAATTTATTGCCAAAAATACAGAAACACAGTACATCAAACGGCAGTCACTGAATTCATTGTCAACATTGTTTAATGATTTGAAATCTGTATGTTTGAAATATGTACACTATGAAAAGCAACTGTCTCATGCCTCACCTCTCCGGACACCCGCTTTCTGCGTCCTGTTGTCACTCCCTGTTTCCTTACACCTCTCCAGCACCCCGCCCACCCTCTGCGTCATAATGCCTGTTTTTCTATTCTATAACACACCTTTTCTCAGCCCCTCTGTGCGTTTGTACCCCTAAAAGCAGATGATTGATTGTCACATTCAGGCACAGATTAAAAATTAAAAGACGTTCACTGAGTACTGAGTGATATGGGATCAGTGGCTTCGCTGCGAAAAGGCCTGGGACTGTTTAATGCAGTGGAAAAGGAACATTATCAATCCGGGTGCTTTTTTGTGGTGTACGTTCATGTCTCAGCTTTTATTGCACCGACAGCCTGGAGTCAGTGGCTTTACAGGAACATTCAAGCAAAAACTCACCACGACAATGCCAAAAGACATATCAATGGCGTTCACGCACCAGCAGGTCATAAATAGCGGGAAGTCCGGAGCTCCAGCAGGGGCAGGGCTGCGGCTCCGTGGATGTTAACGTTGAGCCTGCACTGGGTCCCCGCTGCTCTGGCCGGGCAGGTCCGGTCCCGCAGGATGAGAAAAGGGGCTCACTCTGACCCATTGCTGTCTTCCCATGGTGAACTGTGCGGTGCCGGGTGCTGTAGGAGGCGAGTGGTCCGGGCGCGGCCGTGGAGGCAGAGAGAGAGGTGGGCGACTGACTAAGGCACTGAGTCAGCAGAGCGGGGCTGTGCGGAAGGAAGGGGAAGGGGCGGTGGCTGTGATGTAAGGCATTGCGCGCATGTCAAATGTAAATGACTGCGCACTACTTCAAAAACAAGCACTTGCAATGCAATAGAACTCGCATTTACGCGAGTCCTATTGCATTTGAAACAAGAGTGCGGGCGGGCAAAAAGGCACAAACGGGAGTGGGGGGGTGGGGTGGTGGTGGGCCGAGAAGTCACGGACTGTGAGAGGGGAGGGGGGAGCCACGGGAACAAAATAGTTTTGAAAGTAATGGGGCCAGTAGCCATGGAAGTATACAAATGATGACATGGCCGTCAGGAGGAGGGACTAACAAGTCTAAAACCAATGGGAAGGCAGCATTTAGGACCTAAACCAATCAAAAAGATGGGCAGAGAGTGGGCCGAGCTTCCAAGAAGCTTCCACGCTATAGTGTATACTGCATGCCTCGCACAGCGATCAGCGCATGCGCGCTGCAACGCTAGGCGAGACCTAAAAAAGAAGAGATGAGCTCAATCCATATTCCACAAGTGAGGAGAGCAGGCCAATTTTCTTTTTCTTAGATTCACTCCAAATCCCGCGATTGGCATCAACGAGCCGTCACAGTGACGCAAGGAGTGCCTAATTAAAGCAGGTTTGAGAATCATAAACCTGTAAGCAGAGTAAAAGATGCAGAAAAACATTACATTTAAAGTGCTTTGTGTTTCAACAGCTCACATGGGCAGGGCACAAGGTTACCCGACCAGTCATTACACTGAGGAAAAGCAACCAATATATGAAATATGGTAAGGTGAAACCTGAGCACAATAAAGTGCTGATAGTGCTGTACATCATGTAGCAGGAGTCAGGGGCAGAGAAGACTGTCTCCCTCCTGAAGCTGCAACGATATACCCCCTTAAGACATACCAGAAAGATTGAAAACATTTGACTATTGTAGTCTGAAAGGTAAGTGAGTCTGCCCTTGCCTTCCCAGTCTCTTTCAGCCAGAAAGGTTTGCTAGTAACTTCTATTTGTTATTGTTTCTGGTGCATGAGCAGCTTCTGGTAGCCGTTGTTTGGGAATTGCTCATAGACTGAGAGTGACTTTAGTGCTCCCATTTTTCCTATGAGCATTTGTTGACATTTCCTTGGAAACTTAATATCTTATGTTCACATCATCCTTTTTTTACCATTTTTGTGTCTTTTATTTTGATTTCTCAAAGTTGGTTTGGGAATTTGATTGTGTTGAGAGACATTGCTGCTGGCTTGTTGGTATGGCCACAATACGTATTTTCAATAGTTTCTCTTTTGCACCAATTTTCTTTGAATTTCTAAAGTATATTTTCTTTATTGTATACGATAGACTATTTGATATCTGGGTAGCTGGTAATAAAAGTGTAGTTTCCCACCGACAGATTCCTAGTGATATTAGATAAGCCACAAGAAGGGCATAGCTCAGGTTTCTGTTATATCACTTTAGAACAACAACATGGAAAACCTTGCATTATTGATAGGCTTTCCTGTTTTCAGTTTCTCTTTGCTGTGAATTCCAGACGGTTTTTCAGTGTTTTCCAATGTGTTCAAAAAGTGTAGAATTCAATGGTTATTAGTGTATACTCTTTTTGGTCCTTACAGAATCACACACAGATATCCTTATTATGACCTTACAGCAGAGCGGTGGCGCTGCGGTGCAAACTGCCAGGCCACCGCTCCGCCAAAGGTTGCCGCCTGCCAGATTAATACTTTTCAGTGGTCTGGTGGTTGGGCGGCGTGGCAGTTACCCCTGCGGTGCCCTTTAAAATGGCGGCGGTGCCTTTTAAAAGGGCACCGTAATGGGAACACCTCACAAGGTTCCTGCATGGCATGGACTCGAAAGTCAATGCCGTGAAGGAACATATGTGCATGCACACGGGGGGGGCTAATGTTATGCAAGAGGGTAGATGGGAGAGCTAGGGTTATACTGAAAATGTCTCTCTCCGAGGCATTGTAAGCATGAACTACAATCCTCTGTTAGCCGTTGTTTTGTGGAGAACTACAGCTGATAGGGGAGATACTTTGCCCCACTTTCCTCATGCAGACCCTGGACAGGTGGAAAAAGGCAGGCTACTTAACACCCTCTTTTATGTCTTTTGAGGCTTGGAAGAAGCAGCAGAGAGCACTGGCTTCAAGGCCCCGTTCTTCAGTGCTCTGATTCCAGAACAGCAATAAACAAAACGTGTTTTTCACTGGTGTTACGTCAATGTACTGAATAACTCGTTTTTGAATATGGTATTCTCAGTAATGAATTCCAATAGAAGCCAATGCACAACATATAGAATAGTAGATGGGTTGCAGTGAATAACAGGGATATTTTTCACCAAGGAGTTCTGAGCGACATCAAATAGACTACAAGAGCCAAGATCGAGTTGTCTATGATCTCACTCAGTGTATAGAGTTGAAAAACAGGCTAGTTATCCCCTTTTAATCTTCAATAATTTTGTTATTTATGGCCACCAAAATCTCCTGTGTCAGCTGTTAGCTACTACACAGGGGCAGGTAAGTAATGGGGGAACCAGAAAGAATGCAGCCTGTGCTTGATGTCTCAAATGTAAAAGAAAAATCCCTGGCCTTCTGCCACCCACCACTCTCTTTGTCTTCTTTTCATCTCTCCTCCCAAAACTGTGTTCTCTGTTCTCCACTGGAGCAGATAGCCCACTCTGTGCAGACAAGCTCTTAGAGAGCCACCTGAGCTGCCTGCCATTCCTTTATGACGTAGCAACAGTGGGAAACAACCTTAATTTCCCACTGTTGCTATGTCATAGCAGTGAATAGCCAGATTTTTACTAATGCCGCTCGACGACAGCCATACATAAGTAATATTTTGTGATTATCATCTGTAAGGCATATTATTTCTGTTGTTGCTCACTACCTGCACATGTATTTGAAGCTAAAAAAGGAATGGGTAATTTGCATTAGTTTTGTTCTTCATTTTTGGTTTGCTGGCATGTCTTTGGTAAGAATGTTGATTGATCCTTGGTGAGAATACCATGGTGATGAATCTAGCTACTTTGATATCTCTTTCTGTTTAGCAGGCAATATATTCTAGTACAGCTAGCTCCACGTGTATAATTGGAGCAATGAAAACACTAGTAGCAGAATGTAAAGTTTTATAAGGTTAAGAGACAGAAGCGCTGCACATCTCATGTGATAGAATTTAGATCATGGCTGATTCTGAACTTTCATTGTGCTTCTTTGCCCACAGATGGGAAGCCAGCTAATCCTAAAAGTGCTCAGCTTTAGAGACGGTTGAAGCCAGGGCCATTGTAACCCACGCCCCCTCGTTTTAGAAGCTCCAGCGGGGGTGGGGGGGGGGTTATTGGCCTCTTCTGTTTGTAACCCAGCAGACAAAGGCTCATAATTAACGGACTACAGCGTCAAATAGAAGAGCAGGTAGGAGCACGTAGGAACGAAAGATGGGTAAATAGGAAAGGGAAAGAAGGAAGGAATACTGAATGGAAGGAAGGATGGAAGAATGAGTGTGTGGATGAATGAGAGGGTAGATGGATGAGTGGGTGAAAGGGCGAGTGAGTAGCATGGAGTGGTGAAAGATTGGCAGAGTAAAGAGATGGATGAGCGAGTGAAAGGATAGATGGATGGATGGGTGAAAGGATGGCAGAGTAAAGGGATGAATAGGTAGATGGACAGATGAAAAGATGGAATAGTAGACGGGTGGATACGTGGGTAAAAGGATGATTGAATGGATGGATGAGTAAATCGATGGCAGAATGGATGGATAGCTGGCAGAGAGGATGGATGGATGGATGGCAGAAGGGGTGGGATGGCAGAGTGAGTTGATGGATCAATTGGTGGCAGAGTGAATGGATGGACAGAATGAGGAAAGTTTGAATGATGTATGAAAGAATGAATGGTTGCCAGACCGTACATGTTAAATGGTGGCTGGAAGGTTGAAAGGGTGAATGGATAGATGCTTGAATGGAAGAGACAAGGGAGCTCTTCTAGGGATGGCTGGACACACTTGATTCGCTTATTTGCTGAGATCAGAGCTTTGAGTCTAGGTGGGGGTATGATCATTTTCTGGCTACTCCCATGGTTGCAGATCAGTCATCTTTGTTCCCATCCCAATGGGTCACACTGCATTACAATACTTTGCACCAACTCTTTGTGTTCTCACTGATCTTAACCTAGTTCCTCTTCTCTGAAAAGCATGTATCACATTTGAACCAAATGCAGTACTCATCCAGAAGATTTAGTGAAGGAATTAAGAATCTGCAAGAAGAGTGCAATTAAATGCAAATACACTGAATGAATACCTTTCCAAAATCTCCCAAATATGTCAAGATGAATACAAGTAAAATTACGTCAAGTAGCATTCTTGAGACCAAAATATACTTCTCACATTAAGACAATGCAATAGCAAGAGCACTCCTGCCACTGATGTTACAAAGTATGGCTAAGGGCACACACAGAACCCATGTTTTTGTATCACAAAGCTTCGTTATAGTAACGCAAAAAACAACTTTGCTTACTATGCAAATACACTATGGCATTGTGCCCGATTCAAAAAGACAATTTCTGAGATTAATAGGTAGTTTTATTCTGTCTTGGTATTCACAAACATTCTACACCCACGTGAACATTCATACTTGTATGCCACAACTTCATGCAATTAACCATTTTTAAATCAAATGCAAGGAGCAGGAAGTGGGTCTAAAGTATACCAGATACCATAAAGGTGGTGGGTGTGTAGCAGAAACGGCTTCTCCACAGTCATAGATCTCTTCCCACAGAGAAAACAATGTGAATTGGTAATTAGTGCCAGCTTTTTCATTTGTGCAATTGCACATTACAATTGTGCACACCTTCTGTTTGGTGAAAAATGCTAATGCATGAAAAAGTAAACAACTTTCCCAAAAGCACCTGAAAACATACAACTGATGCAGCAATCCAGATGTACTCCTGGACACATTTGTCAATTGGAAATACGTGTAAAAGTACTTTCAACGGAGGTGTAACGTTCGTCACTTTCTACACTTTTTCATAAACCAGGCTATAGTATTTATGGTTTCTAACAATTCCCCCGATCCTTCTAATTCCATCCTCCTTAGGTGTGAAATCAATAGCTTATTCCAGCTACGGGTGAACATTTAACTTGCATAGACAACATCCACAGACGTGCAGCGAGTCAGTAATAGCAAGGGGTATAATCACAGTCAAAGTAGATTTCGACTGCACATTACAACGGAATTTGGCAATCAGAAAGAAATACCCTTTTACCCTTGATGTTATCGCAACATGCCAGATAGACCAAATGGCCAAAGGAAATTTCTTTTATGCTTATCAAAACGAGACAAATGTTGGAAAAATGTGAAGGTATCCACATAGCATCAAAAAGGTGTAGATTTGTAACACAATTGTAAGAACTCTAAAAAATTGTGTTGAATTGAAAGCTATTTTCCATTCAGGATATATTTAAATTATGACAATAAAATAGGAAGCAGATTATGTATAATCATGCTGAATTCCATGCATGTACAACAACCCAAAAGTTTTGGACTCCCTGCAACTCAGCTGGACAGCTGTTTACATATAATTCGAACAGCAACATACATTTTATTGTAAAAGTAGAGAGTTGTAATGTACAAAGAGCACCTTGGAGAAAACAAGCAGCCCTGGCACAACCTGAACACAAAGCCTGCAGGACACTGGTCAATGAAACACCATGCACTCGGCTTCTACTGAAACGTTTAGAAACGCACCTTTTCGTCCTTTAGAGCTGAAGGAAGAACAGGTAAATGTAACAAATTTCAGAACATTTGGGGCCTGATTCACAAAGGTAGACTTTGTGTACATTTACAATTGTTGCTATTCACAAAGGGATTTACGAGTAGTATCTTTACGAGTGCGGAACCTCCGCATATAAAGACTCCGTACTCATAAAGATACTACTCAGAAATCCCTTTGTGAATAGCAACAATTGTAAACTTACACAAACGTGTTAGTTTACCTTTGTAAATCAGGCCCAAAGTTTACAGACGCTTTTTCAAGCAATATCTGAACAAATGATAGTAAAGCAAACAAAATGACATGAATACAATTAATAAGAATGCCCCCAATGATACACAATATGGAGCTACCTGCTAACTCTCATGTGAAATATAGTTTGGACAACTTTAAACCCCTTACATTCTAATTAACAGAACCAGCGACCTGAAAATGCTGGATAAAGTGATAAGGAAGACAACACTTCTCTGTAGCCAGAGCAGCAATAAAAAGGAGCTTGTTAGAATGTTGTGGGAGTCATACAACCTTATTACTCCAAATTCTAAATTTCATTGGTTATACTGCTGCTGGTTTGGAGTGGTAATAAACAGAAGGAATATATATTGGATAAAGTACCACCTGCCGTACATTATAAGGATATTGTAAGTCATCGAGGAGTTCTGTGGCCATTTAGAGGAACGAGGCTGAAGGCAGAGTTCCATTATAAGGTCATGGAACTCCGAGGTGACTTGTAGTATTCTTGCAATATACGTAGCAGTATATAGCAGGGGTATGATATTTGTTTTAATACATGGTTACGTCATCACACTTCTTTTGAATCGCTTCAATCCTTGGTGTGGTCTTTCATATGAAAGAGATAAAATGTTTGCAGACATGAAGAATAATAGTAAAATCTGTAGTGCAAAATGAAGCACATCAAAAAGGACTTAAATGTTTGGTGCAAAATATATTACAATCAGTCAGGTTTTAAAAAATGCTGTAGCTCAGATCAAGTAGAAACATAGAGAGAGTCTATCTATCCTGTAATTACTAAAAATATAAACCAGCACGGAAAATGTGTGCTATATTAATCATACAACAAAACATCACGTAAATATAATAAAGTTTCCTCAAAATTAAAAAAATATATATTTCTTTAACATGTTTATCATCATTAATACATCACATTATAGTCCTGCACTGAGAAATACTTATTAAACGTTTTAAAATATGAACCATTAGTGAACTAAGAGGGAAGACAGTAGTCATGTAAACCCTGTACGTGGCCCAGATTATTATAAATAAACATTATAGTCTATTAAATCAAGCACAATAAGTTTTTGTATAACTGGTATTCTGAACTCAAATATTTTAAACTGTTTTTATACGCGAAAATTAAGAAAAAGGAGTTTTGGAGAAATAAAATATGTGTTGCAATGAAGCGGTGATTTATCCGGGTTTTCTAGTTTCACTGAGTAGAAATCAGCCACTAAATGTGTATCTATTTTTCTTTATTTTTTTATGTTCAAACTTTGTTTTTACTTCTTTGTGCCTTTTTTGTAGTTTCTATGTAGCGCAAACTCGACTCAAGGGTATTGGAGAAGTGAGCACCACTTACATCACATTAGGTTACATGAATTATTTTAAGATAATGGAGAATCAGGGGCAGATTTACTAGCATTGGAGGAAGTGCAACACAGCAAGGCAACTTTCTGCGCTGCGTCAAATGAAGAGGTCAGGAATGCCCCGTATCTAGTAAAATATGGTGCATTCATGCTCTCTCTCTGCACTGTCAATCACCAACGCAAGCACCTTCCTGCACAAAAACAATCTTCAGAGGCTTTTTTCTCTTTCTATTTGTTCTGCAGAACACAGCACATGTAAAAAGAGGGAAAAATGAGAAGTAAACATATTTCTTCTTGTTACGCCTACCCTGGGAAGGCATAGCATTTTGATGCATTCCCAGGTTTACTGTTGTTAGAAAATCCAGTGGCGGCTCCTCCGCTATGGCAAAGGAGCGTCGCTCCACTGCTTTTGGGCAGTGCAAAGTAAAGGAAATATAAAATGATAATAACTTTGAGTTATTATCATTTTATGTTTCCTTTGTGGGCGGGTGGGCGGGGCTGCTCTGCTCTCGGAGCAGGGCAGGGGAGGAGTGGTTTGCCCACTCCTAAGTGTGCAATGACTGTTGGGTCGACCCTCTTGGGCCACCCAATACAGTCATGCACACTTTCCCTGTTCTCCATGCAGGCTGTATTACAGCCTGCGTGGAGAACATGCCTAGGCCCCCATTCCCTGGTTGAGTGTTGAACCGGGACGTTCAAAACCAATCAAAATGCTGCATTGCAGCGTTGAGATTGGTCAGGGGAGCCTGGGTGCTTACCAATCACAATGCTGCTTGCAGCATTGTGATTGGTAAGGGGAGCCTGGCTGTTCTTTCTGGCTTCCTGTTCCTCAAGTCCCACGAGGAGAGCAGGAGCAGAGAAATGGGACCCGGCGGCAAGGTAAGTGTATATATATTCACTGAAAAAACCATAGGTTTCAGGGACGTTATAGGTAGTTGGACATTTCACTCGTACAATACCAGAGAAATTCGGCTGTTATAGTTAGTTGAGCTAACTATAACTCGTGCACCCGCAATATACTGCTGATGATGTCACATATTACATCATTCATGACATGGTCAGTGACATCACTGATGACATCACTGATGACATCTCAAATGACATCACTGATGACATCACTGATGACATCATCCAATGACTATGTGTTTCTGTAAAGTTTAAATATGTTTTATCTATGTATGTATGCCAAGGTGTATTGAAGAATGAGTGGGTGTATAAGTGTGTGAATAGATGATTTAGTAGGTGCGTGACTGACTATATAAGTGAGTGATTAAACGTGTCTTACTGAATGCATGAGTTAGTGACTAAACTGTGTGAATGTCTGTATAAGTCTGTCAGTTGGTGTATAAGTGGCTGCATGGGTTGGTGAGCAGCTACATGAGTGTCTATATGGGTTATTGATTGGTTATCTAAGTATCTGTATGAGTGCCTGAGTGTCTGTGTGGGTGGGTGGGTGACTCTGTGCATAGATGTGTGAGTGGGTGATTCACTGGGTCTATGGGTTCAAGAGTGCATCTGTGAAGGGCTGTATGGGTGGGTGAGTATGTGTATGGGTGTGTTGGTGAGTGAATGGTGAGTGAATGGATGTCTCAGTGGTACATGTGTGAGTAACTACATATGTGAAAGGCAGTATATGTGAGTGTTGGAGTATATAAATTACTATATGTGGGAGTGAGTGATTGTGAGAGTGGCTGTATGGATCGGTGTGTGCTTGTATCAGTGATTGTAGAAGAGAGTAAGTATGTGTTAGTACCTGTATGAATAAGTGAGGTGGTGTGTGTATAACTGTATAGGTGAGTAAATGGGAGTGTGATTGATTCTTTGCATGGCTGCCTAGGTGTGTGAGTAACTCTATGGATGAGTGACGGTATGTGAGTGTCTGTATAGGTGTATGAGTGCATATGATAGTGCTGTATTGATGAGTGACTGTATGTATGAGTGACTGTATGGGTGAATGAGTGGATGTGTGTATAGACCTAGGAATCAGTGAGTGGGTATGTAGTAACTGGTATTGGTGTGTCTATGGTTTTGAAAATGGTAGTCTGTATTTTAGAGTGGGTGTATCAAAGGTTATATTAGGGTATGAGGAGGTGCATCAGATTATCACGTGGATGATGTCATCAGTGATGTCACAGACCATGTCATGAATGATGTAAAATGTGACGTCATCAGCAGTGCGTTGCGGGGGCGCGAGTTATAGTTAGCTCAACTAACTAGAACGGCCGAATTTCTCTGGTTTTGTACGAGTGAAATGTCCAACTAACTATAACGTCCCTGAAACCTATGTTTTTTTCAGTGAATTTCAAAGGTTTTTTAAATGATAATTTCTAACTATAACGTCCCTGAAACCTATGGTTTTTTCAGTGAATTTTAAAGGTTTTTTAAATGTTAATTACTAATTATAACGTCTCTGAAACCTATGTTTTTTTCAGTGAATTTCAAAGGTTTTTTTAATGCTAATTTCTAACTATAACGTCCCTAAAACCTATGTTTTTTCGTAGTTAAAAAAAAAAAAATGTAATATTTTATATTTTCTAAATTATAAATATTAATTTTTATGTATTTTTTTAATAAAAAAGTGGATTTGCGTACCGATCGTTTACCTGTCTCAGTGGGTGCGCGAATCCATGCCGCCATATAGGTAAAGTCGTGTAGGATGCGCGCGCGCTAAGCGACGGGTGAGCGAATTTCGCCCCACGTAACATTACGTACGTAGTTCCGGAGGTTGCGCCGCCTGCGCGAATCCACCGCAAATTTTTAAGTTTCAAAACTATATATATATAAGTTTAATATGTATATTATAGCAAGAGAATGTTTAATTTATTTATAAAAATCATATATTTGTAACTGGAATAAAGATAAATTATTGTTAAATATATATTTACGGATTCGCGACGGGTGCACGCTGGTTGCGCGCGCGTTGCGCGAATCCTTTTAAAAAAATTATTTCATTGGTTAAGAACCTTTTCATTCTAGAAGTTACAGCACCCCACCCAATTTTCTCATTCCTTCAAGAAGATTGTCAGGAGACACACCTATTGGGCCTGATTCACAGAACTAACTTACGTCAAAAACGTAAAGTTAGTACTTTTTGGTATTCACAGAATACACTTACTCATTTTGGTATTCACAGAATGAATTTACTCATTTCGGTATTCACAGAAGTTAGTATTCCTAACTTTAGGACGCCTAAATGCCTTCTGTGAATACCGAAAGTCTTAAAGTTAGGATTTTTCTCAGTTTAGGAGTAGTAAAGTTAGGACTCCTAACTTTAGAACTCCTAAATGCCTTCTGTGAATACCGAAAGTCTTAAAGTTAGGATTTTTCTCAGTTTAGGAGTAGTAAAGTTAGGACTCCTAACTTTAGGACTCCTAAATGCCTTCTGTGAATACCGAAAGTCTTAAAGTTAGGATTTTTCTCAGTTTAGGAGTAGTAAAGTTAGGACTCCTAGCTGAGAGCTAGAAGAACAAGCCCAGCAAGATGACCAGCAAGCAGGACCAAGCACTTCTACTGGTTCTGGATCATCAGACAGAGGACCTGACATTAGGGCAGAATTTGCTGGTCTGGAGGAAAGGTGCATCAAGTGCAAGAAGGTTCTCTGTTATGGGGAACAATCCATTGATGCTATAGTTTTTGCTGCACAAAGCCACCACTGCTAATTTTTTTTTGCAATGTTTTTTAAATTGCTAAAGTTTTGACAACAGTTTTGTCAGTTTAATCTGTTGTAGTTATTTTTAAAAAACACCCCAAAAATTTAAAAAGAGTTAGAAAACCACAAAAAAATATAAAACAAAAAAAGAAGAAAAAAAGGTTCTTGTTAGAGCCGCCTATCAGGTTAAAAAAGATAAATTTGTATGTGTTGCATGAAGAAGTGCATGATAATATCTGGATGATTACATGGGTGCATGGGTAGTGCCTGGATGATTGGAGGACTGCAAGGATAGTGCCTAAGTGATTGGAAGAGTGCATGGGTAGTGTTTCGGTGATTGCATGAGTACATGGGTAGTACTTGGTTGATTGGAGGAGTGCATGGCTACTGGCTGGGTAATTCAAGGAGTGAATGAGTAGTGTCTGGGTGATTAGAGCAATGCATGGGTAGTGCCTGGGTGATTGGATGAGTTTATGGGTAATGCCTGGGTGATTGCATGAGTTTATGGGTAATGCCTGGGTGATTGCATGAGTGCATGATTAGTGCCTGGGCGATTGCATGAGTGCATGGGTACTGCCTGGGTGATTAAAGGAGTGTAAGAATAGTGCATGGTGATTTTATAAGAGCATGGATAGTGCCTGAGTGATTAGAAGAGTGCATAGCTACTGGCTGGGAAATTGAAGGAGTAAATGAGTAGTGTCTGGGTGATTAGAGGAGTGCATCAATACTGCATGGGTGATTGGAGCAGTGCATGGGTACTGCTTGGGTGATTTTGTAAGTGCTTGGTTAATGCCTGGGTGATTGCATGAGTGCAGAGGTAATGTATGGGTGATTGGAAGAGTGCAAGGGTAGTGTGTGGTGATTTTAAAAGTGCAAGGGTATTGGCGGAGTGATCGGATAAGTGCATGGCTACTGCCTGGGTGATTAAAGGAGTGCAAGAATAGTGCCTGGTGATTTTATAAAAGCATGGATAGTGGCTGAGTGATTAGAAGAGCACATGGCTACTGGCTGGAAAATTGAAGGAGTAAATGAGTAGTGTCTGGGTGATTAGAGGAGTGCATGAATAGTGCATGGGTGATTGGAGCAGTGCATGGGTAGTGCCTGGGTTATTGCATGAGTGGATGAGTAGTGCCTGGGTGATTGCAGGAGTACATGGGTAATGCCTGGGTGATTTTGTAAGTGCATGGGTATTGCTTGTGTGATTTTGTAAGTGCATGGGTAATGCCTGGGTGATTGCATAAGTTCATGGGTAATGCCTGGGTTATTGCATGAGTGCATGGGTAGTGCCTGGGTGATTGGAGGAGTGCATGGCTACTGGCTGAGTAATTGAAGGCGTGAATGAGTAGTGTCTGGGTGATTGGAGCAGTGCATGGGTAGTGCCTGGGTTATTGCATGAGTGGATGAGTAGTGCCTGGGTGATTGGAGGAGTGCATGGGTAGTGCCTGGGTGATTTTGTAAGTGGTTGGTTACTGCCTGGGTGATTGCAGGAGTGCACATGTAACGTATGGGTGATTGGAGGAGTGCATGGGTAATGCTTGACTGATTACATTAGTTTATGGGTAATGCCTGGATGATTGCATGAGTGCATCTGTAGTGCCTGGGTGATTGTAAGAGTGCTAGGGTAGTGTGTGGTGATTTTATAAATGCTTGGGTATTGGCGGAGTGATTGGAGAAGTACATGGAACTGGCTGGGTGATTGGAGGAGTGCATGGATAGTGCACGGGTGATTGGAACAGTACATGGGTAGTGCCTGGGTTGTTGCATCAGTGGATGAGTACTGCCTGGGTGATTGCAGGAGTGCATTTGTAATGCCTGTGTGATTTGATAAGTGCATGGGTATTGCTTGGGTGATTTTGTAAGTGCATGGGTAATGCCTGGGTGATTGCATGAGTTTATAAGTAATGCCTGGATTACTATAAGAGTGCATGGGTCGTGCCTGGGTGATTGCATGACTGCATGGGTAGTGCTAGGGTGATTGGAGGAGTGCATGGCTACTGCCTGAGTAATCGAAGGAGTGAATGAGTAGTGTCTGGGTGATTAGACGAGTGCATGGGTAGTGCATGGGTGATTGGAGCAGTGCATGGGTAGTGCCTGGGTTATTGCATGCCTGGATGAGTAGTGCCTGGGTGATTGGAGGAGTGCATGGGTAATGCTTGACTCATTACATTAGTTTATGGGTAATGCCTGGACGATTGCATGAGTGCATCAGTAGTACCTGACTGATTGTAAGAGTGCAAGGGTAGTGCATGGTGATTTTATAAGTCCTTGGGTATTGATGCAGTGATTGGATAAGTGTATGGTACTGGCTGGGTGATTGGAGGAGTGTATGGGTAGTGCACAGGTGGTTGGAACAGTACATGGCTAGTGCCTGGTTTATTGCATCAGTGGATGAGTACTGCCTGGGTGATTGCTGGAGTGCATTAGTAATGCCTGTGTGAATTTGTAAGTGCATGGGTATTGCTTGGGTGATTTTGCAAGTGTATGGGTAATGCCTGGGTGATTGCATGAGTTTATGGGTAATGCCTGGGTGATTGTAAGAGTGCATGGGTAGTGTGTGGGTGATTGCATGACTGCATGGGTTGTGACTGGGTGATTAGAGGAATGCATGGCTGCTGGCTAAGTAATCGAAGGAGTGAATGAGAAGTGTCTGGGTGAATAGAGGAGTGCATGGGTAGTGCATGGGTGATTGGAGCAGTGCATGGGTAGTGCCTGGGTTATTGCATGAGTGGATGAATAGTGCCTGGGTGATTAGAGGAGTGCATGGGTAGTGCCTGGGTGATTTTGTAAGTGCTTGGTTACTGCCTGGGTGATTGCATGAGCGCACATGTAATGTATGGGTGATTGGAGGAGTGCATGGGTAATGCTTGACTGATTACATTAGTTTATGGGTAATGCCTGGATGATTGCATGAGTGCATCGGTAGTGCCTGGGTGATTCTAAGAGTGTTAGGGTAGTGCGTGGTGATTTTATAAGTGCTTGAGTATTGGTGGAGTGATTGTAGAAGTGCATGGTACTGGCTGGGTGATTAGAGGAGTGCATGGATAGTGCACTGGTGATTGGAACAGTACATGGGTAGTACCTGGGTTATTGCATCAGTGGATGAGTACTGCCTGGGAGATTGCAGGAGTGCATTTGTAATGCCTGTGTGATTTTGTAAGTGCATAGGTATTGCTTGGGTGATTTTGTAAGTGCATGGGTAATGCCTGGGTGATTGCATGAGTTTATGGCTAATGCCTGGGTGATCGTAAGAATGCAAGGGTAGTGCGTGGTGAATTTATAAGTGCTTGGGTATTGGCGGAGTGATTGGATAAGTGCATAGATACTGGCTGGGTGATTGGAGGAGTGCATGGGTAGTGTATGGGTGATTGGAACAGTGCATGGGTAGTGCCTGTGTTATTGCATGAGTGGATGAGTAGTGCCTGGCTGATTGGAGGACTGCATGGGTATTGCTTGGGTGATTTTGTAAGTGCATGGGTATTGCTAGGGTGATTTTTAAGTGCATGGGTAATGCCTGGGTGATTGCATGAGTTTATGGGTAATGCCTGGATGATTGCATGAGTGCATGGTTACTGCCTGGGTGATTGCATGAGTGCATCGGTAGTTATTGGGTGATTGGAGGAGTGCAAGGGTAGTGTGTGGTGATTTTATAAGTGCTTGGGTAGTGGCGGAGGGATTGGATGAGTGCATGGGTAGTGCTGAGGTGATTGGAGGAGTGAGTTGGTAGAGTTTCAAAAAATGAATGCATTAAAAGTGACTGTAAACATTACTTCATATTATTATGCTTATTACATTATTTCATCTTACCTTGTTTATTGAAGTAGATATCAAACTCATTGAAACTATTTTACAGTTATTTCATTGTAAACTAAATTTAAAATATTTTCAAACTTTAGTATTACTTTCTGTAAAAGAGAAGAAAAAAAACTGTTATTACATATAATATTATAGTTTTAAGAACACAACATATTTTTAGAATTACATAACATATTCAGTTTCCCTTTTTGCTGTTTTCAGATTTTATTGAATTTCACCATACACAGTGATTTCAATGTTGATCATCATATAACAGCGGGCAAAAAAATACAATCAATAAGATTGTAAAAAAAAAGCAAATCTGTGTTCAAAATATTTACAACAAGTTCAACCATCTGTTTACATTTTTAAAAATATACACTCTCATTTACATTGCATATAATATAAAGATCAAATATATGAACTACTGCTTTCAAACACAATTTTCCAAATGCTATATCAATTAACACAAACGATAATTCAAACACTAATTGTTCACATCTTCCCAATAGGCCGAATGATCTTTCTGAATTCATTTACATTGAAAATATCCAAAATAAACTTTGTAATTTATGTGCACATGTTCCCAATAGGCCGAATGATGTTTTAAAACTTTGGCATCAAAAATATCAGATATGAATTTGGTAATTCGTAAGGCAACCGACATTTGAATTCCAAATGAGCATCATTACAATGTGTCCATCCTTTATTGCATCTTAAATACACAGTATAGTGTCCAGATGTTGTACTAGGTCCATCATGGAAAATAATAGTTACTGCTTTAAAAGTTCTTCCTGAAATTGACACTTGACTTGCCGCAAACTTTTTAATTTTGGTTTCCAATTTTCTTCCATCTGCTGTACAACTTTGTAGCATTAAAATAACATATTCTCCAAATCTTTCTATGAATAATGTTGACAACATTTCTGATTTGCAGTGAGTACATTTCATATCTTGATTAGCTGTTTTTACTAATTTGTTAAAAGACACTGTTTTGCAATCTGGTATTGTCAAATATATGAATCGTTCAGTGTCTATTTCAGTGGTAGAAGAAAATGAACACTCTTCACATTTATGATCCCATCTGTAACGTAGTCCAAACAGATTTTCAATTTGTATTCCTTCACCTTCCAATACTGCAAGCGTAAACATAAGAAATTCTTGAGCATCTTGTTGTACATTAAGTGTAAATTGTGAAGAACCAGTACATATATCCAAAAGATGCCGTATGCCAGAAGCAGTATGGATTTTTGTTTTATCAGTTTCCAACTTTTCAAAAATATAATGTAAAAAGAACAGAATCTTTTTTCTCGATTTTCCATAATTTGATGATGAAGATCTTCTAGAAAAAACCCGACATTCACAATTACATTAGCATAGCAGTTGATACCTGAACTATTTTCTAACTGATATCCTACAATATCATCAACATTGTCCATTATCATTTTCTTTGCAGCCTCATCATTCTCTTGAATTGTTTTCTTCTTTCCAACCTCACTAGAATGTTTGTCATATGTTTGTTTTGAACGTACTACACATTTTTCATATATGGGATATTCACCTAAGTTAGGAGCATACAGTCTTCTTAACCGATTATACTCTTTCACACAATTTGCATCTGCACTAACCTTTTTCTCATCAAAATCAATCAAATACAATCCAGATAATGTTCTTACTTGAGACAATGCAACATATGCCATACCCTCTTTAAACACTGAACTTCCAATATTTACCAAAGCACTGTCTACACTTAAACCTTGAGATTTATGAATGGTCACCGCATATGCTAAAGAAAGAGGAAACTATTTTCTAAGAACATACAAATCTTTTACAAGCAAAAAATGAACAGCACAACGTCCAATCTGTTTTACCTCTTCAATCTGATCAAATTTAATCTTAAAAAATTAAATTCCTTCTCTGTTCTTAAAATTTACATAATCAACAACTTTTCCCATTGCTCCATTCACTAAACCTTTTTCAACATCTAAATTATGCCGTAATATTACCCAACAGTTTACACATACATATAAAGTCTTCTCCAAACCAGCAGTCTTAGATACAGATTTTTCCAAAGAATCTAATTTTGACTGTAATTTCTCTGAGAGAAGAATAGTAACTCCTTCGTGTTCCATTTTATCAATGGCTTCCATTTTCACTATTGGTTGTTTCTCCAGTTTCAAAAGTTCTTGATTGAATGTAGAGCACTCTTGCAGTGTTGGCATTAGACAAACTATAGACTTCTTTTCTCCAATTTTTTTATACATTGTTTCAGGTGCAATATTTTCATTTGGATACAAGTTTGTTAGTAGTCGACTTTGTAAAGCTTCTTTACCATCTTTTGTCAAGACACCAATTCTAATATCTTGAAGAATGTCTCCATAATGTTCATCACTTGCTTGTCGCATATTCTTAATAAGTTCTTTATATTCAAAAAGAGACCAAATGTTCACATTTCCAATACTTCCCAAAGATTTTTTAGTGTCTTCATGGACAAGTGTTTTAAAAACTGGTTGTCCTTTCACAGAAGTAAGTTGTAATAGATCGCCAAATAAAACATCATAATCTGTTTTTAAAATCTGTTGCATTCCTAAATGTACAAAGGCAAGCATTAAGTTTGAGACCATGCTTACCTCATCAATTATTAGAAGTTTCGTTTTCTTTAGTACTCTTGAAACTTCATAACAAGCTTCTCCAGATAGCTTGTGATATTCCAACTTATTTTCATGTTCAACTGGTAGCATGAGTAAATGATGTAATATAATCCCTTTAATGTTGTGTGCTGCTAACCCAGTTGGAGCGGTTACAACACAAGATAAATGTGATTCAGCGGTTTTCTGTAGATAACTGGTCAAAACTTTATTCAAGAAACTTTTTCCTGACCCAGCTTGACCACTGATATACATTCGAATAGGTTTAAATGATGCGTAGTTGCATTCTTTTTTTTCTTGAAGTAAACCATGCTCTATCTGTTGTGTAACTTGCTGATATATTTCTTTCTGTTCAATATTTAGTTGTTCTTCCAAGTTTCCCAACTCTATAATATCTTATTGTGCTTGTTGTATTGCTGTTTCTACTTCACTCAAGGCTATTGCTGCTTCATTTTCAAGAATTGGTTGTCCTAGTGGATCTTGACTTAGTGGAGCAGAACTTTGACTATCTTGAGAACTGTCTCTAGCAATTTCAGCTGCAATACTACTTTCTTGTTCAATCTCTTCATTCAACATTTGTAGATAATTTGGAAAAACTGTGCATTCAATGCTATCTTTACATGCATTAAAAGAATCTTCATAGCACTCAAAATCTCCAAGTAATTCCATTTCAGTACGCCAAGGCTTAAAAAGATGCAGAAGTGCTAAATAGAAAAATTATCTTTTATCTGCAGTATCACAACTGAGTTTCTTGTGATTAATAAGATTTCCTTTGGTAAGTTTTACCAAACATCCATCACATCCAATTACTGCATTTTTTTCTTCATTTATATTTTCTGTAACATTTCTCTTAAAGCTGTAATATTGCAGTACTTCATAGAGACATATGTTTTCCAGATGTGGACTTCTTTTAGGATAATACGTATCCAACATGTTTGTTTTAACAATATCTGTACTTTCCGGTTCCTTTAATGCTAAGTATTCAATTTCTTGTACAGATTTCAATACTCGATTTCCTGTTGCAGCAAGACCTAGACTTACCCAAATGATTCCTCTTGACTTTGAATATAAACTTGCAAATGTCAACCGATCCGAACATTTGTACGATCCGATGTCTCGATGGGAAAGCATCTTCAAACTAAAGCTGTACAATTTGTTACTAAGAGTCTTCTCTTGTGAAATTTCTTCCCACATTTCTTTCAACTCTGTCTTTTCAGATTTTGTTATATATGATGTAACATAGCGAGCAACAGCAATTGAATTATCTGCAACATACTGGATATCCATATTTGCATTCCACATCGTCAAAATCACTGGATTGTAATCATTAATATACTTTGAATCTTTACTTCTTTTTATATTGTAAGTATTCTTTGGCGATTTTCGAGTTATAGTATGCCTCACTGCTGACATAAAACTGTTGACTCTTCCTTTGGAAATTACTGGACGTAGGAATCCAAAACGACATTTTGTATAAAATTTTCCTATGATTTGTATTTCAGTCGACAATATTTCCCACATCGATGACTTTGAAACCGTAAAACTTGTTGTCTTAAGGTATTTTCTCCTCCTGTTTTTGGAATAGCACAGGTAATATAGTCTTCAATGAAAGATAAAACAGTCTCATCCGAATCGGTTCCAAATTTAGGTGCATCCTTGATCCATAACTGCATATGTATATGAGGAGCACCTCTGGCTTAGTACTCCTTTCTCCAAAAGAAATCAATACCTTCTCCAAGAGGTGGGTTATTTTTATTGCAGATAAAAGACATCATAGCTTGAAACCTATGATTAAAATATCTGCACACATTTACAGGATCCAACGAACACAGTTCTCCAGCTGTCTCAATTCAATGTTTTTAATATTTGAATTTGCTTCTCGTACAAATTCAAGTAAATTGTCCCATGCGTATTCAGCACAGCTTAGCATAACAAACCACGTAGGGGTTCCTAAGTTCCTTAACATACATGTAAGTTCTCCGTGGCAACGATACCAATACTCATTAGTACCACGTTGACACGCCATCAAATTAATCAACTGAGATTCTAAATGATCGTCTCTTTGTTGTACTTTGTCCATGAATTCCTTTGCAGAAACATGTGTAAGATGAACTCCTGTTTTTAATATATGGTTCACTGCATATGAAAGTCCAGACAAGCCACTTTCAAACAGAAGATTAAATATATATGGAATACATTGTCGAAATCTTGGATCTTCTGAGTACTGTCGTGTGGTTTGTGGCCTCATTTTCTACATTGCTAAGTTGGCTTAGGCCTGGCTGCCATGATGCCTTTTTGCACACGTTACTCTGTGACTTTGTTTTTCCAGACTCTGCTTGTGCCCTGCTATATTAGAACTGTCTGCCTTTTTGCCTTTCACCTTT
Organism: Calotriton arnoldi; assembly: GCA_963921515.1. NCBI lineage: Eukaryota > Metazoa > Chordata > Amphibia > Caudata > Salamandridae > Calotriton > Calotriton arnoldi. The sequence continues at coordinate 2,380,310 of CAWUFW010002062.1, forward strand.
TCTCCTGTTCCCTTTGGGTTTCGTCTGCACATCATGTACAAGGTCGAAAAACAACGTCCCTTGTTCTTGCTGATCTGGTCAGCCCCTCGCACTTAGACATAACACGAAGTACAGCAGCACTGGAGAAATTTGTGTGCTTTTAATATTGTGATTTCAGTGTTTGTGGCACTCGGAGAAAAACCTTTCCAGAGAGAAGAGCTGTGCTTGTCTGATGATGTAAACCTTGCATCTAGATATTGAGGTATGGGGGTCCATCCGACAAAGCCCAGAGGTCTTCTGTTTTTATAATAAACTAGTTAATAGCACGGGGAGGGTGATAAGGTCATTTAGCCCTATATCCACTGCTTTATGAAATGCTTTCCCCGTTTGTATTCTATGGAATTGTAACTATGCTTATTATTTTATCATTATGCATTATGCTGATAGTATTGGCACGTGCACTGTATCTTAGAGCACGATAGTTGAAATAAACATTTTAAACTATACTGTGTCTCTTATTACGCACGTTGTGGACAAGTATGAGCGAGTTATGAAAGGGTGTTCTTGCTCCCGCGAGTCCTGAGAGAGAGAGACCATGTTCTGGGTTGTCTAATCATTGGTAGCATCGCTGCTAATGAGACGCTAAAGCTAGTCGGATTGGGATTGTGGGTACTAAGGTGCATGGTTGGTTCACCACTATACTCCGAGGTCCTATTATCCTGTGCATAGCTCTGTATATGTGCAGAATCCCTTCAACATGGCGCCACCAACGTAGTGGGCTTCTTATCTGCGAGACGCTTGAGTAGTGCTTGTGCTTGTCCTCAACACCCTTCGCATACGTTTCCGGAAACGTGTGTGAGGGTGATACCTCCTATATTGACGTTTTTATAGGTTCTTTCAAGCTTGAAGTTATTAAAAGGTGTTACAGTAAACCCCTTATTGTGCTGCCTCATATTAGGTTGTCGATCATTTCTGGCCTTAATGGCGGATGTAAATATACCGGCACATAGCCGTGCTGCACTCCGGGCTCATTTACTGGCTTATGGAGTGCCAGACGCGGGTGCCACACTCCTCTATGTGGTGCAGGCTGACCCGGCTCACCACTTTGAGGTGTTTTACTCTTGGGTCACTTTTCCGGCAGTGGATGGAACGTATAATGTGTTTCATGAGTACGCTCACACTGCCGTACCCAATGCTTATCGGCCTTATCAGGCTCTTGAAGTACCACTTACGGCATGGCAACACCGTATTTGGTTTAATGGCGCCCTCCCACATCCGGTCACCCCGGTTCGTTTAGGCCCCCTATCAATAGACGGGGCCACTTGGCCAGTGTTGGCCAGGTATACCCCACATCCGCATTTTTTTAAGCTTACGGTTGACGAACTGCGTGCATTGCATACGTCTTTGATACGTATTCACAGAGCTTTAGTACAGTATGTTACGGGCAACGTCCAGGGGGCCCCTCCTGGAGTTACAGTGCATCCAGCTGGACCGGGCGGTGTAACCATAAGTCCCGTCATGGTTAATTCGGTGATGGGCAAGCGCCCACAAAATAAGGATGATTTACCTTATTAGCTTGCAGAAAAATTGGACCAGCTGGAGGCAGTCTTTCCAAATACTTCTCCTGTGGAAAAACACAGGATTTTGACGATTAGTTTGCCAAAAGACTTAATTCCCGAGTTGGCAGAATGCAACAACTGGGGTAAGGTATTCGCAGCAGTATATGCGAAGTGTTTCGGCACTCCCTCCATGACAGTTCTCCCCTCTGTAATTAAACGAGTACAGGATGAGCATGGCCCTGAAGCGGCTGTGGAATTGGGGATGAGACTGGTGGGAGTGTTCGATGTAGTGGCTGATTTAATCCTTGCGAATGTCAAGGGCGATGCAGTTAACTTTCAAGTAGCTAATGCTTTGGTTTTGGTCCCAGAACCGGACAAGCCACGTGAATTACCGAAAATTATTGCACAGGTTTATAAAACCATTGGCCGCAATAGCCTGGGAGTTAAGCCTTTTGCTAAAACGCAAACTCAATCACAGCCACAACAAAAAACTCAATCTGAGAAAGATGAGAAACCGTTCTTTACTAAAAAGAACTGGAGGTTGAAAAAACAGGGTAAGCAACAGAAGAAACCAGGGTCGCGTGGCGCATCCCCGGTTTCCGTTTCTTCTGAACGCACTTATGATTTGCGCGACAGAGCGAGAATTAAATCTCCAGAGAGATTTCAAGTCCCTGATCCGCGTTCTCCTCGTTCTTCACAGGCACCATCGACCTCCCAGACTGGTGGAGGAGAACGCCAGGATAGAGGAAGGGGTCGTGAGGCTCCACAGGGACTAGACCAACCTCGACAACAAGTCCGAGGGAAACCAGAAGAATTTCCACGTTCTCGCCCACAGTTTCAGACGAAGAAAGTTGCAGCTTTATCAGCGAGGTATGCCACAGACGGTGAGAACGAGACTCCTGAATTGGCCGTGGGCAGTGACGCTCCTAGACAGCGCCACGGAAGTTACCATAGTGCGGGAGGCACTACGTCCTCATGTTGAGGCGACAGCAACTGACACATTCATTACTGTCGAGACAGCTGACACCAGAGTGGCACCCCCTGACAGACTATTTAACATTGTCATTCAAATTGAAGGTGATATTGAGCGTGTAATTAAAGGGATTTTTGGGGAGAATCTGACCTCGTCTTACGACATTTTGTTGGCCGAGGTGGATTGGCCGCCCCCATTCGTACTTGCTGCTCGTAGAGGAGAGGAGGTAATCCTTCCGAGCTTTTCTCGTCATGTCCCCAAGGACAAAGCAGAGGCTCTCGCAGCTGAATGGGCTGGGGCCCTGGCTCCGGCGTTATACCGTAATCACGTGGGCTGGGATGAGGATTCTCCACCCCATGATATACCATTGCGGTCGCTGCCACAGCCACAACCCCAATATCCCATCCGGCGGGAAGCTAAAGGTCCCGTTTCCGACATTCTGACACAGTTAGAATATCAAGGAGTAATTGAAACATGCATGTCACCAATGAATAATCCCCTTTTCGCAGTTTCTAAACCCGATGGATCGTACCGCCTAGTTTTGGATTACCGACATTTGAACTCTCATTGTCGGACCTTTGCGGTACAAAATACCCACAGTTCTGCGCTTGTAGACAGTCTTGTTCGTAAAAAATATAAAACGACACTTGACCTATCCAATGGATTTTACACGCACAACTTGTCCCTGGAGTGCAGCCAATGGAGCGCTTTCACTTCCGGCGGTAAACAATTCAAATTCCGGCGTTTACCCATGGGCTACAAGAACAGCCCGGGTGTATTCGCCGCCCGTGTTGTCTCTCTGTTGGACAGCATAGACCCTGATGCGTGTTCGTACGTCGACGATATCTATCTGACAGACGACGAATTATGGCCGCATCTTTCCCGAGTGGACCGCATTATTCTTGAATTTGCGGTCTTAGGATACAAATTTAATTTTGCCAAATCTCACATTGCTGAATTTACCGTTTTGTTTTTGGGCTATGAGCTCAACAATGAAGGTAAGGGCTTACCACCCCATTTCTTGGAGAAGTGTGCACTTTTGTGCCCTCCAACCACTCTGAAGAAGCTTCAGTCTTTACTGGGTTTTCTGAACTTCGGGCGTACTTACATTCCCGAATATGCCCAGCGTATCAAGCCTCTTTATGCCTTGATACAACCTAACTTTTCGAAGTCATGCTGGCTTCCCGAGCATTCCTCTATACTGCAGTCTTTGCAGTCAGATCTACTTGAATCTAAATTCTTGTTGACTCGTGACAACCACACAAACCTGGTGATTAGAATCGTTCCAGGGGCGGTGGGTTTCACGTACTTAACCTTTAACGAAGGTGACACAGTACCGATTGCATACAAGTCACATCTTTACACTTCCGCAGAAATGCGCTTTTTCTCTGTGGAGAAAGTTTTGACTGCAGTGCAAATGGCGATTCTAAAGGATCGCGCACTGGCACAGGGAAAACGCATTTTGGTGGTAACACCATATCCTGCCCTTGAGGCAGTGACGAAAGCAAGTGTCCCGAACTCTAAGGCTTTGCACCCCCGTTGGATACAATGGGCAACATCTCTGACGTCCCGGGATGTCACTTTTATCTTTGATTCCTCTCTTCAGACACAGGAGTTCTTACAGTATGAATTCGTTCATCCTCCTCCTCTGTCTTTGCTACCGCTTGAGGAGTACGAATGTATTATCTATACCGATGGTTTGGCACAACCGGCCACGGGTTCCAAGCATGCTTATTCCGCAGCATGTGCTATTGTTGCAGGTACCATGGTGAACGGTGAGTTCAAATCGACTGTAGTGCACACACAGGCACTAGGAGACAGTACTGCACAATTGGCCGAGCTGCGTGCTCTGGTGCTCGCACTTGAGTTCGCTAATCCAGACGTGACAACCCTTATTGTATGCTATTCTTACTACTGTGTTCAGTCTTTTAATGACAACCTATTCTTTTGGTCGCAAAACGACTATAGAGATGCAAAAGGCAGCACAATTAAGCATAAGATGCTTTGGGTTCAAGTGGCAGATCTTAAACAACGTCTGCCTCTCACACAGGTGATTCACACTCTTGGCCACCACCGTGTGGGCGCACACGCTGTCGGTAACGGTTTGGCAGATGAAGCAGCCAAATCAGCAGTAGCCACGTGCACAGTAGCAGCAGTTACAAGATCCATGACTGAAATAGATAATGATATTTTGGCAGCTATTGCTGCAACAAAGGAAGGTGCTAATTACCCACGGGGTTTCCCTTCCAAGTACTCTTATCAAGTAGGTCCCAATCAGGTTCCTTACGTAAGAATTCCAGACGTTGGAGATCGGCTGATTCCCAACGCAGACCTTCCTTGATAGCGGCCGCACACGCAGGCTTGGCTTCGGCCCATGCTGGCGTGTCTGCGACGGTTTCCATTTTGCAGCAGCGTTACTGGTGGCGTGGTTTATATAAACAGACCCGTACTTATGTGCTTTCTTGTGGCGTTTGTCAACAAATTAAGCCTTCAACGGTTACACGACCTCCACAAACACCGCTCTGCATTTCTAACAGGCCTTTTGGGTGTGTTTACCTGGATCACTGCGGTCCATTTTCTTCTGACACTGCATACAAATACATCTTGGTTGCAGTGGATTCGTGCACACATTTCATCTGGGTTTGGCCACAACGGAGTGCTGACGCTCGAAATGTCATAAGGGATTTGCGTGTCTTTGTGGGAATTTTTGCCTGTGGCACCTTCCATTCTGACCAAGGTCCGGCGTTCGCCTCTAAAGCGTACAAGGACGCTATGGGGTCACTGGGGGTGCGGGTGAAATTTTCATCTCCATATCGGCCTGAGGGCAATTTGATTGTTGAACGAATGAACCGTGACTTAAAGCAATCCTTGACAGCTAGAGTCTTAGGTACTGGCAGGAACTGGCTGGCCCACTTGTATAACATACAACGTGCACTTAATAATCTCCCTAGAAGACCTCTGGGTGGGCGGACCCCATACGAAATGCTCTTTGGCATACGAATGTTTGTGCCCGACCTTGATGGTTTAGACATGGCGGCGCAATCCGCAATCTTTGATGTAGATAACCATTCTACTATGTTGCAGGACTTACAAGAAGCCCGTGACAAACTTGCAAACAAACATTTACCTTCAGCCACAGGCGCTGCGCTGCAGATTCCGGTTGCCGGCTGGCTTCCGAAGGTTGGAGATCTGGTCCGAGAGAAGGTGGAGAACAAGAAAGAATTTGGCCCCTCTTATCGTGCACCAGTTCCAGTCCTTGGCTTGAAGGGTACCCATACTGTCATCTTACCACCGCTTCCTGGTCGCAAAGACAACAGATACATCTCAGTGGACAATGTCAAGCTACAACATCTGGCCGATCCTGAATAGTGTAACACCAGCGGTCTCATGTCCAGTCATTTCCAGGACTCATGTTTGTGGCCCTCCAGCCCACACGGACACTGATGTTGCCATTGAGATGGTAGATTTGCCTGATCGCCTGCTCGACTACCCGGATTCCCCCTGCAATGAGGAGACCGAGAATACATACCCAGCCAACGAGTCAGTGGCTCACCTACCAACAACGCCAATGAGCCCAGCCCGTTATTCCTTTGATTTGGCTTCCACCTCATCACTGTCCAGATTCAGTATTTTTATCTCCTGGTTTCGAGACAATTTTTTGACCCCACCATGGACTTACATCTGGTTGGTACTTTTCCTGATTTTTCTGTTCATGTCCATTGGCTTTGTGACAGTTTTCTTCTTACTAATCATTGGTCACTATTTACCAGAACGCTCTGCAGTGAACTGTGTCACTGGAACTTTGGCTCCACATTCTTCTTCGCACATCATGAAGCGTGACCACACTTTTGTGAACATTTCAGCTTTCCCAGTCGCTGATGGCATCGTATGGGATGTGGTAAATTTCCAAATTCATGGACCTTCCGAAATTATTAATGTACCAAATGTCCTCTGTGTTTCAATGGGTGATGTCATTAAAAGTAATATTCATTCTGATGATTGGGATGTGCATGCCGTTGAATCGTTATTTACTGATTTGAAATACTATGCTGCTTTTAATGCTGAAGATCTGTATTTAAATTCTGCAAGTTATGCTGACCTATATTGTTACCAGCATTGGGGCAATCACTTTCTTCATAAGCCAAGTACTCTTCGGAGTCCTTTTAATTACACCCAGTGGGAACATTGTCCCACACCCTTGCCAGGTAGCTCCCAGACTCTTAGAGGTAAATTCACTTACTTGACAGACTTTGATAGATCGAACCCTGGGTCCTATTATTTTAAGTTGAACACTTCGTCAGCACAGAAGATCATGTTGACCCACACCAAGTTGCTGTATTCGGGTTCCTTTTTAAACGCATTAGCAGTGGGTGGTTATGAACACTGGCAGGACACCATTGACTTAAAGTCTATTTGGGGCACCAAGTCATGGCAGGTCCGCGGCACGGAAGCCTTACATCGTGCTTGCCTAATCCCGGCCCAAATTTTATTTTTAAATAATTCAATCTATCAGACGACATGTTGAGGTTTGGCTACTGCTAAACAATTAAATGCACCATCCATTCCCTTGTTGTCTTCTACTCCCAACGACAGCGTGCATTTCAATTTTTCCCTTGCTAATTTGCAAACTTTGTTTCAAAACAATTCGCTTAATATCTCTTTACTTGTTCAGTCACCTTGGTTGTCTTGGCCCATAGCATCAAATGCCTGCCAACTGCGTTTTCATGTCTCAGCTCCTGGTTACAAACAGGATAGGCCAGATCCGAGGTTTTCTGACTCCCGTACTGTTACAACATATTCTGTTGGTAAATTATGTAAACAGTGGTTGCAGCACTCTTCATTAGATTCTGTGAAACAACATTTATCCCTCCTATCAGGTAACATTGATCTGTCCAATTTTGTTCTGGGGCCTCGTGGTCCTCGACCTAAGAGATTCATTTATGAAGCTTATAATGAACTCTGGAAGCTTTCGCAAATTGAAGCTGCTTCCCGTCTTCGGGAAATAGATCTAGCATATATAGAAAAGGTGCTTGCTGTTGTTGACAATAGCATTAATACCCTGTCTTCCCGCATTTACACATTAGAGAATATTGTTTCCTCTGTTGTTGATATTGTACAAGATGATGTTTCTGTGTTATATCATGGTCAGAATCAATTGCGTTCAGTGATGCAGTTTGCATAGACTTTGCAAACACTTAAAATAGTAAAATAGTGGAGAGGTGTGGTGCAGCGGCCAGGGCAGCTGACTTCGGAGCACAGGGTTCACGGTTCAATCCCCGGCTCCAATGGCAGCTCAGCTCAGCACCATGTGACTCTGGGCAATAGCTCACTTAATTTCCACTACGGCCCCCAGTGCCTTGAGACCCGTAAGGGTGAATAGCTGCGCTATATAAAAACGGACTTACTTACTAAAATTGGTAAAGTTCCTTGGCATTTTTTGAACACCTCTGCCTTATTCTTGCCGTTTAATTTAACTGAAAAACAGCAATTCATGTCCATGAAAGATGCAACATACACTCTATTACATATCGAAAAAATAGAGCCCTTACCATTCTCTGTGGCGGAATTGGATTCTACAGTGTGGCTAGTACACGGGGTTATCGCTTTGCCTTTTTCTTTATTTGAGTTCAGTTCATGCATGAAACATTATCCTGTTGGCCGTTTTCAGCCTTTAGGCAGTGCCTTCTTGCATGAACTTTGGTCCCTTCCTTTCATGTACCGATGCCTTCGGGACGGAAAGGAAGTTTTTCTCACGGGTGAGTCATGTGATTCTAATGTGGGTCATTCCCTGATTTGTAAGAACATTAAATTGTACGGGGCTTGTAATGTTTCGGCTCCGAATCTTGCTTGTGTTTTAAAGGGCATTCCTGCTCCTGCTATATCTCCTACTTTCACTGTGCTTGCAAATGGTAGCTATCTCCTTCTGAATAATCAGGACTGCTGTGGCATGCTGGCCGGCATACCCTATATTGTAACAGTTTCCCACAGGGTTGTCGGCTGCAAGAATGTGCTTTTTCCTCCCCCACACGACATCATAGATAGTTCCATTTGGCCTTCCATTCCATCGTTGAAGGCGGATTTCAATAAATTGAGCAGAATAAAGGCGCTATTATTGAATCAGGAGGTTATGCTCACGTCCGCACGGGAGACATTTATCCTCCAGGTGGCCAGTACCCACAGTGAGATACAGGCCCTGTTGAACACAAACCTCCCACAACATTTCGGTGAGCTGATTCACCGCGTTTTCAATGCATCTCGCACCGAAGGTCTTGTGCACTTTTTTAAAGTTGTGGGCTCTGGTCTTGTTACCTCTTTTCAAACTATATTTGGAGTAATACCGGCTTTTATTCATTCTATTTTTTCCAGCGTCTTTGGAGGCTTTCCTTTGCTCCTCGCCTTAGCGGCCGGTATATTGCTTTTGGTCTGTTTGCTGCGCAATGGCTGCACTTCCTGGGGCCCTCCTCAACCACGGTCAACTCCTGATGCTCCGTGAACGCATGCTCACCGGCTTCGGCCTCCTACCATTGGCGACACTCAGTGTGTCCTATAGACTTTCTTTTCGCTTTGCGTATTTCACTTGCGTGCAACCTGTGATGTCTTGCATCCGATGTCCTTTCTCTTGGTCCTTGGATTATTGCCTCTCCAATGCGTCTCTGTCTGACCCGGATTTTGGCCAGTTGATGGGTCCCTTAGAGGCCCATGAACGAGACTGTTCCGGCGATGGCTTAATGGCGCGTGCGGCTGCACTTGGAATTTGGGCGCAATGGGATGTCTGGGCGGCTGCTCAGTCTCTCCTACATCGAAGTTATGTTGAGTATCACGCAAGTTGTCCCGCAATGCTGATCACTGCTCCCTCTTGCGAGGTCCATGATTGCAGTTTTGAATTGTTGAACAGGATGGCGTCTCTTTTTTCAGACGGTTCCAACGATGTCCTCTTGGAAGGTGTAGCGCTTTTTTGCACTTACACTCTAATGGATTAGGCCTCCGCTTTCGGCGTCCTGCATCTCTGGATTTTTTATTTGAACTGAATGGAATTTTTTATCCTGTTTTTTTTTTGTCCATTCCCTGTCCTTCATAGGGGGCTATTCATACATAGACGTTTACATTCTGCTCCATCTATTTGAACTCTGTTTTCGTCCTCTGTCTTGGCCTATGGACTGACTAGGGGAGGGTGTCGTGTGGTTTGTGGCCTCATTCTCTACATTGCTAAGTTGGCTTAGGCCTGGCTGCCATGATGCCTTTTTGCACATGTTACTCTGTGACTTTGTTTTTCCAGACTCTGCTTGTGCCCTGCTATATTAGAACTGTCTGCCTTTTTGCCTTTCACCTTTTCTCCTGTTCCCTTTGGGTTTCGTCTGCACATCATGTACAAGGTCGAAAAACAACGTCCCTTGTTCTTGCTGATCTGGTCAGCCCCTCGCACTTAGACATAACACGAAGTACAGCTGCACTGGAGAAATTCGTGTGCTTTTAATATTGTGATTTCAGTGTTTGTGGCACTCGGAGAAAAACCTTTCCAGAGAGAAGAGCTGTGCTTGTCTGATGATGTAAACCTTGCATCTAGATATTGAGGTATGGGGGTCCGTCCGACAAAGCCCAGAGGTCTTCTGTTTTTATAATAAACTAGTTAATAGCACGGGGAGGGTGGTAAGGTCATTTAGCACTATATCCACTATTTTATGAAATGCTTTCCCCGTTTGTATTCTATGGAATTGTAACTATGCTTATTATTTTATCATTATGCATTATGCTGATAGTACTGGCATGTGTACTGTATCTTAGAGCACGATGTTATGTTATGTTATGTTATAGTGAACTTATAAAGTGCTCAGCTACTCAAAAGTGTGTCCCGGCGCTGGACGGAGCCCTACAATACCCTGCTTAATACCAGGCTAACGTTTCTAGTGAAATAACCAGGTTTTAAGTTGTTTACGGAAAGTCAACAGATCGGGAACTTGTCTGAGATGCTGAGGCAGACTGTTCCAGCTGCGGGCAACCTGAACTTGAAAAGAGCGGCCCCCTCTGCACACACGGGAGAATCTCGGGACCGCTAGGAGATACTGATAAGAGGATCTTAAAGATCTCCCTGGTGCATAACGAAGGACTCTCTTCCTGATATAATGGGCCCCCAAACCATGAAGGGCCTTAAAAGCCAGAACTAATGCCTTAAAAAGGATTCTGTTTCGAATAGGGAGCCAATGCAAAGCAATCAGGTGGGGGGAAATCCGGGTTCTGGGGCCAATCCTGAGAACTGCCCTAGCTGCCGCATTTTGGACGACCTGAAGCTTGTTTATCAGAAACTCCGGAAGGCCTAAGTATAGTCCAGCCTGGAGGTAATGAGGGCCTGAACCACGATCTTTCGATGAGGGAAAGATAACATGGGCAGAAACTTTCTAAGCATTTTAAGAAGACCGAAACAAGAACCTGCGACAGACTGGATCTGGGATTTCATGGACAAAGAATCATCCAATTTCACCCCCAGATTCTTGACTGTCCTGACCGAAGACTGAGGGGTGCCATATCAGCTGGCCACCACTGTTTCCATACATCCTGGGGTGGTGATCCGAAAAAAATAATTTCGGACTTCTCAGGGTTACATTTAAGTTCATTCAGTCTGAGCCAGGTAAAAACTTTTTTCAAGCAATTTTTAATCAGCTCTCCGTCAAAATCTTCTCCCTTCTCGCATGTGAACAACAGCTGCGTATCATCAGCATAAGAAATGATAGTAGCCTCACAAGCTTCAACCAAAGGGGCGAGATGGGCCATATACAGATTGAACAGAGTTGGGCTCAAAATAGAGCCCTGTGGAACACCCACTTTCAGAGGTGGGATAGTGGCAGAAAAGGGGGGGGACCAGACCTCCTGGTTTCTGTCCTCTAAAAATGAAGAGAACCATTTCAACACTGTGTCCCCAAGGCCGCACTCCCGCAGTCTCTGCAGGAGGCGGACATGGGGCACAGTGTCAAACGCTGCGGATAAATCCAAAAGGATCAGCACTGCTTTACCTCCATTATCAAGTATTCCTTTTATAGCCTCAGAGATTTCAAGTAAGGCAGTTTCTGTACTGAAGTTGGAGCGGAACCCGGACTGGCTCGGGTGAAAAAGATTATTAGATTCCGCGTACTCGGTGATCACTGAGTTTACATATTTCTCTAAGGTCTTTGCTAAAAACGGAAGGAGGGAAATTGGTCTGTAGTTGGTAAGAATTAGAGGATCAGCGGAGGGCATGAGTCAACAGGAGACCCGGACTTAAGACCCTTCATAATCTCCAGAGATATCTCTGGAAGAAGGGGGGGAAACTGTGTAAGGGAAGAACCATATCAACGATAGTTGAAACAAACATTTTAAACTATACTGTGTCTCTTATTACGCACGTTGTGGACAAGTATGAGTGAGTTATGAAAGGGTGTTCTTGCTCCCGCGAGTCCTGAGAGAGAGAGACCGTGTTCTGGGTTGTCTAATCATTGGTAGCATTGCTGCTAATGAGACGCTAAAGCTAGTCGGATTGGGATTGTGGGTACTAAGGTGCATGGTTGGTTCACCACTATACTCCGAGGTCCTATTATCCTGTGCATAGCTCTGTATATGTGCAGAATCCCTACAACAGTAGAATCTTGTACGATATTCTGAAGCTGGAATCTGCACGGGTCGTTCATCATATCGTCCACCTTTTCCAGTGGGGAAGAGCTGTGGAAAACAACAGGCTTCTAAACTTCTTTCCCAAACACTCATAGGACTTCCTTTCGCTTTCTTCATTTGGAATAATTCAATAGCATTTCCAATCACTTCTTTTGAATGTAAAGGATGTATACTATAATGTTCATAAATTTCTTCACTTCTGGAGATGTCCACTTTTTCGATTTGGCCAGTTGAAATTTCTCTATCATCTCCTAAAAATATTTCTTGTTTTTCCAGATATTCATTTTTATAATAAATATTGTTTTCTATGAGATAGAATGTAGCCTTTTGAACTTTGGTGACATCTACTAACTCTTGCCATATTTTCCGATTCTTTGTCAGAACACCATTAACTAGAATAACTACAGGTTCAGTTTCCTCTCTCTCTACACCAATAGTTTCAATATCTTTCTTTAAATCTAAAGGTAAATACACAACTCTTCCTTTTAATCCTCTTTGTAAATCTGAGGGAGGCAATTTACCTGTTTTAGGCTCCATGCGAACTATAGCCTGAAACGGGTGTACAGATTGCATAAGAATAGATTCAGATGTATTTAAATCCACCAGTTCCGGAGGAATAGCTACCAACTCTAGGTTATTATGTACAGCTCTAGCTGGCATTTTGTTCTCTTCTAATTTGCTGTAACAATATTTACAAATACGATGATCACTACCCAACTCAAAACGACCTTCCACCAACAAATAAGCACCAAATTTCTTCCACTTATCATAGTTTTCCTTTTCACTTTTTAACTACACATCAACATTCCTAGTTTGATTTCTATAGTGAGTACGTAGACAACAAATACAAACTCAGGGCATCATTACGATGGCGGGCGGAAAGTCCGCCCGCCACCGCAATGACAAACGGGACCGCCCGCAAGAGGTGCGGCGGTCCCGCCATGTGTATTAGGATGCCACTGCCACAGTGGCAGTGGCATCCCGCATCATTTACATTGCGGCGAGCGGTGCTGTGAGCAGCACCCACCGCAATGTAAATAGAGCATGTTGCGCATTGTCATGCACAACGTGACAGGCACCGCACGGTGCCTGCCACCCTGTGCATGCCAATGTATTGGTACCCCCCAAGTGCACTACCCAACCCCTCCCCCGGGGGGCCCATAACGGGCCCCCATTGTGAAAGACCGTGTGCCTTTCCATGGTGGCGTTGCCGCCATGGAAAGGCACATCTCCGCAGTCATCATAATATGGATGGCGGTGTCTTGCAGACACCGCCACCATGTTATGCCCCTTTTCCGCCCGGTTGACGAGTCGACCGGCGGAAAAGCGGCAGACGGTCTTTCCGTCCGCCGGGGTCCCCCCCGCCATCGTAATATGGCGGGGGGAAATGGAATGCGGGCGGTGTGAAATAGCGATCCGCCCGCTATCATAATGACCCCCCTAGTTTGGTTTTTCACAACAAATTACCTTAAACTTTGTAATTTCTTCAACAAACTTCTCAGTAGTACTATCTTCCACCTCTTCTTCAACACCTACACTTATCAAACTCTCACTTTGTGTACACTCTTCTTCAGTACTAAAGAAACGAAACTCTATATCATCACAAACTTTTTTTACATCCAATACTGAACCATGCAAAAGAGCAGTGTTTATTTCACTTAAAAATAATGCAGGACTTTTTACATAGTACAATCTTCTTACTAACTTCCGCATTGCAGAGTGATATACTGCTAACATTCTCAAATGATGAAAAGTACTTTGACACACTTTTCTAGAAAGACAAGCCAGAGAATGACCCTGCAAGCCAGTATTTTTTCTCACTTTACAAGGATCTAATCCTTGCAACATCTTAATCTTTTGTTTTAGTATACTGTCGTAAGAAATTTAGTAAAATATCAATAGATTCCTGTCGTATACTACAAATACTACTACAATCCCACGTATACACAGGAGCTTGTGAACGTCTCCCTTGAACTTCTTCAGCTATTACTTCTTCCACATTTCTAGGAACCATCTTTTCTTTTTCAATTGCACAACCGTTCTTAACCTCATAAGCACGACCACTGGTATCAACTGCGTGAACTACTGTATTGTTTTGATAATAGCTCTCTTCATTAAAAAAGGTTCTGAACTAGAAGTGTGCTTCCATTCACCCAATTTTTTTTTACAAAAGTTAGTTCTATTAATCAGTCTTTTCCTTTTACTTTTGTCCTTCATAGAATGCATTGGTTTATCAAATGTTCGCATTCTCCTCAAAACTAATATAAACAATCTTCTTTTCAATTCAAAAGCCTTTTCGACTATACTTTCAATCTGTTGTTTCTTCTTGTAAAATGCAGAGCTTCTTTTATATTTCTTGCAATCTTTCAATACATTTTGTAGTACTCTACTTTTATACATTCGATTCCTAATATCCTTATATTGTTTCATCCTTCTTTCAACATAGATTGTTTTCTCATATCCTGATTTTCCATTAATTTGTCCTTTTTTCATTTCATTCTTCTTGGTTCTACAACTATTCTTTCTATTTTCTGCATTTTCAAAAACATTTCAGTCCTTAAAAGTCTTTAAACAAATTCTTTTGTTCTCTTACCAGAAGACTTTTTCTTCAATGTCACATGTTGTACTTCATCTAATTTCTGCTTTTGTCTCTCCTTTAAATAGGTCTGTTTTCTTTGTTCTTTTTTCTTTTGCGCTTTTCTTGTCATACTGAATCTTTCTTAATAATAATGGAGAATATCTAAAAAAAAACATTTTAAAAATAATTTAATATTATTAAAATAATTATATACAAATATTCGTATCTATTACTAAAGAAACACCTTCTATTTAAAAGCTACAAACAAATGCATATATGGTTTTCGGAATATGGTGAGACTTACACCTGAGCCCCAAAATAAGGGAAGAGGGGTGCAGAAACAGAGAAGAGGAGTGCAGAAAGAAGCAAAAGATGTACACAAAGAAAAAAAGAATTACACAAAAAAGGAACAGAGATGCAGAAAGAGGCAATAGGGGTGCAGAAAGAGGGAAGAGGGATGCAAAAATTTGGAACAGAGGAGCAGGAAAAAGCCAGAGCAGTGCAGAAAGAATCAACAGAGGTGCACAAAGAGGGAACAGGTGGGCAGACTGAGGCAATAGAGGTGTAGAAAGAGGGAACAGGGCTGCAGAAAAAGGCAAGAGGGGTGCAGAAATTTAAAACAGAAGAGGAGGAAGAAGCCAGAGCAGTGCAAAAAGAACCAACAGAGATGCACAAAGAGTCAAGAGAGATACAAAAAGAGGCAAGTGAAATATAGAACGAACCAAAAGAGGTGCAGAAAGAAACAGAACAACTGCAGAAAGAAGGAACAGAGGTGCACAAAGAAGCATTAGGGATGCAGAAAGACATAAAAGGAGTGCAGAAAGAAGCGACAGATGCAGAAAGATACAAAAAAAATACTGAAAGAAGGAACAGAGGTGCAGAGTCCATGCGTACTACCTAAGTAATTGAAAGAGTGCATTGGTAATGCCTGGGTGATTGCATAACTGCAGAGGTAATGTCTGGGATATTGGCGAAGTGTATGAGTACAGTGTGGGTGATTGCATGAGTGCAGGAGTAATGTGTGAGAGGTTGTATGAGTATACTGGTAGTGCGTCTATGATTGAAGGACTGCAACAGTAGTGCCTGGGTGATTATATAAGTGCATGAGTAGTGCCTATATGATCGAAAGAGTGCATGAGTGCATAAATATTGCCTAGATGATTGCATCAGTGCAGCAGTAATGCCTGAGTGATTACAGCACTGCATATGTAGTGCCTGCATCATTGGAAGACTGCATGGCGAGTACTTGGGTGTTTTTATAACTGCATGAGAGTTGGGCCTAGCCAAATATAAAGCAGCAGACTATTACATGACTCAACTATAAGTCTCTCCATATTGTTACAAGCACACATACATATGTCTCTACGTTTTTAAATCATCATGATATCTAAAACAAAAATGTATACAATATTTCTGGAATATAGTGAAACCTAGAAACTGAGACATGTAATAGATCTGCTTGAGTGATTGCATAACTCCATGGGTAGTGCTTGGGTGATTGTATGAGTGCAAAGCTAGTCACTGGGTAATTACAGTAGAAGATGAAAAGTGACTGGCTAATTGCATGAGTGGAGACATAGACATTGAGTGCATGGATAAGTGTATAAATATCACCTGAAGGCATAGATGAGACATTGAGTAGTGCCTAGGTGAATAGATGAGTGCAACAGTAGGGCCTGCATGATTCTATAACTGCAAGAGTAGTGTGTGGGTTATTACATGAGTGCATAGATACACCCTGCACGATTGCATGACTGCAGGGGTAGAACATAACTAGTGCCTGGGTGATGGCATGACTACAGGGGTAGTATCTGGTGGCTTACTGAAGTACATAGCAAGTGAGTGGGTGTTTTTATAAGTTCATGAGTACTGCCTGGGTGATTACTGAACTACTAAGATACTGCCTAAATGATTACAGGAGTGCAAAGGTAATGACTGGGTGATTTTAAAAGTACATGAGTACTGGCTGAGTGATTACAAAAGTACAAGAGTAGTCCCTGCATGATTGTAAGACTGCAAAGATAGTGCCTGGATGATTGAAGAACTGTATAGCTAATGCATTGGTGATTGCATGAGTACAGGGGTAAAGTCTGCGGAATTAAAGAAGTACATAGGTAACACCTGGGTGATTGCATGACTACAGGGGTAATATCTGGGAATTTACATGGCTACATAGGAAGTGACTGGGTGATTTTATAAGTGCACGGGTACTTCTTCGCTGATTGCAGGACTACTCAGGTACTGTGTGAGTGAATAAAGGAGTGCAAAGGTAGTGCCTGGGTGATTTTATAACAGCATGAGTAGTTGCTGAGTGATTACATGAGTACAAAGATAGTGCCTTCGTGATTGAAGGACTGCAACGGTAGTGCCTGGGTGATTATATAAGTGCATGAGTAGTGGCTACATGATCGAAAGAGTGCATGGGTAATACAATTGGTGATTGCATGAGTGCATAGATGTTGCCTAGATGATTGCATCAGTGCAGCACAAACGCCTGTCTGATTACAGCACTGCATATGTAGTGCCTGCATCACTGGAAGACTGCATGGCGAGTACTTGGGTGTTTTTATAACTGCATGAGGGTTGGGCCTAGCCAAATATAAAGCAGCAGACTATTACATGACTCAACTATAAGTCTCTCCATATTGTTACAAGCACACATACATATGTCTCTATGTTTTCAAATCATCATGATATCTAAAACAAAAATGTATACAATATTTCTGGAATATAGTGAAACCTAGAAACTGAGACATGTAATAGATCTACTTGAGTGAATGCATAACTCCATGGGTAGGGCTTGCCTGATTGTATGAGTGCAAAGGTAGTCACTGGGTAATTGCAGTAGAAGATGAAAAGTGTCTGGCTAATTGCATGAGTGGAGACATAGACACTGAGTGCATGGATAAGTGTATAAATACCACCTGATGGCATAGATGAGTCATTGAGTAATGCCTAGGTGAATAGATGAATGCAAGAGAAGGGCCTGTGTGATTCTATGACTGCAAGGGTAGTGTGTGGGTCATTACATGAGTGCATAGATACACCCTGCACGATTGCATGACTGCAGGGGTAGAACATAACTAGTGCCTCAGTGATTGCATGACTACAGGGGTAATATCTGGTGGATTACTGGAGTACATAGCAAGTGAGTGGGTGTTTTTATAAGTTCATGAGTACCATCTGGGTGATTACTGAACTACTAAGATTCTGCCTAAGTGATTATAGGAGTGCAAAGGTAGTGACTGGGTGGTTTTAAAAGTACATGAGTACTGGCTGAGTGATTTCAAAAGTACAAGAGTAGTCCCTGCATGATTGTAAGAGTGCAAAGATAGTGCTTGGATGATTGCAGCACTGTATAGCTAATGCATTGGTGATTGCATGAGTACAGGGGTAACGTCTGCAGGATTAAAGGAGTACATAGGTAACACCTTGGTGATTGCATGACTACACAGGTAATATCTGGGAATTTACATGACTACATAGGAAGTGACTGGGTGATTTTATGAGTGCATGGGTACTTCTTCGCTGATTGCAGGACTACTCAGGTACTGTCTGAGTGAATAAGGGAGTGCAAAGGTAGTGCCTGGGCGATTTTATAACAGCATGACTACTAGCTGACTGATTACATGAGTACAAGGATAGTGCCTTCATGATTGAAGGACTGCAACGGTAGTGCCTAGGTGATTATATAAGTGCATGAGTAGTGGCTACATGATCGAAAGAGTGCATGGGTAATACATTTGTTGATTGCATGAGTGCATAGATAGTGCCTAGATGATTGCATCAGTGCAGCAATAATGTCTGAGTGATTACAACACTGCATATGTAGTGCCTGCATCATTGGAAGACTGCATGGCGAGTACTTGGGTGTTTTTATAACTGCATGAGAGTTGGGCCTAGCCAAATATAAAGCAGCAGACTATTACATGACTCAACTATAAGTCTCTCCATATTGTTACAAGCACACATACATATGTCTTTATGTTTTCAAATCATCATGATATCTAAAACAAAAATGTATACAATATTTCTGGAATATAGTGAAACCTAGAAACTGAGACAAGTAATAGATCTTCTTGAGTGATTGCATAACTCCATGGGTAGGGCTTGCCTAATTGTATGAGTGCAAAGGTAGTCACTGGGTAATTGCAGTAGAAGATGAAAAGTGTCTGGCTAATTGCATGAGTGGAGACATAGACGCTGAGTGCATGGATAAGTGTATAAATACCACCTGAAGGCATAGATGAGTCATTGAGTAATGCCTAGGTGAATAGATGAATGCAAGAGAAGGGCCTGTGTGATTCTATGACTGCAAGGGTAGTG
Source organism: Calotriton arnoldi (assembly GCA_963921515.1). NCBI lineage: Eukaryota > Metazoa > Chordata > Amphibia > Caudata > Salamandridae > Calotriton > Calotriton arnoldi. The sequence continues at coordinate 2,399,364 of CAWUFW010002062.1, forward strand.
TGTGGGTCATTACATGAGTGCATAGATACACTCTGCACGATTGCATGACTGCAGGGGTAGAACATAACTAGTGCCTCAGTGATTGCATGACTACAGGGGTAATATCTGGTGGATTACTGGAGTACATAGCAAGTGAGTGGGTGTTTTTATAAGTTCATGAGTACCATCTGGGTGATTACTGAACTACTAAGATTCTGCCTAAGTGATTATAGGAGTGCAAAGGTAGTGACTGGGTGGTTTTAAAAGTACATGAGTACTGGCTGAGTGATTTCAAAAGTACAAGAGTAGTCCCTGCATGATTGTAAAGTGCAAAGATAGTGCCTGGATGATTGAAGCACTGTATAGCTAATGTATTGGTGATTGCATGAGTACAGGGGTAACGTCTGCAGGATTAAAGGAGTACATAGGTAACACCTTGGTGATTGCATGACTACACAGGTAATATCTGGGAATGTACATGACTACATATGAAGTGACTGGGTGATTTTATGAGTGCATGGGTACTTCTTAGCTGATTGCAGGACTACTCAGGTACTGTCTGAGTGAATAAAGGAGTGCAAAGGTAGTGCCTGGGCGATTTTATAACACCATGACTACTAGCTGACTGATTACTTGAGTACAAGGATAGTGCCTTCATGATTGAAGGACTGCAACGGTAGTGCCTAGGTGATTATATAAGTGCATGAGTAGTGGCTACATGATCGAAAGAGTGCATGGGTAATACATTTGATGATTGCATGAGTGCATAGATAGTGCCTAGATGATTGCATCAGTGCAGCAGTAATGTCTGAGTGATTACAACACTGCATATGTAGTGCCTGCATCATTGGAAGACTGCATGGCGAGTACTTGGGTGCTTTTATAACTGCATGAGAGTTGGGCCTAGCCAAATATAAAGCAGCAGACTATTACATGACTCAACTATAAGTCTCTCCATATTGTTACAAGCACACATACATATGTCTTTATGTTTTCAAATCATCATGATATCTAAAACAAAAATGTATACAATATTTCTGGAATATAGTGAAACCTAGAAACTGAGACAAGTAATAGATCTTCTTGAGTGATTGCATAACTCCATGGGTAGTGCTTGGCTGATTGTATGAGTGCAAAGGTAGTCACTGGGTAATAGCATTAGAATAATGAAAAGTGACTGGCTAATTGCATGAGTGGAGACATAGACATTGAGTGCATGGATAAGTGTATAAATACCACCTGAAGGCATAGATGAGTCATTGAGTAATGCCTAGGTGAATAGATGAATGCAAGAGAAGGGCCTGGGTGATTGTATGACTGCAAGGGTAGTGTGTGGGTTTTTACATGACTGCATAGGTACAGCCTGCATGACTGCATGACTGTAGGGGTAGTACATAACTAGTGCCTGGGTGATTGCATGACTGCAAGGGTAATATCTGGGACATTATTGAAATACATAAAAAGTGAGTGGGTGATTTCAAAATTACATGAGTACTGCCTGGGTAATTACAGAAGTACTAAGGTACTGCCTGAGTGATTACAGGAGTGCAAAGGTAGTGCCTGGGTGATTTTATAAGTGCATGAGCAACTAGACACATATCTCAGTCACAACACTATGCACAGCTCAAAACTTCACAGAATACACTTCAATTTTCAAACAGACACTGAAAATGATGCGGTATATATGAAATATAACTTTCCTCACATCATAGAAATTACTCTAATAAATAACATCGCTACAAACATCTCAAACCTCACTTTCAGCCTACTGCTTAATCATTCTACAACTACTTATAATATTACACCTATCCAAATACAAACTAGGAACCCTTCACATAGCTTTAGTAAAAGTCTCACCATATTACTAAAACCATACATGAATATGCCTGCACCATAACACTATCCAAACCTTAATAATTCACAGAACAAACTTCCAATTTCAAGCAAACATCAAAAATTATGCGGCATACTTCAACTGTACCTCTCTGGAAACTTAAAAAAGAAGCCTAATCAATAACACCTTATGTCAGCAACTTTTACACAACACTTTTGGGCTGCATCTTCACCATTCTACTAGTACTCACAGTCTTGAGCCTACCACATAAAAAGCAACAACACCTCTTTGTTATACATCATGCACCTTCAAATCTATAAGACATATGAAAATACATATAAAAGTAGAAACATACTTGAGACAGAAGTCCATGCACACCTTAAAACTTGACAGACTCCACCTCCAAATTTAAAGCAACAACAAAAATTATGCGGTATACTACAAATGTACATATCCACACACTAAAACAACCTTCCATAATCACTAATCCATATTCCAATATACACATAATACTATACAGAATCTATTTCAAACAACATTTAACTACAATAAAATAAACTACAATAAACACCTCTACATTTAATAATATATTTCAAACATCAAAGTTCTTGATTAATTATTTAACTAGAAAAATAAAGCTTACACATAATACACCTCACAAATTTATAACTCACCTTTCAAATTGATTTGTAGAATTTGAACTATCAGAAACTCAGAAACTATTTTCTTATGCACACAATAAATATAATGCACTGCTCTTAGCAAGGCAAAACCAGTAATGGCAAAGCTTCCCTCTCTTTCTCCACACAAATAAATGTAAGTAACAAATCACATTGCTTCCTACATTATTTCAAATTGAAAAACACATTCCTATTGGTTAGACATATTGACCCTTACCAACTGACTTCTAAAAGTGCCCAAACTGCTTCTGGAATTTTTGGGAGTCGCGAATTCACCGTGCACCAACGCAATGGAACGCGAATCCATACGGGAGTTCAAAAATATATTACAAATAAAACTATACCTATTTTTTAAGAATACACCACTTCTAAAGATAGCACTGACTTGGGAAATGTCACTTTAATAACATATCACTTATATATAAATTACAATTTCACATTTTAACTTCACAGTTAAATTTCAACCTTTCCCCCATTCTGCTTAATGCAAGTTTCCATAGTAACAGTTCATGGAACGTTCAACTTAACTGACAGGTCACAAGTTCACCATATTTTCAAGTTCACCACACAATGTTGCAAATGCAAACAGCAGGTGTGGTTGACTTTCCAAAAAATGACCTTATCCTTACTACTGTACCTTTCAAATATTTTTTTCTAACCAGTGAGAAACATGCTTTTTACAGAAAGTAAAATGCACCCTATTTTTGAATGTACAATGTTCTTAAACAACCAATCAATTCTCTACTTTTTAAAAAACAGCATCTTGTCCACCATTTTACATACCTGTCATTCTACCAACTGTGTACCTCAGCTACAGACATCTTTTCTTTACTTCCAGACATCCCTTCAAGATGCTTACAGTGTGGATTGTTGGACACAGCTATGTTTTCTGGTGCAAAAGGTATGCTGAACGCAGAGGTATTGACAAAGACCTAGCTTTGCAAAATGTGGATATTAAATGGATTGCACAGATAGGATTAAAGTGGCACCAATTGATGTTTTTGGTTAAAACCTTTTTGCATCTTCAACCCCCTGACCTCATGATTGTGCACTGTGGTGGCAATGACCTAGGCACATTGCCTGGGGTAGGTCTTGAAATGCTAATGAAGGACACCTTTGCACAACTGATGTTGCTTTTACCTCAAACTGTCTTTGTATACTCTAACATCTGCCAAAGACAGAAATGGAAGTGGTCAAATCAATTCTGTCCACAGATTGAGAAAGCTAGAAAAAATGTCAATAAAGCTGTTTCTGCTTACCTCAGAGACCATAGCATGGGCTCCATATATAACAACAATTTACGTTTTGATATGGATGACATCTACAGAAGTGATGGAGAACACTTCACAGATCAAGAAAACAGAGTCTTTCTCAACAAGCTAAAGCTCTGCATCGGCACTTACATGTAGCTACAACAAACTCACAATGAAAACAAGGGCTCTTTTTAGAGCCACCCTATAACATAATACTGATTATAATTTTTTTTTACACATACATATTTTTTATTATTTTTTGGTGGATTCGTGCACCCGACGCGAATCCACAAAACAAAAGCATAAATTGAATGTACTACAACACAACACACTTTTCAAGTTTAACTATTCATTTTTTATTTTATATATTTTTAACAACTCTATCAATCGTAATCTTGTAATTAACTTCAATCACAGTACCTCTTTAAAACAACTTCACAAATACAACACTACCTTCTGAATTATATACTACTTAATTATTTATTTAAGGTGAATTCGGGAATCCAACGCAACATTACACAGGGGTCCACGCTGAGAGCCACGCTGGAGTCGCGACTCCAAACTTCAAAGAAAAAAAAAACGATCCACTTTTATTATTTCGGATTCACCCCGGGGACCCCATCCCCCGGGGCCTGCCATGATTTCCCCCCCCCCAAAAAAGAAGGGGGACCGCGTGGCCCCCCTCCTCAGGCCAATAGTGGCCCCGGGAACCCCATCCCCCGGGGCCTGGCCTCTTTTTAAAAAAAAATTCATTAAGAGAGGGGGGCTGCATGGCCCCCCTCCCGGACCACTTCTGGCCCCGGGGACCCCATCCCCCGGGGCCTGGTCTCATGTTGGAGACCATGGGGGGAGCCCAAATGCCCCCACAGTCCCTGCCAGCTCCCCGCCTCCTGCGGGAGCCGGCATTGCTTTTGGACAAGGGGAGCTGCTAACATGCAGCTCCCCTTGCCCAAAAGCAATCCTGCTTTGCTTCGTTGAAGCGAGAGCATGTTTCCTGCTCTCGCTTCAACGAAGCAAAGCAGAGTTTGCTATGACAGGGCGGGAGCCATGCCTCCGCCCTGTCATAGCAAACAGCAATATCCCGGGGGTGGGCACCCCAGGCCATTGCAGGACCCGGCACTGGCGGGTGGCGGTCCCCAGGGCCAGCGAGGGCTCCAGGAGGGGGGCCGCGCGGCCCCCCTCCCATCATTTCAAAGCCCTGGGGAGGTGCTGGTCCCCGGGGCCGGGGGGCTTTAACGGACCCCCGCATTTGAATATTTAGTGCCCCAGGGATCTGGTGGTCCCCGGGGTGTGTGGGGGGGCTCGAGCCCACCCACACATTAAAAAAAAACCAGAGCCCTATGGAGGTGGCGGTCCCCGGGGCTGTGGGGGTGGCCGCGTGCCCCCCATGTAAAATTGTCACAGGAGGTGAGGGGGGCTCAAGCCCCCCTCACACATTTATTTTTATAAAACATCGGAGCCCCGGGGAGGTGGCGGTCCCCGGGGCTTCAGGGGAGCTGAGTGCCCCCCCACAAATCATAAATGAAGCTACATAATTTGACATTGCCCCCGGGACCTGGCCCACCCGGGGGCTTAAGTACAACGAAGCGCTTCGTTTTAGTTTTTTTTCCGCCCGGATTCGTGCACCCGGCGCGACTTCGGTCAATTTCTTTTTTTTTTTAATGCTTTCTTTGGCCCTGGGGGTCCTTGTGGGACCCCCTAAGCAGGCCTAGGGGTTCAGGGTGTTTGTACCCTGCCCCCTTTTCTTATTTTACATCTTTTTTCTGATTTCTTGTGACTCGGTTACTGAGTCACAAGATGGCTGCCAACACTTCCTGGTTTGGAGTGCTGGCAGCCAATCAGAAGTCAGCTCGTGTTCGGGAGGAGTCGTGACTCCTCCTCGGTGCTCAGATATCGATATTTTTTTGGGGGAATTTCTCAGCAACTACTGAACGGATTTACACCATTTAAAAAAAAGGTCGCTTTCTGAACCAAGGGCTACCTTTTTGCCAAATTTGGTGTAATTCTGTTCAGCAGTTCGGGCTGTAGTCTGTCCAAAATTCCTATGGAAATTAACATGGGAAAAACGTGTTTTGGGACCCCCTTTTTCTTGGCCCCCGCTTGACGAATCACCCCGAAACTTCCAAGACAGCAGCTGTCGGAGCGGGCCATTAGTTTTGAAAATTTCGCGAAAATTCCTCAAACGGCGCCAAAGATATTGGCAAAAGAAAAAACACTTTTTGAATAGAAACAAGGTCCTAACTATAACTACCTACTGGTGACCGCCAGTAGGTAATATGTATATATATATATATACTCACGCCCCGCAATGCACTGCTGATGACGCCACATATTACATCACTCATGACATGATCAATGACATCATTGATGACATCACTGATGACATCTCAAATGCGTAAATGTGATCCACAGCGCTTTGGCTCGGTCCGAACCTTGATAACGATACAACACGCCATTATAGCTTCCTTATTTAAATGTACAAATGCCTCCAGTTGCCAACATTAACAAAGGACTACATATTACTTTAATCCAAAAGCTGGCGGCCATATTGGGCTGGTCACGATGTGAAGATTCAGGAATTGATACAATAAAGAAAAGAAAACAATTGTTAATATGCACACAATGTAATTTCAGCATATCTTGCCCCGTGACCGCCGTGACTTGTATGTTCGTCAACGTGACTTGTTCATAATAAACATACTTAGGATTGCAAACATCAACATAAACAATGGACTACACATTACTTTAAAGTGAAAGGCTATCGCCATATTGATCTGGGCACGTTGCGTATTATAATGGTTCTTACACGAAAGAATAGAAAAAGGGGGTGTTAATATACACACACTATCCATAAATAAAGTTCTAGCGATTATAGTTCCATTCCATTCACAGCTCATTTGAGATGTCATGAGTGATGTCATGAGTGATGTCACTGACCATGTCATGAATGATGTAATGTCTGAGGTCATAAGCAGTGCATTGCGGGGGTGTAAGTTATAGTTAGCTCAGGCAACTATAACTGCTGAATTTCACTGGTTTTGTACGAGTGAAATGTGAGTCTAACTATAACGTCCCTGTAATCTTTGTTTTTTTCAGCGATTTCTAGGTTTTTTAACGTTAAGTAAGATGCCCATCACAATGGATGGTGGGGGGTTGGAAGCAGGGCCTGGCCTGGCATTGTGCTGCCCCCACCCAAGCTTGCTGCTCCTGCCTCCCCTCCTCCTTGCCATCCATTGTCCAAGTCCATGCCCCAGCTCCCTCATTACAGCCCTGTGTGGCCGTTGTTCTGCCACTGGCCTTCCCGCCTTCTCTGAACAGTTAGCTTGCTGCCACATCCACCTCCTCCCTATCCTCTGGTGTCTGAATCCATGCACTAGACTTCTACCTCCTGCCATGCATGGTCTGATGTGCTGCCACTGCCCTCCAATTAGCATGATGTCCCAGTCCACTCCTCTTGCCCTCCATTGCCCAATTCTATGCCCCATCATTGACCTCCTGCTTAGCCTCTGTGCTTAGCTTGCTGCCCCTACTCTCCTTCCCCTGCCCTCCAATGTCTGTGTGCATGCCCCTGCTCCATCCTTTTTGCCCACCATGTTCCATGGACCTGCCCCTCCTATCTACTCTGAGTGTTCTGTTGAGCTGCCACTCCCTCCCACCTGCCTAGCATTGTCAGATGACTGTAACCTGTCCCTGCCACCTCCACCCTGCCTGTCCATGTTCCATCCCCCTATCCCCTTCCTCCCTGTCCTCCATGGTCCATTTTACTGCCACACCCTTCTGCCCTCCCTGGTCTGTTGTGCTGCAACTGCTCCTCCTGCCTGCCCCGCATGGTCTGTTGTGAGGCCCCTTCCCCTGAACTCTCTTGTCTGTGCCCAGCTCCTACCCCTCCCTTCTATCCTCCATGGTCCTTTCTGCATGCACCTGCCCCCTCCTTCTCGCCCATCATGGCCATTGTGCTGCCACTAACCCTCCCGCTTGCCATGCATGGTCTTCCGTGCTGCCACGGCCCCTCCCACCTTCCCTGTGTGGTCAGCTAGCTGCCCCTGACCCCCTCCCACCTTCCCTCCATAGTCTGTGTGTATGCCATTATAGTCTCACTGTTGCTCTCCATGGTGTGTCTTGCTTCTAGTGCCCATCCTGCCTGACCTCCATTGTCAGCTTGCTGCTCCTGCCCTGCCCCCTTGCCCCCTGCCCTCCGTTTTCCATGTGCAGACCCCTATTCCCTCCCTCCTGGCTTGTCTGTTCCATTGTAATGCCCCTGATCCCTACCTCCTGCCCTTTATGGTCCGTTATGCTGCAGCTTTCTCTCCTGTCTGTCCATTATGGTCAGCTAGCTGCCATTGCCTCTTTCCCTCTGTTCTCTGTTGTCCATGTGCATGGTCCTGTCACCTCCCTATTACTTTCCATGGATTGTTGTGCTGCACTCCGTCCCGCATGCCCTGTGTGGTGTAGTGTGCTGCTGCAAACCCTGATGCCTGCCCTGTAAGGTCAGTTTGGTGCACCTGTCCATGTCCCTCCTGTCCTCTGTTATCCGAGTCCATGTCCCTACCCCAATTCCTCCTGCCTTCCATGATCCAATGTACCATACTTGCTAACATTTTGAACTTGGTAATAGGGAGATTTTGAAAAACAAACTGGGGTATTGATTTTCCCCATTGACTTACATTGAAAAGAGGAGATTGTAGACAGGAGACAGATCAAATAAAGCCCATTTGGGTTTAAAAACATTGGGCGTTTCCTGGCTCAATCGGGTCTGTTGGCATGTATGGTTGTACTACCACTGCCTCTTCTTTCTGCCCACAATGGTCTATGATATTGCCACAACCTCTCTTGCCTGTCCTGCATTGTTGGTTTGTTGCCCCTGCCCCCTTTCCACTACCCTCCATAGTCTGGTGTGCTGCCACTGCCCTTCCTGCCTGCCCAGTTTGGTCAAATTGTTGCCTCTGCTCCCTCCTACCTGCCTTTAATTTTCTGAGTCCGTGCCCCTGGCCTCTGCCTCTCAACAGTATCCTAATGAACAACTAGATTGCTAACATTCTATATTTATTACAAAAGTGTGGCACGCCTGACGTCATCTTGATGTAATCAAAACTGTAATACCTAGAGCATTTCCTTTAGAAATTACAGAAATGAGAGGGTCTTATTTGCATCGAAATTATGGTTAGTGCTCTAAAAACTAAAATGAGGACATATTTTTTGAGTTTTCATATAGAGACAAAGCACTTTTAAATTATTTGTTATCTTTATGTTTTTTTATCCAGTTGACCACTTGATTAAATGTTGCACTTAGGGGAGAGGATGTGGTATTACTTCCAGAGCTGCAGACTTTGCAACTGGGGAACTAGGTTGGAGTTTCTGCTTCAGCTCGACATTCTGTGATTCTGGTCAAATCACTTAATCTCCCCATGTCTACAACCAACATGAATTTGTCCTTGTGTGATATAACCAATGCTCATGTAAAGGTCATAGGGGTGGGCGGAATTTGCGTAGTGGTGCTACGCAAAGCTCCGCGAAACGGTAAAAAATCTCTGCAAGCACGCAAAAGTTCCGCGAACACACGGAATTGCTTGTTCTGCCCGTTCGCGATGCTTTTTCCTGTTCGCGAACGCTGTTTGCGTGCTCGGGAGAAATATCTCGCGAACACGCATTTTGAAAGCGCGAACAAGCAAACAATTCGCTGAGCCGCGGATCGCGAATTTTGGTAATTCCGCGTTCTCCGCGGAACGCAAAATTACCCAAATTCCGCGAGCGGAACGGAATTTACCGCCCAGGCCTAGTAAAGGGCTCCAATACCTGACCAGTCTGCACTATATAAAACTGCAAAAAAATAAAAAGTGTTTTGCACACTTCTGTCATTGGGCTATACGTGGGCTACATCTGGGTGATATTTGCGCTACATTTAGGCTCTTTTGTCTGTGGTGGCAATCTTGGGAGATTTATTTGTTATGAAGTTTCCTAATTTCCTCATTTACTGCAGTCTCCTCAGTAGGAAATGCTTTCAGTTTTTTACTTTGATTCCATCAAGAAGGCATTCAGATGTGTCACACATTCGCCATAAATTCTGAATGTTAGCACTCTAGTTGCTCATTAGATCACTGTAGTAAAGCTACTGCTCACTAGGAAGTCTGCTGCTGGTATTAAAAGTGCATGTTTCAGTCTGCATGTCAAAAAAAAATTATGAAATAGAAGAGGATTTGAGAAGTCACTCAAAATGTGCCCTAATTTTTCTTTCTTCAGCACTAATCATAATTTATTTCTATGGCAAAATGAACCCCTCATTTTGTTCCTTTTTAAATTAAATGTTTTAAGTGTTACCACTTTATTCCAATCAAGATGGCTTCAGGTGTGCCATACTTTTGTCATAAGTAAGACTGTTAGCACTCCAGTTGTTCTTTAGAACACTCTGGGAAGCTGCAGTAGAACACAAAGGAATCAACTGACAGTCTCTGCCCTTGTTGGATGTACATGTTTTACTGAGAATGTCAGACTTCATTCTCACATGACTGAGAAAGATAATGTGAATTTACAGAAAATATGCTCTCATTTTAGCTTCTAGATCACCTTCCACACCTCTATGGGAAAAGTATGAGAAAATAGTTTTCTCTCAAACATGATTCATGATATCCCAGCAGAAGGCTTTTTCACAGGGTAAAATCACCTTAGAACACACCACAATTCCTAAAATTAGTATGGTACCATCAACAAATGATTTATAATGTAACTAAAGTCTTATCACCCTTATATGTTCTCCTTTTGGTGACCCTCAAAACCTTCCATTCACTACAATGCATTTTAATGGGGTGCTATCATGTATATTGGTCCCAAGATGGCTGACAACACTTCTTGGATGAAATGCTGACAGCCAATCAGATCTCACGATGAGTTGTGTGGTTAGGCTCCGCCCAGATATATCAATTTCTTTTTCGTTTAATATTTAAAAACTACTGAACGGATTTACACCATTTAAAAAAGGGCGCTTTCTGAACCAAGAGCTACCTTTTGCCAAATTTGGTGTAATTCCGTTCAGCAGTTCGGGCTGTAGCCTTGTCTAAAGTTTTCTATGGAAATTAACATGTGGAAAACGCGTTTTGGCTTTTTGGGACCCCCTTTTTCTCGGCCCCGCTTGACGAACCACCCCGAAACGTTCAAGACAGGAGCTGACCGGAGCGCCCCATTAGTTTTGAAAATTGCGCGAAGATTCGTCGAACGGCACCAAAGATATTGGCAAAAGAGAAAACGCTTTTTGAATAGAAACAAGGTCCTACCTATAACTATCTACTGGCGACCGCCAGTAGGTAATATATATATATATATATATATATATATGTGATCAAGCCCACTGGATGGGCGAAACGCGTCATCAACCATGCTGGGCGTCAGCTAAATAAAAAGGAAAAAAATACAAAATTGCACTTACCTGGTGTCCGTGTCCCGTATTTCGACTGGAAATAGTCGAGGAATCCTGGTGTGACATATATATATATGTATATATATATACATACATATATATATACACATGTATATGTGATTAAAAATACTACCCACATTAATGGTGTTACACACACACACACAAATATATATATGTGTGTGTGTATATATATATATATTTTTTTTTTAATACGTGCTCTGGGGTCCCCGCACATGGGTGGGACTATTCAGTGCTTATTACTATTGATGAGGATCCCCTGGAAGAGAACGGAGTGAACCAGAAGCATGACCCTTATCCGCTTTCCCTGAAAGAGTATTGAATGTACTTCAGGACTAAGGAAAAGACTTGCTGCTTCTTCAACAAGAAAGGTGAAAGGAGGTAAATTGCTTTGCACACAGATAACTTACCTTGTTTCAACACACAGCCTAAGTCCAGTGTTACATGGCCTGCTGTAAGGAGCTCAGGCCTGCAAAGAATGCCAATACTGGTGACTAGCAAATGCTTCCTATCTAAACCCAATTTAACACCTGTTTCACCATGTGGTGAGCAGGTAGAGGGGTAAGGTGCTATTGGGCATACAGGTATAACTCAAAGTCCATTACTTGCAGCCTCTCTCACCTCTCAATACCCTACTTCATCCCCCTATTGATTCCAGAGTGTGAAAATGTGGAAAACTCTCTATTGAGAACCACAGCCTGTCCAGCTGGGTCACCATCCACTTTGACTCCATGCAGGTCTACCCACCTTATGTGCCAGTCCAACACGTCAGAATCTAGAGGCTCCCAAAGTCAAAAAACCACTGTCAGTCTCACCCCAAATACCTTTCTGTCTGGTTATCACATAAGTGCCAGAGTCTTCAGGAAAGCTCCCATCTCTGCTTTAGTTGTTGTGACCACTTTCCCCCTCGGCAGACCCACAATTGAAAGAGACCCCAGATCGCCACTCTACGCTGCTGCCGAGGTCTCCATGCTGTTTTGTACGTGAATGAGCGGGAACACCCAAGAGCAATAGACCCTGGCACCCCTCCATCAAGCAACTCATCACAGTTCCCCTGAATAAGATTAGTACCCAAATTCAGGGGTCCCTTTGCTGCCTGCCGCATTGAACACGCGGCATGTGCATAAGGCACATCTGAGTAATACTTAAAAGTTGTGAATGTTCACATTGTCTTTAGAAAAACTGAGTTCAGTGCCAACAGTGATACATATCACATAATTTACCTACTTTCCCGAGTTTAATAGACCCTGGAGAACCAGAATGACATTAGCTGCAAGTGATGATGGATCAAGACCCTACATCCCAGAACGCACTGTCAATCAAATAATAGGTACAGTGCTATTATATGCTGAGTAAAATGGCTGATAGCCAGAACTGGCCTGACAATAATCTATAATGTAACGTAGCGTATAACATATACAAGTTGATCCAGGCTCATGGTGACACACACAAAAACGTAATTATTCACAATTGTACTCCCTGATTTAGCTACTCCTTTGTGTGGGTTCTTATTTAGCTGACACCTCATTCGTGGGATATGGAAAGAAACTTAGATCTGCTCTTGATTTAAATTTAATACACGTATCCTCGCCCTCTGGCACCTGTAACCCTTCATGTCCTCTACTAAGCAATAAACCCCTAGGTATAGATTTCTGGGACATATCACAAACTGCCTTGGTAGGTGTAGATGCAAATCCATTTTTACTAGGTTATTGACAGATTTTATAGTAATATATATCACAAAGTATTGTTTTATTTTCCATGGTCTGGTACAAGGAACGGGAAATATAGAAACACTGCAGACACTCATGAGTGGTAGTACAGCTGGTAGTGTACAGTAACCCTTTGGTGAGCTAGACTTTCACTACATTTCTGACCTGGAGGTATTGGCAAAATAGTCTTGAATGGTTGTGCAAAAAGTTAGACATGGCAGAAACATTGGTTAATGTAGCCTTCGTAGCTATCCGCAATCACTTGAGAACTAGTACTGTGGTCTACAAAAGAAACAAGAACACATCTCTCATCCGTGGTTGTCAGGGAAAACATTGCAATGGTTTCTTATTTTTGAGTCGGCTAAATTTTTGAGACCTAGAGAAAGGAGACTGCCCTTTGACATGCTGCTGCTGTTCTAGAGTAGGGCCAAGGAATGGTGTATACGACCCTGGAGAACAGTGTCACTCTCCAAGGCTCAGCCTTTTGTCTTTTATCCCACGCACACAGGCAATTGAGTGATGCTTGCATCTCCGTCAAGGGTTATGGGTTCTGTGTGGTATTTGCCCAGGTTGGGAATGTACCCATGTTAAACATGGAGAATGTCCAGGTGTTGATGGACAGAGTGATTGTGAGTACTCCGATGATGTTCAGCATGAAGCCGGCCTTTGCCTGTGAATACACAACAGAAGAGGTGTGAGTTAAACTAAAGTTATTTCTCCAAGAAAAGCTTATTTCAAGCAGAAGAACTCTCTCGGTGGTTATATTTCATACCCACTAGAGTACACAATGTAAACCATCTCATGGTTATGAGTAATTTTAAATATTAGCTAAATATATTAAGTGTTATATGTTTAGATCACTTCCTGCTACTCTTAGTTCTACACTACCTACTCCCAGTACATAGTTATGAAGTGGGACGCCCCCCTCCACCAAGAATTATCTCACTGAGCTATGTTGTTGCTGCCTCTCTCGCCTCATAAGAGTGATGTAAAACCCTTGCCCTTTCCCCAGCGCTACCTACCCTGATGTCACTGTTCCTCATCCCTGTTCTTACCAATGAAGAAGGTAAAAGAATACCCATGCTTCATTCAGACTATCCAAGCACAAACAATTCACCACTCTTGCAATGGGCTTTATTGACAAACGACGCTCATGACTGCATTTCAAAATTGAGTGCAGAACTCTCATAGCAACATTTCATCTCTAAAGATGTCCAGCAAAGGTTGTCCATCCACCTACACCCCCAGTGTCAATATTTCCCTCATGTACCGTGCCTTAAGTCCCTAGTGAAAGGTAACACTGGCACTAAATAAGCCAAGGGTAGAGTGGGGCTGATTCACAGAACTAATCTATGACAAAATCCTAAACTTACTACTTCTGGTATTCACAGAGGGCACTTACGATTTTTGGTATTCACAGAAATCACCTACGACTCATAGCTTTACGTCTGCAGTCGGGCCGGAATCTCCGAACCCGGACTGTACTCTCCGGCTAGGCCATACTCTCCGGCTAGGGCCGTACTCTCCGGCTCGAGCCGTAATCTCCGGCTCGGGCCGGATAAAGTGTAATCAATGGGCTGGAATGCAATTTTTACAAAAAGGAACTTTAGGGTTGTGTGAAAAATGGTAGAGGAGGTCATAAAAAATAGTTTACACAGGGAAAAGGGTATGGCCAGACACTACATCATAACCCAGAAAAGTTTGCTCCTTTGCATCATGGTACATGCAGTGCACATTTGCGCTCCTCTCAGTGTTGACTGTTGTGTCAACACTACAGTCAACACTAAGGGGAGCGCATTTCTCCTCATTTCGACAAGTTAAGACCAGATTTTCTCTGGTCTTAATTTTGGAGCTGCCTCCTGTTTACGCTGCCCTTGTAAATAGGGGGCAGCGTCAAATCAATGGGTGTTGCGGTGGAACGCCCACCGCAACACCCACTGCCCACCCCTTTCACGCTAAGCAGAGCGTGAAAAAGGGGGCCTTATTTACAAGGCAACGTTAAGCCACATTAAGTGGCTTAACGCTGCCTTGTAAATAAGGCGAAGCCCCTATCGCCACGGAAACGTCACGATAAGTGACGTTCCCATGGCGATAGGGGCTTGTACATATGCCCCCTGAGTTTTGTACAGATTACTAATAGTTAAACAAAACGGATGTGTGAGTCCAAACTGAAATACAAGTGAGTAATGCTGAAAAAAAGAGATGGCCCATCAGGGTCCATGACCTGCATAGGTTTCAGTTTCCTGCTACAGATCAATCAACAGAATAGTGTTTTACACCCAATACAAGTGGTTTACTTTATGTTCAGCAACTATCTATTTTCCTGTCTTACGTTTGAATGAACACAAAGATCATCCGAGAAAATCTTGTAATATAATAAGAAGAGCATTCCTTGGTTAACACAAGGGGTTCATTTCTACCACTGGGTGCATGCCCACCTCAGTGATTGTTTATGAGACTGACCTGGGAAATTTAGCAAGTTTTAAGTTTACAGCTACCTGTTACTTTCTATTTTGAGACGCATTAGCTATTGGCAAGTGCTGTGTGCTATAACTACAGTTATAGATAGTGTGCACAAGACGAATATAGACGGCGATGGTATTTCTACAAAGGCCCAGAGAGTAGTGTGATTGCATAATGGTACACATATTATAACGCATGCTGTGATGTACTTTTCGAAAGTTTTCTCTCACCGACTACTGCAAAAATAATATATTAGGCGTGTCCAAGATGGCCACGGTATAGGACGTATACCTCGGAGCTCCGCCGGCCTACGTTATGTTGTTATGTTAAAATAAATTTGTAAAGCGCACGTGCACCGGGGTGGTTTTATGGCGCTACTTTGATCGATACCCAAGTCCAGGAGATTTATTCAAAAAGCCTGTCGGAATAGCCAAGTTTTAAGGAGGCTTCTGAAGCCAAGGAGATTGGTGCAAAAGTGAATTTCAGAGGGGAGGGAGTTCCAGAACATGGGGGCCAAAATAGCAAACCTGGCACCACCAGTGCGCTTTAATTTAAAAGAAGGAATGGACAAGAGTTGCTTGTGGGCTGACCGAAGATTGCGTGTGGGAGCATACTTGTTAATCAAGTTATTCACAAATTTAGGGCTTCTTCCATTGAGTGACTTAAAAATAAGACACCCAACCTTGAAGGCGCAGCGCTGAACCACCGGGAGCCAATGTAGTTTCTTTAGAAGAGTAGTGACATGATGGTGCCTAGGTTGATGAACAAGCAGACGTGCGGCCTGATTTTGTACCATCTGCAGACGTTTAGATAGGTAAAGGGGGATGCCTAAGTATAGCGAATTGGCATAGTCGACATGGGACATAACCATGGCGATAATCACCTGAATCCGAGCTTCATGGGTAAGAAATCTGCAGATCTTTTTTATTTTCCTAAGTTGGAAAAAGCAGGTGGAGATAACCGACCCAATCTGAGGCTTCATAGTGAGATCTTGACTGATTATTACCCCAAGGCTCTTGGCCGAGCTAGATGGAGAGGGGACTGACCCAGCTCCCTGGGCCAGAAATGAGGGCCCCAGGGATTTTTAGAGATACCACCTGTTAAAACGAACTCCGTCTTATCCGGATTGAGTTTTAGATGGTTACTGTTCATCCACTGACTAATGAATAGCATGGTAGACTGAAAGGCATGGACCGACTCCGAGGAGTTGCTGATGGAAAAAATAAGTTGAAAATCATCAGCATAGTTAAATGTACAAACTTGGCGCTCTTTCAGGGCTCGGACAAGAGGGAGAAGGTAAAGATTGAACAACAGGGAGAAAGTGAGGAGCCCTGAGGGACTCCGCAAGAAATTGTGATTCTAGGGGCAATAAACTGGGCACTACAGACCGCCTGGGAGCGATTTTCCAGAAAAGAGCTGATCCAGCCCAGCGCAAGTCCCGAAATTCCCGCGTCCCTCACACGGTCGACCAAAAGATTATGGTCAACCGTGTCAAAGGCAGCGGAAAGATCAAGCAAGACAAGAGCCTGCGAGGAACCACCATCGACCTCACTACGGAGAGTATCCAGCACTGTAAGGATCACCGCCTCGGTAGAATGA
Source organism: Calotriton arnoldi (assembly GCA_963921515.1). Taxonomy (NCBI): domain Eukaryota; kingdom Metazoa; phylum Chordata; class Amphibia; order Caudata; family Salamandridae; genus Calotriton; species Calotriton arnoldi. The sequence goes on from CAWUFW010002062.1 coordinate 2,416,310, forward strand.
GCTGGGCGGAAACCCGCTTGGTGGGGATCAAGAAATTCGGATTCCTCCAGGAAATCAGTGAGACATCTCGTAATATAGGCTTCCAAAACCTTGGCTAGGTAAGGAAGAAGGGAGATTGGACGATAGTTAGTTAAAATTAGCGGATCCGCGCCCAACTTCTTCAAAAGGGGGACAACGATTGTCTCATTGAAAATTGCAGGGACGATGCCCTGGGACAGCGACTCATTTAAAAGATTGAGGGCAGGACTGGGGAGGGCCGTAAAAATTTCCTTCAAGATGCTAGGAGGGCAGCAGTCAGTGGGGGAACCAGATTTGACTTTAGAAAGGAGGTCCACGAAGGTATGCTCACAGATTGTAGGGAATTGCGTAAAGGTGCTATGATTTCGGGTGGTACGAGAGCTGGAATCCAGATTTTGGCAGACCGGAATACTGGACTTTATTTTTTTAATTTTGTCAATGAAGAAGAGATTCAATGAGTTGCAAAAGGTTTGGGAAGGGGTAGGCTTGATTGAAATTCTGTCGGGTTAGACAACTCATTCACAATAGAGAAGATCTCCTTTGAGCGATTAGTTGCAGACAGGATTTTAGAAGAAAAGTATGCCGCTTTGGCAGTCAGAATAGATTTTTATATGTTTTCAAGGTGTTCAGGTAAGACCATTTGTCTTCAGATAGATAGTTACGTCTCCACTTTCTTTCCAATTGCAGCAGAGCTAGTTTTTGATTTTTCAGCTCGGTGGAGAACCATTTCTGAGCGTCATGGTGACGAGTGGCGTGAATCTTCTTGGGGGTGCAAACTTATCGCTAGCAGCCAGTAACCAGCTAGTTAACTGTGCATCAGCCAAGTTAATAGAAGAGTTAACGGGAGGAATAGAGTTAGCAAGTGAGTCAAGAAATGAGAGTTTCTCAATCTTATTCCAGTTTCTGTGTGTGCCCCCTCCTGAGCTGGGGGTTTTGGTCGAAAGATTATCATGAATAGTGAATTTAATTACATGGTGATCTGACCATGTACACGGTGAGACTGATACAGGACAGAACAAATCTACTCACCCGCGGGGGCTGTTGGCCAGAAGCGGCTTGGGAGACACCCCGAGGACAACTGGTGACCGGGAAACCCCTGGGGTTTGTGACGGCGGCATCGGAACGCGGCACAGGTGCGCCCCTTGGAGTACGCGGCACCCGGGCCTGATGCCACTAGCAGGGAGCGGCGCGGCACGGCGGCCTGGCCCGCAGTCCTGTGGGCCCCTACCGGGTGGCTGGACGAGGGACTCCGGACCCCCCTTTGCTGGAAGGCCTGACCAACGGTGAGTGCGTCCCTGCACCACGCGCTGGGGCCTCAGGGAGGGGTCGACACTGCCTGCATTTGGCCGCACACGAGGGGCTGGGCCCCTGACTACCCTTGCCGCCACGCCTATCTTTGCTGTTGGAAGCCAGCCCGGCCCCCTGTGAGGTGCCGTGATTGGGGACGGGGATATCCTGCCGCATGGTGCACCCCGCCCTGTGCGCTGGACTGCAGGGCCCGTGGGTGAGGCCACCGGAGGCAGATTCCTGGCCTGGGAGGCGAGGGCTCCGCTGCTGGGCCTACTGGGGCCCGCTACTGCGGGCCGGCCCGCCTCAGACAAGGCGCAAGGGGCTGAGCTCCCATCCGCCCTGCCCCTGCAATTAAGCCTGATGACGGCGGCCAGGCCGCCCCGAGGGCGCAGTGACTGGAAGACAGCCCCGCATGCTGGATTGCCTGGGATTGTGGGGCCTGTAGGAGTGGCTGCTGGCAACAGACTGTGAGGCCATGAGGCGGGGGCCCCGTCGCTGGGCCTGCTGCGACCCTTTCAAGTGCTGCGTGTGATGTCTGGAGTGGCCCCCACGGCTGGAGCCCTCTCTGCCTCCTCTCTTGGGCGCCTGTGCGAGGGACTGCCTGCGGACACCAGGCGGAGACAGGAGGTGCACACTTGGGAGTAGCCAGTGGAGCAGGAGAAGGCCCGCGCGAGGCGGGCGAAGCCTAGTGCTGGGCTGTGCGGGGGGCCACATCGGTGGGTTGTCGGGCCTGGACCCCTAGACTGTTAGTGTCTGCTCCTCCTACTTGGCCTCAATCACCTGTCTACCCCCTTTACTGGAGGCGAGGGCCCTGGATTGCGGCCTTCTGCGGCACACGCTTGGTGAGCCGGCCCACCTCCCCCCCCTACGGGTTTCCCACCCTGAGACTGGACACAGCGCCCTGGACCAGAGCTCTCCTGCGGCCACCTGGGTTGACTTGTGCTGCAGTAGACACGTGTGGAAGACCCACGGGGGACAATCTCACACATCCGGGGGACATCTGCCTGTCACTTGGAGCTACACCCTAGGGCTGAGATGATCACCCACCAACAACAGAAAAAGACCCCTCTGTGAAGGACATCTTCGCTCACACGACCACGAAAAAGACCGGAGGAGCCGGAGAATCATGCCAACGGACCCGGGGGCGGTGGGGGAGGGGGCGAGGAGTCCCCACTGACACAGGCCTTTATGGAATGTCTGTTTGGCACCCTTCGCACAGAATTTGGAGAGCTAAAACGAGACATAGCCGCAGATATCAAGGGGCTGCGACAGGACGTTGCCGCCCTCAACCAGAGGCTGGATTCGGTGGAGTAGTGGCACAACGCTCGGGAGGAGGAGATAGAGGGTCATCGTCTGGAACTCCTGGAGCTTTGCGATCAGAATGTGGAATTGCGGTACCAGATTGAGGACGTAGAGAATCGTTCTCGACGCTCCAATATCCGAATTAAGGGGGTGCCAGCCCAGCCATCTCGGGCGATCTAGAGGAGTTCGTGACCAGACCATTCAAACATGTGGTGCCCGCAGTGCAGGATCAAGTAATAACACTCGACCGCACACATCGCGTGCGTAGGCCGGCGACCACCCCTGGCCAACATCAGGACATTCTCACATGTCTCCACTACTACACCCTAAAGGAAGCAATAATGTCTGCGACCAGGGATGTGAGAGTCATTGACTTTGAAGGATATAAAATTGGACTCTATCAAGACCTCTCCCCAACAACGCTGCAATGCCGCAGAACTTTGAAACTGCTAACCGATTTCCTCCGGACCTAGGAGATTCGCTACAAGTGGGGCCACCCTTTCCGCCTGCAGTTTACCTGGAAGGAGGAGGTCCGGTCAGTCCGCACACTTACAGACGTCCACGCTATACCGGGGATGCCGGACCTGCAGCAGGCATTCCCAGCCGGGTCTCCAACCCGTGGTCCATCTGAGGAGAGCCGTCGGGTGCAGCTCTCGTCCAGAAGGGGGCCGAAGAAGCTCAATAATCCCACCGAGGCCGATAGCAGAGAGGAACGCGCCCGACTTCTCCAGCACCTGCAGCATGAGGGTGCGGCCGGCACCACAGCCAGTGATCATTGAAATGTTACACTAAATGGTATCCTGTGCCCTGCTGAACAGACGCGGCCTTACACAAAGAAAAGGGTTGACCCTGGCAGGGACCGGTGTCCAACGCCCTAACGAGACGGCACGCCGGCGGAGACTCCTGAGCTGCTTTCCCCTTTTTCTTTCTCAACACATCCAGCAGCGACACGGTCCCTAACCTCATGACTAGTTCGACTCCCGGGTGGGGGATATGGTTGGACTTATTGGTTGTGTTGCAGTCTGTTTTGTATTTTTACTTATCTCTTCCCCTTCCCTCCTCTTCCTATGATGTTCCAATTTGCCTCTTTCCATGGGGGGATGCGGAGCTGTGGGGCACCCGATTGGGGAAGAAACGGGTGGCGACGAGATGAACAATGGTGTTGATACTTAGCCTCAATGTCCGGGGTCTTAATTCCCCGCCAAGCGATTGGCGATACTGTCCTTCCTTAAAGACACTAAGAGTGACATATGCTTACTGCAGGAGACTCACCTGGTCCAGCCGGACTGGCGGAGGATGCAATCCCGCTGGTTTGACCGCCAATATTTCTCCTCGGGTACGATCAAGAGGGCGGGGGTAGCTATCCTGCTTGCCACGCACTTCACGGGAAGAGTGGAGGGGGTCTTCTTGGACAGTCCAGGCCGCTTACTGGCGTTGCATGTGCGGGTCCGGGGGTCCGATACACGATAGCTACTATCTATGCCCCTAATGATAGACAGGAAATGTTTATTAAGGATGCTCTGGAACAATTGATCTCTACACCAGATAGGGAGCTGGTAGTGGGGGCGATTTAACGTCACAATGGATGCTCACCGTGACAGATCCCATCCCAGGGAAGGCCAGACCGGGGGACTCACTCTGGCTATGAGAGTGGATGATTGATGCAGGGCTCACTGACACCTGGCACCACATGCACCCCACAGAGGTAGAATACACTCACTTCTCTGCATCACACCAAACATACGCCCGAATTGATTACTTTCTCACCACACCAGGGATAACAAGGGCTACTCTGACAACGGACATTGGAGCCGCCGCCCTCTCAGATCACTCTCCTATTAGCCTGCGTTTCCGCTAGTACCGCGAACCCTAGCTCCCCAGCGCTGGCGCCTCAACACAAAACTTCTCACATATGAGCAGGTGCGCTTGTCCACTTTCACGGCACTGACCACCTTTCTAGAACACAACGACACCGCTGAGACAACCATAGCTACGCTCTGGGAGACACTAAAGGTGGTCCTGCGAGGACACTTCATAGGTGTCGCAACAAAATACAATAGGAACGGCGGGATAAGCGAGCACAACTGGAGGGTCAGGTCAAAGATTTGGAAGCGACGCACATACTCTCAGGCATGGTGATGGTTAGACAAGAACTAATGACAGACCGTAAACAGCTGCGGGCGATAGACATGGGACGGGCGGAGTACGCCCTGCTCAGGTTGCGCCAAAGGTATTATGCTGGTGGAAACAAGGCGGGATGCATGCTGGCCCACAGCCTTAGAGCACAGGCAGTCAACAGAAGGGTATCAGAGATCCGAGGAGCCGATTGCTCAGTAGCGGACACAGACGAAGGTATTGCACGCGAATTTGGAGCGTTTATAAAGCGCTCTATTCAGCGGACCCGCTACGAGACCCGGACGTCGAAGCCTACTTGTCCAGGGTATACCCAGCCGGGGTGGAAGTACCTATTTATGGTACCCTAGAGAATGATATTACAGCACAGGAGGTTCCTCGCTGCCATACAGAGGCTGCAACCTCACAAGGCACCCGGCCCTGACGGCTGCTGCGGGGAGTTCTACAAAACATTCGCCTCCCATCTGGCCCCGATTCTTGCACGCCTATACAACTCCATAGTCAAGCAGGGATCCCTTCCAGAGTCCATGCGTAACGCCACTATCAGTGTAATTCCCAAGCCCGGCAAGGACCCCAAGAGCTGTGCCTCATACCGCCCGATATCGCTGTTGAACGTGGATGCAAAAATCTTTACTAGCGTGCTGGCACAGCGATTGGCGCCCTACGTCCAGGGCATAGTGGACCCGGATCAGGCCGGGTTTATTCCGGAACGAGGTGCAGCAATAATACAAAACGGTTATGCCACCTCCTGGACAAAATTCAACTCTCCCAGATACCGGCTCTAGTGCTTACGATAGACGCTGAGAAAGCGTTTGACCGTGTCCACTGGCCATACCTGCATCAGGTTCTTGAGCGGGCGGGATTTGGGCCCCGACTGCGTGGGTGGATACGAGCTTGTAATGCAGCCCCACAGGCTGATATCTGTGTCAACGGTATACAGTCCCCCACTTTCTCCATTGAGCGTGGGACCAGACAGGGCTGCCCCCTGTCCCCCTGCTCTTTGCGCTCTACATGGAGCCACTAGCAGAGTGCATACGGGGCAATACAGAGGTGGCCGGAATCCCGATGGGAGGGAGCACAAGATTCTGCTATAAGCGGACGATGTCCTTCTGACCCTCACGCAACCGCCTACCTCTCTAGCGGCCGCTATGACAGATATCACATGCTTCGGGCTTGCGTAGGGGCTTCAAAATAAACCCACAAAAATCCCTGCTCCTGGACCTAACACTAACAGAACCGGACCGTGCACACATACGCGAACATTTCCCATTCCAATGTGCCAGAAATGGTATCCCGTATCTCGGCCTGCAGATCTTTCCCACAGTTACAGCCACCGCAGACTACAACTATGGCACCATACTTACACTGACGTGGACTGAACTCGGCAAATGGAAATTGCAGAATCTTTTCCTGGCTGGGATGGCTGGCAAAATGACGTTACTCCCTAAACTACTCTATGTGATGCAACCTCTACCGTTGCAGCCTCCGACACAGGTTCTAGACAAACTACAGGCTCTAATCTGGGACTTTATTTGGGAAAGCAAAAGAGAGAGAATGTCCAGACCACAAGCCTACCTTACGTTGGCAGAGGGCGGGTTGGGGGTTCCAAACTTCAGCAAGTATTACCAGGCAGCCCAACTGCGCTACATGGTAGAATGGTCTCAAGCACACTTACCGAAAAGCACTGGTGCTTCATAGACCAGGCCATAGCCGGGATACATATCTGGAAAGGTGCCCTGGCTACCTAAGCAGTATAGGCCCATGAGTGTCTATGTCTCGCCAGTTACACGAGCGACGGTGAGAGTTTGGGACAGGGTGCAGCGGAAACATAATCTTTCCACCCCAATATCCCCGCAGACCCCCTAATAGGTAATCCGGATTTCCCCCGGCGTTAGATGGCACAGGCTATAAGGCATGGCAAGAAGCCAACTGTAAGAGGGTGGGGGATCTGCTCAACCTCGATGGTCTTATGGACTTTGCCACATTGCAGACCTATTACCCTCTCCCACACTCAGCAAAGTGGCAGTACCTGGCTGTATCACACTGGGTCACTAGGCCATGGATTCAGCCGGCACGCTGGCATACAACGCCTGCATTTTGAGAAGTGGCTGTTCACACGGAGCTCCGATAAGAAGCTATTGTCAGACATCTATGCATTCCTGACATAACCCGTGCGCCCTATGCACCTCTACCGCCAGGGCCAGATGGAGAGATAGAATGCGACTACACATTCACAGACAAGGAATGGAGCGACATCCTTCACCGCGCCCGCACATCCTCCCTCAATACAACCAGTAACGAGATGCTCCTCAAAATAGCCCATTACTGGTACCTCAACACCAGCGAGAGTAGCTACTTGGGACCCCAGGGGGGATGGGATGTGCTGCTTGAAATGTGGGCAAAGGGTACCTTACTCACCTCCTATGTGCAATGCCCCAAACTTGGCTCATTTTGGTCGGATGTGCTGGACGTGGTTGACATCATGTTTGACACAGAGATACCCAGACTATCCACCTTCACACTGTTGGGTCTCCCTAATCCGCTCACTCTACCCGCTGAGGTCCCTCAGAGGCAAATCCATAACTCTTATATTGGGGGCCGCAAAACAACTCCTGTTGGCCGGATGGGGGACTGACAGGATCCCTACTCATCAGGAATGACTGCACAAAGTCTGGGATGTCCTGGGAATGGAGAAGCTCACGGCGGTAGCTATACAACAACTACCCCGGTTTGATAAAATGTGGCAGCCATGCATAGCATACCTAGCGGACGAACTCCGCAAATTGACATGCCCCCAATACCTACGAGTGCTACGCCTTACCCACACTGAACCTAACACACAGCAACAGGCCGCACCCACTTCCTAGCCATAACAACACGAGAGCGAGGAACTCGTGCATGCCCCCTCACTCCCTCCCCTCTTGCCCCCTCTCACTTTTCCCATCTTAGTTTGCATTCAACAATGCAGATCTAAAACTTTTGTGTAGTTCAATGTTTTCTTTTCATGATACACCAAACTACTGTACATGCATCTAAAC